>OX352475.1:27016200-28216200 GCA_947093115.1 Brenthis daphne
AGGAATACAAAAATATTTCTATATCTTTAGTATTATCACGACTACTATTTTTGTATCGAAAGAATACAAATTATTATAATTATACATGATATTTTACTACTAAATTACTATTAATTACATATATTTACGCAGAAATTGCTACTTTTGTTTCCACAAAAGCGGAAACGTTATCTGATAAGATGTTTGAATTTAGCTTATATTTTTTCAACAATGGCGAAAAGCATGTTGAAATATTTTCTTTTTATGTTTCCGTTATTATTTCTTGACTGGATAATTCTATCTGTAAAAAATATCGTTAGACTATAAATATTGCATTTGATATGGTATACATACATAGGAAAATATATTAAAATCGCGTTTCATAGTTATCCACTAAATATGATTTTGATAATTTCTTTGTAACATTATTGAAATACTAAAAATTTTATGTCATTAATTCTAGAGTAAGTTACTTGCAACTTTTTTTACTAACGTTTTTATATTATACAGAAACCGTAGAGCTTTTTGCCGGCTTCAGCAAACTGTCTTTCGAGCCGGTGATAGCTTCCTCAGCATCACAGACTAGTAATGTTGTAATACTAACATTTCATTTAAATGTAAAAATCCACTATTGGAAAGTGCCTGTTAAAGTCTATTTGAACAAAGTTTATTTTGAGTTTGACTTTATATGGGTAAAAGTCATATCTTAAGAAAAAATATTGTATATATTAATATAAAAGAAAGACAAACAAACAAACACACTTTTACATTTATAATATTAGTATGGATATGTGTAGATGTGAAATAATAGTATGCGATAAAGAATATTTGTATAATAAATCATTAATATTAATTCATAATTGACGCAAAAATAACACAACATAGAAGGAGATATACATGCACAGTGCATACATATATTAAATATAAAAGTTAGTAAATAAAGACATGACACGGAAAGGCCGCAGGCAGCCGCTTAAATTAAATAAAACTGGTAGTCAAGCTCTGTTTACTTTTATATATGTACAATGGGAATTCTCACTGCAAGTTTACATCGGTGTTAGCGCCACAACCATATAACGACTTATAAAATGTAAATATGGGATTGATATTTTAAATAAAACTATATTTTCGGATCTTTTAGGAGATTACCATTTAATTTTGGTTCTGGGGGTTGCGAATGATTTACAGTAAGTACGGTAACGGAAGAGTTTTACCTAAAACTAGCAGCTCACCCTCGCTTCGCTCGGGTTCGCCTCTAAGAAAACAGGAACAAACCTATCATACGAACACCGTACATTTTTCCGGGATAAAAAGTAGCCTTTGCTTTATTCCAGACTATAATCAATCTCTGTGCCAAATTTCATCCAGATTCGTTCAGCCGTTCTGGCGTGAAAGAGTAACAAGCATCCATACATTCATACTCACAAACTTTCAGATTTATAATATTATTATAGATGTTACATTTTCCTGTAAATCTAAGAAAGTATTCGGGGGCTTATTATTCTTCTAATGACACCTAGCTAAGAGCGTCTCAGCTAAGCAAAGTCCTCAGAAGAATAGATTAAAGTCATAAAACCAGTAAATTAGGAAAATGATGTAAAATTTAAAATTTTATTTATACTTAATTTATTAAATATTGTTTCATTTTTTCTTCTCCATACAATGTACAAGTGTCGTCATCTATATTTCTCAGTATTATTATTCAAACATATTTAAAGTATGTTTAAAGTTTAAAAAACTTTTCATTGTTTCTATAACGTCCGAGACGTTGGATTAAACTTTGAACATAACTGCATGTAATAACTATAAACGTAATAAATTCACCCAAGCTTAGTCAAAAGGAGAAGTCGGTGCATGATAAAAAGACAAAATGTTTACTTGGGTTGGCTTATCCCCTTCATAGTGGTATTCGAGTGCTTGAATAAATAATTCGGCGTGTTAAGCTTAATGGTCTTGGACGTACGTGCCCTAAATGAGGGTTGAGGTAAGATTAAATCGGAGCTTCTTTTTACTCTTGTCAAGGTGTTTGATTTACGTGATCCGCTCGGAATCAATAAGTACCCGCTACGGTGTGGACACTAGGGTTGAATTAAAGAAGTGCTTTGAGAAGCCCGTAGTGGTGTTCGAGTTGTAGGTTTCTTTTTAAAACTGATTAATCAGGTGTGTGGAGTTTTTTTGTTTAATTTATATATTTTTCTATTTGACACGTTCAATCGTACTAATATCTGATTAAGTTTGAACATGTGTATAACTACGGTGAAAATACAATAATATAATAAAATAGAGCGTGTTCTTATAATTATTTATTATTCCGTAGGTTTGGACAGATACCTAATATTTTACTGTACATTTTAGAATTTAAGCATGATTTTTGAAAAGTCTTGAGTTCATAATTATGTCAAAAATACGTAACGTGTTCTATTGTAGGTTATTCTGAAATATTTAGAATTAAAAATATAATTTGCTTAAAAATGACTGTTTTTGGATATACTTTTAAAACGCTTTAAAAATATTTCACTTACAAAGTTTTGACTATTTAACTGCAGTCTGTATCTTTCAGGAGCTGGTCATAAATGTTGTCATAAGCTTCGAGGTACTTTACAGCATGATATATTGCGGTAATATTTTAGCAGAAAAAATCGATATCGCAACATAATAAAAAGTAACCGAGACAAACTGTAATGTTATATCCATAAAATATAAAAATGTTGTACCAAGCTAGCATATACATAAATTAAAATTGTACACGCTTTTATATTAACGTAAGGTACTCGTACGTGTGCTCATAATCTCAACTTATACTTTCATTAACCGACCCTCAAGATTGCGCACTGAGCTGAGGTTTACTAAAGGCCTGTTTAAATTTCCACTTTAATACCGCAAGGGCCCTCATATTTGGTAAGCCAGTATATTTTCACGACTGAATTAAACCACGGCAATCAACACAAAAGTCTCGCTATGGTATAAATTATTAAGTAATTATATTGTGAATACAAAGTGTCCGCTCGGTCAAAGGAATTCGTCATATTTAACTCGCTTGAAGCGTTTCAATCGTTTAAATCGAGGGTTTTATTGAATTGTTCAAATTAAAAAGAATTCTTCTAATTTAATTTTGGTATGTTCTGGTTTGGTATGTGTAAAGACTTATTGTTATGAATACTCTCGATCACCGTATTCTGAAAAGCTATCAAAAATTACTTTGTGATACACTAAAGCACTATTAAATTAAACGTCGAACGTAAAACATTTTCTATGCGTCGAATCCATACATCAAAAAATAATGGAAACGGGGACAGACTTAAATTCTCTTGGTAAAGCACTCGTTATACCCGCGTTAACTTTTAACCAGTTCAAGTTGAATCGTTATTTTTCGCTCACAAAGTAATATTTCACCCATTCCACGATACCCTGAATAGTGATGCGGTTCAAGTTATAATGGCATACATTCGTGTTTTATAAGCATGCATGTTGGTTTATTTTATACGCACCTGTAGCCAAAGGTAATGATTTATTTATGCTCCACTGATAAATTTTTAGGTTACGTCGCAGCGGTTTTTACTGAAATGTGGAACTGGGAATACGGATTGCGTAGAATACTTTTTCTTGCAAAATAATGTGTTGTAAAGCTTTATTGTTATATTGGGATTACATTGGTACATTTTCCAGCTCTGAACTGTTTACATTTTATTCTAGTTTTTGCCCGCCGCTTCGCTCGAGCTGTTTAAATAAATATTTTTAGGAAAATCTTATTGAAATAGACATTATTATCGATACAGAGGCCGAATCTATAGTTTTTAGAATTTTTGTCTGTCTGTCTGTCTGTTACCGCATCACGGAAAAACCACAAGAGGAATTTTGATGAAATTTGGTATAGTGGTAGCTGGTTATCCGGGTCAACATATAGGATACTTTTTACATATATAGAAAAAATACAAAAACTGCAATGTAAGAGTATTCTAATATGTAAAACCTAAGAATTCGGTTTTTGGTCATCTGAACGCGGGCGGAGCCGCGGGCAATGCTAGTATATATATAAATATATATATATGGTGATTGGTGGATTGGTAATGTTTATAACCTAATATAATAAAGCCTATTAAAATAAGCTTTTTTTTATTTTAACATGAGAAATCTTAATGTATGTATTAGAATTGATAAAATGCTAAATGAAATGTATGTAATTGGTAAAAACAAATGCTACGGGCTTTGGAAGTTCCAATCAAGCATTCACTACCTGAAAACGGGGAAAAGAATGTGGTTTTACTATGCTCTCCTTGTGGGAACTCGATAATTTCAATATAGCATTACGTATCCATTGCTTTTATATTATTAGGTCTCGTAGCTTTTTAACTGAAACAATTTAAAACGATTGGTTTACTAATTAAATCTATGTAGGAGCATTAGTACAAAATCTACTAAGCCATATTAAGTCGTATAACGAAGTCGTCTAGACAGGGCATCGTGCGGGGTGTGCGAGGTGAGACGCAGATGACGCATTCCCAACTGTCATAAGTACTTTGAAATCACAGTCGGGAAACAGCTTTAGGTTTGATGGAAATATTATTTTTATGCACTTTAACTTCCAAACCCGTATGACATAAAAATTGATATTTTTGGTCACACTTTACATTGGTATTTTGTACCCAACTACGGCGAAGCCCAAAGGAGTGCTGCCTATATATTTGATCTGTATGTATGTTTGTATATGTGTATGTATGAATGTTCAATCCTATGTTCCTTCGTAATTACTAAAAAGCCTAACCGATTATGATAATTCATACATCATTAAAAAACAAAATGGCGGATCTTAAGCGCCAATTTATGTGTAAACAATATCAAAGGCGATCACTTTCTGTATATATTTTTTTAATTGTGGTAGAACTTAACCTTTTATGCGAGTAAAACCTTAAAATGATCAGCATGTTAAAATAAGTTAATATATTAAAAGTGAATTTTACGCCCTTAAAATCTGTCTTTACTCTTTTAACTTATAAGAATGGTAGGAGTTTCATTCGCATAGTAAGCGGGGAAGGGTAAAAATCCTTATCAAATTTCATCAAACTTGGTTCAGTGGCTTAACTGTGAACGTGTAACAAACAGACAGACTTGCTTTCGCGTTATTAATATTAGCAGGAATGTATATATATAATATGTTGATTTTGTATATCATATATCAACATTTTAGATTTAAAGTAATTATTGTTATTCTACAAATACCTACACATAATATGTATGTACATATATCTGAATTATTGCCAAGTGCTAGCTAGGTAAAGCAAATTTTATTAGAGCGAATCGTTTACAAATATCTATACCACTCGGCCATTTGTGTTAGCTGAAACTTTATTTACTTAAATCCGAACCAATCCAAATAAAACTTTAAATAAGTACGTTTCAATAAATTCGAGATTGGAGTGAATTAATTTGAGTAATAAATTTAATTCAAAGCTAAACAAATACGCTAGAAAATGGAACTTCTACTGAGATTTCTAATTTAGGAGGTACCTATTGTTTTTTATAATATTATCATGAATGTATGTAATATATAATATTAAAAATTGGATATCGCATAATTAAAAAAGCAATATATGTAAGCGGTATGCAATTAACGTATTTATATTATACTAGCATTGCCCGCGGCTCCGCCCGCGTTCAGATGACCAAAAACCAAATTCTTAGGTTTTATATATTAGTATATTCTTACATAGCAGTTTTTGCATTTTTTCTCAGAAATGAGATATTTTCCCGCGGTAAAAAGTATCCTATATGTTGACCCGGATAACCAGCTATCATCATACCAAATTTCATCAAAATCTGTCCAGTGGTTTTCTCGTGATGCAGTAACAGACAGACAGACAAAAATTCTAAAAACTATAGATTTGGACTCTGTATCGATAATAATGTCTATTTCAATTAGATTTTCCAAAAAATATTTAATGTACAGATTCGACTTAGTTACAATTTTATTATATGTAGAGTTTAAAAGGTAAAAACTACTAATATAACCTTATTTTCTATTTCACAGGTAAATAAAACTCTAAAGTTCAAAGCAGCTTAATGTGAGTATGACACTAATAAATAAACAAATATCTACATATATTCCATTAAAAAGGTTTAATGTTGCAGAGAGAAACATTAATTGGGGTAAAACACTTAAAATCCCTGTATGTATAACTTCATAAAATTAGCTCACAGAGTACATAAAAAAACATTCGACACGGTCATTGCGAAACGAATACTTTAAAAATATACCATTGGACGATTTATTTTGATACAATCTACGCTCAAATTGAGTCGTATCAATCCAAATTGAAAAATCGCCGACGCGAACTCCAGCCATCAAATGCGTATCAACCTGATGTTTAATTCCTTGGCTATTTTCCCTTTTCTTTCGTAATGAACTTTTTTTCCTGATTTATCGCTTTTACATTACACAGATATTCTTTTCGTGAGCTTTTAAGTTGAGTTTTTAAAATATATCAACTTCGTTATTGATTTTCGATGGGATACAAAACTTTTTTATATTTATGATATCCATACCATATAGATTGCGTTAATATATAGTGCAGATGCTGTTAATTATATATTATTCTATTTTATTTAACTTAGTACATATCTACAAGTAACGTAATGAAATTAATTGTATTCTATAAGTAGATTTCTATTAAGTAAAAGCCGGACTTATAATTTATCATCTCAGAAATTGCTTTCCAATGACATAAAGGCAGAATGTGCCCGCCACGCCTACTTCATCTCACAATCTTATATTCTATTGTTGGTTTTGACTCGCAATTTTGCGAGAACTTAATTTCGAAATTGCTAACTCTAAATGGATTTCTTTTCTACGAAAACTTGAGCAAACCGGCATTAAAAAGTTTTTGGGTACTTCGAGTTGTGCTTATTGATCAGCTTCCACGTGTTCTGCTCATAAACATTTAATTATCCAATTACGAACAAATTTTGATGTTCGTTGTATTTAGGTAGGTAGACCTTTAGCTGTTTTCGCAAACAACACTTTAGTAAATTATGTATAATAATAATATAATTATACAGAAAAGTTAGTTCGGTTATTTGTTGTTATTTCAAGCGTTATTGGCTTTCTAATGCGTTGCTTATTAAATTATTCCTAATGATTACAAATCAAGGACTTGTTTTATTTAAAAAAAATCTATGTTTGTGTGCGGCAGTGGTAGCCCAGTGGTAACGCGCTCGCTTGGGAAACCGAGTGAAGCGGGTTCAAATCCCGGGTCTTGCACCTCTGTTATTTTCATGTACGAATCATTTCTAACATGATTACCACTTGCCTTACGGTGAAGGAAAACATCGTGAGGAAACCTGCATGTCTGAGAGAACCTAACAAGTTTTCGAAAGACATGTGAAGTCCGCCAACCCGCATTTGGCCAGCGTGGTGGACTATGGCCTGATTCCCCTCGTATTGAAGGGAGGCCCGTGCCCAGCAGTGGAACGTTAAAAAGGGCTGAATACAATACATACATACTATGTTCAAAAGTGAAAATGAAGACTACAATATTAAGTAAAAATAACTTAAGACCTTAGACTTTGATTGTCGATGTATCTACAAAAATAATTTTATGTTTACTCGTATATTTAGTATATTAAGTAGAATTTACTTACTTGAAACATTGAATATATTCTTCGAACATAAAATATCTGACAAACAGCGATAAGATGCCTCTAATAATCTTAGTACGGACAACGCGTTCTTAGAAGTTAAGCTCTTACACGACTTTGCGGTAATATAAAGTATCTAGTAATAGGGGCTGTTAATATATTGCGACATGTACGGTTTAGTTGATTAATGAGATAAATTTTTACAAGATACAGTAAGCCATTTGTAATATTTTTCGTTTTATTTTCGCATAAAACATAATTAATAACACTGTATTATAACTGTTAAAACTTTTAAGAAAAATGGAAAAAAGTTAATGTTTATTTTATACTGAGATTACTCTGAGTTTTACCTACCAATCTCCATCTTATATCTATTGTACGTGACGTTGCCGAAGTAATCTGTGCTCAACTCGCTTAAAATCTATAACAAAGAATATAATTTAATTACTTTTAGTTTTAGGGCAGGTTTTCGTTTTTTTTGTTCTTTCATTTTCGTCTTACTTAAATATAAGCATTAAAATTAAATAATAGTATTATATTTAAATTATATCTAGACTTTCTCAGATTGATTAACTGACTGATATTGAGATCAATCTGAAAATTGGATTTTTAAACGACATACGTATTATATTGGGTACGAATGGGTATGGGTACGAATTTAACTATTTTCACACTAATGAAATAAATGCAAAATTTTGTATGTGTGTATGTGCGTATGTGTGGTTGTTTACCAAAAGATGAATAGCACTAGCGCTTCGCTCATTTTTCGGAAAATATATAAAAATTGATTTTTTTTCTTCCAGAAAAGACACCTATATAGACAGATAAACATAAAAAGCCAAATCTTACCTAAATATAAAATTTGATCCAAGTCCTTAGAGCCGTTTCTGAGATACACGAAATTTTATATGCATACAAGAATTGTTCATTTAATATTATAAGATGTACATTGTACAAGTCTTAAAAAGACCCAAGCGAAGCAAAGGCAGTTTACTATTATTATATGATATTTTTGTTTCTGATAAGAAAACTCAGAAATTACTGAAAAAATCAAGATTAAAAGTATGAATGCGAGTAATATTACTTACATTTATATCGGCACCTGTAAAATTGTATAGCTCGTAGGGCGGGTCTCGGCCCTGTACATGCTAATATATTATGATACGTTGACCGCTCTTAAAAAACACCACCTGATATATTAAATTGTATATTAAATTATAAAAATATTATAACAACTATAAAAAATTTAAATATTTTAAATAAACCATTAATTAACTTTGTTGTCTGTATAAAATATGTTAGTTCTTTATATATATTGTTGTTATATATAGTTTCTTTTTAGAAATCCATCTCAAAAAATGGTTTGAAAGTAGTGCAACTTCTCAAAGATTTTTCTCGCAGAGGCTCATAGTTTCGAATGTTCTCTTAAAAGTTTAAAGCTCGGCTGTAAACTACTTAAGTTTACAACTTTACAAATTTTCACGAAGTGGCGTTGATGAGTTTCATGTTTGCTCTTAAATGGTGCGCTTATTACAAAAGTGGCTTTGTGCTTGTGCTACTGTGCAAAGATCTTTTATATTTCTATAGGTTTGATCGTTCCTTATGTTGAAAATTAACAGTAGAATACATATATCAAGATTTTATTTATTGTACCCATAAATAAATACAATAAATAAGTTGGGACATTAACACACAGCATCATCTAGCTCCATGGTAAGCTACAAGGCTTATTTTATGGATACCAGATAGTTGATACACTACACATATATAACTTTAAATACATACATATTATAAATATATTTACCCATGACTGGAGTACAAACATTCGTGCTCATCACACAAATGTATGCCCCCAGCGGGACTCGAACCCGCGACCGCTAGCACAGCAAATAGGGTCACTACAAACTGAGCCAATCGTATCGTCAAATGTACGATACCGTAGTAGGTACGACTACCTTATGAAACAATTTTAAATCAAAATTTACCTAGATTACTGCTATATTTATGTTTAGGTCTCATAACATCATTGGTCCGTTTAAGTAATGAAATGTAATTTAAACGGAACGTTGCGAATTTCAAAACTGACGGTCCATCTGACACTTGTACTAATGAAACGTCCTGTTTTATTATGGTTTTGGAGCAACATCGCGAATACCAAAATAGACGTTGACTGATGTCTACCGCTTCAGATATTCCAAATTAGATAGCCTTAAGAAATTGAAATTCTTTTGTGTTTTGAATATATTAAGTAGCTTTGTTTGGGTTTTATATTGCTTTTTGATTTTGTGAATATTAATGTTTTTTTTTATATTTACGTATTGTTTTGGTCTACTTATAATTAAAATAATTGCCAAAGTATCTTTACTTTTCCGTACTATAAAATGTACGAATAGTAAAAGAGAGAATTAATATTTATAACATTCTTAACACCTCCAGGTAAATTTCTAAAAAATTAATTAAAATTCTAAGAAATCTATTGTTAACTGACACACCGGCGTGTCGCGGTCGTGGAGGGAATAAAATATAGTCATAAATAGGTACATATTCCTTAAAATATTTTTAAATTAAAATTCATGGCTAACCAACGGTGAATTTGGCGAGGTTCTACAAAGTCTCAAATAGTTTTAGACGCATTGCGGAAAGCGCACAAACTGTTTGCTCAAAGCTAAAGTGTTGTGAACGGGCAAAACAATAATTCAATTTAAACAACCGCAACGTTTATCAAATTTTTATGTAGTACTCTTATACAATAATGTAAATCCACGTTTGAGGGATATGTTATATTTCTTTTATAATTATTGTTTGCTTAAATATGTACCTATGTATATATTAATTGATTATGTATACCTACATATAATAAAATTCTGAGTCGAATCTGTATATTAAATACTTTAAAAAAATGTTATTGATATAGTCATTATTATCGATACATAGGCCGAAGCTATAGTTTTTAGATTTTTTTTCTGTCTGTCTGGGAAATTATCTTTCTGGTTATCCGGGTCAACATATATGATACTTTTTACTGCAGGAAAATATCTTGTCTCTGAGAAATCTATACTAAACATTAAAACGTAACTAGGAACGAACCCGAGCAGAGCGAGAGTTAGTCGCTGGTATAGAATAAATATATTAATTCTACTATATATTTAAATGTGGATTTATCTTCAAGTGGCTATTACGAAAAACAATACTATAATTAACTGGCAAAGCAATAAGGATATTATTATTTTTTCACTAATTTTATGTATAAAAAAGTTTAAGTTTTTTATAGTCACGTAGACTATTGTATTTACTGCATTTATCAAGTGACTCCCTTTAGAACATGACTCGTTCTTAGAAAAAACGAAGCAAGGAAAAATCCGAGACTGTTATTGTTTATACAACAGTTTCTGACTTAAAATGGACAATTGCACTTTACTCTTCCTTTTTGTGCGAAGAAACGAAATAAAAAAAAAGCTTTAAATTGTTGTTCCTTGCTAACTTTGCGATTTTATCGTTTTTATTACTAGTAAGATAAATTGAAAAACTCGAGTTTACCAATTTATAAAGGACACATTTTCCTATTTACGATTAAAGTAGTTGATTTTTTAACAGTAAATATGGTCTACGGTATTATTAAATGGACACAAAACAATTACATTAATATTCAGCTTTCTTTAACGTCCCACTGCTGGGCACGCACCTACCTTCAAAGCGAGTGGAGATTAGGCCATAGTCCACCACGCTAGCCAAATGCAGGCTGGTGGACTTCTTTGAAAAACTTATTAGGTTCTCTCAGACATGCAGATTCCTCACGATGTTTTTTTTCATCATGAGGCAAGTGTTAATCATGTTGAAAATTAAAATTATTACATAAAAATGTCAGAGATTTGAACTTCACTCGGTTTTCTAAGCGATCGCGTGACCACTGAGCTACCATAGCTTTGTGTGCAAAAAATAAATACACGTGTTTCATAGTTTTTCTCTTTTTAGTAAAAGGGCAATTCTTGTGAATGGATAAAATTGAATATACATATTTTGTGTGTTGTGTGCTATTACATTAACGTATATTTCGAATCGAATTATGCGATCTATGTAACTCTGTCTATATACTTATATAGACATAACTTACTGAAATTGAATTTATCTGAAACTTATTAAAATTGTTAAGCTTCTGTTTCCTTGAAAGCTTTTAGTTTGAAAACTTTTACTTGACAATATTTTAACAAATTACGCTTAGTCAATATTTTATGAAACATCTATGCTTCTAATAATTATTAATTATTTTTTATTCTAATATTATAAAGAGGACAACTTTTTTTTGTTTCTTTGTATCGAATAAAGTCTGAACTACACACTGAACCGATTTACATGAAATTTGGTAAGAAGATAGTCTGTGACTCTGAGAAGGATATAGGGCAGTTTTTATCCCGGAAATCAACCCTTAAGGGGATGAAAGTTTGTATGCGGAAGCAACCTAGGGACGAATCCGAGCGAAGCGAGGGTTAGTCGCTATTTACGAATAAAGGCTGTTCTGTTTAATAATCACACACCAAGTGAAAATAGACAAGTGGCTGTGAAGCCTCTAGCAGTAACTAATATTAGTATGCTTTTTACTTTTAACAATACAATCAGCTTTAAAAGTTGATTTAAGCCCATTTTAATCGTCGTATTGATTTGAAACTTGTTTTTATTTTATTTTTTTGATTTGAAACTTATTAAGTACGTGACACGCGATTGATAGTACAATATTTTGATAGCAACAAGCTGATCTTATCATATAATCATATATATATATATATATATATATATATATATATATATATATATATATAATCTAATCTCATATATATAAGATAGTGTAAACAGGACTTTTCAAAGGCTACTATGAAATTTTCATATTTATAAAATCATTTGATTCATTTTGGAGAGAGAGGAGTGGATTTTTTTAGCTGTAGTTGTTGCTATATGTACATAAGTAATTATAACTATGTTGTATCCTTTGTTGTTCTTTTGTTTATATATATACTTTAAGAAATTTATTCATCTAACATTATTTATTTCTTTATCCTTGTAACTTTTCCTGTATAATGATCAAACTTGCTATAATAATAAAAATAGCAATTGGAATTTTTATACAGGTCTTAACTATATTATTATTTTTATTCTGCAAAAACACGTTAACTTTATGACGAAAGCTCATAAATATTTTAATTCTACTCATAGATTTCTCGACATTTAAATGCCAATGGGATCGAGAGTAGTTAATGGGATTATAATGTCGAGCAACGTGACAATTTTAAACCTGTTTATAGGAAATGTAAATAAAATATTAAAATTATATTGTTTTCTTTTTTTCCTACTATCTGACTTTACTATTATTATTATAGATGTTTTTATAAACTTTTCCTTTACCTCACTTCATTCGCATGATTATACAATGTCAATGGGAATTCTATTTTACTAAGAAGGAACTTACTATAGTTTTCTATTGAATGAAAAAATTTGAATCGTCTCGGTAGTTCGTGAGATTATTATAATTACCTATATAAAACTCGTTCCGCTCGGGTTCGTCCCTAGTTACGTTTTAACGTTTAGTATAGATTTCGCAGAGACGAGATATTTTCCCGCAGTAAAAAGTATCATATATGTTGACCCGGATCACCAGCCGGACATTTTCCCAGACAGACAGACAGTAAAAATCTAAAAACTATAGATTCGGCCTCTGTATCGATAATAATGACTATTTCAATAACATTTTTCAAAAAAAAAATTAATGTACAGGTTCGACTCAAAATTTTGTTAGATAGGTATAGATAATTAATTAGTATATACGTAGGTACATATTTAAATAAACAAAGATTATAAAAGACCCGGATATAGGGACCCGGATAACCAGCTATCACCATACCAAATTTCATCAAAATCCCTCCAGTGGTTTTTCCGTGATGCGGTCACAGATAATATGCATATATTCCGCCTCTGCATCGATTATTATGACTATTTTAATAAGATTTTCCAAAAATATTCAATGTACAGATTCGACTCCTAACCTGTTTACAATAGTGACGACATTAGTTGATACTTTTATCCATACAATTTTCTATATTATGTTTATGACATCTATACATATAATAAAATTGTAACTAAGCCGAATCTGTACATTAAATATTTTTTGGAAAATCTCTCTGTCTGTCTGTCTGTCTGTCTGTCTGTCTGTTACCGCATCACAGAAAAACCACTGGAGAGATTTTGATGAAATGTGGTATGATGATAGCTGGGTATCCGGGTCAACAATATAGGATACTTTTACCGCGGGAAAATATCTATTTTTTGAGAAAAAATACAGCAACTGCATTGTAAGAGTATACTAATGTGTAAAACCTAAGAATTTGGTTTTTGGTCATCTGAACGCGGGCGGAGCCGCGGACAATGCTAGTTTGTACTATATATATATATATATATATCTGTTTCCGGTAAGCCAGGCATCATATTAGCTCTGATTCCAATCTGCCAAGCTTAATAGACTCGTCTGCTGACTGTGCGTCAGGCGATCGTCAATTCAAATTAATAAAGCATATTATTGAATGAAAATAACAAATTGCGAATACGAATTTAATTTTCATATTATACAAACATGTTCTGCAAATTGCATTTATGTAATAATGTTTTATTTCACTTTCATGTTGAAACTTGAGAGTGTTTTTGTTAAAGTTAACTAGTTTTTTCTAAAGACTTTGCTCGTCATAATATTTGATAAATATATTCTAATATGTATACATATAATAAAATTGTAACTAAGCCGAATCTGTACATTAAATATTTTTTAAAAAAATCTTATTGAAATAAACATAATTATCGATACAGAGGCCGAATCTATAGTTTTTTGAATTTTTGTCTGTCTGTCTGTTATCGTATCATAGAAAAACCACTGGAGGGATTTTGATGAAATTTGGTATGGTGATAGTTGGCAATCCTGGTTAACATATAGGATACTTTTCACCGCGGGAAAATGTCTCATTTCTGAGAAAAAATACAAAAACTGCAATATAAGAGTATACTAATATGCGAAACCTAAGAATTTGGTTTTTGATCATCTGAACCCAAGTCGTGGCCGCGGGCAATGCTAGTACCTTATATATTTGTATTAACTTTTGTGAACTTTTGCAACAAGAAAGAACAGCAATAAACTTGCGACCATATAGTTTACATTTTTAGTAGAGAGACCTTACTTACCCTCGCTTCGCTACTGTAGCCGATAAAGTAACTCGACAGCCATGTTTTTTGACTTCAATTAAAGTTATTATGATTACTGACTGTAAACACATTTTACCAGAATAAAAAATAGCCCATTGCACTCTGCGGTAATATAGAACAGCTTATTAGTGAAAGAATTTTCCGAATCGAATTAGTAGTTCAGAGATGACTGTCTACATACAAACTTACAAATTTAACCTATTTATACCTAATATTAGTGTAGATGTATTATATATAATTATATTTCACCGTTGTCTAAAAAACCTGCTTTATTTTTTGAAATAACAAAATATTTTTCAACAAACGTCAATAAATCCAATGAAGTGCTTACTGAAGCCTACAAATAAATTAACAACAATCTACCTTCACGCCTGTATTGTCGCACTGTAAATACGACGATGAAGAGCCCAACGTAGCGTGGTAGCTTCGGTTTTCACTCGACGCATTTATTAGCAATATTTATTCTCTAAAAAATTTCATCGCATACAAGGCCTTATCACAAACAACTATATGACTGGTCCAAAACTAAAAATACCAATTTTATCAGCTATTATGTTACATACTCAGACTTAAGAGTTCATTCAATTCGATTCTTTATTTAATGGCTATAATGTAGACGGAAGTCCACCAAAATAAATGTCTAAGTCAAAAGAATGGCGTAATTTGCTGTTTATACTCGTTTTTGTCATACAGATTTTTTGCTTTCTTTAAGAAATAAGAGAAAAACATATGCATTAGTTGAATTAATATACTATAATATTTGAGAATAAAATATGAATAATAAAATTAATACTATATTTTTAAGAATAAGAACTAACGCCTTCCCTTGAAAAAGAGATAAAATCCATTTGTTATTTTTATTTATTAATATTTATTTACTTATCTCTCAGTATAGAAATTGTCATTTATATATTTTAAAACATTATATACGTAATATTTTTAAAACATTATTGTTTTGGCTTCATGTGATATTACAGTCTGTCTATATTATTTCTTAATCTGAGATTACATAATATTACAGATTATTTAGTTATGGAATTAAAAAGTCGATACTAAACAATTTTTATATTATACTAGCTACTCACCCTCGCATCGCTCGGGTTCGTCCCTACTTACGTTTTAACGTTTAGTATAGATACTCACAGATGAGAAATTTTTACGCAGTAAAAAGCATCCTGTATATTGACCCGGATAACCAACAATCATCATACCAAATTTCATCAAAATCCTTCTAGTAGTATTTCCGTGATGCGGTCACAGACACACAAAAATTCTAAAAACGATCGATATCGAACGTATCGATAATAATATCTATTTCAATAGATATTATTATCGATACACAGAGAGATAAGATTTTCCAAAAAATATTTAATGTAAAGATTCGGCTTAGTTAAAATTTTATTATACGAGTATGTATAGACTACGTAGATTAATTTGAATTGTAGACATTTAATTAAATGTCAGCATCGGTAAGCTGTTATCTAAAATTGATATCACGCATCAAGCTGGTTACTTAACATACCTATTCGATAATTAAACTGTCAGATGTACGTCTCTCGTTATAATTTAATAGAATGGCGGATTAACCTCGTAAGCCTAGAATTATACCAAAATGTTAAATATTTTATTTTTATGTATATTAGGTTTTATTCTCGAAAATTTGATAAATGTTTATATATGTATTTCGATATAGTATATTGTCTAAAATTATTAATTTCATAAAAGTGAGTAAAATTGTAAATTCAAATACCTACGAGATATTTTACGATAAAATTAGTACAAATAATATTTATTATATTTATTTCTTAACGCGTTATAAATCATGATGTCGTTTTAAAACCCAAATAAAACAAGTTTTTGGCCGAAGTTTAGTTAGTATACGGGGTTCGTCAAAACTAATAGTTTTTTTTTTGAGATATTCCAACTAGGAAAGTTTCATTAAAGTTATTTATCAAAATTATCTCTTGGATTCGTATTCGAGTCAGATAACAAGTTACTGTAGCGTCAAATCAAAAAAGCAAAATTCAGAAAATTTTTTCACTTGAAGGTAAATATGTAAGTAAATAGAAATTTACTTACATATTTACCTTCAAGTGAAGCTTATAAAAGCGTGTATTTTTTCTTTATTATCTGTTCTCGTGTAATGCGAGTACAAACGATAAAATAAAAATACTTAAAACTTTTGATTTGATTTCTACGACATCTTAAATATCCTTTGAACGTAAATATTTCGAATTACTTTTATCTAACAATAAAATGTCTTCGAAATGACTTAAAAAGGTATTGCGTAACATACACAAAAAAGCTCCACATTTTTTTGTCCAAAATATCCAATGTTCATTAATTCCATTACAATTATTATCCATGTATTGCTAAAAGTACCTTTTTGTAAAAGAAAACAAAACGATTTATAGTAGAAGATTAAGATATCTGTAGTTTTAAGCAGAAAAGTTGGACATTGCATATAAATTTGTAACAGTTTCAGAGCTGCAACTTCAAGTGATAACTATAAACAGAAAATATGACAAACGTATAGCCGTGTTTCAGCACATTTATAACCTTTTATGCTGAGACGAGAATATTCTTCACCCAACAACTACGGTACGTGTTGTGAGTTTATATGCGGTCCTAGAAAAATATTTTTATCCTCGTAATACCTAGTTATATTCTTTCTGGGGATCAACGTCTACTTATTCCACTATGCATTTTTCCCTGCATTTTAAGGATATCCTCGGTAAAATTCGAGTAAGTGCTTTTTTATAAAATTTTAAAGACACTTTAAAAATTTCTATAAAATTATAAAAACTGTGTCGTCTTTTTTATTTACCGGTAAGAGCAAGTAAGTACATGACTAAAATAGAATATTTCTAATCTGAGATTCTTTGTATATATGAAATCTATAACTTTGTACCTGTTTGAGTTTGTATGTTCGTCACTTCTTCCCGTTGCAGCGGCTGGACGGATTTTGATAAAATCTAGTAAACAGATAAACTATGGCTCGGAGTAACGCATGGTTAGACATCTAGGGATGTGCTAAAACGAAGCGAGGGTGATTCGTTAGTATTATGATAAAGTTGACTTCGCCTCTACTCATCTAATGCAGCATTTGTAAAGCCCATAAGTTCCAAGTAATGTTTCATACAACATCAGCTGCTCAAAGCTTTAACTGTAAAATATTCTTATTGTCCTACATTTTACGGCTGCGTAAATCAGGTGTCAGCCTTTGTTGTTTTCACGCTAGATAGTATATTTTTGCATTTGTAATAAAATTGAAAGTTTACGACCTCTTAGGTAGGTTTTTTACGTGTTTAGGTATTGAGTGAAATATGTGTAATAAATATATAAACTTTATATTCCGGCTAACTCTATACTTATTTTGATGGTAATTCTATTAAAAGTCTTGCTGTATTTAAGTTAATAGTGCCATTAATATTTATTTTTCATAAATATTATAATATTTCAGCCACTTCTTAACGTCTCCCCACTGGAAACAGGCCTCTCTTCAATGCGAGGATCAAACTATGCTGGCCAAGTGCAAATTGGTAGATTTTATCTTATTTTTATTACTTGTAGCTTTGTAGTTTAAATATTATTATTATTCCTTTATTCCTTTGTTTAAATCGGGTTGTACCTCTGATGCCACTAATTTTAGGCCTATTTCAATATTACCTACATTTAGTAAAATCTTTGAAAAAATAATGTTAACTCAAATTACGAAACATTTTTATAATAATGAACTATTACATGTAAAGCAATACGGTTTCACTCGCGGTCGTTCAACAGCCGATGCTGGAGTCGCGTTACTTCTAAATATATTTGAGGCCTGGGAGGAGTCACGTGATGCACTTGGCATTTTCTGTGATTTGTCCAAGGCATTTGATTGCGTTCATCATGAAACGTTGGTCAGAAAATTACACCACTACGGAATTAGAGATAAGGCTCTGGATTTACTTAGATCATATTTGAATGAAAGAATCCAGAGGGTAGACGTGAATGGAAAGCGTTCCCCTGGATCAGTTGTTGAAATGGGTGTACCACAAGGTTCAATTTTGGGTCCTTTTTTGTTCCTCATTTATATAAATGACCTACCATACCTCGTAAAGGATGACCACGGGATAGTTTTGTTTGCTGATGATACATCTTTAGTTTTTAAAGTTAACAGACGACAAGCAGTAATTGACGATGTGAACATTGCTTTATCCAAAGTGGTACAATGGTTTAATGTCAACAACCTTTTACTAAACGAGAAAAAAACAAAATGTGTAAAATTCACTTTACCAAATGTTAAAAGTGTAAAAACCAATGTACGACTGAATAATGAGGAACTAGATCTAGCTGATACCACTGTATTTCTAGGCATTACATTAGATGCCAAACTCCAATGGGGCCCTCATATTTCGCAATTATCGAATAAGCTCAGTTCTGCAGCCTACGCGGTTAAGAAAATACGTCAATTAACAAATGTAACGACAGCTAAGTTAGTATACTTTAGCTATTTTCACAGCATTATGTCATATGGTATTTTACTATGGGGTAATGCTGCTGATATTGACACAATTTTTGTGCTGCAGAAAAGGGCTGTTCGAGCTATATATAATTTAGGCCCAAGAGAATCTTTGCGGAATAAGTTTAAAGAAATTAAAATAATGACTGTACACTGCCAATACATCTATCAAAATCTAATATATGTACATAAAAATATTGATAAATTCAAGAAATATAGTGACCTGCATAATGTAAACACTAGAAACAAAAATAAGCTAGTTCAGCCCACCACTAGGCTCCATAAAATTGGTAATTCCTTTATTGGTAATAGTATTCGCTTTTACAATAAACTACCAGATGATACTTTAAAACTGTCAATAAATAAATTTAAAATTTACATTAAAAGACAATTAATAAATAAATCCTATTATAATGTAAAGGATTATTTAAGTGATAAAAAAGCTTGGGAATGAATTGCTCTTTATACTGAAGTAAGGATGTTTGTGAAACAATGATCACAATAAAAAAAAAAATGTTACTTGGCTGAGTTTCTTGTGGGTTCTTCTCAGACCAGGGCGCGTTACGAACCCTCGTAGCTTTAGTTTAAGTCTTCTAATTGACGTACACAAGTGATCATTGAATTGATACAATGTGTAAAGAAGTAAATAAATAAAAAATAAAAATAAATTATTTTTCCTCTATTTTTCTCAAAGATCTAGATGTATTTAACCTTTTTAGACATTCCACTGCTGGACACGGGCCCTATCTTTAATGCGAGGCGAATCTGGCCATAGTCCACCACGCTGACCAAGTGTGTGTTGGCTGACAAGATCTAGATAAACGATTTTCTTGATAATATTGTACCGTTCTTGACATATACCCTGTTCTAACAAAAGAAGGAAAAGTGTACACCCGATTCGGGAACCTTTGTTCTATTTGTGTTTAAAAAAAATTCAAATAACGAATAATGGTATATTTTTAATAAATACATATTGAAATTGCTTTAACTTTTCTCTTCGTTGAGTCTTCTAGTCAGTTAGACCATTTATTACTTCCTGCACAAACATCATTATTAAATCTTACTCCTTTTAAGAAAACTCAATATCGACTTCGACTTCTGTTGTACAAATCAAATATATAATCTAGGTTCAAATTCTTCAGTCAATATGTAGTATACTAAAAAGTATACTTGTGTAATGTTAATCGCCAATAATAGCAATATATAATCTATACCTATATATATAGACAAAGACAAAACATTTTTTTTATTAGCTATTGAGCTTAGTGTTATGACTGACAAAATTTTTTTAGTTTTACCAATTGACTTTTGTATATACATATCTACACGATATAAATCTTTAAATTAACTATGTAATAAATGGTACTGAACTATTTTATATTGTAAACAAGTGACTCACACTCGCTTGCTTCCCCATACAAATTTTAAAGTTGGCGGTACAATACAATGGTTGGCGGTCCTCATATGTCTCTCGAAAACTTGATAGACTTTCTCAAACATGCAATTTTCTTCACGTTTTCTTTTACTGTAAGACAAGTGTTAATCATGTTGGACATGAAAATAGAAGTGCGAGGCGTGAGATTTGAATCCGTTTCACTCGGTTTCCCAAGCGAGCGCGTTACCACTGGGTGACTGGGCTACCACTGCCTGCCACTGCCTTGCCTACAATACAGGTACTGCAATACAGGTTAGACCGAGTGACTCTATGTAGCTACGATTATGAATTTACGAAAAATTATATATTGTTAATACCTCCAAACGCTTGGACCGTTTGGAGATAATAGCGTAATTTTTTCTTTAACATTCACAAATATACAGGCAAGGGCTTCACATAAATAATACAAAAAATCTTTCGACGTTAACGAAACGTTTTTCGAACATTGGTTGGGCTCTCCTTGATATGCACATATATTTTCTCCGAGACGATGTTTATCTTTACTATACCTATTTGTACGTAACTAATAGAACAAGTTCCAAAAATTTGTTGCAATATCTCTTAACACGAACACAAGTTTTTGTTTATAAATTGATCATTAAAATACGTATTTATGTCATGCAATTCTATATGATTAAAACAGATTTGAGCCGGATTCCCAAGTGCGTTGTGTACAAATGGTTGATTTCCCGCATCTGATTTTATTTGCATACTATATTTTCAATTCACAATAATAGCTGTAGCCTACGCCCATATTATTTATTTCGATTGTTTGGCTCACGGCTTGATTACTTATAGTTAAATACGATGCGTAATATCTATTTACATCCTTTCAATATTTTATATTTGACTTGGTACGTTTAATTTTTTATTAAAAGGTTTACGAACAACTGGATATAAATATGCCCGTAATTAGAAACTTACGTCTCATCATCTCTAAACACCGTAATTTTACCCTTGAGACACGTATTGACAGGCCTGAAGGAGGCTTGATATCTATTTTCCTTATATTAAGTACATGAAAGGTCGTACCCTTGTACTAACGATAGATGTCGACGATCAATGATTTTTGTTATATTATACAACAGCGACCTATCCCCGTTTCGGGCTTCAGCGATTTACAAATTGGGTACTTTTTGTTGAAATTCTAAATGCCATCCCACGCGCGGCTGGTCCATCGCCTACGCTGTTATCGTCTATTTATTCACGTCTTTTATTATGACTCTCTTTACTTAAATCATAGATATGACTTACTAGCGGCTCACCCTAGCTTCGCTAGGATTCGCCTCTTGAAAAACTAATCAAATCTTTCCCACGGGAAACGTACATTTTTCCGGGATAAAAAGTAGACTTTCAGACTATAATCTATCTCTGTGCCAAATTTCATTCAGATCCGTTCAGCCGTTCTGGTGTGAAAGAGAAAAACATCCAAACATCCATCTAAACTTTCATATTTATAATATAAGTAAGATGAATAATAAGATATTTAAATTTATTAATGATTTTAAAGTTGGTTCAGTTTATATCTTTTGTAAAAACTTTACACGTAAGACTTCACTAGTCATCTTCTTCAAATTATAATCAAACAACCTTTTTATAATAAACAGATAGTTTTATTTGCTCTAGATATATTATGAAATTTAAAGTTTATTTCTATAACATACTTCAAATTTTCAAATGAAAAGCATTTTCAAGTGCTCTCGATATATAGGTTTTTTCAAGGGTAAGCACTAAGCATAGTTAAACGGAGTATAAGAGCTGTATAGGAATATATGCACGTATGTACGTATGTATTACTAACGTTTAGATGTTCATATACTTGTCATGTCTTATCTTACAAAATTTCTTTGTTGTGTAAATCTCTTATAACAATATTAAATTGTTATTAGCGATTTGAATTAGAAATATGTAAACCACTAATAATGATCACACTAATATTGCAAAAATGAAAGTTTGTGTTGTAGTGTTTTTTTTACTTATTCATACGGTGTCGGATTTTAGTGAAATTTATAATGGACTAGCCTTGCCCGCGGCTCCGCCCGCGTTCAGATGACCAAAAACCAAATTCTTAGGTTTTACATATTAGTATTCTCTTACATTGCAGTTTTTGTATGTTTTCTTAGAAATAAAATATTTTCCCGCGGTATAAAGTATCCTATGCGTTGGCACGTATAACCAGCTATCACCATACCCAATTTCATCAAAATCCCTCCAGTGGTTTTTCCGTGATGTGGTAACAGACAGACAGACAAAAATTCTAAAAACTGTTGATTCGGCCTCCGTATCGAAAATAATGTCTATTTTAATAAGATATCCCAAAAAATATTTAATGTACAGATTCGGCTTAGTTAGAATTTTATTATATGTTTAGATTTTATGGCTACAACTTTTTCTTTTTAGGGTAGAAAACAGTGCGCGATACATGATATAATTTTAATCAGTATTAATACAGTTCCAAGAACGATGGCTTTAGGATGTTTCGTGTTTATTTTGTTTTAGCAAAAATATTACTTTGAACTTCGTAAAAGACACTTGTGCAAGTAATTAGACTTTAACATTCTCGTTATAAACTTATAACCGTATAATTTATTCTGAGCAGATCCCCGCTTTAGCGCAGACCTGCGACAAGACGAGATTATCTCCTCATAAAGAATCCAATTTCTGACAAATAGGCATACATACTGTGATGTGTAAAGTAAAATTAATGACAACAAAATATCATTATGTAAGTAAATTTTTCAACTCAATTTCTCAAATTGTTTATTTTTTTTTAAATTAAACATTTTATACATACATATGTCATATTAAAAAAAAGGAAATAATTAAAAACAAAAAACATTTCCTATATCGAGTTTAATGTACCTATGGTATTTATGTTGTTTAAGTAATACTGATACACAAATTAGTGAGTTTCCAACCATATTCACTCTAGACGACGAAAATGTAGACAACTAACATTTTATTATTATTTTAAATTGTTATTTGAAGACTATTATGTCTGCTTCACGTTAAGAGCCAAGTTTAACAGACTTGGTTTGTAACAAATTTCAATAACCGCAACCAAAGTTGGATCCTTCTTTTGATTATTTTATTTAATGAAACGATCCCAAGAAAAATGAGGTTATTTAAATTTTAATATTTCATAAATTCTTATTTTTAGACTATAAAGGGACAGTATTTTAATAACAATGTCAAATATGTTTTATATAGGTATTGCTTAAAATAATAATTATGTTATTAATATAATAGCATTGCCCGCGGCTGCGCCCTCGTTGACACAAAAACCAAATTCTAATATCTATAACGTTAATTATAGTCTAAACAATTTGTATGCTTAATTCTTCTAATAAATCTGTGATTTAATTTTTGACAGTAAAATATTATAATTATAAAAAAAATAAATATGTTTCAAACAACTGTAACTCCTTTTTTAATGTTGCTCTTGATTTTTTTGCGAGAATTGCACGTATATTTTCTTCGATTTTTTTACTGTCTGTTCCATTTGACTTTGATACGTCTTGTGAGGTTCGTTGCGTAAAGTAAAACTACTGGTACTGCATGGTTCAGAGTCCGTTATTTCAGATTCTGGCATTTTTGAATACGAGGAATATTTTCAAAAACTCTGTATTAGTCTACAGTTCTTTAGCAAAAGCAATAAGTCAGTTTTACTAATATTCAAAGTAATAAAATGTCTCAAGTCTCGACCCAAAAGTGTCGAGATCCGAGACAAGTAAATTTACAAGAAGTCCCGGAACTTCGAGGCTAGGGACGTCCCGGGACCCAAACTCTAGACTCTCTATGTATTTTTTTTTATTCATCGATTTCCTGTAAGATTATATATTATTAACACTTGAAAACAAAAGTTTCCGATAAAAGTGTTAAGTAAAATTTTAAAATCCTAAGCAAATTTTAATCTCTTTTACAATTTCCTTATCGCGATAATTATATTATTCACTGATGCATAATAGACGTCGACATCCGCAGCTCCCAGATTAACGGTTTACTGACGGATTATTACCTAAAGTAATAATTACTTGTACAATTTGGCCTGTTTTGTGGGTCGGAGTAAAGAGCCCCTTTTAAAATTACGTATAATTTGAAGAAATTTCAGCTACTGTTTTCAGTAGGTGCTATTCGCGTAATACTATTTATTGTTACAATTGTTTCGATGAATGTAATTTTTCGTGTTTAAAAAACATGAGGTAACAAACATAAAAAAAAAACAGTCGAATTGAGAACCTCCTCCTTTTGAAGTCGGTTGAAAATAATAGAAATAATCATGTTATAATGTACCCGGTTTTTAACAATGATAACAAAGAATGAGCTTTAGGAAGGAACATCCACTATTTTATGCTAATGTGATAAATTTACTGCTTAAAAGTATGTACATTTAGACTTTCTTAATATATTAATGGAGAATATCTATACATATAATAAAATTGTAACTAAGCCGAACCTGTACATTAAATATTTTTTAGAAAATCTTATTGAAATAAACATTATTTTCGATACAGAGGCCGAATGTATAATTTTTAGAATTTTTGTGTGTTTGTCTGTCTGTTACCGCATTACAGAAAAACCATTGGAGGGATTTTGATGAAATTTGGTATGGTGTTAACTGATTATCCGGGTTAACATATAGGATATTTTTTACCGCGGGAAAATGTCCCATTTCTGAGAAAACATACAAAAACTGCAATGTAAGGGTATACTAATATGTAAAACATAAGACTGGTTTTTGGTCATCTGAACGCGGGCGGAGCCGCGGGCAATGCTAGTCTAATATATAATAACAATATGCATATGTACGTGATATAGGAAAGAGCATTGTATTTCTTTATTTAGATACCGTTCTATTATGGTTACTAAATATAAAAATTTTAATGTTACAAACTATTACTTACCTATTTATTGTGTATGTTCAAATTTAAAATATATTTATTTTTATATGATATCGTATTGATATTATAAATGTATGTATAATGTTTGTATGTGTGTGGCTTTGCTGGTTTACTTTCACACTGAAACGGTTGGGCAGATTTAGATCAAAATTTTGTACACAGATGGACCATGACCTAGAGTAACACATTAGATATTGTAAAGCAAACCAGCAAAGCGAGGGTAAATCGGTGGCTGTAAATAAAAAAAATATTAAAGCTTTTAATTTATAGGTATATTTAACTATAGGCAGTGGTAGCCCAGTGGTACCGCGCTTGCTTGGGAAAACGAGTGAAGCGGGCTCAAGTTCCGGGTCTCGTACCTCGATATTTTCATGTGCGAATCATTTCTAACTTAATTACCACTTTCCTTAAGGTGAAAGAAAACATCGTAAGGAAACCTGAATGTCTGAGAAATCCTAGCAAGTTTTCGAAAGACATGTGAAGTCTGCCAACCCGTACTTGGCCAGCGTGGTGTACTATGGTCTGATCCCCCTCGTATTGAAGGGAAGCCCGTGCCCAGCAGTGGGACGTTAAAAATGACGGAATATATATTTAACTACTCAAAATTTCATATAAATAATAATATGTACAGGAGACAATTTAATCCTAATTAAACAACATATGGTGGCTCAACATAAATAGTGGTCGGCAGAAACCACTAAGATGTTAGATTGCACGCTTGCGGTCAATAGAACCCACATTTGATATATAATATCATCAACATATGATATATTGCAATATAAACTATACATACGCTTTAATATTTGCGTAGGATTTCTTAAAACTATTCTATACTCTATTCCTGTATTCTCTTTTATTCTATTCTTTTCTCTTTTATTTTATACTACCGACTCACCCAGGGTCTCAAACTATCTACTTACCAAATTTCATCTAAATTGGTTCAGTAAATCCAGAGATTACCCCCTACAACGTCACAAGCCCACAAACTCACAAAACCACCAACTCAAAATCTCACAAACTTACCTCTTTATAATATTAGTATAAATTTATTGCTTTAGTGTTTTAAAAAGTAGAGTCAACCATCACAAGCACAGAAGCACGTTAAATTGAGAGTGACACTATCTATTATGCCATCGATTGAATTTCCGAAGACGTCAATAATATCTAACTATAAGAAAAGATCGAGAAGAAAAAATGTGAACTGAAAATATCTGATAGAACTAAACCGATATTAATAATTTACTGCATTATTTGAATATAAGTAAGCTATGTTTTAGTTAACATATAAAGTTATTTTCATGGGTATACCAATCGTGTAAATCCGCTGACAAAAGTTAGTGCTTGATATTTATCAAGTGTTAAGTGAAATCATGCTTTGTAAAGACAAGCTAAATATACACATAATATATCCCTTTTTTTTGACATTTTTATGACAAGACCTAACCATACATCTTCTTATATATAAAATTTCCATGTCACAATGTTAGTTACCGTACTCCTCCGAAACGGCTTTACCGATTTTTACCATGTGGTATACTCCGTATCACACACACTTCACTGGCTCGTCAACACACGGTATACGTAAGTGACACGTCCGCTCTCGCCCATGGCTCACGCCAGACTGACTTATCCGCTATACCGTGAGCACGAGACAGTGTAAAGAACTATTACTATAGATATTATATTTACACAAACACTACATCCCTTTCTTATTGAAAACTTTATTAATCATATACAATAGGATTTAATTAATTACATACTCAATGATATTTGTTCTTTCCCGCGCTCTAATTGTCGTTTTTAGTCTCATCTGCTTGAACGGCTTTCCATTCGCCTTCTATTCTCTTTAAATGTAATATATTTCTTCTTAATGTCTGCCCATTTTCTTCATTTCGAATGATTACATCTCCCTCTTTAGCTTTCTCTACAACATGTGGTGTTGGGTTAAAATCCGGCGTTAGTTTATTTGTCTTAAACATTTCTTTAACATACACTTTGTCTCCTTCATTCAAATCTAGATCCCGTGCTCTTCTTCTATTATCCCCATATTCCTTTCCTATTTCCTTTTGTTTCTTATCCCGGTCTCTAATTTCTGTGTCATCTTCTTTATTATTTATATCCTGTAGACTTGGAATTTTATCTTTATTTTGTCGTCTAAAGAACATTTCAGACGGTGTTTTCCCCGTCACAGAATGCGGTGTGGAGTTATACATCATAAGGTATTCCCATAGAATTTCTTGTAAATCTTTCTTTTCAATTTTACCAATTTTAAGACGTTTTAATATATCACGGTTTTGCCTCTCTACTTCGCCGTTTTGCTGAGGCCAGTAAGGAATCGTATTGAACAGCATTATGTTGCACTCCTTACAGAATGCCTTGAATTCCTCACTCACAAACTGTCGTCCATTATCTGCCGTGATAGATGAAGGATAGCCTAATCGACTAAATATTTCTTTTAATTTTTTTACTATCTGAGCACTAGTGATAGTTTTGTTATTTTTATCTCTTTATATCGGCTATAGTAGTCAACTATAACAAGGAGATATTCATTACTAGGTAACGGCCCTAACAAATCCATGGCTACATCCACCCAGGGAGCTTCCGGAAGTTCCCGACGCTTCATAGGAGCAGGTGGGTTCGGTAATCCAACTAAAGTACAGCCTTTGCAACTTCTTACTAAATTTTCAGCGTCTTTATCGATCCTTGGCCACCATACCTTACTTCTGAGACGTCCCTTCATAGCTACGATCCCTGGGTGTCCTTCGTGTGCCGCATCTAAAACTCGCTTACGGAGTTTAGAAGGTATAACCAACCTATTACCTCTCAAGAGTATGCTACCCAAAAAACATAACTCATTTTCGAAAATTTTGTATCCCTTAATTTTATCGTTCCAGTCGTTATTATAAATACCTTTTTTTACATAAAGTATCTCTGGATCTTCTTCAGAATGGGCTTCGATATCAGCCATGGAAACTGCATGAGGTCGTGCATTCTCTACAATATGATATACGTGGTCATCGTTCTTGGACTCCACATTATTTGAGTATTTACACAACCGCGACAAGGAATCAGCTATGTTTGATTTTCCAGGTTTATATTTTATATTATACCGATATGCCTGTAACCTCAATACCCACCTTTCTATTCTCGCACATGGTTTCGATTTTACGCCAAATAAAACCTCCAAAGGCTTATGGTCAGTTATTAAGTCGAACTCTTTGCCAAATAGAAAAACATTAAAATGTTCTATAGCCCAAACTAATGCCAAAGCTTCCTTTTCTGTTTGGCTATATCTGCGCTCACAATTAGTTAATGTGCGATTCCCGTATGCAATGATCCTAGGTCCATTGTTATCAGTCTGTACCAAGACTAAAAAACATTGGGTTTTATCATTAACTAGCGGCTCACCCTCGCTTCGCTCGGGTTCGTCGCTAGGTACGTTTTAAATAGATATAAAAAGAAAAAATCTTTCTTTCTCACATTTTAATTATATGTTTTAATACTTACCTATTCCGGACTAAGAGAAATCCAAAAATTAAAATATCATAAAAATTGGAACGCGGTCGAACGGGATAAAAAGTATCCTATGTCCTTCTCCTGGCTCTAAACTACCTCCCTGCCAATTTTCAGCTAAATCGGTTCAGCCGTTCTTGAGTTATAAGCGAAGTAACTAACACGACTTTCTTTTATATATATAGACATCATAGTATCCAAGAGTTTGGATTTTTGTGAGTGCCTCTTTCAAATGAATAAACGCCCTATCCTGTTCACTTGACCAGAATTCTTCAATATTTGCCTTTTTACCAAACTTCTGTCTTAATAGCTGTTTTAGTGGTTCTGTCATCGTGGCCAAATTAGGTATCCATTTATTAATATAATTTGCTAAACCTAAAAAACTCTGTAATTCTTCAATAGTCTTCGGAATTCTAAATTTAGTCACACTTTCGATGTATTTTTTTAATGGTCTAACCCCTTCAGGTGTTAGTTCATGCCCCAGAAAATTCACCTTCTGAACCTTATACAAGCATTTGGCTTCGTTTAATAAAACATTGTTTTCTTTAAGTACCTGCAGTACTTTTTGAAGACGTAAATCATGCTCCTGTTCAGTACGTCCGTATACTAATATATCGTCTATAAAATTCATAGCTCCATCACATTTGAGAAGTATGTTTTCAAGGATTTTTTGGAACAACTCAGGCGCGCACGTAATACCAAACATTAAACGTTTGTAACGAAAAAGACCCTTTGAGCTTATAAAAGTAGTAATATGTCTGGAATCTGGATGCAATTCCACTTGATGGAATGCATTTTTTATATCCAATTTGGTGAAGTATTGTGCTTTTCTTATTTTAGGTAGTAGATGTTCCATAGATGGTAATGGATGGTTCTCCCGCATAATTGCTGCATTTGCACGTCTCATGTCTACGCAAAGTCGCAATTCCCCGTTATCTTTTAGTATAGGCACTATTGGTGATATCCATTTCGATGGTTCTCTAACTTCTTCTATAATATCGCTATCTAGTAATTCCTTGATTTTCATTTCAATTTTTCCTTCAATTGGTATTGGAATTCGCCGATATGGTTGGGAGATGGGTTTCTGGGAATTATCAATGGGAATTTCTATTAAAATATTTTTAAACTTCGGAAATGGTTCGTTTTCAACAACATTTACGCTTGGTCCAAGTTTCAGTACACCAAGCCGGATAGCACTGTCTTTGCCTAGTAGATTCCTTGACCCTCCTGCAATAACATAAATATTTGTGCGTTCTTGTTCTTGATTTATCTTTATGGTCGTTTCGATCAAGCCTATAATTTCTAGTGGAGTTTTGCTGCCATACGCCAAGAGGATTTTATCCGGTCTCTCTTTTTGATTAAAACATACAACTCCTTTTCCTTTTAAAATGTTCCACGTCTCGTCCGTGATTAGATTATATTTTGATCCAGAATCAATTAACATTTTTGTTTTTATACCTCCGATTTCACATTCTATATTCGCTTCATTGTCGATATTGAACACATAATCAACTCCCTCATCAGCTACGTTGTCCACCTCTTTCTGTCTCCGAGACTGCTTTATTGTTGGTTCTCCTCTCACATTACTTTCATCTACCTTCCTCTTCCGAGATTCTTGACTCTTGCAATATTGTCTGAAATGACCTAATTTTCCGCAACTATGGCATTTCTTCCCTTTGGCAGGGCAGTTTACATCATCCGAGAAGTGTTTAAAATTCCCACATCTACTACATCCTCTATTTTTATTTGTAAAACTTCTAAACCTCTTTTTGTTATTACTGCCATTTCCATCTTTTTTAAATGGAGCTATAGCATTTACTTCTTGAATTTTATTTTGCTGTCCATATTCTTCCATTTGCCGGTTTACTACTTCTAATGTATTAGCTTCAGTAATTATCTTATCTAATGTTATACTGTCACCTATAGTCAAAATTCTCTTCCGCAAATCAACTGCTATGCATTTTTCTGCAATTTGGTCAATTAATTGGTCTTCAGGCTTATCAAATTGGCATTTTTCTGCTTGATTCCGTAATCTTATTAAAAATCTTTCAAATTTCTCTCCTTCTTCTTGTTTAATTAAACGAAATATATGCCTTTCATAGACTTTACTTTGCTTTGGACTGAAGTAATCATTTAGTTTATCTATTGCAATTAAATACACGTCATTGCTATCACTTGATTCTGCATTGGCTCCCGGTAAGTTGTAAAATATCTCCTGTAATGCTGACCCACCAAGTAACAAAAGAGTCGCCCTTTTCTTTACGGGTGAAGTAATATCTGCTGCTTCTAGGTAAATATTTAGAGAACGTCTCCATTTCTCCCAACGTTGCCCTAATGAAGCACTGTCACCTTCTAATTCAAGTCTCTCTAATGACGGCAAGTTGTGTGACATCGTGAACAATTATTGGGGGACCTGAAAATAATTTAGGAGCTTTTGGAATTCCACTTTAGTAATTGTACCTTTGTACCAAATATGAGCATTCTAATGAAGCATAATACAACTAATCCAATTTAATGGAGGTATCAGAATACCATTACTTTCCAATCTAATGCGGGTATCATAATACCATTCCTTTCCAATTTAATGGGGGTACAGAGTACCATTTATTTCCAATTTAATGGGGGTATCCAAATACCATTCTTACCAATTTAATGGAGGCACTAGAGTACCATTTCTTCCGTTTTTTTTTTCGAGTCAGTGAAGTAATGTACTGTGTACTATTACTATTATAGCAATATGCTTCAAACAAACAAACCAACACAACAACCAACAGTTAAAAATATAACAAAGATCGGTCAATGTGTCATAACTCAATTGTTACTCAATACCTATGTTTTATATTTACATCTCTAATCGTTTTTACTATTGAAACCATATACCACAAACAAACAAACCAAGACAAACAAACAACAGTTAAAAATATAATAAATCGGTCAATGTGTCATAACTCAATTGTTACTCAATACCTGTGTTTTATATTAACATCTCTAATCGTTTTAAATGTAATTTACACGACCACTATAAATAATAATTCTACAAAGTGTACTTCCAAAGTACCAAACTACTTCTGATGCCTCCTAGGATAATTAGATTTAACCCAGTCCAGAATAGTTCAGGAATCGAACCCAAAATCTTCTCATATTTTATAATTTCCTCATATTTTACATACTTATAGCTAGATATACTTAACTACCTACTAACTACGTTATATATTTTCTTTAACGTTTGACCAAGTGCATATTAAATGTGGTTAGTCCTAAATTTGAAACTAATATTCCTGTATATAATTATCTCTCATGTATTAATAATAAATCTCCGTTTAATCTTCATATTTACTACATTTACAAATAATGTATCGCTATACTTGAACGATAATTCCTTCCTTTCACCTAACTTCTTTTTTTTTCTTCTTATAAGAAAGATATGATAAATTATTATATCAATAATCTGACCTTTGTACTCGTCGCCACTTGTGGTATACTCCGTATCACACACACTTCACTGGCTCGTCAACACACGGTATACGTAAGTGACACGTCCGCTCTCGCCCATGGCTCACGCCAGACTGACTTATCCGCTATACCGTGAGCACGAGACAGTGTAAAGAACTATTACTATAGATATTATATTTACACAAACACTACATACCAAATTTTATATGCGTATTCAGTAGGTCTGAGAATCGGCTACTATCTATTTTCCATACCCCTAAGTGATAAGGATAAGGGTGGTCCTCCTAGAACCCACCCCAGGGACGAACCCGAGCGGAGCGAGGGTGAGTCGCTAGTATGTATATAAATAACAATTATTTAAAATAGTAAGTTAAATAGTTGGTAAGAATATCATGACTAAAATATAAAGATTTTTATATTATGGCTCTTATTATAAATTAGTAAAATACGAAACGTTTGATTGCAAGAAGGCTTGTAAATTTCCTTTATTTAATTAAGTTTTTTGGAAAATTTTGTGAAGAGTCAAAAAGATTTCATTAACTTTTTGCTCAGGAACTGTTTTTATTGCCTTACGTAATGAACTCTGTTAAGTTTTGGCAGTGACTGTTTTAACGACTTCATGCAAAAGCACTCAGTTGTAAAAGCTCGTAATGGATTACATGTGTTGGTGTAATGAAGTCACTTAATTAATTTTTAATTGCTTGTGCGCCCGATATCAATATTTATTGTAAATTATCCTTTGGACTTTTAATTTTTGCAGTAAACATAAAGGTATTTTAGTAACTTAACTTTTTTATAACTCATTCTGTTCTTTACATAACATCTATGTATATGTACGAGTAAATAGGCAATGACAGAGAGTTCCGTAATTTTTTCTCTTCTCTTAGTCAAGTGTTTTTTTTTTTTTTGTATTTTTTTTAGCATTTAGTTCTTATATGTATAAGTAAATTCTGTTTATATATTATGTTTTTCTTAAATTTTCCATAATGATTATGATTGAAGTTTGACCATTAGTTGGCGAACACTAGTACTTTTTAAGCATTAAAATCCCTTATTTTATTTTAAGAAAAAAATAAAAAGAAAATTGAATTTATTCTTACTGCTCTCGTAATCTAAGCTACCGGTGTGCTTGTACCGGTGTAAAAATTACCATATAATACTCTCCGGCCCATAAAGTATCCCTATGATCCAATCACGGAGAATTGACGTGATTTTTCACGTCAGTTCTATAATCCTTAATTGCCTGAAACGAAAAAATCAATAAACATATTATAATATAAGAAGAAAAGATACAATACCACTTATTCACCACAGGTCGGTATGAAACATCTACAAGACACTATAATATGGTAGTGTTTTATTAATATTGTGACGGTAACATTTTTCTGCTTCTCCTTTTTGTATAGCATTTATATTCTATATTTTTGTTTGGCAATTTATCGAAACCTAAGTCGCACATGTGGTACGTGCTTTGAAGTTACTGATGGGAATACTCGCTCCTTTGATATTTATTTTCGAATAAATAATATTTACATTTTTATATCGGTTCGCTTCCTATACAGAGTAACGGTATGTGACATCCCGTCACATGTTATGGAAAAGGAAATTGGATCATATCAGCCCTATGATATAGGAAATCTATTGTACAATTTAGAAAAGAATATCCATGGTTTTTTTTTCAAAATAAAACTTTCTAGGTTATTGCTAATACTTTATGGCTCGAAGGTGTGCCTAGTATAGAATATATCTTTATATATATAATTCTTCTGTGAGTGTGTATGTCACTAAACTTCTCTCAAACGACTGGACCGATTTTGATGAAATTTTTTGTGTGTGTTCAAGGGGATCTGGGAATGGTTTAGATTCACAATTTAAATAATAATTTTCATCAAAATGGTCCAAAATATTTTAGCTTATTAAAAAAAGTTTGAAATTTTCAAATTAAAGACGTGTAGACAGGACAACGTCTGTCGGGTCCGCTAGTATTATATAATATCCTGGTGAGGATTATTTACCGTATGGCAGTGTGGTTTGGCAATTACACAACTAGACACACTCTCTTAATATTGAAAGACTGCAGAAGCGTTTTACGTGGCACGTTATTTACTACACATGTACTGTATAAATTAATTTTAAACTAGCGACTTACCCTCGTTTCGCTCGGGTTTTGCCCTAGACGATTCTTTTAATAGACATAACTTTTTTATTTATGAACCGATTGAAATAAAACAAATACTAAATGTTAAGTGAAGCTTACCATAATACATTAGTGAAAAACACACTCAAGTCACTTAAGCCGTTTCTGAGATTAGCACGCACAAACGCACACACAAACAGACTGAAATTCTAAAAATCATTGTTTTGGGTTCTTTTGCCTTAATAAAGATCCCTTATAAAAGTTTTTCACAAATATCTTCCATGTACAGACAACGGTTAGTTACACTTCTATTATATGTACAGATTATATTTTAATGAGCATATATTAATTTAAAAAACGTAGCCAAGTTGAATTCCTACTTTTCTCTTTTTCTCCTCTGAAATATGCCACAACTGAAATGTATAACATATTATGTAAATGAATACATACGAGTAGATATCAAAATTCTTTGTAATAGAAACAAAGTATCCAGCTTTTAAACGGGGCAGTCTTTTGTTCACGCTTATTACAATAACCACAAGACGGGTTTTATTATGATTTAATTTTGAATTTATTGTTTGAATTTAGCCACATACAATTGTTATTATTATTCTATATTTTTTTTAGAAATGTGTGGAACCAACGTTACCTACTTGACAAGCAACATGATATTTATATAAAACTAGCTTGTTCTTATTAATGTACACATTATAAACTCTTATTATTTCTTGCTATATTGTTCTAAAAATACTTTATTACATTTACGCGAATATTTGACATTTTAAATAAAACAATCATGGTGAGTGTCTCTCCCGTGACCATGATTGCTGTAACACATTCGAAATGTCGGAAACGAAAAATCTGAATAAATCCGCGAAAAAATCCGAAAAGATAGTTTTATTAAAAATGTTCTTCTAAAAATTTAAAATGTCTACTTTTTCTCTTAAAGAGAAATTTCAACTTTTCTATTACCTACCATTGAAAATAAAAAAGTTTGAAATATATTTTAAATATGTTTTCATAAATCTATACATATACTCGTAATAATACTGTAGAGGTTGAATGTCTGTACATAAAAAAATGCTAAAAAACAAGTCAGGGGAATGCAAGAAGAGAAATAGAACAAATCCAGATTTTTTTGAAATTTCTTGTTTGTACGGGCTAATCTCCGAAACTTTTGGACCGATTTGAATGAAATTTCGCATGGTGGTACCTTATATCCCGGTCAACATCTGGGGGATAGTTAAATAACTATAGTAACTTATTCAGCTTAGTACACAACAACTAATGCACCTAATATAAACTAAAATTTGGCATGCTACCCTTATATTGCCGGTCAAACAACTGGTTATTTTTCATCCCGGAAAAATAAACGGTTCCCGGGGGGTAGATCTGTTTGTGCTTTTCTAGAGGCGAACCCAAGCGAAGAAAGGGTGAGCCGGTAGTACACTAATATATAACGAAACTTTGATCCCAAAGAATCTAATTCCACTTTAATTACATATATATTTTTTTATATTTATAGTTTGAAATTATTTAATATTCGCCCTCGATCTATTTATACCTACTTTTTTTACAAATGCATAAGCTAATAATCAACTAACAAACAAAAATACAAACAATACACGGATCTCTTTACAAATTTTTATAATTTAGACCATAGAGTAAATAAATTAGATGTGTTTTTATATAATTTACGGAAATAATATATTTTTATGATTAAATATATAATTTTTGATTGCATTAAAAATTCCATGCTATTCCTAGATAAAGTTTATTACCTAAGCTCGTTTGTTTTAGTTAGCTAGTTTTATTTTATACGGTTGCGGTCCGGTACAGTACTCTTTATATTTCTATCATGTCTTTCGTTATCATTCTAAAGAACTAGAAATACCTACTGCAAGTGTTTCATTATCCAGTGCGGTATCCTCATCTAAACATAATATAAAATTCTGAATCGAATCTGTACATTAAATATTTTTTTGGAAAATCTTGTTGAAACAATCATTATTATCGATACAGTGGCAGAATCTTAGAATAGTTTTTACATTTTTTAATCTGTCTGTCTGTCTGTGACCGCATCACGAGAAAACTACTGGAAAGATTTTGATGAAATTTGATATGCTGATTTTGATGATAGCTGGTTATTCAGGTCAACATAGTATACTTTTTACTGCTGAAAAATATCTCATATCCAAGAAATCTATACTAATCGTTGAAATATACATTTTTATAAAATTCTGAACAAAACAACTAGCCACTAAAAAGATTGTCTTTGCTTTTTATAATTTTAATGACCGCTTAAAATATAATTCCTTGTATTGTATACGAAATATGTATTACTTTCTTATAACATAATCGAAACCTTACCAAAGACACCTGAAATAGAACATACTTAATTACTTTTGAGGTATTTGAAATGCTACGAAGTGCTCGACCACAACCGTGATCTGCGATTTCAATATAACAAATATTATTATTATACTAGCGACTCACCCTTGCTTCTCTCAGATTCGTCCTCTTAGGTACGTTTTGACGCTTAGTATGGAATAGTTTTTTTTTTATTCCTTTTTCGTGAATTTTTCCCATGTTTTAATAGATATTCTGCTATTCGGGGTGAAGACAAATCCAACAAAACAAAAATCATAAAAATCAGTCCAGCAGTTCTCGAGTTATAAGTGTTGTAACAAACCCGACTTTGTTTTATATATGTATAAGTATATAGATTATAATTAAATATATTTGTATTTTTTTTTTATTATAATGTTTTAACTATTTTTATACTTTTTTTTTAATTTTATATTAACAATGATATGTATAATACCTAATATTTAAATGATTCTATTTCAATTTCACTCGCACAAAAAAACTAATCTATTCTAATCTCAACACTAGGTATTGTTATCGGGTAGAAGAGATAAGTGAACTCATTCTATTAATATTCATAGAGGCCAGATACAAGTTTACTCATTGACCTGCTATGATGCAAATGCCATTGTTAAGGTCGATCGATTATTATTTTCATGCATTATACTTATTAGTACCTGGGCCACCGAGCTTCGCTCGGAGTTTTTGGTTGAGAAGTACAATTTTCTTTAAAAAAAAACTTGAATAAATACAAAAAAAAAACATAAGTAAATTATACCTTTGTATCCGACGAGGAGTCGAACCCGGACACTTATTCAATCTTGCGCCTTGGCCGCTTGAAAATGATGCTTCTATCCGAGCTTGCGAAATTATCGAACATAATATTTTGCGTGGAATAATGCAAAAGAAAACCGCATGAAAATTCACAAACACGCGTTATCCCACACATAAGACTAATCTAGATCGATTTATCGCCCCCTAAACCCCTTGTATTCTAAATTTCATGAAAATCGTTGGAGCTGTTTCCGAGATTCAGATTATATATTGATATATATATATATATATATATATATATATATATATATATATATATATATATATATACAAGAATTGCTCGTTTAAATATATTAGATTTCTACTATATTTTTTATCAAACTTTATCGTTGTTCTTCTAATAAAAATTGAAATTGTATAGCTGCTGCATAACTTAAAACAAAGGTAAATCCACCCTTATAAATGACTATTAATTTTGTATGACGTATGTATTCAGCCCTTTTTGACGTCCCACTGCTGGGCACGGGCCTCCCTTCAATACGAGGGGGATCAGGCCATAATCAATGTATGACGTGATTTCTTAAATTAAATAAACTTCCTTACTTATCCCTAGTAGCTCAGAAATTACAACGTATCTATTTCTTTTCATAACAAAAAAGTTACCATATCTAAAAACTGTTAAAAACAGGTACCTATATTTGACATTTTACATCAATATTTAAACATGTACAAGGACAACATTTTTATTTTTAATGATTTACTTGTCTATTTATGAGACAATAATAAAGCATTTGTTTATATATTAAAATTAGAAATTATGGGCAGAATCGTTTGTGTTATTTAACTAGGAATTATACATTTTGGAGTTAGCTTTGTTTAAAATGAAGCAACAGATTGTAGTTCTGTACAATAACAAATCTGCATGTTAAAATCTAAATCTGTAGAAATGTGATAATTAAAGCAAGCAGCCTTTAAACAAAGACCCCAGAGGGTGGGCTTAATGATAAGCCCCTTCTTATAGACAATACACTGTCTGGAGCATGCTACATGCCTTGAATCACAATACGTTGCTATCTTTAACATTCAAAATACATATAACAACTTCTTATCTTCAAAATAGCACAACCCTGTAGCAATGTTTTAAAAGCGCCCAGCTTTTTCGCTTTCTTCAGATGTTACATTTTATATTCATCTTCTCTGGCATTTATGAGGTTTGTTTTGCTTATTAATGTTATATTTTATTCATTCTCACGAATTACAATTCAAAAATATTATCATAATGCACTCTTAGAATATATAAGAAATGTTTTTTTTCTAATCAAACAAGTTCGCGCCCAGCGGCTTATACTGTAATAGTGTTAAAATATCAGATCCGCTCAATTCAATATCTGTGACTTCATTTTTTATACATTTTATTGCCGGACGATCCTTGCGAAATCTTTTCTTTTTTTGATATCCTTAGTTTAATCATACTTTCTTTCGAAAAAAATTCGAAAAGATAGTTTCATTTAAAATATCCTAAGTTTCATATTATCTCTACTTAGTTCAATCAAATTTGGTTTCATCTTTTTAGTGTAAATAAATAGCTCTTAGAAAATTAATAGTAGTGGATGTAATCCATTTTTCACAGATATTAATTTTTAGTAGAATGCATTCACAGATATTAATTTTTAGTAGAATGCAGTATCCTAGTAATGTAACAGCACTTGAAATGCAAATGCAACTGAGCCTTTACTCTGAACGCAGCGTATATTAATTGGTTAATTTAGTACCAGACATGCAAATTTTCAGAATTAATTTTAAGTATACTATTAATTTATTTACTATGTCTTATTCGTTATTTCACTTACAGCTGTGATTGTTCTATAAAATTTATTTTATATTTTATACTCTCCTTTCACTACTTTGATTAGAAATTTCGCCAAGAAAATACTTTACCAAGTAATAAATCTAAAGACAAAGTATTTTATTTTTGTTAGTGGTAAATATTTTGCTTTCCCTCTAAAGTTTATATTAACAATATATCTTCACATATACGAGTATAACAGAATTTCATGTTAGCAACATAATATTCTGTAATATATGGGTTGTATTTACTAGATATTTTCTGCTAAAGACAGCCTTCACTTAACTTGATTTATTTATACTGTCTTTCTTGGTCATGTTTTAGCGTCTCCAAGCACCACTTGTTTACTTATCCTACTAGAACAACTCATTGTCGTAGCAGAAACAAGTCCACTGCTGAATGGTAAGCCTACCTCAAAGATTTCCAATTTTTAAGTTATTGCCGTTATTCAAAGTGATTTTTTATTCTACGATCACTTCCTAATGAAAGATACTATTCGTGAAGAGAAATAAATTCTCTTCATTTCAGATGTTTTGCGGACGCTTTCCCAAAACCCTTCTAAATATAATTTCTAAAATTCAGTCACGTTGCGCTCATATTCGGTGAAATAGTTGGGTTGAACATTAATATGCTAAAGATTTCATATAATTTAATATTGGGATTAATCTAGGGGATGGATGTGGTCTTAATTAAATGCTTAATATATTCCATCGGCGGTCTTAACTGTGTCTCATTAACACACGCTTATTCCTATCGTACAAAATTAGTTTTAACTTGTTTTACTTTAGTGCTACAAATACGAACACGTGTTACGCGAATGGCTCCTAGATAAGCTAACGGTCATTTATTGCACTCCACAGTTAAATACCGTAAACGTTTTTAAGTGCAGCTCACCTTCTTTAATTTAGATAACATAAATTTAAATGTGTCTAGTCTATTTTTCATGTATGTAGGTATAATGTATACATACGTTTGTAATGTAATCTATACATATAATAAAATTGTAACTAAGCCGAATCTATACATTAAATATTTTTTGGAAAATCCTATTGAAATAAACATTATTATCGATACAGAGGCCGAATCTATAATTTTTAGAATTTTTGTCTGTCTGTCTGTCTGTTACTGCATCACAGAAAAACCACTGAAGTGATTTTGGTGAAATTTGGTATGGTGGTAGCTGGTTATCCGGGTCAACATATAGGATACTTTTTACCGCGGAAAAATGTCTCATTTCTGAGAAAAAAATACAACAACTGCAATATAACAATATACTAACATGTAAAACCTAAGAATTTGGATTTTGGTCACCTGAACGCGGGCGGAGCCGCGGGCAATGCTAGTAACGAATATAAAGATATGTGGGAGATAGCCATCTGCGGGTTTAATTAAAATGAATCTTATACGGAGGTATCTTTTGTAGAACGTTCGAATTGAATTTTTTATCGCTTTGACGCTGTTTCCTTTAGCAGTTTTTTTTTCAAGAAATAAGTTGTAGGCAGTAATAGCCTAGTGGTAGCGTGCTCGCTTCTGACACGGAGTGAAACAGGTTCTAATCTGGGCATCTCTGATATTTTCAAATTTCATGTGCGAATCATTTCTAAATGATTACCACAATTCTTACAATAAGGGTAAATCGTGAGGAAACCTGCAAGTTTAAGAGACTCTAGCAAGTTTTTGAAAGACGTGTAAAGTCCGCCAATCCGCACTTGAACAGCGTGGTCATTGGACCTAATGCCCCTCCTATTGAACAGCAATGGGAATCTAAAAATGATCTGAACTAAATATGTATATTGAATTAAATATGTATGTTATTACAATAATATTGATGTGAAATATTAAGGTTAAAGAGTCTGAACCGTGATTACTAATTTAATGGTTTTTTTTTGGGACATTAACACACAGCACCATCTAGTTCCATGGTAAGCTACGAGGCCTGAGTTATGGATTCCAGATAGTTGATACACTACACATATATAACTTTAAGTACATACATATTATAAATATAAACACCCATGACTACAGTACAAACATTCGTGCTCATCACACAAATGAATGCCTCCAGCGGTACTCGAACCCGCGACCGCTGGCACAGCATGTAGGGTCACTACAAACTGAGCCAAACGTGTCGTCAAATTATTATTATTCTTCATTTTTTATTTTAAGAAACTTTCGCTCTTTCAATCCATTATACAATATAATTTTAGGTAGCTTTCTTATTGTCAAGAGAATCTTAGAAATATTTGTACTCAAAAGCTCTCTGTTGGCCATCCTTTTCAATATACTTAAGAAATGGAATAGACAGCCTTTTCGTCGAATATTTAGGACGTAACCGAACCCTTATTCGTTTCGTAGAGCTTATAATGTCGCTTTTTCTTTGGCATCTTCCAGGGTACGTAAATCATTCAGTCTATCGGATACCCGATTTATTTCATAGCTTCCAATATAGCGCGGACGTCCTTCAATGCATTGTACTATGCGTCAGGGAGGACACTGCGGTGCCAACCTACATGAACAATAATTTAAGATTATTCTATTGAATGTGATCGATCATTGTCGGGCTGTGTGGGCTGGTACCTGATATGTAGTAATATGATTATATGGTCACGTTATTATAGTATTCATATATGTTACTGCACAAGGTATATTACTAAAATAAAGTTTTGGTTGTGGGTGACTTATAAGTCAGCATAAAACTTCAGACCGGATCACCTATACAGATAAATAAAATTGAAGTGTCTGTTTGTAATGTCAAGATAACAGTGTTTTACTAAATGCATATGAAATTATATACGGTACCTACTTATAAGAAAAACAGCATTTTTTAAATTTTTGTCTGTCTGTCTGTTTGTTCCGGATAATCTCTGAAACGTCTGGACTGATTTTGACGGGACTTTCACTGGAAGATAGCTGATGTTATATAGAGAGTAACATAGGTTACATAGTATATGTATAGGTATAGTTTTATTTTAAAAAAAGAATTAGGGTTCCGCGCAAAAAAATTACGTACCTAGAGAACCCGACGAACCCGAGCGAAGCGAGCATGAGTCGCTAGTTGTATAATGTAAAAACAAAAGTATGTACATATATTGTATAACTTATACTGTATAACTTACATAAGAATTTAAAGCTTTGGTGAACTTTTTTCATCAATCGATCAATTTATTTAGATTTTTTCGATTCACATCTACATATCTATCTACCTATAATATAAATGCGAAAGTTGTTGAGTGTTGCGTTTGTTATCTACCAAATTATATACCTATCATGTATTTTAACACTAATAGAAATTTTTAGTTTAATTATTTATTTGAGGCCAAACGAAATTATCATTTTTAAACATTAATTTTACGGAACTGCTGTTATTTAAACAAAATGGATTATGACGCCTCACTACGCAGCCTAATTAAAGTTTTCCCTGGACAAATTTTCTGGGAAATAATTAAACTTCAAACAAAGTTTCAAACTAACCCTCAGCGTCCTTCATGAAATATATAGCCTATTCTCTTATGTTTTAGATGTGCTTTTTTGATCTAAGATACGAAAATATGTACCTACGTACTCATAGTTTGTATAAAAAGTTGTTTCTTTATTTATTACTTTTTCTACATTATATATATATATATATATATATATATATATATATATCAATAGGTTTTCCTTTATGGTCCTGTTATAGTATTTGTCAAGAAATACAATGTAATAGTTTTTGTTAATAAACTAATATCTCAACGTTTCATTCTGCAGTTCATAAAATTAAATGTTAAAGGCTCAGTTTCCTAGTTGAAGTTATAAACAGCAAGACGGTGTCATGTCCAGATAAGTTCTTAGGGTGCCGCAAGCTACAATAGAGTTGCTTTATTTTAGTGAGAGCGACATTGTTACCAAAGTAAGTAATATGAATTTAGCTACGCTTCAGTATACATATGTACCTATGTATATCATAAATCCTTTACAAGATCTATTCTGATGTTTTATTATTTAGAAAAAGTATCCAATTAGTACTTATTATAAAAATTGTAATTTTAATATATATTTAAAACATAATATAGTAATATAAAATGCATATAAAATATATCTTATTGTACAATTCACATTTAAATGTGAATATGTACTTCCTAAAGGTTTTATAATTTGCATTCTGCCAACTTAAACAATCATTCAGATACAATTCTAGATATTCGATTACTTCTATTTAAAAGTGAGCTGTGAAGACTGAGAAAAGATGTACATAAAAATATATTGGTCATTTATTTTCAGACCTTTGCAATTATATAATGTTACAGATAAATTATGAAGTATAAAGCTTCCTATGACATAAATCGTGTTAATATTGCTAGAAATGGTGTTAATAATTAATGATGTCTTAGAGGCCGATATATTTGATTTCAGATTAAACTATTTAAGTTTTTATACCTCATAGTTTCTTAATCGTTATTGCATTTAACAAAAACAAGTCTAATGTCAATATTTGTATATGAAATGAGAAGTTTATTTATCTTCAGTTAAAACCTCAGTAATATGCGTTTCTAAATTAAAAGCGATGTCCAAAAACACAAGATATATTATCGAGATTAAAGAAAAGTAGTATAGATCGTATAAGTGCATAGTTCAAGGGAAGCATGTACATTTGCATTCAACGGCGTGTATTCACAGCGAGATATGTTGGATACCGCTGAGGATTCAAGCGATATATCTTAGGGATCGTGTTGCCGAATTTATTATTTCACTGTTCTTTTAGATATTCTTGCCCCTAAACAAGTTATATAAAAGCTTTTACAACACGAGAAGAAAGCTTGAAATTAAATAAGTAAATTTTTCTTTTCTTTAAAAAACTGTGATATATATTTTATGCAGATATCTACTTTAAAAAAGTAAATAAAAGGTTACGAGTGAAAACCCAAAACTTTCTTAAATTACTGAATTGCCTCGGCTACAACTTTCACAATAGCCAATCCTACAGTGTCTAATAAGACGGACTCTGAATGGCCCTTGTTACCTTTATTGAACACATAATTTTCTCTTGGCTCACCCATAATGTTTCCCTCTTGGTTTTCCACAGTATTTTATTCAAGTTTTACACCGAATGATTCGTCAATGCGTACTGTTCTGTTACATTTTCAATTTGATTTAATTTTTCTATCAACTTACCCTTCATGAATGTCGATAGGTTAAGAAAACTTACTAGAAACACTAAAATATTTTTTTTTAAATATTCCTACATAATTAATCAACTGTGTTTAACAAGAGTTTTGCTGAGAACGTCTTTTAATTTATAGACTTTTTAATTGAATTTATTTTATATATTAGTATTATAATGCCCGTTTTCATTTATAACATGTGTGTGTTGTATGTGTGTGTGTGTGTCAGTGAAATGTAGTCACTGATATCCTAAGCCATTAACTTGGGTTAAACAGGAAATTGTATCGAAATTTCTTTTTGTGCGAGTTTCAACCTACGTTTCCGTCGTTTGATCGTCTAATTCATTTGCGGACAATTTGTTATAGGATTACTTTTTGGTAGAATCGACTGATACAAGTAGGTACTATGCTTTAGGGAATTACTAACATGTTCAATAAGTAAATTTCTTTCCGAAATACGAGCTAACGTAGCGAATACCATCGTAGCGATCATAGTTAAAGAGTCGTATAATTTTTCTATTCTTTTTTATAAGAGTAAAATCAAAAATTATCAATATACCTATCAATATTAGAATTTATTGATTGTTTGGAAGCCAAGTGCTACTGGTACAGTAGCAGTTAAATTGATACACTATTTATATTTATTTTAGATCATATAAAATTGATACAAATAAAATATGGAATAAGAAATCACCAGCAGTTAATAAAAGTGATCGAGTCTTATTCGAGGAAGAAATACAAACAATTTCTAAGTGATTACGGCAACGAGAGATCCAAAGATAAATTATGCATACGCAGCGCGCAATCATAGACTGAATCTTGAAAAACCTTATTGTCTGTAGCGAAACTGTATGTCGCTTAGAAATTGCGAGGACGTGACTAAGAGGTCGATTTCATAGTAGACTCGATGGCACAATTTGAAACGAATCTAGACCGATTTTACTACGCCATTCTCCAGCCAATTGTATATTTATTCTACCTCAGGGAAATAATAGTAAATTGTCCGTTTGATGCGTTATTTTGCGGGACCTCATTGTTACTGTTTAAATGGAAGAAACGATTTTATTCTATTAAAGAACTTTTAAATTTATTGCGATTTTATGTTGACCAAAATTAGCAATATTGCAATTTAGGAATCAAAATTAAGATAACTTTGATTTCTAAAACCTTTTAATGTATGAGTTAGTTAAAATTAAACTATATAGAAATACAGTAACTTAAACTTATAGCATCATTTATGATTTTAACCCAGATCGAGTGCATTAAATTTCATAACTCAAATGTCAATAAAAATTTGATTTAATTTACCTCTGCATCTTCGTTGGTTCTTACGTTTTGTTTTCAATAGCGATAGGTACATTACCGAAACTTTGTTTCATCCATCATTGTCGAAAATCGCTTTGTTTAGCATAGAATGACCACGAGCGACCTTATTTTTCTCTGTTAGATAACGAATAAGTTGCCTCGAGATAAAATAGTAATTTATCTTTGGTTTAAATACAGTCGCAACGACGCGACGGGGTGGATTCGCGACCCAAAGAAATGTGAGCAAAAAATTTTACTTTAGCTTAATATTATGTATTATACAAAATGCAGGCTTTGTTTCCAAGTAACCTTGAAGGTCTGAATATTGTAATATATGGAGGCATTATGACATTACTAGTATACTACGTCGTATGTTCCATCATATATGAGAATGTTAAGCTCAAAGCCTTTTCTGCTAAAAGCAAAACTTAAGAGGTCTTGGAAAGATACGAAGTACCCTCAGAAATCGTGTCAAAACTTCGGCTTCGAACTGACTTTTTCGAATATAAACTGAGTGTTTATTGTATTAAAACTATATTGGAAATGTATTTAGAAATAGTTTTTATACGAAAGATATTTTTGTATTGTATATAAATAAAGTCTTCACCTAATAAAGTGAGAGGTTCCTTGCGAATCAAATGTGAAGGCATCGGACGTCCGTCGGTCGGAACTTGCTTACAAGGATGACGAAGGTTTTCCGATTCTAAATAAGTAGTGTAGGATATAATATATTATTATATTTATTATTTATTTATGACACGTTTATGTCTATGATGTGATCTAGAGAATACCAATTGCAATGTCCCTCGTTGTTATAATTGATAATTGATTTATTGATATGATTTTAAAACAATTCTGTACGTTACATGTTTATGTTTCTTTTAAAAATACACACACTCACATATATATGTGTGTGTGTGTGTATATATATATATATATATATATATGTAATGTTTTTTTTTTTATTTACAAAAAAGAAAATTACAAATATACTTAATTATATATACAAACATACTGTACAAGTCATGTCCGCGTGGAATAGTGGCAAGAATGCTAGCCGCATTCCCCCGTTGAATGGCAATGCCGATTCTTTGGGCGAAAAATGTGCCAGCCCTCCTGTCACCAGTAGAGGTGATAAGACGGGGTGTTATGTCTTTTAAGAAGAGCTTATATATAATTAAATATCGAATTTTATATAAATATATAATAAATATATATATACACACATATATATATATATATATATATATATATATATATATATATATATATATATATATATATATATATAAAATTCGACGTCTTTTTTGTTATTGATTAGATAGTTGAATTAATGGCCTTACGCTTAATTTATTTCAATTAAGACACTAATTGTTTGAAGTGAAAACTGCTTACTCCGTGTAGAGTGGTTTTTGGTAGAAGCAAGACTTTATGGCTTCACGTTACCGACATGCTATATGTGACATGTGACGTGTCGGCGTAGGCGACGCTTCATACGTTTTGATTTATAAGTAAATTATATTATCAAAATGTAGATAATTATTGCTCGGAGTGCCAGTGGATGTGAAAACTAGACTATAATTTCAATTTACAAATTATGACATTTTAATTATTCATGCTATAATTTAAGAAATTAAAAAAAAACTCAGTTATTCTAAAAAGTTAAAAGTTTTTATTTCTGTCGGCAGTCCCCGTGACTGCCTATTTTTTTTTCATATTTAGGACAACATTATAAACAATGCCTTTTGTTATTATGATTATTTAGAACATCGAAACATTACATAAACAGTCACTTTAGTAATACTACCAAAATAGTGAAATTTACTAACGTTTAATAGGAGTTTAATCTGGATATGGTACTTTTATTTATATAAAAAATCACGACAATATTTTGTTATCAGAAATGAACATTTCACATATTTTAAATTATGTTATTTGCATCATTTTCATGTAATATATTCGTTTTATTTTTATTTTATTTTTGTTAAATAATTATCCTTACGCATCCTGTTAACAAAATATCGAAGCAAATATTCGATGTTTATTAGAGTGATTTTCTCTCCATTAGGTACTGAAAAAGCACTCCGCGTATTAGAGAACGCTATTGTATCCAGAAGCATTCAGTAGCTATTTGATGTCTGTCGGTACGTTCTGAACAAAATAATGAAGGCCGCATTGTACCCTGCACGAGAGGCAATCTCTGCTAAACTCAACGCAGCGTGAAGATGGATAGAGGAACATGTAATAGAGGTGTATTGAATAGATTATTTACTTCGCTGACGTCCTAGATATTACGTTATATCACTTTCATATTAAAATGTCTATTTAAATTATAATATGGCGTATTTCGTTTTATTAAATATCCACTGTTATGTAAACAATTTACTAAAACCAATAAATCTATCAGAAAGGTTGTTTGGTAGAAAATAGAAAAAATAATGTCATATTAGAATAAAATCTATATTAATATTATTTGAATGTGTGTTTGTTTATTTGTCTTTTTTTTCACGTCTGACTGTTGTGATTTTTTGTATGTAGTTTAAGCGCAATACCCACGCTATAATATACACGTGATCGCTATGACCTAAGCGAACCGACGGTATCTCACTAGTACACGATATTTTTTAATCGAGTGCTATGATTTCATTTTACTAAACCTCTATTACTATATTGTAAACATTAACTTATGTGTTTTAGTTAGTTGGTGATGTTTTTACGTAGCAACGGATTGTTGTAATTTTTTGTATAGACATAGTTCTTAAGCCGGAGTGTGACATAGGACATGATGATACTTTATTCCGGCATGTCAAATGGGCCCCTTGGGGTATTATTATGATGCGAAAGCTTTTTGAGAAAAACTACCAGTTACTACATAAAATAAGAAAAAAATAATTTGAAAGGATATTGTCATTATTAGTGAAAATAATAAAAAGTTGATATAATTATGAATACTGTAGCAAGAGATACAGTAGATAGTAAATCCCCTAATTACGCCACAGGGGAAACAAATCTAAAATACGACTCTACCGGGCTTTGTCTCTTGCTCGCAGTAATTAGGTACAATTTTACGTCAAACTCCTAGAGGATGTGCAGAATAAACTAGCACACATCGCATCTAGTATATACTCGTATATTTTACTTTGGATGACCGTCGCTTCTATTTGATTCTCGATTCGCTAACTAGCTGAGGTTTTAGTTAAGACATGTTAAAATTATTAGTCTTAAAATTTTAAGGTGTGTATTTTAAATATAACATGTACACCGTGTTCAAATTAATAAAAAAAATATATATAGAAGATGAACTTGTTTTTCGAATTTGGGTTTGTAGTAAAAAGACCCAGGGTACAAATATATTTTTTTACAACTTTGTAATATACTAGCGACTCACCCTCGCTTCGCTTGGGTTCGTCCTTGACTTGATACCCCATACAAACTTTCATCCCCATTTTCACCCCCTTAAAGGATGATTTCCGGGATAAAAAGTATCCTATGTTCTTCCCGGGGTCTCAAACTATCTTCTTACTAAATTTCATCTAAATTAGTTCAGTAGATCCAGAGATTACCGCCTACAACGTCACAAACTCGCAAACTTTACCTCTTTATAATATTAGTATAGATGTATCTATATATTTTTATTTTTCAATTCTCAATGACCTATCTTTATTAATGATTATAAGTACTTACGTAATAAATTACCTTACAGTGGAAGAAAATATCATGATTAAACCTGTCATGCTTGAGACAACCTAGCAAGTTTTCGAGAGATGTGTAAAGCCCTACACTGGGCCGATGTGATGGCCTACATCCTGATCCCCCTAGTATTGAAGGGAGACCCAAGCTCAGCTGTGGGATGTTAAAAATGGCTGAATACATACTCGTATATAAAATATAATCATACGTTTTGTTTTCAGGGAAAATATTATGAATTATTATAAACATTCTAATTTTACACATTTTTGTTATTTCAATAATGTACAGAACCTACCAAGTATTTCTGTTTGGCTTGAATTAAAATTTATTTTAAATTCTGTCCGTATTATACTAACTTTAATGTAACTTTTTCCATAACGAATCTTCGTCCTATGAATCCAGATACCAATCCTTAATAGTTTAGCAGTTGTTTACGTTTTAAAACGGTCAAGTGGGTCTCCGGCTCGGTCGATTAGGGTCATGTGTACGACGCTTTTGCATCGCAGTTAATGGCTTGTGGTCTCGATTCTACTATGCAAGGATGGAATTTTTCTATACGAGGATATTGAAAGTTAAAAAAAATGAGTTTTTAAACGTGCTTCATTGGCTTAGCTTTCACTTAATTACAGCGGCCATATTCTTAACTATAAGCCCGTAATCTTGTCCGGAAAGTCTCTACATGTAGTAAGTTGTAGATTTAATCCAATCGATAAAAATATTCGGTATGCCAATTTTCGCTCATACTTACGTATATATTTTATGTATTGTTAAGTCACAAATTTTATATTTTATTAGTAAAGTATCATGTACTCGTAGCTTGTATCTATCAGTTAGTCTCTTAGAGTATCTTCTTCTTTTTAACTTCTTCTGTTGACTCACTACTTTGGCAGCTTTTCGGTATGACATACTGGACTCACCGGCTAAAAAATCCAGTACTACCCACTAAAACCCAATGGAACCTCTCCCGTCTTATTGGGACGTCGCAGGATCGCTTACGACCTCGACCACGACGCCCCGAGGGCAGACCTGCCGAAGCAGACTATAACAACCATGGTGTTGCTCCATAGTCCACTCTGCTATCAGAGAAGTACCAGGAGCAACCCGCATGGTACACCGCCCATCGAAATGAGCCATCTCTCTCTCTTTCTCTCTATCTGTCTCATGGTTTCACCGAGACATGTAGAAGCAAATGAAAGAAATCACAAGATCCTACTGCAAGCGAATACCAAGTACTTTTTTTCTTTGATCTGTAACAACTCTCCCTATAATGTAAACAAAGAACACTACTACTTACTCGGTTCTTCACTTCTAATTAGTATAGAACGTAAACGCTGGGTAGAGTAATTCTACGCCTATTAATCGTATATACATATATGCGTATCGTAAATATGTAGTTGTTATTATATTATTCTTACATATACTAATTTTTTTTATGTAAACAAAAATACTTTCTATTGCAGTGCAGGCATAGAAAATAGGCACTCGTATTTTCCTTATTACGATAAAATTTCTTTATTAATATAATAATTGTATAATACAAAATTAAAATGTAACATAAACATTAAAACGTTTTTATATGTGCAGTCTAAATGTTCACTAAATTAAAGAAGATTATTTATTTAAGAAGAGAGCCATTACTTACGTATTTATTAAACTCCGTTAACTTTGCTGAAGTTGGAAATTTCGTGTAAGTAATAATAACTTGTAGACAGCCGGCATTGTCAAACTCCCGTACTCTCCAGGGGCTCACATTATTATGATCTCGATTGTAAATTCCTTAGGTGTTTGTTGTTTTTGATAATAGACTTTTTTTTAAATCTTCAGTAATTTTTATAAATCTATTTTTTCTATTAAGTCCCGCTTATGTATTTTTGATTTGAATAAACAAATAGATATTTAAATAAAATGTGCTTACAAAAATATTGTTTATATATTTTATAATTATATATTTTGACATTACTGTCCCATGACGCTGATATGGTGCTGTTGTCTATGTATCTTATGAATAAATAAATTATTTATTTTTAGTATGTATCTAATCTGGCATAACATAGTCTACTGCGTTGATATCGCTAGTTCGATTCCCAGACGAGGCGAATCGTTGATTCATAATATCTGCGACTCAATATCGGCTACTCGATACTATACGATACTTATATATATATATATATATATATATATATATATATATATATATATGCCTATGCATAATTTGAAGATAACGATTTGCAGTATTTTATTCTGCCTTCATATTATTACGTCTATAGGTAATCGAAAGTTGCATTACAGAAATATGATATTTATATTGTTGTTTAATATTATTTGCTGTTAAATCTGTGTGAATATTATGAAGCTTTTAAAATTGTAACTTTTTTATGCAAATAAAATGAAACATAGTTTCTTTAAAATTTATCTATCGATTCGCCTGACGTCTGTAACATTTCAGACAGCAATACTAATGCAGAACTCCAAAACTTTCTCCATACAGATATGTTCGAAAATTTCAACATGAATTTCAAGTAACCCCAATGCCATTAACGCGATTCAGTATATTCAAGTTTCAGATGAGCTTTTGTCTTAAAACTAATCTGTTGCAAGTACGAAAGTTTGTTAACAATATCAGTAATACTAAGTGCTTTGAATTAACTTTTATAATTTGTACTTTAAACGACAATATAAATAACTAGCATTGCCCGCGGCTCCGCCCGCATTCAGTTGACCAAAAACCGAATTCTTAGGTTTTACATATTAGTATACTCCTACGTTGCAGTTTTTGTATTTTTTCTCAGAAATAAGATATTTTCCCGCGGTAAAAAGTATCCTATATATTGACCCGGATAGCCAGCTCTCACCATACCAAATTTCATCAAAATCCCTCCAGTGGTTTTTACGTGATGCGGTAACAGACAGACAATAATTCTAAAAACTATATATTCGGCCTCTGTATCGATAATAATATTTATTTCAATAAGATTTTCAAAAAAATATTTAATTTACAGATTCGGCTTAGTTACAATTTTATTATAATATGTATAGATAAGTCTAATATTTAGATTAAAATGTAATAAGATATTCCATAAGTATTTCTTAGTATCACTATAGGAACTTCGTCAATCAAGCGATACTTAGGACTATGTGTTCTACTTATTCCGTATAATATATTAGTTTCATTACGATCTTAAACATTCAATCTTAGGAGGCTAAAATTCATGTTGTTACTGATATTTTCATCTTAAACCTATTGGCCTAAGAGCCTGTGAACACCAGACCTTCGTTATTTTATAAAAGCTAAAAGTTTGTCAGCGCATGCTCCCAACACAGATAAGAACGATGGACCATTATGAAGTTCAGGCTATGGTGGCTTTGGCAGGTACACGGTACTAAAGGTGTGTAAATTACCGATCTAAATTCGTCAAATAATAAAGTGTGATTTTTGGGTATTACCTTCAGAATATTATTAAAAGTCACGTCATTCGATGCCAGACACTTAACATCGTGGCAAACCCTTGCCAGACACCCTTTTCATGAAATCATAATTCTACTTACGTTATAGTATAAAAGCTGATTTTTATATATAATACTTGGGTAATAATTAGATGATTTATAGCTTTTTATATTTTTTGGAACATTTTTGATGGTGTGTAATAAATACTATGCTAGCAGTCTTATAAATCATCTAATTATTACCCAAGTATTATATATAAAAATCAGCTTTTATACTATAACGTAAGTAGAATTATGATTTCATCTGTTGTTGTCATCAAGTGTATGGCATTGAATGACGTGATTTTTAATAATATTCTGAAGGTAATACCAAAAAATCACACTCTATTATTTGACGAATTTAGATCGGTATTTTACACACCTTTAGTACCGTGTACCTGCCAAAACCACCATAGCCTGAACTTCATAATGGTCCATCGTTCTTATCTGTGTTGGGAGCATGCGCTGACAAACTTTCAGCCTTTATAGAATGACGAAGGTCTGGCGTTCACGGACTCTTCCTGTATATCAACTCTTTATCTAAAATGACAGAATTGTACTAAAAATTCTTTCTTTATTCACAGGTAAGATGCCGTCATGTACTAAGTACGCGTGGAACTTTATAGTAAAAAATACAGCGCCATCTGTAGGAATTTTCCTTCACTATTACGTGTACTTGAAATTTTCTAAGTTGTACTTACATTGTGCTGCCATCTACGGACTAACTTAGCGTTACTGACTTTCAGGTTTGCTACTGGTTTGTTTCAGGCACATACTACGTGCACGAATTTTACAATAGAGGGCAGTACAAATAAAACAATTTAAAGGAATATTTATTTTAAAAAATATAAGCAAATGATTATTACACATACCTATTTTTCTGAAAAAAAAAAGCATTTTTTTCTATGTACATGCGATATATTGCGAAATAAACGGAAATAATTATTAGGTGCTTCAAAAGTAAATTTTTCATCACCTAAATAAAAGTAAACTGCCTCCTTTATCTTGGAAACCTTCATAAAAAAACTTAGTCAAACTCAGTAAATTTTTTATAGCACGAAATAGCAGCAATAAGTCAAAATAAAATAGAAAAGTAATTAAAATCTACAGAAACGAATCAAATTACGAGCAACAGCTAGTCAATTTGTTTCAAACTTTAAACCTATTGTATTGGTTGGTCGGCTCTGAAGTTATAAATATGGCCGCCGTCGTCCGCCACATGCTAATGATGTCGTTTTTCCATGTCGATACCAGACAGTTTACGATCACCCATCAGATTTATAGGCGTATTTGTCGTTTTAAGGTTCCTTTTTTGTGCTAAAGAAATATCGTGTTGGGCTCGACGTTCGAGCTAAACGTTTTACTGCTAGTTTTCAACGTTTAATGTCATTGGAACGCAATATTTACTTAACATTTGCTTTGAAGTTGTAAACTTTGACCTTATTTTATAAAATTGATTTGATATTATAGAAATATGAAAACTGTATTGGTTTTAAGTTTATTTTACAAATTAAATCCAAATTTGTAAGTGTTTTTATTAACTTTCAGAAATCTTCTTTTCATAATATAAATAAGTAATCACACTTCGAATATAAGGAACGAAGCATTTAACATAAATAAGTTATGTGAGCAACGCTATGACTTTAACAAATTCTACTTATACCTACACGTATATATAATTAGGTATATAAACTAGCGACTCACCCTTGCTCTGCTCGGATTCGTCCCTAGATACGTTTTAACGGTTAGTATAGATTTCTCAAAGATGAGATATTTTCCCGCATTAAAAAGTAGTATCCTATATGTTGACCCGGATAACCAGCTATTATCATACCGAATTTCATAACAGTCTTGTCCCGTCGTTTCGTCGTGATGTTCTCAGTTCCCAGACAGACAGACCAACAAAAATTTTAAAAACTATACATATAGATTCGGCCTCTGTATCGAAAATAATGGCCATTTCAATAAGATTTTCCAAGAAATATTTAATATACAGATTCGACTCAGATTTTATTATATGTATGTATGTACCTATAGTTACACAAATACACAAAATGTGCCAGTTAGATATGTCATAGCTAAATTATTTTGTTTGTTTCGCGCCTGAGAAATGTTTCATTTGGAAAAGGAAGCAAGAATAATATGTATAGCCTTCTATTGTCTTACTGTGAGTACGAATTCTATTTATTTTTTTTCTTCTTGTACGTATAAGTATAACATGTATGGATGAAAAATAAGGAATCTATCATTTTTGACTCTTGCTAATTGTGAATAAAGAACGTGTGGCACATATATAACAATAGCATGAAATATAAACTAAATAGTATTATTTCATTAATATTGGAATTTTAAAAATCCAACGTAATCGAATCATGTTTTTCTGAATACAATAATACAACAATACAATAAAATATAAGGAGCCATCTGTTAAGTTTATCGTCATCTCAATGGGCCTCTATATGATATTATGACACTTGTCGTGTGGATCTATATGAAATGAGTTTATTTATAAAACTTTTGTGTTTAGGATTATAATATAATTTATGTAAGTGGAATAGCCTGTGCCTAACGAAAACAATATAACAAAAGCCCTATTCTTTATCTGCGATGTATTTAGGATTGCTTTGTCGCCTACATGAAGATGAATGTTTAGTCCGATTGTTGGATAAATAATGACTCGGCTTCCTTAAGTATTATAGCAATTTATTTAATGAAGTACTATCTATGTATATACTTTTTCATAAGTAGTATATGTACAAACATGATTAAAATTATTTTTTAAGAAATAATCCCAATATTAATTTATCAAGTTTTTGACAAACTGAATAACATCAAATCACTGATATAGAGTATATAGAGTAGCATTACTGCTACGGTAAGCTTTGTAACATAATATTTCATCTTAACACATAGAAATATAATTATATAAAAACGAAATACGTTAGGAATTCGAAAACTTTAATGTCGTAGACAATAACTTTCATATTTACATGGAAAAATGTTCTGCGGTAATAACCTCTTCTACTTGTGTCATTTTATTTTGTGAGAGGACTACGTTATTAAATTCCTTGAGAAGCTTATAACGATAAATATATGTAAATAAAACTAATGAAAAACTACATAAATGTATGCTAATAAAAAAGATTTATGGTCACGTTGGATTTTTTAGCATTTGTAGAGTTTTAATGAACAATAGCTGTATTTCTGTAATAACTATCAATATTGAATACGGAATTTGAATTTGAATAGACACGCGAGTGCAGCCATGTGCAGAGGCTAGTATAAGATATTTTTATATGCATAACGTGCATTTTGACTTGATCGATTCAACCTCGGCAAAATTCAGGCTTATTGACATAAAACGAACACTTAACCTTAGAAGGATAAGGGGTAACAAAGTTTTTATCGAGTAAAAATTGTTTTCTGAAACGCTTCTGCAATAAAGGAGGGAATTTATGGAGAATTTACGTCTTTATACCGAAGAAATACCTTATCAAAAATGTTTACACCTTTACGCGTGTCATCTAAGATGACATATCGAAAAGGTTACACGGTTTATAAACAGCTATTTCAGTAAGTCGATCGATACGCAAGGTAGTTTTATTTCAGTGCTGTTATATATGTAATGTATATATGTAACTGTATTCTACCTTAAATATTATGACTATAAAAATTAAAGTATTTCTTTTCTATATAATTTTTATTTGAGATATGTAACTAATTGGCTTCGCTGTGGGCTTAATACTCGGTACGTCTTTCAGTAACTCTTGTAACATTTATCTACTGATACCCCATAGATAATCTATACATATAATAAAATTGTAACTGAGCTGAATCTGTACGTGAAATATTTTTTGGAAAATCTTATTGAAATAGACATTATTATCGATACAGAGGCCGAATCTATAGTTTTTAGAATTTTTGTCTGTCTGTCTGTTACCGCATCATGGAAAAACCATTGGAGGGGTTTTGATGAAATTTGGTATGATGATAGGTTAATATATCATTTCTAAGAAATCTATACTAAACGTTAAAACGTAAGCAGGGACGAACCCGAGCGGAGCGAGGGTGAATCGCTAGTACTTGATAAAAAAGTCGAAGCTGAAAATCGCTGATTCTACTAAAGAAATCCGCAGAATAAAAGAAAACCTAATAAACTAAGTAAAACGCCGTCGTCGTCAACAATATAATCTTTGAAGTACAGTATATGAAGTTAATTATCTCTTACAACTACTTATGAAGTCACGTTGGTAAAGTCCGTACAGTCAGTAAAGTTTATTAAAATAGATAAAAGGTACTTTTTATCTTTCTTTTCTTCAATACCCCACTTTTCTAACATTGTCTCGTCATTGTGCGGCTCAAGGGCGACTTCCTCAATTTAGATCTTGACATTGTATCTCATCTCGGCAGAGACGAACTTGAGCACGTTTCTTATCATGTCTAATTCTTTTATATATAACAATCGATAAAGTTTCTGTCCTCTTGAATACATCTCGACATGAAGTGCCGAGTTTTGTCAGCTTTTATTCGACCTTCACTCCAACATACATAATGAAAGTTTGTATATTTTTATACACAACTGATTTGCATAACATTTGGCTAAAATTCCGATACTGTGTGGTTTAGAGGTTCTAAAATAATATTATTTTACTCCTTAATTTGTCAACAAATTGCGCTGATCATAATCGTTGAAACAGAACTCGTTTTACGCAGATGAAACCTCCAGAAACTAATATAGTGTAAATATTTACAAGATATTTTTACCACTAAATTGTAAAATTTGCAAAACTTATGTTATATATTCGTACAAACGTAGGTGTATCTCAATATAATTATTTTTAGTGGATTTATATAATTTTCTACTTAAATAGATTTCTGTAATTACAGTTTAGTTTTATATTATATCACTACCGACTCACCCCCGCTTCGCTTCGGGTTCGTCCCTCGACAAAAACAAATCTATCCCACGGGAGCCGTACATTTCTCCGGGATGATATATAGCTTAATAAACGGACTATGTAATGCAAAAATATTTTTTAAAACAGTTTAGTAGTTCCTAAGATTAGTGCGTTCACACAAACAAACAAGCAATCAAACAAACTCTGTCTCTTTATAATATTAGTGTAGATTAACATAAATATCGTTTTGTTTTTGCCACGTCATTGTTTAGTATATTTTCGTTTTTCAAATAACAGCACACATTTCATGTACAGTAATTAGTTATGATAAATTATGATGAATACCGTTGATGAAGTATGTTCTAGGATGAGTTATAATATGCGAATGTAGGTTGACAGCATTAATCAAAAAATAATTATCTACGTTTGTATTAAATATATAAAAATATTTTATTTAGATGATCCTTATAAATTATGTTATCGTACGAATAGATTATTTATGTAAGAAAATTCTTAGAGCATTAATTTAATTCATATGTAATCTATAGGTACTAATAGGATATAATCAAATTCTGATTCGAATATGTACATTAAAGATTTTTTGGAAAATCTTATTGAATCTTTTATTTTATATATAGTTTTTAGAATTTTTGTCGGTCTGTCTGTCTGCGAACATCAAACACACGTACAGAAGAATTACTTCATATATTACGAAAATCAAAGAGTAGGTTGCTTTTGAAACATCATTCATGAATCACAGTTGTCGAGTTTTGAAAATTAACAAGTGGGACAAGGATCGCTGAGAAATATTAAAGAACAAAAATAATTTACAGAAGAACTCAGACAAAACATCTTCAAAGCTTCAAACGACCGTAACATAATCTAAAGAAAATATTACGCATGAATAGCTATTGCAAAAAATTTTTTTTTGCTTAAGTTAACTTATTTGACATGATCATCCATACCTCCGATTTGAATTATATTTTCTTAAATTTACAATTTTTTTATGGTGTTCAGTGACAAACGAGCAGACAGCCCACCTGATGAAAAGCTGTACGTGTCGCCCATAGTACCACTTAGATTTTATGTAACAAAAATGCAAAACCGTAGGTGCGTTGTCATTGTGAGGACTAAGATGACATGCCTCTCGCCTGTAATTGCACTGGCTACTTTATCCTTCAAACCGGAACACAACAATGTAATCATTGTTGTTTGGCGGAAGAAATAGATAAGGGTGTGGTACCCATCCAGTCGGACTCCTCAGGCTTGACAGAGTCCTACCACCGGTCAAAAAATTTAAAGTTAATAACTGTATTGCTTCAATATACCTATTGTATTATAGTAGTTACCCGGTTATAAATTAAATTCGGTATTGAGTCCTGTTTAATAACATTATTGTGCTAAGGCTGAATTTCATGTAATATATTCTGTTGCTATCCAGATAAGTTTAATTAAGGAAAATTGATTTATTTGCAAATTGTACCCGCCGATAGATCTACAAATTACTCGAAATAGTATTATTTTAATCAATAATTTAATATGCCGGCTTTCATTAGCAATACAACATCGCTGTTTTGACATTTAAATTTAATATACATATTGTAATGAATTTCATTATAACTCATAAATATGTATTGAAGAATTGATTTTCGGCTAAATTATTGCTGTATGTACCTACTTATGTATAGTATCAATGCCGGATTCAACCTTAGCGCCGCCCCTGGGCATAGTAAGAAATGCCGCCCTATTATCGAAATTGTGCATAAAATGAAGTAGAGTTTCGATAAAGTTGATTTTTTTTTAATTATTTTTAAATGCATAAAAATATAAATGAATTTTATGCATTTAAAAATAAATTCAATTTTTCGAAAAATGTACTAGTTTTTTTAATAAATTAATTATGTTTTGGAAAATAAATTAGAATTTTGGAAAACACGAAGATAAATTTTTTGCCCACCCTCCGGATTTTGCCGCCCAGAAAATTTTTCGCCCTGGGCACTAGCTCCGAACCCCCCACGTGTAAATCCAGCGCTGTATAGTATCTTTCAAACATCAATTTCATATATCTGAAAACAGTCTAATTACATAAGTTTTGTTATAACGACTCTTGTGACTAAGACTGTTTGTTGTATTCCAAGATGCAACTCTTGAACTAAACTTGTATGTTTAGTAATTGCATAGTCACAATTGAAATGTAAATGGACTATTATTCATGTGGATTTGTAATACTCGTATATAATTTTAGATTAAGTACTATATTGTATGTTGTATTCAACCTTTTTTAACGTCCCACTGTTGGGCACGGGCCTTCCTTCAATACGAGGTGGATCAGGCCATAGTCCATCAGGCTGGCCAAGTGCGAGTTGGCGGACTGAGCATGTCTTTTGAAAACTTGCTAGTTTTTCTCAGACATGCAGGTTTCCTTACGATATTTTCCTTCACCGGTAATCATGTTAGAAATGATTCGCACATGAAAATATCAAAAGTGCGAGTCCCGGGATTTGAACCCGCTTCACTCGGTTTCCCAGCGGGCGCGCTACCACTGGGCTACCCCTGAACACTACATATGTACTTCTATATTTATTTTTTTATCAGCTTTAACAAACAATTTAATAGGTATATACATATACCTATATAAGTTACTTTATAAGTTAAGTTATAAGCCTCGGGTTAGGCCAACTTTAGTTATTGAGTTTTTCTATTAAGAATTTGTCATTAACAGCCGGAAGTTGGGAATGTCTCATCCTTAAGCTTAAGATGAGCATGTAAACCCGTCGGTCCTGCGGCTTGTCGAACTCTCCGATCGTATCGAACTTTCGTCCCACGGGAGTATGAATGTGACAAGAATAAAGAGTGCACTTGTGTTTATGCCCTTACTTGTGCACTATAATATCTCCTGCGCAGATGGCTAGTCTCATTGGTATAAGCCGCCGTGGCCGAAATCGTTCAAGGCGATATTATTATTACTTTAATAATGTTTAACTAATAACCAAGTAATAGATAAAATTATGCTTTAAAAACATAAAAATTATGTAATCTCTACAACAAGTATTGTGTTCTTTGACTGAAGTAGTCTCCCGTGATCATGATTGCTGTAAACTGTTAAAGCATTCGAAACACGAAAAAATGATGAAGACGAAGATTTTATATGAGATGCTAACCAGTTGACTAACTTTCGCGAAAACTGAACGTAACCTATATGGAACCACCAACCAACGACGACCTTTATTGGCATTATGAGTCAAAAAAATCGAGTATTTTAGCATGTTAATTAAAATTAAATAAATAAATGTTGGGACAATAACACAGCACCATCTAGTTCCATGGTAAGCTACGAGGCTTGTGTTAGGATACAAGATAGTTGATACACTAAACATATATAACTTTAAATACATACATATTATAAGTATAAACACCCATGACTGAAGTACAAACATTCGTGCTCATCACACAAATAAATGCCCCCAACGAGACTCGAACCCGCGAACGCTGGCACAATAAGTAGGCTTACTACAAACTGAGCCAAACGTGTCGTCAAAATTAAGAATAATATATCCATATTACATATAAAGACTTACTAGCTACGGAATCACTATGATTTAAAGCACTTTACATTCACGTCAAAGCCAAAACAGTTTCTTAATACACCAGCAATTCATCATGTATCCTACTTGTGACTTGTAAAGAAAATCTATTCTCTCAAAATAGCTTTCAGACCTAAGACATTTATATATGTCAACCTAAATTTTTACAACAGAAATTGTTTTGTTCTTAGTCATTTTCTTTACGAATTATTTTAAGTCACATTTTTCAAACATGAATCTCTTATTAAAGTAATTTTATTTCTTATTAACAGAAAGCATTATCCTCTGACATTTTTACTTAGTTTATTTTTTTGTTCTACAAATCAGAAACAGATCCCTAAGTATATTATATATATTTCAGTACTTTTAGTACAATTTATATGTAACTAAATATTGTTTTGTTATATTTTGAAACTAAGTGGCATACTTTCTACACCGGTCAACACCTGCTTTGTTGTATGGATATTTTTATTTATAATATTATTATTAATCTGCTCACGCACTTAATTATATATGACTAGTGTTTTCCTGCGGCTCCGCCCGCGTAGTACATTAATCACCAGCATATGATATACTAAAACCTTTTCCGAAACACGCTGCATCTTATGGTATGAGTAATATTCCGATCGGTTCAGTAGTTATCGTAGTATGACCGAACAAAAAAATCGACTCTCCATTTATTAGTAGGTATACTTAGATTATTTACCGCTGTCCCCGTAAATAAACATATTTCCTGTAGCGCAACAGGGCGCTGAAAGAGGCTTTCTGAGATAATTCACAAAATATATGATCGTACCGGTAGATTATTTTTACAAAATAAAAAAAAATAACCTATAAACCTTTCTAGATAATCCCTCTTTCTATTGTTGAAAACGGTACGAAAATCCGTACAGTATTTAATAATAAATATTAATAACGTATATATAATTGGTGCATATATATATATATATATATATATATATATATATATATATATATTTATCCTTAAAGTTTAAAATACTTATGAAATACATTAACATCACAATTAATCACACAATTTGGAAAATCCCAACAGTGACAGTTGAATTTGTTAACAAAACTTACACAATAAATTATACTTTTGAGTTTTAATTAATACTCTCTTTGTGTTCTTCATTATAAACGATCAAGTTTTGTGAACATCGCGCTTAGGTCCCTTATATTAGTTCTAAAGGAGACAATGATTTATTAGGTTACTTAGTTATTCATAGCTCTTGAGATTCAATCTATGTTTACGTTTGCATACAACTACAATGTTTTAATTTGATGAAAACATTCTTAATATTGAATGTTTGTATTCAGCCCTTTTTAACATCCTACTGCTGGGCACGGGCGTCCCTTCAATGCGAGATACAATCAGGCCAAGTGTGGGTTGATGGACTTCACGTGTCTTTCTCACGATGCACTGCACGACATGCAGGTTTCCTCACGATGTTTTCTTTCACCGTAAGACAAGTGGCAATCATGTTGGCTGGGTGTGATTCCCACATGAAACTATAGAGATGCGAGACCCGGGATTTGAACCCACTTCATTAGGTTTACCAAACTAGCGCTATACCACTGGACTTCCACTGCCTTCTAAATTGAAAATAATATAAATTTTAGCTCTAATACCCATACTTAATCACGCTCTACGATGGAACTTTATTTAGTGCTAGAAATCAAATTTTATCATACAATAGTAAATCCGCTGTGAATATTCAATAAAAAATATATTTCTGATTTGTAACAGCGGTAGCTCAGCTTTGCCCGACTGGTACTAATACAGTCAAATAGCAATAACGATGTACGACAACCATTATTGCTTTGCGATCCATGCTGCTTCGCGGAATGCAATATGACTTCATATCTGCCGTTTTCCTGCAATAACACTTTTCATGCGTAATCGAAATAGAGTTTGTGACTTTAAAAGATTTAACTTACGATTATTTTAATAGATTTTTTTTTCTTTAATTTCCAAAGCGATTATGAATTTTGAGTTGTTAAATGTTTTACTTCACCGAAAGTAAATACGTAACTGTTATTTTTGGATACATTTTATGTTAGTTTTGTGTACTGAAAAATATTGTACATGAATTCGTAGTAAAAGTTTAGTCGAAATGTACTTGTGCATAATAAATTATAATATACCTATTACATATTAATAACAAAGGTAAAGCTATGATCTAAGCGAGCAAAAGAAAATTCTGCACATTTTTACCAGCAGCCACAACTACGTAGCTTTGTGCCTCCTTGACATCGTAAGAGACGGGGAAGATTAAACTAGCCTTTTATACTACACAAATTGTACAAACGGGCTGTCGTTATTGAATACAACTCCTGTCCTGTACGTCTGTTCTACGCATGGCGTAATATCTCAGGGCACGTTTTACCGCTCTTTACTTTATCATGCGCTATGTTTTATTTCGAAAATGAGAATTTTGGTTAAAGTTAATTTCGCTGCGAAGGTTTTTTTATACCAAAACCGACCCTTTTTGTCTCTGCCAAAGGGACCTTTTACTAGGTTTATTTGCGTCGTTATATGATAGATTAAACGAGTTCACGAAACTAATGAATATATTTATAACAGCCTAACTATCAATTAACATATTTGCGTCATATTTTAACATTGTTTTCTTATGTAGTAAAATATGTTTTTTATATTCATAACCTACTTTGAAAATTTAATTTATTTAAAACTAGCGACTCACCCTCGCTTCGCTCGAGTTCATCTCTACATACGTTTTAACGGTTAGTATGGAATTGATAGACTATAATAATAGCTCCACTATATGTTGGTAGATCCATGATGACCTTTGATGCGACGGCGGATGAAGGCGATGTAGTAAGCAAAGGCTTTCTATATTCAGCAGGTGCTGCGGTGAACCCAGAAGACATCGGATGAAAAGGCTCACATCCAACGGACGATGCTCTATTTTGCTTTAGAAGTTCTATCTCTTTCTTCATTTCATCTATCTCGCTTAACGGATGTCTCAGTTTCGTGTTCGATGTTAAATCTTCGTAGTGCTTGACGAAATCTGGATGTGGTTTCGTTAAGGTAGTAACTGATTCAGTGCCCTGTCTTTTAGCTATGGCAAGGGACTCTGGCTTCACGCAGGACGATGGTTTTGGATGCGGTTTTCGAGGATCATCTTCTTCAAAAAATATTTGCATCTCTGGCGGTGGCTTAGGCATAGCGTCTTCACTATTTTCTATCCAAGAACGAACGTAGCTTGTTTTCGATTGGCTATCATCTTCATATCCTGAGCTATCTGATTCGACATCTTCTAAAGCGAGTTGCGCAAGTTCAAGTTTGATGCGAAGAATTTCTCGACGAGCTTCTCTAATATACGTAGGTACAAAATAAACAGTGCTGAACTTTTCGATTTTTCAGCTGCTTTTTTTGGGCGGGGGTTTCCCTATTTTTTTTAATACTTAAACCACCCCTGACACATCCACAACAAAACAAAAAAGAATTATTCAAATCGGTCCAGTCGTTTTTGAGTTTTAGCGAGATTAACGAACGACAATTGATATATATATATATATATATATATATAATTTATATATATATATATATATATAATGTTAGAAATTTAAATAACTCTGCCTTTATTACCTTTTCACGCTTTAACCACTGAATAGATTTCGATGGCAAATATTGCATTATAGAGACTGGCAATAGGCTGTTGTCCCTATTCTCCTTACTTTGCGATCATATGTATGTCATATGATTATTTGTATGTATTTTAATTTACTATATACTAACTTAAATTCATAAGATTTATAGCAGTCTATTTATGTTCACTCGTCATAGTTCGCTACAAAAGAATTTGTAAACTTCTTAACAACGCAGAACTTTCGTGAAGTTTCTACCCGATTGTTACCGATTTATATTTGAAACTTTTGAGCTTCGAACTTTTCGACTTCTATTGATATTTGATTGCACAGTTTAAATTCAATAAAGTATTAAATTAAATACTTGAATGAATTTAATTTTCTGTTAAGTTATTGATACCCTACAGTTAACTTTTTTAATGCTATTATTAAGCATATTCTCGTAAAATAAAAACTATAACATGAAAGCTAACCCTAAATATATGTATTTACTATTTTTGTCTATAGCACAAAATAGCTTTTTTTCATTATTTCTTGAAAAATATGAAGCTACCACCAACCAGCCTTTTGTAATGCTTCGTATAACTTTATATTACCCAAGTTTTATATGAACTTATAGGTCATGCTTTTCATGACATGTCACCTACTCTATTGAGACGACAACATAGAATGATGAAAAGAAACTTTTCGGTCTCCGTTGGATATTTTTCTAGCCGAAGAAAATTCATTCAGTGAGTAACCTAGATTAGTTTAATTATTTATTTAAAATGTTCTGAATCTACTACGTATTAAAGTAACGTACTGTTTTTTGTATTGTTGATTTTTACTTATATACTCGTATAATTAAATTATGCTAATAGGTACTTCACAAAAACATCTTTTTAAATTAGAATGTCTGAAACTTTATTATAACGATTAAAAAAAATTATAATCGCTGTATTTCATATTTACAAGAATTTATTGAATGAAGATTACAAGACGAAACTGCAAATTGAAAATCTAAGACTATAAGTAAGAGAAATTTTAAAAATCTACTTAATAGAAATTCGCATTAAATATTTTTACAGCTTAAATATATTCTTATATAGTTTCGTGCTTTATGAAACCAGTGTTAATTCGACAATACTGGCGTTTTTCCAAACAAAATATACTTATTGTAATGGAAATGTGATAAATTACAATATTTTTTTATTTGCCTGTGACTCATGCCTGTGGCAAAGGTTGGTATTAGAAAAAAAAACAAAAGTTCAATTTTTATTTTAAGACAAGTCTTTCAATTAAAACTTCTTAGTAAAATTTTTACACGGATTGGCAGTACAACGCACAACTAAACCGTGGGGGCTCTAGAAGCATGAAATTTAGGACAAGAATTCCTTTTATAACTAGGGTTCCTTTTATAACACTAAAGATGGATTTTTAAATATTCGTCTCCATAAATATAAATGAATATGATATACAAAGCTCATTTTACCGATAAGAAATCCTATCCAGCTCACTGATTATATTATGTACACCGTACAGTAGGGATGAATTCTAGACATGTCCTTTAAGGGATTAGTTATTGCTAAGTGAATGGTTACCACATTTTCTTTTCATCTCAAAGAGTAAATTCCATAAATATGTTAATACCAGAGAAAATGAAAAGTCAAAAATATTCATCGCTCCTTTCAGGTACTACTAGTTCGTTCGAAATTGTTGCTGTGTTATACTAACGTCGCTTCTAATCAGCGGCGTCGTAACCTACATACCTCTTTCATCTAAGGATTTAGAAACTCTAAAACCCCGCCATATTCTGTTCCATCTCCGCTAAGATTATCTTTTAAATAGGATATTTCTAAAGCAATAGTATCTATACTAATATTATAAAGAGGAAAGATTTGTTTCTTTGTTTGTATAGTTTTTTATCCCGGAAATCATCCCTTAAGGGGGTGAAAATGGGGATGAAAGTTTGTATGAGCAAGCAAACTTAGGGACGAACCCGAGCGTAGCCAGGGTGAGTCGCTAGTCGTATGTAAAATATTAACTTTGTGATTTTCAATATCTTTGATTGTACCGCTTGATACATTTCCAAATCAATTTTTTTAACGAATCTTCTGAAAGTATAAATATGTAGTTGGCTGTACAAATCCAAATGAGATGAAGTGGAAAAGGTCGAATTAGGTCATACTTTTAAATGTGTCATAAAAATTATCACATGTCATGAAATATAAAGTAGTTCAATATAACCTATATCCAAAACGCTCTTGTAGACTATTTTCAACATATAACAACTTTATTGCGCTTATGATTGCCTCCTCTTGCAATCGTAAAAACAATGAATTGGCGCTTGTTTACGAGCGTAATAAAATTATAAAGACGCATTCCTATTAAAAAAATTCTGACGTTAAACATACAGGGATATTAAAATTGATGTATAAAGCTGGATTACCTCATTTTAGACTTTTACTGTGGAACTTGGATTCTTAACATTTATTATGCTTTCTCCGTTTAGGTCATTTTTTTATTAAAAAATGTCATATATGTTCAAAATATAACTTAATATTATTTATGTTTTTAAATTAAATTTACCGCAATTATTTTAAGACTAAAAGTGGAAAAATTTACATTTAAAAGATGCTAGTAAAGCTTTTTAAGCATAAAATATGCGTTTTAGTAAATTAATAAAAAAATGCGAAAATTTAATCATCTTATGTAAATTTTTAAAATTTAACAACTATTATTTTTAGATATAAAGAAATACAAAATGCTTGTATAAAGGAAAATCGTTTTTTTTTTTTTTATTTTGTATAGTCCTTTTAAAGTCACTTTAAGGCACGACACAAACACACTGTATAAAGTTTTAAAAAATATTCTTTATTAAAAAATTTACATCTTTTGCATACAAACAAAGACTTTTTCAATTTGAATCGATTAGAATCTATGCTCATCGAAAAGTTATATTTTAAGTCAACTATTTTACAAAGACTCGGCCTTTTGTTGGATGACAAAAATTTTATCTCAACCCAACTTTAAATCTATTATTCAAGCAGATTATTATTATTTTTTCAAATAAAATTCATTATAACCTTATAAAAGTTAAAAAAAAAAATATGTTTACGTATGGCATATTATAGCCCCATTAGTTGGATAAATATTGGATGCTGTGTTTCGCGTGAAAGCTTTTTGATGGGCTCAGTCTTTTTGTACTTTAATGAATAACACTCAGGGGAAAACTGTGTTTGTTTGTTTACATATTATATTTTTTTATCGCTTTATATTCTTGTATCGCGTTATATAATATTTTTATAAAATTCGGTTTGAAGAGTTGAAACAGTAAAAGAATTTGTAATCCTTATTCCTTCTACGTCTTAAGAGAAAAACATTTTTATAGTATATTAGTGATATTAAGTCGACAAATCGGTAGCATTACCCATAATCCTGATACCGTCAAGCAAATGTTAACTTTGACATTAAAGGCCTTACCTTCATCTAGCTGGTCTGATCTAAGCGCCACTTTGTCATGACACACCACGCTATATTATGAGCTTATGATACAGTATTTTAGAGTCCGTAATTTGGATATATAGTTGGATGTGCATTAGTATTCCTCTCATAAATATATCCAAATTTCGATTTATGAAATCTGAAATTAAGCTTATTAAGCATACCGAGACTTTGAAAACTTTCTGTATTTGTTAATTAACTGCGAAACATTTATTACCCTGCTATGAGCTTTTGTTAAACAATTTCATCCACAGTTTTTATGAGTTCGCGTAATAAATTCATTGAAATCAGATTAACGTTGTAATAAAGTAAATGGTATTGAAGAAAAAATAATAAATAAAATGAATATGAAATATTTTTGAAAGGTTTCTTATTTTAATTAAATTTATATTAAGTAATAAGAAAAATATTTTTTTGATTATAAAATTTTATACATAATCTATATAAATAAAAATTAATCACCGAAATGTATGTACATATGTACGTGCAAACCTCCGATCGACTGCACTAAATTGGATAATTCTTTTTTTTGTGTTTATTATTGTTAGGACAAGTTTTGTATGTAGAAAATTAAAAGATTTTTTTTACTAAAATAAGTTTTTTTTAAATGTCATGATATGAAAAGTAAGTGAGTGAAATAGTTTTTATCCCAAAAATCGAATAGTGAGAATGGCGATGTATGGGGAAGCAAGTTAGGAAACAACCCGAGCTAAACGAGGGTGAGTCGCTACTGTGTAGTATAAAAGTTTACTGTCAATAATAGGTACATTTTAACACTAGGTTGCATTAAAAAAAATTAATTTTTTTTTTAATAATAAAATCTTAATACTATAAACATGGTATACTGAATTCTCCTTCTTTCTGTCATGACAAAGATCGGAATAAAAAAAATAACTTTACTACAATAATTGTAGCTCATTTTAATGTGTTGTAAATTATATCTACCTTCAAATTCCTGGATTTTTATATATGTTTAATTCTTAAAAGTCGATATTGTATAACTTGTTAAGACAAGTGCAAGATAGGATTGGATACTTTGAATAACTAAAAATACCTAGAAATGTGACTGTCATTTATTTTCCAGAAATATCTCAAGTTCTTGATGTAACAAGAGAACTCGAGGTTCTCAATTAATCTCGTACCCTTGCGACATTTTACAGTAATTAAAGCAAGCTTAGTATCGGAGCTTAATAAGAAATTACTAGTACTTACTATTAAAGCTTAAAACACATAAAAAAAGACGTAGGACTTTTGAATTAAAAACCTAATAAAAGTGAAAGAAGTTATAGAGTTGTCTTGATGAGTGATGATATGAGAAAATTAGGCTTGTTGTCAATGTTAATTTGTTTTGAATTTACAAATTTGCGTTTCTTACAATATTACTGTTCTTAATTAATCAAGACGCCTTTTTCTTTTTACTCTTCAAATTGTATTATGTGTACAATTTTATACCTCAAATTTATGCAGCCCCTTTTTTAACGTCCCACTGCTGGGCACGGGCCTCCCTTCAATACGAGTGGGATCAGGCCATAGTCCACCACGCTGTTAAAAACTTGCTTGGTTTTCTCAGGTTTCCTCACGATGTTTTCTTTAATCGTAAGATAAATGGTAATCATGTTGAAAATGATTTGCACATGAAAATATCAGAAGTGCGAGACCCGGTATGTGATCCCGCTTCACCCGATATCCCAAGCGAGCGCGTTACCACTGGGTTACCACTGCCATATTCCTTAAATGCTTTTAACATATTAAAACATCACAAATTACATTATGTATGTATTTACATATTCTATAATATTCTATTAGAGATAGAGTAATGAAAGCGAACTAGTAAGAACTATAAAATAACCATAAAAAAACGAATAAATTCAGAAGCATTCCAATGTACGATCTACATAGGTGAATAAAGTTTTTTTATTTACATACTTATGACCATCTATTTTACACGAGACGCAAAAATTTTATTGATTCCAATATCTAATTGTAATTCTGATGGAATTTTAGCTAGTCGAAGCTAAGCTTCATTGATAAAAGAATTCAGATAAAAGGGTTCGAACTTTTTTAAAAGTTCCTTGTAATTTGCAAGTTCTTTGAAAGCAAATACTTTAAAGCTATAAGAGTATACAAGGTTTTTAGTTGATTTAATTTATTTTTTTATACTTTTCAATTTTTCGTCTTACTTTAGCTTTTACTGGATTTTTATTTATTCGATACTCATACCCAACTTAGTTTCATATTTTAAAGTACTCAATTGTATTATACGTTTATTTCAATGTATTTTTATGTATGTATCTAGCGACTCACCCTCGCTTTACTCGGGTCCGTCCCAATCAAACGTTTTTTTTAAGCGAAACCCTAATTCTTTTTCTAAAATAAAAGTAGCCTATGTTACTCCCTATAACATCAGCTATCTTCCAGTGAAAGTCCCGTCAAAATCAGTCCAGCCATTTCAGAGATTATCCGTAACAAACAGACAGACAAAAATAAAAAAGTGTTTTTCGTATAAATACCGTATATAACTTCATATGCATTTAGTAAAACGCTTTTATTTTAACATAACAAACAGACACTTCATTTTTATTTATCCGTATAGATAACCTTAGTTATACCTAAGTAATAATGTAAGTCTCCCCAGGGATGCAACATGCGCTCATTCAGTACTTCAGTCGCTACGGCTCGGGTCGCGTGGTCGGACGTATTACGCAGTATTCCGATAGAGTATTATACTTTATACGTAACTTATTAACTTATTTTAGTTAATATATGGTGTAAATTTTATTTCATGCTAATGCTAAATGAATAATTTTTGCTATCTCTTTAAATCCTTATTTATATTGTGGTGGTGGTTATATTTTGTTTAGTAAACTGTAGTGAGTGAACAATTCAATTGATAATAGCTTTTATAATAAACTTTTAAAATAGAATAAAAAGGCTTTTTTTCATAAAATGAATTTTATATAATTACCGTAATGTAAGATGAAAGTGTTACTTAGAATTCGTAAAAAAAATCAATTATGTATTGAATTTGAAAATGGATGCCATAACGAAGAATAAATGCTGAATCCGACATGCTTTGCTATGTGAGTCGATTACATGTATTTTCAAACATAACTCTTACAATCATGTTCTTATTTCGACATAAGATTTTCTCTGAGTGATGTACCTAAAATTAATTTTATTACCATTTTACTATTTAAATTGGTGGATTTACTTATTAAATATGTATATAAAACGGTTTAATAATACAAAATATGTGTAAATATGTCGAAAATTATAAATTTAAAATTTAAAAAACCCCCTACGCAAATTAATTGACATTTAACGATTACACTGGCATGCGTGAAGCACTTAATCGAGTAATCATACGCCAAAACGCCTTGTATAGTTTTGGAAAAGAGCTGATACTCTTACATTGCTGGACCGATATTAACCAAACATAGCTAAGAACTACCGCAACGAAACTGGCTTTCAAATGAAAAAACCCGCATCGATATCGGTCCGTCCGTTTGAGAGCTACGATGCCACAGACAGGCACACACACACAGGCAGACATCGACGTCAAACTTGTAACACCCCTCTTTTTCCGTCGGGGGTTAAAAATATGAACATTCATGTTAAAAATATTTATATTTAAGTATATTTTACGTTTTCATAAGACTATGAATAACATAATATAGTACTTATAAGTCGTTCAAAATACTTTATGAGAATTATATTTGAAAGAAACTCTTATAAAAATATTTGTAGAGTATATATACATAATACGCTTATATTGCTTCAAAGAGGCACTAATATCTACACAGTTAAACTTGTTGGTTATAATTAATTCTTTAAAGTAAAGGCTAGTCTTCTTATTTCTAGATAGGCGAGAAGCTTTAAATAAAGTAATATATCAAAGTAGCAGCAAAAATCCTCATCAGGCCAAGTCCTGTACAAAAGAACGATAATATTTTTCACTCAATAAAGAGCTTTTTACTCAGAAACTAGCTAATTAAGCAGTAAATCTTTTATATTGCAATAAAAAATGTCTGTTAGAGAAAGCTTTTTCCGCACGCATTTAGTACTATTATATTTTTTTTGCGGCTGGAATTGGAGATTTAATATGCTTTTTTTAAGTGAATATTTACAATACTTTTATAATTATGAACGATTTTTCTGTGCTAAGCAATGTTACATCTGTACTCTAGATTAGCTTGTCTTCGCAATTTGTATTTATTGGGGTGTATTGGAACCAGTACAGTGGCGTATCTTAGCCTTTTTGGGTCCCAATGCAAAAAAAATGGAAGTGTCTCCCTTGAAACAAACGTGAGCCCTGCTGCACTTTTATGTACTTGTATATTCCCTCCACGACCGCGGACCCGCCGGCGTGTCAGTTAACAATAGATTTCATAGAATTTTAATTAATTTCTTAGAAATTTACCTGGAGGTGTAAGAATTAGAGACAGTTTTTGAACTTCACACTTTTTTCGAACCGCTCTCACGAAAGAACTGACATAGTAAAATTTAGTAAAAACGCCGAGCTTAGAGGTTCATAGATCGCTTATAGAACATGGGTACGATCACATTCCTCGTGGTCCTCGTAAAAGGTTTTTTTTTAATTTCTATGAGGGCCGTCCTCTAAAAAATGTTTAGAAATATAAAAGAATTGTTTGTGGCCCGCTGGGCCCCCTTGAATCAGTGGCCCCATACGAACGCATTCGTTGCATTGGCATAGCTACGCCACTGATTGGACACAAAACTATATGTACTATGTAAGTATGTACTAAAGCTATATCAATTAAATTTTATTTCTTAAATTCATTCGGTTTTAGTTTTCAGATTAGACCATTTACTGTTTACTATATAGAACAAAAAATGTCCGTATATTATAGTAATCGGACTGTCTATTTCCACGTTTTGCGCGATGGATCAAACAAAAGTTTTTTTCTATCCTCGATCTACTATACTGCAAACATCAAAAGATTTCGATTCATTTTTATTTTTTTTCCATTATACACAGTTAGCCATAGTCTGAAGTAATACTATTAGTCGACACATTTGGCTCAGTTTGTAGTGACCCTACTTGCTGTGACAGCGGTCGCGGGTTCGTGTCTCGCTGGGGGCATTCATTTATTTTTATAATATGTATATTGAATGTATTTAAAATTGTAATGTATTTAAAATGTGTAGTGTATCATCTATCTGGTATCCATAACACAAGCCTCGTAACTTACCATGGAACTAGATGGTGCTGTGTACAGTTAATGTCCAACTACACATTAGACACCTAGGGACGCACCCGAGCTTAGAGAAAGTAAATCGCTAGAATATATTTATAGTAAAGTAACATAAATTGATCCTCAGTTTACGAGATTAAAACCCTCACTATACATTATTATATAATTTGTTACGTCAGATTTAGTAAAGTAGTTGAAAACGGAAGCTTCTCAGTATCAAATCACTGTATGTGAGTCATCGTATAATCGAGCTATTTATAGGCTGTCTACCTTATTCGGAGGAAAATATTTCAAATTTCTAAAGCAATATATTGCTTATATTTATTATAATATAGATTGATTCTACGTGCCTACGCCTACAGAATTGCCTTTGCGTCGATACACCGTTTATCTAAAGTCATGTTATTATTATATAGAATGCCTGGTCTGTTGCACTTGGTCTATACCAATATCGTATCATAATAATATAGCATAGATATAAGTTCATATATACATACATACATACATACATGGTACGGCATGATCCGCCGCCTTGAGGGAAGCCAGTTGCCAAGCTGGTCTAAGTTCCGCACCCGTTTAGGTGAAACATTACGAATTAAATCTAAGTTTATACACATGAGTAATAATCTATACATACCATCACACATATAAAATTGTAACTAAGCCGAATCTGTACATTAAATATTTTTTGGATTTTTTTATTGAAATAGACATTATTATAGATACAGAGGCCGAATCTATAGTTTTTAGAATTTTTGTCTGTCTGTCGGTCGGTCTGTTACCGCATCACAGAAAAACCACTAGAGGGATTTTAATGAAATTTGGTATGGTGATAGCTGGTTATCCGGGTCAACATTTAGGATACATCTTACCGCGGAAAAATATTCCATTTCTGAGAAAAAATACAAAAACTGCATTGTAAGAGTATACTAATTTGTAAAACCTAAGAATTTGGTTTTTGGTCATCTGAACACGGGCGGAGCCGCGGGCAATGCTAGTGAAATAATATATTTATAAAATGATACCTTTTTAAATAATGTAAACTAATTTCCCTATCATTTTAAAATGATTATTACTTAGAGGGGTATTTAGGATCACATATAAGGATAATATATTAAATAGAATCAAGAAAATTGTCTTACAATTGGCAAAGGCCGCGGAACAAAGACAGAAAAATGAAGACTCCTTCCTGTTTTGAATTTGATCAATTATTATTTACTCAAAGGCTGATTACGATCGTAACAAGGGTCGTATTATCCGATTTATTTGAATATAGCGATAGCGATGTTCGTCTTGATGTGATTCAGAGTACTGACTGATATTAAAGCATATATTTGGTGTTTTAAATATTAGTAGAAATATTTTAGTAAATACTTTCTTAGATTTACGCGAATATTTGACATTTTAAATAAAACTATCTTTTCAGATTTTGTCGCGGATTTATTTGGATTTTTGTTTCCCGACGTTTCGAATGCTTTACAGCATCCATGGTCACGGGAGAGACTGAGGTTAATTGTTAATTGTGGGTAGGCTGTCTTTAACAACTATACATTCAAGACATGTAACACCTCAGTCTCTCCCGTGACCATGGATGCTGTAAAGCATTCGAAACGTCGGGAAACAAAAATCCAAATAAATCCGCGACAAAATCCGAAAAGATAGTTTTATTTAAAATATTTTAGTAAAATTAAATTTGTATTAAAAAATTTCTTTAGCAATTTGCATAGTTAAAATATTTAAAACTAACCTTCTAATAGCATCGTGTATGTACAATGTACATATTTGATACAATTTCCAATACGCTGTTCTATTGCCTATAACGTAGATATGGGCAGTATAGCAAAGCCATGTTCGTTTTACGAGTGAACCAACTTTGTTTATTTTAAGGCTATCTTCTCTATAGTTTATGCTTCGTAAAACTGAATTCATAATACTTATATTATTATCTACTATAGTTATTACTGATATAGTAATAATTGTTATACGTAATCAATATCCATAAAACTAAGTGTCGCTTATCCTTTGGTTGATCTGATGGCGTTGCCTTATTGGTCGAAAGGCTGAGGTGCACGGTTCCAAATTAAAAAGCTACTGGGTTCAAATTTATTAGATATTTGATTTCTGATATTAGTTATTGAGATTGGGGTTTTTTTGTCAAGAAATATTCAAAAGCAACCCATTCAGGAACTTGGCAGTGTTAAGTCCAAAGCTCGGTCGGTCCTACGACTGATCTTACCTTATTATCTTATATTATTTCATTTTATTATATTATATCATTGATCGTATCATATCCGCACTATAAAGATTAAGTAGAATAGAATGAACTTTTGTGTTTGCGCACACGGTTTTGAACACTTAGCTTAGCTAATACCTCCAGCTTCGTTTAAGCGGTTGTTTTTATTTATGTTTTAGCTTATCTAATGCTTGTACTTACTCCTTGTTTTATAAGTAACTTTGTGTATACCTAATCGCTTGAAATAGTTATCTATGTCTAAAATTAGGCGACCAGCTGTATAAAAAAGGGTTTCATAAAATTAGAATTTTATAGATTTCACGTGATGCATGCGCAAACAGATATGCAGGCAGTTATTACACCGATTTAAAATCTGATATTACTTCTGTTGTTTAAACTCTTACTAGATTAAATATACCTAATAATTTTATCATTGTGGGCTATACAACTCTTGAAACGATTTCATTTCCTTGAAAGTTAACTTATTCATATTACATTATGTCATGACCATATATTTTCCAATTTTCTATTGCCGACATAAATTGTACAAAGTTAAGTTATTATTATCCAATAAAATATTATATTATCAAAGGCAGCACTTATTTAAAAGTAATTTATAGGTACTCTGATTTAATAACTTCTATGATATATATATTCGTATCGTTATTAATGCGAAAGTATGTATGTTTGATGATTTGTTTTTCTTATTGATACATGTTATTTTTGGCAGAGAGATACCTAGTTTATTATCTTCAGAGTAACATAAGCTTTTAGACTTATCCCAGTATATCCAATTTGTTCTCATGGGATATTAGTAGACTAATATAATATACTGAAAGTAACCTAGAAAGCCTTCACGAAAGTATATAATCTATATAATCGATGGTCTGGTATTTATTATACTTTTTTCCATACTATATTACGTAGATTTGTAAATGCAATGACCCTGCATCGTTATGGTAGTCTGAACTGCCGTTTTCAGAATATTCTACATTTTCTCAATCTCCCGAAAATTTATATTGATATATCATTTTAATTAAAACTATATTTTCGGATTTTTTCGCAGATTTATTTAGATTTTTGGTTCCCAGTGTTTCGTATGCTTTGCAGCAATCATGGTCACGGGAGAGTCTCTCTTTATTTAAAATGTCAAATATCCGCATATACCTAACAAAAGTCTTATTTGGGCATATCGTGTTTAGGCTCATTCAATCTATTTTGTTATTGTTACTTAATACTTTTTAATAATATATTATATTAGTGCATATCTTCATCCTTTAGTCTAAGGTTGCGGGTCATCATCAAAGAGCATAGATTATATGTCTTATTACCGCGTGACTTAATGAATTTTATAATATATACATTGCAGCCCGCGGCTGTGTTCATGTATTATGTAGGTACGATGATAGGGAGTAATAATACACTATGTAAATTCAAAATATCAGCTTTTTTATTGAGTCGCTATTGTGTAGAAATACGAACATTAGCTCTCTTACAAATTTTCACATTATAATATTTTATTTTCGCAATATGTTATGCAGCTATGATCTTTTTTTGTACGTATTGTTATATTTTTATTAACTACTTTAGCTCCTTTCTTATTTTCCTCCTATTTTTCATGTTGACATTTTTCGAAAATGTTAATCGTTGTGAAAGCTAAAGATTATTAGTATGAAAAAGGTTTCAGTCGGTTTCCAATTTCCATTAATTTTAGTGCCGAATATGTAAAACTAAACAAACATCTGTCGTAAGTCGTAACTGACGCTGAAGTTTTGTTAGAGATTTGATTAATACTTGTGTGTTACAAAATCCAGATTTTACTCTTGGCAGTAAAATAATATGTGATATATACGTATTTCTTTATAATATAAAGTTATATATGTATGAATTTAGCCCTTTTTAGTGTCTCATTGTTGGGCATGAGCCTTCCTTCAATACAAAGGGGATCTAGTCATAGTCCACTACGCTGGCCAAGTGTGGGTTGACGGACTTCACATGTCGTCCGAAAATTTACTAGGTTCTCTCAGACATTCAGGTTTCCTCACGATATTTTCCTTCACCGTAAGACAAGTGGTAATCATGTTGAAGATAATTCGCATATAAAAATATCAGAGGTGCGAGATCCGCGATTTGAACCCGCTTCACATGGCTTACCATGGAAGCGCTCTACCTACGGTCTACCACTGCTTGTATACAATTATATATTTAAAAAAATTGAATGGAGAATTTTCTTTCGTTCTTATCTCTAGCCTCATAACGCTTAGGATATAGTATAGTGATCGATAAAGGCTTATATATTATATCGGTCGTTTATGTATTTGCACTGTAATATTAGTATAATAATAATTGGTCATGAAATAACAATTCTGCTGTGCTCTATATTTACCGGACGAAATTATGAAAACTTCTTCAATAAAACAATCGAACAAGTAAACGCGGAGGTAAATAATGCTATTCAGTAAAATAGCTTATTGAGAGGTGAATATCGCCTAAAGAAAAATGTTTATATTTTTATTATATACTAGCTACTTACAGGCTTTGTCTAAATATCTATAATATACATGCGTTAAATTGTATATATCTATCATACAAGTCAATGCCCATATAGATTAAATTACTCTCAAATATTACAATATTGACTGGCACGCTATTAAACTATTCAAATAATATATAATCAACTGGCACGCTATCTGGTTAGTTTACGTTGAGGCTTTTACTCGTAAAACGGAAACTTGACACAACAAGTCACGAAAGTTTCATCGTTTTGGGTAAATGTTACAGGATTGCATGTGTTTAAAACGAACACGCCAACAAATACAAATGAAATATGTTTTATCATATATATTTTATTTTATATCCGCTTTTATGATAGTAGAACATAATTGTTTTATTCGGATCTAACGTAGAAAATTGCGCCAGCGATACTTTAATCCATTTTGTTTTATTGATAGGATTTTCTGCATTTGTACTGCAACAGTTTGTTTCTACTTTTAACAAATTTACGGCTCGCATGTTGCAATATATCGTGACAGTTAACATAAGTGATAATCACCTGAATATATTTGCTGTCATCAGCGCGATATTGCTTCTCAAAATATATGTATATCAACTAGCATTGCCCGCGGCTCCGCCCTCGTTCAGATGACCAAAAACCAAATTCTTAGGTTTTACATATTAGTATGCTCTTACATTGCAGTTTTTGTACTTTTTTCCCAGAAATGAGACATTTTCCCGCGGTAAAAAGTATCCCATATTATGTTGACCCGGATAACCAGCTATCACCATACCAAATTTTATCAATATCCCTCCAGTGGTTTTTCTGTGATGCGGTAACAGACAGACAGACAGATAAAAATTCTAAAAACTATAGATTCGGCCTCTGTATCGATAATAATGTCTATTTCAATAAGATTTTCCAAAAAATATTAAATGTACAGATTCAGCTTAGTTACAATTTTATTATATGTATAGATGTCAAAAACATTGTCAATAAATATATTATGTCACATATTTTTTGTGACTATTAAATATTTAATTGTTAGTCAAAGCAAATCGCATTTTTATCCCCTTTAATATGATTAATTCGATAATAATCAAAGTGACGATATATTATGTAGATGTATAATAGTAATAGAATACGTGTATGTTCTGCAATTTTCTTTTATTTGCTTTACTGTATTCTTATGACATGATAGTGGGTTCGATTAATATATATTTAGTCAATTTAAATATTTAGCTATTGTAGGTCTCGAACCCGTGTCCTTTGACATACATATATTAGACAGACCCAGACAGCAAAAGACAGCTAAATATCCTCTTTCCTTCACTTCAAAATAAAGCTGTAAAATATCTATCAGTGTACATTACAATTTATAAAGATTTGAAAAAAAAAAACATTTCGGATGTGAGGGTAGATTTATAACTGTCACGATCAAGTGTGGTCTGTATATAGAAGTGCGGATTTGCTCTAGGTCTTTGATAAATGGTGTCGTCACCAACAAAACTGAGCGAGTGATAGAAGTATGCGGGTACGTTGATTGTGTGAAATACGTAATAGAATATTTTGTTTAGTCTACTCGTAGGTATTAAATAATCCCGATTTGTTTATTTCAAAGGAATATAGACCTGGAATGGATATGTCGAATATTCTAAAAATAATATTGTAGATATCAGTTTCATCTAACATAATTAAAAATAAATTTTCTTGAAATTTTTTAATAAAAATGGGACCTGGATGAATATGTATCGAGGTTTAATACCTGTCAATGGATTTCTTGAATTTAAAGTCTTAAAATGATTATTCCGGCGATTTAACTGGGGGAAGTTTGACACTAATTGCTCTGTAATCTCAGCCTTTGCCGTCAAGTCACAAGTTTCAGGAAATGTACTCTAAATTGAACTCAGCTTCAGTTATGACTTTTGATATAGCAATTCGTAGTCTCATGATAATAGCGCAAGCAAAACTTTATTTTGCCAATTTCAAGCAAACTTGGATGACTTATGAAACTTGGAAGACGGATATAATTTTCATATAGACATTAATTGTCCACTAGTTTTTACCCGTGGCTTCGTCCCCAGGATGCAATCTATGTCCTTGCCAAATTTTATCGCAATCTGTTCAGCGGTTCAAATGTGAAAAAATAACAAACAGAGTTACTTACTTTATAATATTTGTAAGTTGGGATGAATAGTATGAATTCACTTTTATTTTGATTATTTTTACCTAATTTATAAATAGGTCGACAATCTTAATGGTATAATTTTTTTTTATTATGACATAATTAAAGCACTAAAGTGTTGTATGCTACTTGCCTGCGAACAATTCTCTTTTGCAATCATTTCATTAATAAAATAATTTATATTTTACAAAAATATTATAATATAATATATTTAGTTTAAGTACTTGTTCAATTTGAACATGCATTATTTATATTCGCTCAGTGTACGATTGTATATTACACATTTTTGGTACATTTTTGGTATTAACAAAGACATATTACCAGAAAAATGCAAACATCCTTCAACATCAGTTCAAAATTCCTTCGATAAATCAAACTGACGAAAAGGCCACGTAATTTTCTTATCTCCAAGACCTTTCTGTTTTATACACTGCAACCGATGACTTGTGCATTAAAATAGAAAAAATTGAAAGGCCCAGGCTTAAATAAAAATGATTAATGATAGAGGTAGATGGGAATACGGAAAAAAATATCGGTGCATCATATCACGATGAGTGGAAATTAGATGTTATATACAAAACTAGCATTGCCCGTGGCTCCGCTCGCGTTCAAATTACCGAAAACCAAATTCTTAGGTTTTACATATTAGTATACTCTTTTCTCTATTTTGTATTTTTTCCTAGAAATGAGACATTTTCCCGCGGTAAAAAGTATCCTTTATGTTGACCCGGATAACCAGATATCACCATACCAAATTTCATTAAAATCCCACCAATGGTTTTTCTGTGATGCGGTAACAGACCGACAAAAATTCTAAAAACTATAGATTCGGCCTCTGTATCGATAATAATGTTTATTTCAATAAGATTTTCCAAAGAATATCTAATGTACAGATTCGGCTTAGTTACAATATTATGTGTATAGATTTCTCTTTTCAAAAGTGTCAAGTTAAATGTCACGAGAATAATGGAGTGTGGGAGAGACAAAAAAACTTCCATTACAATTCTTGGCACTCAGAGCTTGTTTCGGACGACCAGAACCAGGGTATGTCTAGTACCCGGAGGTCGACCTGGGACAATCTCCCAGACGTTCTTGGCGTACACGGCAGTATGTCCGTTCGCTGGTAATGTACGCCACCACGCACCCCTGAATGCGTAGCTTGGGTCCCGATCCACTAGGGTTTCTTCGTTGACAGGAGACTATACTTAGAGGCGATGAAATAAAAACACAATTTTTCTTTTTTTCTCTCTTGGTTTCGGTTCTTCCTTTTCCTTTTAGTTGTTGCCTCTTCGGTGGCTGTCTTGCGACTGACTCGAATCGAGAAATGGCTCGCCTTTTATTTGGCCCGTTAATACCTTACAGAGAGCCGCGTACTTTGAGCTCATTTTTCGAGTTAAATTTCCCTAAACCGAAACCTTGAGAGTCCTTTTATTTTATGTTTTCAGTAAAACACCTTACACATATTTATTTATTTACATGCCTTACATACTATTATACAATATTAAAACATAATATTCAATATATAATAATTATTTAAAAAAGTCTTAAAACAAAAATATCTAAATTTCTAGGTTGCTACATTTTTACTATACATTTTCCCTTATAACTTTTGAACGGATAGTCCTATCGACCTAATTCTTGTTTTATTATAAGTTTTATAATAAAATCTATTATTTAAAACATAAACTATTATGCTATTGCAAGAAACAAAAAATCTCATTTTCAAGTTACGTAATTATATGCTAACATTTTACTTACGTACCTATTCCTTTCAAATTAATGTTAAATAGTCTTATATGATTCAAATAAGCAAAAAATACTCTAAACTAACCTTATTACACTAATTAGAACTTATTTTAACATAATAAATCTAATAAGAATGAGATTTCATATTTACAACAATTATTCATAATACGCTAAAATGACATTGTCCCTATATTAATACACACGTTACTCGAAGATAGGTTTTCCGTCGCCGACAGAGCTCTTTAAGTGCCCCGAGAATGATGTATGTATATGTATTATGTATGGATGTAGAATATGATATGCACGTGGGGTTGTAGGCATACTAAATTATGCAGTTAATACTAACTAAATTATTATAACGACAAACTCAGTCTAGATTAGTTTCTATAAAGCATTGCCCATTGTTTGCTTCCTGAATTGTTTGGTAGATATACATTTAGGTAAGGATTATACTGATCGCTTAATAGCAATGGCGATGATTAAGTGAATTTGTTAACGTAATATATTATGTACATTGTAGCTGCTAGTTACTTTTACTTGGGACCTACTCAGTCTAGTGTCAAATTATTTTGTACTAGCATTGCCCGCGGCTCCGCCCGCGTTCAGATGATCAAAAACCAAATTCTTAGGTTTTACATATTAGTATACTCTTATATTGCAGTTTTTGTATTTTTCTCAGAAATGAGATATTTTCCCGCGGTAAAAAGTATCCTATATGTTGACCCGGATAACCAGCTATTAACATACCAAATTTCATCAAAATCCCTCCAGTGGTTTCTCTGTAATGCGGTAACAGACAGACAGACGAAAATTCTAAAAACTATAGATTCGGCCTCTGTATCGATAATAATGTCTATTTCAAAAAGATTTTTCAAAAAATATTTAATGTATAGATTCGGCTTAGTTACAATTTTATTATATGTAAGTATAGATAATTACAAACTTGCGTTCGCTCAGTGGTATAAATTCAACCGTAATATTTTTTTTTATTAATAACACTAAAGCTCGTCAATACTAAACAAAAAAAAAAAGAAAATCTGTTTTCAAACACAGGAGATAAATGTACTGACAGTTTTGTCTTTGCCTATTTATATATAAAAGCTATAATTTCGTATTCATAATATTAATTATTATCCATACAACAAAAATGTATCATTGATCCATTCTCAAGTGATACGTTATTAATTAATTACAGACAGATTCTCAAAACAATTTATCTTTTATATATTAAATATGCCCTGTATACTAATTGGTATATTGACTGTATAATAAAGATATTTACAGTTTTATTAACAATTGATAGATCAATGTAAAAACAAAACGCAAAAACTTTTGTCCTATTTTCGCAAATTGAAGTATGAACTTGAAAAAAGCGGTAGGCATGGTATAGAGTGACTACGTTTCTTCTAACAAAAAGAAAGAGATACTTGGTTGATACTATAAATACTTATTTATTTATTGAACTACCAACAAAAGTTACAATATTATAATACTTGAACCTAGGCTACATATGATTTATCATGATAATTGCACTTTTAATTATAGGTAGTTAGTTACAACTTGTTGCTTTTACAGGCTATCACATTAGTATTAAATAGTATACAATAATTCCAATTTTGACTTAATTTTTTTTTAATAATTAATTAATTAATTACAATTACAAATTAAAAAAATATAATTTTATAACACAGATAATTAATAATAAATAATAATTTAAATAGTTATAAATCTATGATAAGTACCTATTATATGATTTTATTGATGTAACAGTAGCACCAACATCTCGAATGTTATTATTACCACGCATACGAAATGAACGTCCGAAATCTGAGATGTTTCCGCATTATTCAGCCGATGTGATCAATCAAGCTTAAGAGTAAGGTATTTTCCAGATTCGTTGGCATATTGTATTCTGTGACGTGACCTGCTGTCGCCGGCTGCGGTCACTAAATCATACGAACTTGGTATACATTAAGCTGTCTAGTGTGTAGTTTATGAGATACTTACATTCTCGCACAATTCATCACTCTGACAATGGATAATTTTGTAATTTATATTTTTTTGTGATTTTATTTGATAGTTATCTTCCTTAGTTATCAGTTATCTACACTAATATTATAAAGAGGTAAAGTTTGTGAGTTTGTGATATTATGAGTTTGTGACGTTGTAGGGGGTAATCTCTGGATCTACTGAACCGATTTAGATGAAATTTGGTAAGAAGATAGTCTGAAACCCTAGAAAGGACATAGGATACTTTTTATCCCGGAAATCATCCCTTAAGGGGGTTAAAATGGGGATGAAAGTTTGTACGGGGAATCAACCTTTGAAACTTCACCTCTTTATAATATTAGTATAGATAATACCGCATATTTTTGATTAAATTTCTAGTAATTCAGTAAGTGCTTATCATATTGGATGGAATATCAAAGTCAACTGCGTCTAATATTAACTACGAAAATAAATTCATTTAATTGGATTGTATCGAACAACGACAACTAATAGGATCGTTCAGGTACAAAATAAATTAAGCTATCATTAAATGTTTACTCAAGTCGACGTTTCCGAAGAATATTAACGTAAGTATACGTTCAGTTCTTATAATGAAATAGCTCGCGACCTCACGTATTATAGACGTTGTCAGACACACGTCCTCTGCTAATTGCTATATGTGCAGTGTTATTAAAAAAATTGTGTTATTGGCGAAAAAAACGTGGGGTGCTTTGTACAATATTTTTATTCTAACTCTACTTTTAGAAATCGTATCAATGCAATATTTATAGTAACTGCAGATATCGAGCACTCCACGCTTTTTCACAATAACATTAATTTACTCTTTAATCACTTTATTCTTATACTACAAATTATTTTCGCTTTTTAGTACGGTTCATCATTAAAACGTGTTTTTTTTAGTTTTTTAAGCCAGAATTTATTTTCCAATTTTAGTTTGATCTTGCTATAAATACCTGGTTTTTTAGTTTTAAATATTTTTTTTAATAATTTATTGTATTGTCATTGGTTCTTGATAAGTGTTCTAAATTTCAAATTAATCTGAAGTTTTGAACAGGATAAAAATCGCGTTCAAATATTGAGTTATATAGATTAATAGATATTAGATAGATAAATAGATAGATAGGCACAAGTGAATTTAATAAAAGCGTGTTAAAACCTGTCAAGTGTGATTTGAACTTCCGAAAAAATGTTCCATATATTTTAAAGGTTTATTATTATTTTGACTTAGTTTATTAATTATTTATTTATAGTTTTATCACCAAAAGTAATCTTCAAAATTATAATCCATATGTTTACGCTACATTTTTGTAACTACGTCTTCTAAATCTATATACCTACGTGTGTACTTCGACTTTTTCCGTCCAATAGATTTGAAGTAAAGGATGTGACAAACGGACAGATTGACGCGTGAGTGATTCTCTACGGTTTCCATTTAATCCTCTCGAAATACGGAGCCTAAAAAAGGCCAACCTAATATATAAGAGTGATTTTTATAATACTGCTTCAACTAATAGGTACTTCCATATAGAGCTAATTTAATAATGGAGTTAGGAAGGATAATGGAAGCTGGAAGTCCTCAATACTCACATATACACGTCTTAAATTTGATTTTACGTGATTTTTTCAAATTTTTTAACCCAAGTTTACGATACTATTAAAGTTTTAATGTCCAAGCAGATGTATGTATATAAAACCGTTAATACTAGCAAGAGTTTGCGCAGCTAAGCGAATGAGATAATTCCAATCTGACATACTTGTAATTAATATGTTCCAACTGTTGGCAACTTTCCCATCCTCTTAAACGTTTATTGGAATTCCAAGTAACTTTGTACTGGAACTTCCTGCGGTTTCGTGCGCGTGGGATTCACTTTGTTATCATTCAATCTTTTCTCGATTTCATTATTCCGGGAATTACACACTCTATTACTGTTCTTCAACTGTTGTAAATAAAATGTAAATAATTATTGAATAGTAGTAGAAAACGAAAAAAAATATATATGGCAATAACATGACATAATGTTCGTGTCGTTCTCATACAATTTGTAGTTTTTTAAAACTGTTAACAAATGTTAAATACATCTCGCTTAACCTCCAATAGTTTGCTAAAAATCTAAAACAAATATATAAATAACTTTTAGTAACAACTAACAAAAAATAATTCAAGCGTTCTAAACCTTTAAAATTAATACATATTATGTACACAATATCTAAAATACTTATTTCGGGGCTGTTCAAAAATGTTCAAAAATTTCTATTATTGAAATTACATGAAAGAAAAAGCTAATACGATAGCTTATTTAAAATGCAGAAATATTATTATTAATTTATTAGTATAAGTTTAATGCACTACAATTTTTAGTTATTTTTTATGATAAAAATAGCCTTTGTCGCTCAATCAGTTCCTCTACCCACCAATAGCATCCTCGCTAAAGCCACTCCTCATACGTTTTATAACTATTTTTTATGATGTTATGGTAATAAAATCAAGTATTTCGAAACACTTTCAGAATGCATATTTTTTTTATTTTAGTATTATTAGTAATTATAATATTAGTTTAATATCTATTTTTAATGACTACTGACCCGAGACGATGTTTGAAATATGCTGAAATCTTGCTGTTTCTGTATGTTTTTAATAACGAAAAAAAATCAATTCAGTAGTGAAGCTGCTGAGCTTGTGAATATCAAACAAATCTCGACTCTTCATCATATTATATACTACTAGCGACTCACCCTCGCTTCGCTTCGGGTTCGTCCTTAGACAAAAACAAATCTATCCCACGGGGACTGTACATTTTTCCGGGATGATGTATAGTTTATAGCCGTCCTCAGTAAATGGGCTATTTAATGCAAAAATATTTTTTTAATCGTATTAGTAGTTCCTGAGATTAGCGCGTTCTAACAAACAAACTCTATCTCTTTATAATATTAGTATAGATATATTTAATTTTTAAATTGTTTGGTAAAGTCAAAAGCTTTGTATAGGTACAAACTGAAAAATACGACTTTCATGTCTACAAACCACGGTCCGTGGATCTTATACCGATATCGCCCATTCATGTGTTTCGTTTTTCCCACCCGGTCCCTTATTTATAACCCTTGGGACATCGGGGAACTAGTCACGCTACATTTGTCTTGCCTCTTAAATACTGCCTATTGAACGAGCAGCTTTGCCTTTCTTTATCAGAATCTACTTTTTGTGTATATCACTTTAGATTGCCAATATTCTATTTATTAAGAAGATGAAGATCGCTTCTTATTTCTTGAACCATAAATGAAAACGACGCAATCTTTGTGCATATTTCTTTTGAAACTAGATCAATATCGTAGAATATTTTTAAATATATCTCACTACACGTTAATACTATTATAACATTCTTCATATTAAACTGTTTATGTATAATTATAAAATGATAGACGATTTGGTGAAAAATGGTGCTTTAAAAACAAAGAAAAGTTATCTAATATCTCGTGTGATGGTGTTTGTGGTCGCAGTCCTCCGAAATGGCTCGACCGATTTTAATGATTTTTTTTGTATATTTGGTAGGTATGAGAACAGGTCATAAAGTATTTTTCTCCCTCCTACTCCCACCCCCTATTTTCAAGTAACTAGGGACGAACCCAGCGGAGCCGGGGTAAGTCGCTAGTAGCACTATAATATTTTAGCGTAGCAATTCGCATCTATGGATATACCTATCTTTGTTTAATAAAAAATATACGCGTGGGAAACTGCAGACACGTACAAGACCATACTAGTTTAAATAAATAATCAGTTGAGAACGATAGTATCTATTTTTAATTAAATTAAAATAGAATGAGTACATCTGAGCTATATCAATCGATACAGTAGATCTAAAGGTACAGTGAACTGTCCTATATAGGGAGCGCCTATACATACATATGTAAATGTATAGGGCACGTAGAATAGTGAGTTTAATATTAAAACAGGAAGATTAATTTAAAATGTACACGTGAGTGGATCCTTAGGCTGTATTTAGTTTAAAAAAGAAAATTAAGTTACCTACAGAAATACTGCTTTAAAAATTGTGTTCTTAGCATTTAAAAAACGTGAAATCCTCGTGTTAAGCATTGAATTTTACAAATTAACTATTATCGGAATCCGTTTAATCGTGTTATCTTCGTAAAAGGCATGTGGTTGTGCATTTACAGGGAATTAGTTTTTTTCTTTGCCTAACCTTTTGCTGAAAATGATTGGAAACTGGTTTTTATTGCTAAAATAAAATATATCCCCTACTGTACACACCAGCAGAGATCATAACTGCATTGTGAGTGACATTTGATTAGCTCTATGACTAATTAGATAGATAATTATAGTCATATTAGTCGGGAAATTCGTTTAACCTGTAGCTATGTAGCAGTACACTAATAACTAAAAGTGCGAAGAAGATAGCATTTACCAAACAATAATTCATCACAACCTAGTTGAACCGTTTGCAATATTTTATCATATATGTAACCCATCTCAATATATATGTATGTGTATAATCTATACTAGAAATTTCATTCTTCTCCATACATTTAATTTGCAGTGGAGACAGAGATTGAACGAAGCTAATTTTCATCCGTTATTTATTTTTCTCCAATAACAAGATACTTCTAGCTGGTTCCAGTTAGGTGTTTGTAACGTAAATAGAGCTCTGTGTGAACTTCTAAGACAAAATATGTTATAGCTTTAAGCTCTATATCGGTACGTGTATTTATAAGTATTTGTCTGTCCGATAGAAAAACTTATATATTATATATCGAGGTATCGGTAAGTAAACAAAAGAAAAGAATCTAAACTTACTGGTTATAGTCTTAATATTATATAGTATACTAAAATCCCACAAGAATGGTACCTGATTGATAGACTGCTCATTTCACTCGGGAATAATTAAGCCTCCTATGTAGGTAGAAAAAATTCGCTATTGGGTCATTAAATTCATATGAGCTTACTGACATCTAAGCTGTATAATATTTATAACATTAATTCTTTATATTATGATTAAAAATATTATAGTTTGATTGCATTCTCTACGTTATGCGAGAAATGGTGAGTCCAATATCGCGTATGGAAAGTGCCAACTCACAAAAATCCTTGTCCTATGAAGCAAAAATACTCTGGGACATTGTGTTCAATTTTTTGAACTTTTCGTTTATGTTTGAATTTTGGATTATGGCTTTCGGCTTACCTTTGTGAACGACCCCATTTTATTATTATAATCGCGTGTTAGTTAATTTGATGATTTAACAAATTTTGTAGCTATATTTCTATATGGAATTGGAGGTAAACTTTAAACAAATTTATTATGTCAAAGCTAGCTATAGCCATACAAATTGTCTGCTTTCTCAGTTTGTGTTGGATAAGCTGCTAAATGTTTGAACTGGGACAATTCAAACGTTTATTATATGGGTTCTTGGTTAATTTTTTTTTACTGTTTATGTCTTTTTATGAGTAGTCTTAAATCGATTACAGAATAAAGTTAGAAAAATAGTGTTCATAAAGGGAAATGTATATTTGCTTATATATTTGGATCTTGTTAGTAAATTAAATAATAGATATATGCGATGAAATGAATATTAAATAAATATTTTTTTTTAAACTTAATAAATTCTCGAGATTATCTCCAGAGATGTTAGTCTTTTGAAACCGCTTAAAATATACATATTTAGGTATAGTAAAGTTGCTTAAATTCCTAACTAATGTATTCAGCCCTTTTTAACGCCCCACTGCTGGGGCACGGTCCTCCCTTCAATATGAAGGGGATCAGGTCATAGTCCACCACGCTGGCCAAGTGCGGGTTGGCGGACTTCACAGATCTTTTGAAAACTTGCTAGGTTTTCTCAGACATGCACCTTTCCTCACGATGTTTTCCTTCACCGTAAGCCAAGTGGTAATCATGTTGGAAATGATTCGCACATGAAAATATCAGAGGTGCGAGACCCAGGATTTGAACCCACTTCACTCGGTTTCCCAAGCGAGCGTGTTACCACTGGGCTACTACTGCCTCCTAACTAATACTATAAACATAATTATTAACGTTTTTTAGTTTCTGTCCATCTTACACACAGCAACCAAATAAAGCATCAACGCGGTTTTTTACATAGCTTAGAGTGTAGTTCTATATTTTATACGAAACGTAATCCATTTAATTCAATGACTGGCTTAGAATGAAACAATTCATCAAAATATAGGGTTTTTTTGCTATTTATTTCAACAACAACACTCCTATATCACGTTATATTGCCTGATAAGTTTACTCCACTTCCAGCTTCGAAGCATTTAAGAAAATACCATAAAGTGCTTTCGGAACCCTACCCCGAACTGAATACAAATACCTCATTTTACAAAACCATTGCTTCGCAGGACATACACTTACTCGCACTGCTCTGCTAGTTTGTCTACATCGTATGTCCAAGACATAAGGTCGACTATCGATAACTCTCGTCAAATATAATTGCTAATGCCAAGCTAAAACGAATCTTAACCCTATGCACATACATGCTAGTGTCCTATATTTGGTTATTAGATAGTATATAAATTTAGATTCTGCATGCATAAAGGCCGTTCCGAGCTAGCAGTTCATTTGTTTTATTGATGAAAAACGAAAAGCCAATGTTTATTTGCTTACCACGTATTCTTAGGGAGTTAAATGCGGAACGCTATTCAACCAAAACAAAAATATCTTTTTGTATAGGTACATGGCTATAGTATATTTTTGAAGTGAAAACTTCTATAGTCAGGTTTGGATTGGGAATAAATTCACGTAAGTCGTCATCGACTTGGTGACGTAACACTAACACTCAGAGTGCCGATAGATGTCAAAACCAGATAAATGTAAATATTTTTAATTTACAAATTTTAATTTAAGATCAAACAATTAATTTGAATATCCAAAAATAACAACTATTTGTTTATAGTTTTAAGTTTTCATTTCTGTCGGCAGTCCTCATGACTGTTTTTTTTTTGTTACAAACAAAAATTTATTCTCTTTATTTTTTCTTAACGCTTTCCACAAAAGCACAACTATTTTAGGTGATATAGCAAAATAATTTAACATATTTTCGTAAAGTCAGAATTGAAATTTCCATATTGTATTTCTTAAATTGATTTTATCTATTCAATATATCGACACCTGCAAGGAACAGTATTGTAACTTAGCATTATAGCAATTTTGAATTTTGGACTTAGAATATATTAGAAAATTTACTTCTGTTTTATCATTTATCTAAATGTTGAGTTACAACGTTATTCCTTGCTTTAAACCTTTAATCTGGTTGTAAATGTAAACGTAAAAACATGCATCGAATTTGCTGCTACGAGTAGTTGTCTGTCTTTCAAATTGCGACTTGACATTTGCTTCATAACAGAGTACGATCAATCTAACTCGAAACACAACAGACAACACTTGTTTATCGAATATAACCCAATTTGACGATGAATACATATGTATATATATGTTAAAGATGTATATTGTAGCAGTAGTAACCCATTGAAAATGTGTTCGATTTGGAAACAAAGTGAAGTGGGTTCAAATCCCGGATCTTGCACCTCTAAGATTTTCATGTGCGAATACCTTTTCAACATGATTACTAAAAAGACGTAGGGACATTGTAAGGAAACTTCTTTTAAAATTTTGAGGAATCAGTCTTACAGTCTAAGACACTTAATTTTTAAAAGAACTTGTAAAGTTCGGTGTATGGCCTTTAAGTAAGGTCTCCTACATCAACATTGAGAGTCTCCCCATACGTAATAGTGGGAGGTCGACAGAGCTAAATAATTTTAACGATGAAAATTTAATATTTCGATAAATGAACCTACTTAATCTCAACTAGTTCGCATTCAGTAACTTACTCGGATTTTCAATTTAACTTCAAACTAAAATATACTTTTAAAAAATTGACGCATTGAAAATGTAATTTTCCCGCCGAGTGTAATTTATTTCAACGCCGTAGTACATTGCCTGATTAAGGGGCATTTGTATTCTGAATATAATAAGAACTAAGTAGATATAATTCAAAAGCGCTTTTTTGTCGCCTCTTTGTCCCTAACTCCTGAGCCTGATATAACTTTAAATTTAGATTTAAATTTTTTGAGATTCGGATGCTTTAAAACATTTGTTTACAAAGATATTCAATAGAAATTACACAAGATATTCTCTTTCTTGTGTTTTTTTTATTTGTTTAGATATAACAATATCGATTATATGAAACGTTGAATAATTAACCTTAGTATATACTAGGCTTGTGCCTCGTTTAAAGTTACTTTAAACAATTACTGCCATTATTCTACCCGAATTGTGTAAACTGACCTAAAATAATACTTGGACAGTATAAAGGAGCCTATCTAGTCAAAGATAAGCAAATAAGCGGATATTAAATAAACACGTAACTCCTTTTAGTTTGGACATTTGTGTAACTTTGTGTCACAACTCATAGTAGTAAGTAACTACCCATATGAATGTTTGCATGGCTAAGAATAACTTACATAACTGTCTATATAACTCTAATTAAAGCAATATCCCTAATTAAAACAATCTATCAAATTAAAAAAACAGCTCATCATAACTGTGTATGTATTTTTAAAATAGACTAGCGACTCACCCTCGCTTCGCTCGGGTTCGTCCCTAGTTTGCTTCCTAATACAAACTTTCATCTCAATTTTCACTCCCTTAAGGGATGATCTTCGGGATAAAAAGTATCCTATGTCCTTCCCAGGGTCTTAAACTATCTTCTTACCAAATTCCATCTAAATCGGTTCAGTAGATCCAGAGATTGCCCCCTTCAACTTCACAAACTCACAATTCACAAACTTTGCCTATTTATTATATTAGACTAACTATTACACGCGGCTCTACTTTCAATATACCTACGTATAACAATGCATGCGGACTTTTTATATATTATTATCAGATAGCATATTTTTCTTCGCTGTAACAATAAAAAATATATCCCACTCTTACCCGATATACTCTTATCCTTTAGCCTAACTGTACATCTTCTATTCAACGGGACTTTTTCTTAAACGTTTGTTTAAACTTTTGATTTATTTAAATTAACCTATATACGCAATATATTTCGAAGTAAGGCTATATGAAAATATAGATAACTAAATATTTTATTAGTATTAGGTAGGTATAGGTAATCATTGTATTAAAAGGGATCCTCTTGCGCACTGACCGGATAGTTAAGATTCGTAGGTCTTAATGATTTTTCTTACAATATTGTTATTTTAGTACTAGTCCGGTCGAATCGGAATCGGAAATTAAAAATGATAATATAAAATAATAAAAATTAAATAAAACAATTATTATGAATATCTATTAAGTCATACGGGAACCAAATTTGCTTCCTCCAGTATGGTAAGCCAGTCTTATTTAACCAATACTATAGCGACAAGATAATTATTGCCGAAAATTATTTAGTAGATACTGATTATAATAACTCATTAGCAGTCTATGAAATATAAACCACAGACGTACATTGTCGAACGCGACGAAAATTGATATACCCTGATAGCATGATTAACAAAGTAAACCAAAATCAACAGAATATCAAACGAATGTAATTACTCGATATAAATCATCGAATCAATGTCACTGTTAATATACAAAATATGCGACAGACAGACGCTTATTGATCACGAATAGTGAAGCTTGCAAGTTGTGAAATACTGACACGGACTCATATCCTAAATTAAAGTACGGCCTTACATTATATTTAGTTGAAATATTCAGAAGACACGTTTGCCTCAGTTTGTAGTAACTACTTACTGTGCCAGCGATCGCGGGTTTGAGTCCCGCTGGGGGCATTCTTTTGTGTGATGAGCACGAATGTTTGTACTGCTGTCATGGGTGTTTATATTTATAATATGTATGTATTTAAAGTTATATATGTGTAGTGTATCAACTATCTGGTATCCATAACACAAACCTCGTAGCTTACCATGGAACTAGATGGAGCTGTGTGTTATGTATATATGTCCCAATACATTTAAAAAAATGTGTTCCTTAAAATAAAATGAGCAAGCAGCAGAATAATACCTTGATGGAGTAAAATCTGTTTCAACAAAAGGCACAAACGCAATAGAGTCCATCGTAATATTACCTTTGTTATTTGGGTCTTGTATAAGTATCGTTGGGTTAGATCGAATCGGTTATAGTGTGCGAATGAAGTCTGGGTTTGTAGTGAATGAAATCTTACAGATTGTTTTTAGTAACTTCATGTCTTTGATTATTTATTTTGTATCTGGTTTTTCTGTTTCTATCTATTTGTATCATACAACGAAAATATATACCTACATATAATAATAATTGAAACTTATGCACTTTCTTAGTTTTAATTTGTTAAAATTCATATCGTATTCGCAATCCAATACATATTGTGTATTTACATACAATATCCTAAAAAAATATTTGTTTATTTCTTTTAGGTAATAAAATCTGAAAATAATTCAGACTGATTGTACTGTATAGAGAAAAAAATAAATAAATTGTCAATAACATAATATCAGATTTTTTGTGAAATTCATTTTAAAATAGCAATAACAGATATTCAAATTGAATTTTCAAACAATGTTCTAGTAACAGCGGAACGTGCAATTCTGTGAGATTAATAGCATTAGAATGGCCGGTGGCGTTAGAAGTACAATGCACGTTATGCCTCGTAAATTTTTGATGTAAATCTTGCCTCATATGCGGATGAAACAAAACAGTCTTTAGACAACGTTCAGTAAAATCTTGGTGTTGGTTTAAGAAACGAAATGTCTTTTATAAACATGTAATTCACATTCAAAGAGAACTCTAAATATATTATAACATATTGGTTACTAACACAGCTATATTAAAAAAAAAACCTTATGCGCTTTAAAAGTATCGTAAAATAAGAGTAAAACAATACGCGCAACGTGCTGCAAGCATATTACTTTTTACATTTAATTAATACCATAGTCCATAACGGAATACGCGTGTAGGTAGGCCTTTACACATAAAATTGGTTTCTACCAGCTTTGTTCATTTGTAACCTCATATAAAAATATACAGAAAATATTTCTAACAAGGTTTTTCCCGTGGTTCTGCTCGCGTATAAATATAATAAAAATAGTACCTCTGCCTATAGAATATCGGGTAAGCCGTCTCTAACATCAAATTTTACTTAGAATGTGACAGTCACTTTATATTTTATTTATAAGAATAAATTAGATTATTATAAAATTAATAGAAGTAAGCGATACAAAAATGATGAAAAATGCGTTTTCAATGTGAATAAAATTACATTTTTTGAAATGAACTAATTTTATCGATGTATTTATTACTTTTGTAATTTTTACTATCTTTAATTCTTATTGTTCTAAGAGCCTTTTGATTGCATATTGTCTCTTGAGTGCTGCTCAAGACTAGTTCGGATCAAAATAGTTCGTTTTACCTTTGAAATCTTTTGAAACTTGAGAAGAGCGCTTTTGGTACCAAAAAACTGTGTTTTCCTAGTAAACTTAACCTAACTTTGGCGATAATAGGTAGTTTTGTGTTACTAATACTGTATGTTGAAATTTTGTTCATAAATACCTTAAAGATGTTAACCTTAAGAAGACCATAGTGTTTAGTTACTCATTCTTTAAATAATAATTACGATGTAGTATGATCGTAGCTTTTTTTCCTGTATACGAAGAAGAATTGTTTCTTAATAATCGAAATACAATTTCCTTTCAATTTTTCCTTTAAATTATGTAATGATAATTTTGATTTTTCTTTTCCGTAGTGTATGTGTCTAATAAATATAGGTATTTCCCGGTGTGACTATATTAGTTTATATCGCAAATCATCACATCTATTTATTATTTTATTATATAAATTTATTCTGCAAGGGAAGTGACTGCAGCTAAAATTAAAAATATATTCTCTTTGGCTGAGGTTCGATACATTCGTTTCTTACATCATAACTGAAGATGTTTGACCGCATGTTGCACTAACCTTAGAGTCATTAAAAGTATTTATCCATCTTTTGGTGGATTTTTTTTATTTGTGCTGTCCTATCTTTGAGATGTAGTATATTCATTAAAAAATAGATTAAAATGAAGCAAAAAATACACTCGACTTGAGAAAACGAAACTTTTAAAGTCTAAATATGAAAAATAACTTTGTAAGTTTTCTTATTTTGCCAATAAACTTTGTCAGATAAACAAAATTTTAATTAGATGCTAAAGAAGCTCTAAGTTAGTGGTTTGAAGTAAAACTCTCAGGATTAGTTCGAGTACATATTTTTACTTTTCAATATTACCATCATTTTGAATAAATAATATAACATATGGTAACTCCTTACTTATAACTCACTAGCTGCTATACGTACTTGTTATGCGGCTAATACATACATCGGTACGTAGCACATACATTTTTAAATACACGCTTTTATTAAAAACTAGCATAGCCCGCGGCTCTGCCCGCGTTCAGATGACCAAAAACCAAATTCTTAAGTTTTACATATTAGTATACTCTTATATTGCAGCTTTTGTATTTTTTCTCAAAAATGAGACATTTTCCCGCGGTTAAAAGTATCCTATATGTTGACAATCATAACCATACCAAATTTCTTCAAAACCCTTCCAGTGGTTTTTCTGTGATGCGGTAACAGACAGACAGACAAAAATTCTAAAAACCATAGATTCGGCCTCTCTATCGATAATAATGTTTATTTCAATAAGATTTTCCAAAAAATATCTTATGTACAGATTCCGCTTAGTTACAATTTTATTATATGTATAGATAATATATGAAATTGTACCTAAAATTACAAGTATACTGCATATTATTACTAATTTTAATACTTATTAAAATCGGCCATGTAACTCGGGTCAGAGAGATCGTGGAAAGACTGAAATGGCTTGAAAGCGTTGATGTAAATATTATTCAGAGCGCGCTTTTTGAGAGAACTTAGCCTGAACTTAGATATTTAAATAGTTTAAAACATTTTAAATAAAAGTATCTTTTCGGATTTTTTCTTTGATTTATTTTGATGTTTGTGTTCCCGACCTTTCGAATGCTTTACAGCCTTGGTTACGTGAAAGACTAAGTTTTTAAATGTCTCAAAGGTATTTTATAGGTTTTACAGACAGTGCTACTTAATTTTAAAGAAAAGAGAAAATGGCAACAAAATACCTTACAACAGATGCGTTCCATCTGTTAAAATACTTTCATGTCTCATGTTATAGGTAACTTAAAACTATAATTTCATTTAAACGCAATAAAAATTTCACCTTACTAGTTCTCACAAAAAAATATAAATATTTTATATAAATTTTCAATATTTACTACACTTTAAGACTTGGAAAATGCTCACAACATGGTTGCTTTAATGACAATATTCTGAAAATATAAAGCTCTCCTTTGAGACGATCTTGCAAAAACTCCAATAAGCGACTTACTTTCATAATACGATAAAGTTAAATAATTTATAGGTAAGAACTAAGAGTAGAGTATATTGTTTAACTTTCAACATTGTTTAATACTTTCCAGAGCTCTTGTGTTTTCATATAGTGTAATATTACTTCTTACGTTCTTACGTGAAGGATATTTCGTCTATAATATACGAATATATAAAGCAATATTTCATAATTATTTTTTAACTAAAGACGGTGCACTGACTCCACAATCACCTAAAAAACATGTGTGTGTGTACTTTCGAGTACATATTATGTACGCACGTAAGAAGTGGCGTAACATAACAAAAATAGCTAAAGATTTCATCTCGTATGTCACCACTCTCTGTTTGTAAAAAGAATGCAGATATCTTCATCATGTCGTTATCAGCTAACTTCATCATGTCGCTTTTTGGTTGTCGGTGTGCGCGCGCATCGTAAAAATTTTACTCTCATATTTTTTTCCAAAAGAAGTATGACTCCGAAAATTTTCCGCGGTTAATTTTTTTTTTATAATTTCATATTGGACCTTCCTGTAGCCTATTCATTAAAAACAGAATTATTAAAATTGTACATCATTTACCAATGATTGACTTATTTTATATGCAGTAGAAGGTACCTTTTTTTTTTAACGTTGGGAAATGCATTTACGCACGACGTGTGGGACTCACCGGCGTAATACAGCCAGTACTACCCACTAAAACCCAACAAAACCTTCCCCCGTCTTAATGGGGCGTCGCAGGATCACTTACGCATTCAACTACGACGCCCCGACGGCAGGTCTGCCGAAGCAGACCACCACAACCATGGGGTTGCTCCAAAGTCCACTCTGCTATTAGAGAAGTACCAGGAGCAACCCGCATGATACACCACCCCCCGAAGAGGGCCACTTCCCACCGCCCACCGAAGTGGGCAACCTCCCTGTGCGTTTCTTAGCTTCGCGCCCGGTTGGATTGCCGGGCACTACTGAGCCCCCCCACCACGACAAGGTGAACGCACGTTGGGGGGGCAGTAGAAGGTACCTGTTTACTATGCAAGCCTTAACTGACAACGATAATTGCAAAAAAAAAATGTAAATATTTACTACCAAAATTTATAAAATCTTATTTGGTTATCCGATGAATGAATATATAATAATAATATTTAATACATACGAGTGCATTTCAAATGCATACACAGATAAACATCGAACATCTTTGTAAAAAAAAATACAGCCGAATTGAGAACCTCCTCCTTTTTGAGGAAGTCGGTTGATGAAACCAACGTGAAAAATTCGTTACCGAAAATTTATTCCATATTTTATTATTTTTAACAACCAAATCGTAAAAACGAGCCAGTTTTTAATATGCTCGCATTTTGGTATAATATATACGGCACTTTATTTTTATATTTTATTTTTGACGGCGAAATAATTTTCCTTTTGTAACAAAATTCTATGTTTATTTTTCTCTTGTATTTCTCATTATAAAATACTTTTATTTAAATACTATATACTGACTTTATTATGACTCCATTAATTTAATTTTTTCATCCTCATAAAGTTTTTTTAATTTATTTGTATTATTGTATAAAATTTATTTTCTTTTAATTAAGGTATAACTTAAATCGCAAAAATTCGCATCGCAGTCCGCAGACTAAACACAAAAAATCTAAAAATATCGACACACATTCAATCGTAATAATCGTAAAAAGTCTTAATGTTTATCATATATTTTAATTTAAAACTTACAAATAAAATAAATCATTGATCACTTTTATCTTATTAATTGTTTATTCGTCCTCTTCATATTTACACTAGATAATTTGGCGAATTAGTAGCCTTGACGATTGAATTATCGATTATTCAAATTAATGATTAAATCGATTTTTTCACTCCACATCGATTCTGACCATAAATCGATATTAAAACAAATAAAATTTCAAATTTAACCGACTCCAATACCTCTTTACTATGTAAATGTATTGGCAATTTTCGTTATGGCACTTATTTTGCCGCATAATAATACAATTATATTACTAGCTGTATTAAATGGTATGAAAAAAACTTCGAAGTAATTTATAAAAACGTATGATGCGTGAAGCGCGATCGTCTGATGATGCAAATTTAATTTAACTCATTTCACTAGTTCATTTACATTATGCTAGCCTGTTGCGTGCAATAGACTTAGACAAAACATGCATCTCTTAAAGAATTTGTAACATTTTTACTCCGCAAAAGCAATTGGACGAAGTGTCACAATAAAATGTCGCAAGAGTAACCAACACTGTGTACCATAATTTAGCAAAGAATAGTTTGTCAAGACTTATATTACAATAATAGCGTTCAAGTTAGTGTTCAATGAATGTTCGATAGCTATACCCAACGTTTGTGTATTTCTTTTCAACTACAAAAAAACAAGCATGACTATATCCATATAATTAAAAATTCTATTTGTCTTTGGTAAGCTCATCACTAAAATCAGTTCAATAATGGTTATGACAGATGGTCTGTAACAAGTATATAATAACTTTTGAAATGACTAGCTCTTAGTCTCTCCCGTGATCATGATTACTGTAATGTATTCGAAACATCGGAAATCAAAAATCAATATAAATCATTTAAAAAACCGATAAGATAGTTTTATTTAATAAAGAACATTATAAATGTAATAGTCTAAAAGGGTTTTAGTTTTACAGGAAAAAAATGGAGAAAATTCAAAATGACTAAAATTGCTCTTTGTAAGAGATTTTTTTATGAACTCAAAGATCTTAAAATTAAACTTTAGACAGGAAAAGGTCTTTTTGGCGATTAGTTGCCAAAATAAATAATTAATTACCCAATATATAAATAACTAGCAGAACTCGCGGCTTCGCTCTCGCTAAAACTACAGAAAAAAGTCGGTTTCATACAAAATTTCACCCCCTTTTTTACCCTCTTATGGGATAAATTTCGATAAATTCTAACACACGTATTTATTTAATTGTATTGAAGAGCATTGATACCAAGTTTTAAGGAATTCTGATCATAAATAATTTTTGGGTTGTATTGTTACGTGATTTCCCGTGGGAATGAGATTATCTCCCGCGGTAAAAAATAGCCTATGTCACTTTCCAGCCCTTCAACTATATCCACACAAAAAATCACGTCAATCCGTTTCGACTAGAAAGAAAGACAAACAAACAAACACACTTTCACATTTATAATATTAGTAGGTATGGATATCTGAAACTTTGTCACGAGTTTCAGACTGTTTTTTTTTTAATCAACATAATAACTAAATTAACCCTTCGCAACGTTTACAATATTTAGAAATGATTTTATATGTACGACTTGCTCTTATTATGTCAGCATTTTCTTTGTTATTTACAAATCCGAAGTAAACAAATTAAGGGACTTGTAATTTAGTTTTTCGCAAACAAATTAACTTCCCTCTAATGACATTGATAGTCCATAAAAAATCCACTCCGCGAAGATAAACCGTAAAACTGTCCAGTAAAAATATAGCTAAATTCCGAATGTACGGTACTGACAACGCAGCATTTGCTTAACTTTTATTTGCACGAATACAGAATGAGGGCTTCGTTAGCTCCCGCTTATTTTAATGATAATTTATATTTGACAAAGCTTCACTTACGATCACACGCTTATGTATGATGAATCTGTAAAACTTGGACATATTTATATTTTTACTTCAATTCAAAACAGTTTTTGACAGAAACTCTCTGTAATTTTACTTGACATGATCAGGAACTCGAACCCAAGGGAATCCTGAGGGATTTGGAGCCATCCACTGACTACTAGACTGCTATACTAGAAAAGGTGTTCTAGGGAAGACGGGTAAAATACCAATTGCGTAATAAGCAAACCGGAACCTTTAACTATAAGATGTCGTCTAAACAAATTTGTAAACAGGTTGAATTATTGCGATACTTTCTCGCGTATATTTTTATATTTACTTCTATCTCAGCGTTCGTCTATAAGATTCTTCACTTGACCTTGCCTGTGTCGCAACTCGAAAACATACTAATAAATAAAGTGTACAATAGTACGATGTTACTATTTTTTATTTGTTATTGTGAAGTGTTGTGAAAAAAAATACCTTAATGGGAAAATGATTGTTATAGATTTTATCTTTTAAGCTTTCCGCATGATTACAAAATATTAGCTTTCGTCTGTAACTCCGCTCACATACACATCTGTGTAAGTCCTATTAAAATCGGATTATTCGGTTTTTATTCTGTCCTCTATTTCCCCTGGGTACAATTTTTCTTCGTTAGGAGAAAAGGTCAAGTCCGTTTGACCCGATAGTTAGAGTTACGTTAAATTCGGTAAAGAAATTAGCAAACAAACAGAAAAACAAATTATGATGCTAAAAAACTGTTTGATTTTTACAAAAGTACTCTAAAATCACTTAAAATTAATCATTACAATTTGGAAAGTTCAAAGTTCACCAATCTTATCCATATTTAACCAATATTACTAATTAATTTAAACCATACTTGAGACGTATCAAGTTCAATATTAATTAATTCGACTCTGTTGGAGAGATTTTAGTAACATATTGCAAATAGTAGGCTCTGTATATACTAGATATTCAAAGTAAATATTATTAATTGAATTATTAATATTTAATTAATTGACGATTCGTTTAGCTCGGTATATGTATAGTGACCCTACTTGCTGTGCCAGCGGTCGCAGGTTCGAGTCCCGCTGAGGGCATTCATTTGTGTGATGAGCACGAATATTTGTAATCCAGTCATGGGTGGTTATGTTTATAATATGTATGTATTTAAAGTTATATATGTCTAGTGTATTAACTATCTGGTATCCATAATAAAAGCCTTCTAGCTTACCATGGAACTATAGTGCTGTGTGTAAATGTACCTACATTTATTTATTCATTTAATTATTTGGTATCAGCCACTTCATACAAATAATATATATATATATATATATATATATATATATATATATGTTTAAAGGATAAAATTGTGTTTTTGCTTTTTTATATTCAGACTGTCTATATAACTCGAGGACAAACGGATTTTAATGAGACCTTTTATTAAACAAAGCTAAATTTCATTTTAATCGACCAAGTACATCAAAAGATAAAGCTCGAGTTCCGTTTTCAAAGCGCTCTCTCATAAAGCGTTGGGAAGTTTAATAATTGTAAACTAAATAAATTTATGTATTAGTGTATATAACACTGTATTTTTGACTTTGAATATTTATAGCGATATTACCAAATCATAGCAAATAATCTAAATTTTGAATGTTATATTTTACAACGACTGCGATACAAAAGCAGAAATTGTAGTTAAAATCTTATATTTATTTATTAGTCTACTTTATATATATATTCTTATATTTATTTACTAGTCTAGTTTTTAACGTTTTATTGCAAAAGGTTCAGATACTTTTGTCGTTTCATGTCAGCCATCTTTCTATCTTTTTAATTTTTTTGAACTTATATTAATTTTCAGTACCTACTACACAAAAAGCTATTTTCTTAAAACTGGCAAAATTGGGTGTATTGTAGTAATTAAATTTGTAATAATTAAAAATTCCACTGTAGTAAGTAAAAAATATCACTACGGAAGCTTTCATAATAAAACTTAGTGTATTAACTTTGTTATTCAAAAATTTACCTCAAATTATAATTTTTCAAATTAACGCTCTCCACGTTTCTTGGTATTTAAAATGTATGAATTAATTTATTAATTAGCATTATATTATTATTTTTTTATAATTTTTACTACTGAAGAATATTTACAAAAACTTTAGAATAATCTTAGATTAAAAGTAATTATTTTGATTAGGTTATTAAATATAATATAAATAAAAACAAATATATGTCAGACTCCGAAATATGTATATACATTCATAATTAAGGCATTCATTTTAGCGTTAGTTAAAAAAAATTATTTATCTGCTTATTATTTTACCCACTGGCGTACCAATTAAATTAATATTTATATTTGCAAATAAGCATATGAGGTTCAAAGTAAAGCGCATTCAGAATTAATTTAATTTAACAGAAGGTTACCTAACGAGTGCAGCTGAAGTACTGTTATCGTTATAAAAATGCTAAGCAAAACGGATGACTCAAGCACGGAAGTCTCTTCCATTTGTGAGCGTAAAGAACTACTTTGCAATGCGTTGCCATTTTGACTCACAAGAAGCAATATAGCATGCCTTCTTTGCACCGTGAACATGTTATTATTTAAACCTTTTATTAAAGTCCATTATTAACATATGGTTTCTACATTTTAAATAGCGCCCAATATTACTTCGCATCCGTGCCAAATTTTCCTTCACGTTCGCATAATTAAAAATAATATTCGCTTTGGTTAATATAAAGCTTAAATTAAATTGGTTGAATTTAAATTTATAATACAGAATTCGGCTTTTATTTAAAATTGTGATTTTAAACAAATACTATTGGTATTTTTTGTTATTCAAAAAAAAAAACAATGCATATCTAGACTAACCAGATAATTAACATTTTGGTACATGTATTCAGCTCTTTTTAACATCCCACTGCTGGGCACGGACCTCCCAATACGAGTGGGAATCCGGTCCACCACACTGGTCAAGTACGGGTTGGCGGAATTCCCACGTCTTTCGAGAACTTGCTAGGTTCTCTCAGACATACAAGTTTCCTCGCGGTGTTTTCCTTCACGGTAAGACAAGTGGTAATCTTGCAGGAATGATTCGCACATGAAAATATTAGAGGTGCGAGACCCGGGATTTGAACCAGCTTCACTCGGTTTCCCAAGCAATCACGCTACTACTGGGCTACCAAATATTGAAGTACATAGTATCAAAATTAATATTTCAATTCGCTTACGTAAATGTATGATACACTTGTTTTGCTTTACGAAGTTAGTTGATGTATTAGAATTACTGTTTTGCATTACGCTGAATTTCCTCGTTTCCACTTATGATTTCCGCTCCTATCTCTAAAGTGACTGTGTTTTATCTCTGTATTTAAATATAACGAGTACGTACAATGCTGTTATATTATATGTTGTATATTGTATACATTAACTGCCTCGGTGGTGTAGTGGCTGCATGTACGGCTGCACACTCGGAGGTCCTGGGTTAGAGTCCCGGATCGGGCCAAGTTTAGTTATTTAGACTTTCTGTATAGTAAGTGTCAGTAACAGCCCGGAGTTGGGAAGTTGGCGGTGTTTCACCCCCGTGCCTCGGAGAGCACGTAAAGCCGTAGGTCCTGCGCCTTAACTCTCACCGGTCGTGTCGAGTGGTCGTCCCACCAGAGTATGAGAGAGACAGGAATAAAGAGTGCACTAGTGTCTGCGCGTACACTTGTGCACTATAATATCTCCTGCGCAGTTGGCTAGTCTCAATGAGATTGGCCGCCGTGGCCGGAATCTGATTTAATATTTGCTTCTTTAACTTGATATTTGTTATGTGCTTTTTAAAATAACTTGTGAATGTGTGACCTTTGTTTTGCCAAAGTTTTAACTGTTTAACTCGACCATTGCTCAATAACATTTTAATATGCATTTATAACTTGACACGGCAATAACTAAATGGACTGAAGACAGAAAACTTTTAGTTACACTCCAGCTTTTAGGACATTTCTGTCAAAAAACCGTTTTAACTGTACTAGAATCTGTTGCTGTCTAAACGAAGGATAAATCAATAAATTAACAAACAAACTTTCAAATTTATAATATTATTTAGAAAAACCAAATAATTCCAATAACTGTCTATTTTAAGAGAGCACTTTTTCCAAGATGACTTTCATAAAGCCAATTTTAATACAACTCTGCGCTAACCAAAGAATATTACTGGCGTATAATGTGCATATGGGTTGTCTTTAAACCCGTTATTTTCCTTATCAAATTACTTCTTTAAGCTAAGAATATGTATTAATTCGATATATGAACCGTATATACTCGTACGTATAGAAGTTTGTACGTACGGCGTATGTTGCAAAGTTCAAGCGAATGGAATGGCAGTCGGTGCTAAAGTAGTGTAAAAGTTAAACCTTGCTTGACGCTAAATTCGTTTATTATTCAGCAACGCTTGAAAGGCCCGTTGTTATCTCGCTGAAAATCGCACCTAACAGATAAGTAGATCGCTAGCAAGATGCGAAGTAAAGGCCGTAAACATACACGTAAGTATACTGCTTTAACAGAGCTAATTTTTGTGTTGGAATCTGTTGCTTAAGTGAACCTCTGTACTATGTCGCACTTAAACGTTAATGTTTTATACTTTGATGCATATACATAGGTATTTTAAATATTAATCCATCTACATTGTACTTATTTAACATAATGGAAACTTATTTTACCCTTAAGGCCAGGGCCGGATTTAACCTTAGCGCCGCCCCTGGGCACAGTAAAAAATGCCGCCCTATTATCGTGACTATGATTGCTGTACAGCATTCGAAACGTCGGAAACCAAAACCAAAATAAATCCGCGAAATAATCCGAAAGATAGTTATATTTAAAAGGTACCTACTAGTTCATCTTTTTTTTATTTAAATTTTTTTTAAATTAAAGAAGCATTTTCGATAACGCGAAGAAAAATTTTTCTCGCCCTCCGTATTTTGCCGCCCTGGGAACTAGCCCCGAGTGCCCCTAGTGTAAATCCAGGGCTGGTTAAGGCCTCATCTATTTTTAATTTCATCTATACTAATCTATACTAATATTATAAAGAGGTAAAGTTTTTGAGATTCTGAGTTTGTGACGTTGTAGGGGGTAATCTCTGGATCTACTGAATTCAATTAGATGAAATTTGGTAAGACAATAGTTTAAAACCCTGGGAAGGACATAAAAAATTTTTATCCCGGAAATCATCCCTTAAGGGGGTGAAAATGGGGATGAACGTTTGTATCGGGAAGCAAGCTAGGGACGAACCCGAGCAAAGCGAGGGTGAGTCGCTAATATGAAATATAAAAAAGTCACAAAAATGTACTGTTTGATATTTACCAAACATTCATTTAAGATATTCACATGAAATTTAAAATTTTTCAGCATTACAGGGTCATATAGATTAAAAATATAGTTTTCATATCTTTTCATCAAAATAAGCAAAATAAAATGTACATGTATGTTACTTTTTTTCATAAAAAATTTCAACTTTTTGAATTCTTAATACTCTCGCTTGAAAATAGTTTCTCATTCAGCGAGTCTGCGTTCGCAGTATCAGCACCCGTCAACTAGACTTTCTTTCTCCTTGGCTTTAATTGTGAAATAGAACTCGGAAATTGTAACTTGTTGTGGTTCAAGTAAACTAACAGTACATTTTTCTATATAAAGCTTATTAAATTATTTTTGACCCAGTTCTTAATTATTTTATAAAAATGATTATTTTTTTCCAAATGTATTTTATATTATACCTAATTACTTTGAAACTTTGTATGGAAATACCAATTTTATGAAAAATTGCTATGTTGTAATTCAGAATTTTACATGTTTTATAAATCAAAAACAAATCTATCCCTTGGGAACCGTATATTTTTCCAGGATAAAAAGTAGCCTATGTGTTATTCCAGACTATAATCAATCTCTGTACCAAATTTCATCCAGATCCATTCAGTCGTTCCGGCTTGGAAGCGTAACAAACATCCATACTCACAAACTTTCACATTTATAATATTTATACAGAAAATATATCCTATTAAATTCCGGCCATAGAGATATATGATAAAAATTCATCACACAATTTTTCATATAATATATGAAACCAAAGACAATTTTATATAAAATATGTAATGTATAATATTTATGCTGCTACAATTTTATAACATGTATAGACGAGTATATATCCTATTTACTAACATCATGGGACTTACAGATTTATCTTTCAAAACCTATATTAAAACATATTGGCTATAAACTAGCAAAAAGTTCGTCAAAATGTCAGTTTGTCAACGAAGGTTTATCTCGTCTCGTGCATCTTTTCGTGGCTTTTTTTTTTCTGGATAACTTTGTAATAATCTGGAGAGATTGCATTCCTAGGTCAGCGCTTCCCGCTTCATACATTTTATTGTTTGATATTAAATATTAGCCCGCATCATATTGTTCCGCCGTTTAGATATTGCATTCGATACCAATTTAATTTTGTACTAAACTATATAAATAAATCTCTATTTAGCTATTTAACTTTCTAAAACTAAAGCTCTAAAATATAATTAAATTAACCTAGAGGTAATCATACTGTCAAATGAATCTCTTATATTTTACCGGACGTTAAAATTAACTTGCATGATGAATTATGTCTACATATAAAACAAAACTTAATATAATTTAGTCTCACAGTTAAATAATTTAGACCGGTAAAGTTTAACATTGCACTAGTAAGATAAATAATTATTAAACAAAACGAAATAAATTTTCAGCTAATTTAAATAAACCCTACTTTGACGTCGAATTGAAATTGAATTGTAATGAGACAAGAAAAAACAATTTAAGCCGATTTCACGCTGTTTCTAGTGGAGTAAATTACTCTTAAGAGCCTTATCATCAAATTAATGGCGAAAACTTCCAGCAATAAACTCCTCTCTCAGTACACATCAGGTCATTGGGTTGAACTCGTCGCACGATCTCATGAAAATATTGTTTCGAATTATGTACTTAATAATATGATAATGATTTTTGAATGACTTTAAATTACTCGTAGGTACTCAATTTTTGTGTGTCTTATGTAGGTCATCACTGTGAACTGATTTTATGATTATCTTTTAATGGCGGAATGAATGAGAATGGGTTATAGAATTCAATATACTCATATTTTCTAGATAAGTATGTTGTTGGGCATTTGTGCTTTTTACCTTGGAGACATAACGGGTTTCTTCAAAATACATACATGAAAATATTGCTTGAAGATGTTAATTAGTTTGCTTAACTCAGTTGATGGATTCTGGTGTAAAGTGACATAATATATATTTTAGAAACTTATTTAAGGAAAAACCATGTCTTAGAATATAATATTATTTTTATTTCATTTTATGTTCCCACTACCTTTTTTTGAAAATTCAACGCGGGTAAAGTCCTGTTATCCATATTTGATTCTTCATAGGTATTCCACTGTGAATTTGTCTCATTTAAAATTGCAATAAAATTGTCTATTCTATTTTCTATTGTTGTTTGTCGTTATTGCTTTATTTGCATATTCATTTCCATTCAGCCTTAAGAAAAATATTACTACAAAAGAAGCTGTTATAGTTATACACCTTCTGACAAACAATTCACCTTTGTCATGTAAATGCAAATTGTTATACAGAATAATTCTTACACCTATTTAAAGAGAAAGTGGGTATAACTTCTAATATATATTGCTCATATTTATACTATTTTTAAATTTTTATTGTCCTTTTTATTCAGTTTATTGGTTTTATGGGTGTTTTATTCATGCTTAGGGAGGGTATTTTCGTATGTTGTTATTGTTGTTACTTTAAATATTTATTTATTTTATTTAGTATGGATAGATAAATGTTGTAGAACAATTTATAATAAAAGAATATTTAATTAGGTTTGGAATGAAAATTTGTTTATCCTTCATCTATACGTATAAATAAAAATAAATGAATAGACATTTTTATCGATACAGAGGCCGAATCTATAGTTTTTAGATTTTTTCTGACGGTCTGTCTGTGACCGAATCACGGAAAAACCAGTGGAGGGATTTTGATGAATTTCAGTATGATGATAGCTAGATATCCGAGTCAACATATAGGATACTCTTTACTGCGGGAAAGTATCTCATCTCTGAGAAATCTATACTAAACGTTAAAACGTAAGTAGGGACGAACCCAAGCGGGGCGAGAGGGTGAGTCTCTTTTGTAGTATATAATATTATATTTTTCTAGTTATATAATAAATAATGTATATTCAAATATTTACTTATATGTATTAATCTAAAGAGTTGTGAGGGAGCGTGTTTATTACTTCTTCACGGCGTAACGACTCAACGGATATGAGTGAAATTCGATATTTATAGCTTATGTTGTTGATGACCATGTATTAATAGCCTATAATACCGAATTTATCGACGTGCCTACAACTTGAAAAGCTTTGTAACAAAACATATTTATTTAATACTAGCGACAAACTCTCGCTTCGCTTCGCTTTGGCTTCGTTCGGCTACATTTTTCGGGATAAAAAGGAACCTATGTACTATTCCAGATTATAATATTTCTCTGTGTCAAATTTCAACCAGATTCTATCAGCTGTTCTGATGTGAAAGAGTAACAAACATCCATTCTCACAAACTTTCACGTTTATAATATTAGTATATTTGAACTGATATTTAAATGTTTTACAAAATTTTTGTATTCTCATCTTACTTTATTATATTAAGGTTAATTTGTTTATAATTAAGTTGTTTTTTTGTAATCTGTACGTGTAAGTAGTAAAAAAGTATTTCTGATGTAAAATATATTTACGATAATACAACTTTTTCTTTTAGACTCTTAACAGAAAGCTAAGATCTATTACAATCTCGTACGTTACTAAATCATACTCGCATACGGGGATAATACAAGCAATATTTATTGCGTTGTTAAAGTAGGTACATTTCAGGATGAGTAGAGTATACCGTAATGGCTATATCATTTCAGTTATAAGCTATATTCATAAGTATAGCAGAGTCAAAAAGAAAAGTTTTATTATATTACTAGCGAATCAGATGAAACTTTAAATTGACATAACTTTTTTCATTTATGAACCGATTGAAATAAAACAAATACTAAATGTTGTTAAGTGAAGATTACCACAATACATTAGTGAAAACCGCACCCAAATCGGTAAAGCCGTTTCTGAGATTAGAGCGCATAAAAATCATTGTTTTGGGTTCTATTAGGTCAATAAAACTAATAGTTTTTCTCATATATCTTCCATGTACAGACAGACAGTGATCAATTACAATTTTTCTATATGTATAGATTTTTTTGTCGGATTTTGTCGCAGATCATTTTTATTTTTGTTCCCGACGCGGACGTTTCGAATGCTTTACAGAAATCACGATTATGAAAATCCGAAAAGATAGTTTTATTAAGAAAAATTTATATTATTATATTTTTTAGTTATCAATACGTCCATACTTATAAACTCGAGTCCGTAAAATTAAATACAATTGTATCGTTTCAAGATTCTTTTACTGGTGCTTCAGAGATTATATTAATTCCAGTAACAAAATTTTGATAATCCTCTATGGATATGATCATCGTAACTCAAAGTTTGGATTTTTTATTTATATAAAAAGGATAGGTACCAAATATAATATCGTTTTTATGGAGAATTTATGATAGATCCTTTTTTATTTGCCGCCGTTGCTGAATGGATTCCTATTCTAACTTTTATATGCTCAGTGAGTTAGAAATAAACGGAATACCTAAAGAATATTTTATCATAATATGTTCAGCCTGTCGAACTCATATTTTAGGTTTCACTCACCACAAACATCGTGATACTATATACGTTATAAAAAAATCTGATAAAATATTTATCTGTTAACTCAATCGCCAATAAGATTGTAACTAAGCCGAATCTATACATTATATATTTTTTGGAAAATCTTATTGAAATAGACATTATTATCGATACAGAGGCCGAATCTATAGTTTTTGGAATTTTTGTCTGTCTGTCTGTTACCGCATCTCAGAAAAACCACTGGATGGGCTTTGATGAAATTTGGTATGGTGATAGCGGGTTATCCGGGTCAACATATAGGATACTTTTTATCATGGAAAAATATCTCATTTCTGAGAAAAAATACAAAAACTGCAATTTAAGAGTATACTAATATGTAAAACGTAAGAATTTTGTTTCTGGTCATCTGAACGCGGGCGGAGCCGCGGGCAATGGTAGTATACTATATATAAAGATATAACTTGGTAAAACTTAATGCTTTCATGCATGTCTGCAGTCGGATCTGAAAAAGGATCATTGAGCATGTACGGCTTTTTGAGAGGGGTTTGACTCCGAAACATGTATTGTCGACGAATGCGAAAATTTTCAGTCACATACTAGTGATTTAAAATTTCACGACATATCAAATACCTACATTTTACATTTGCATATATGTATAATATGGTTATATTGTATATTACTTGAGTGTTACTACGACTTTGCCTTCTTTCTTGTATATTCATATATTGCTATCTTCTATATTCATATACCTATTAATTTATTTCGTGTCTCTCGTAAACGGCTCTAACGATTTGGATCAAATTTTGTTACAGTGTTAGCTGATTTTTACGTATATTTTAGACAATATCGTTAAAAATAAGTCGTCAATACTCCCAGACACTTTCCGTCGGCCGTATTGCTTTGCAGACGCTTTAAAGGTCCCAATATAATTACTTAACTTCACGTAAATTCTGATGCTCCATTTTTATATATTTTCGCCAGACAACTATTTTAAAACCTTTTACAAGAAGACAGACCGATCCAAGGGCCCAATCACCTCCTAAACTCAGTTTTCCTACCCACAGAGGGAATAAACACACATACACATTCTCATACACTAAAACTGTTCGACATCTGTTGAATAATTTGATAAGCGCTGTCTATCGTCTATTCAGGTAAAATAACGTCATTGTATATGATAGCATATCAGCCATAGTACCTATTATGTTATCTGTGATATAACAATGTAAATACCTAGATGGTTTCTGGTTCCCGTGGTCGTGGTCGCGGTCAACCAATGCGCAAACGGGATAACCACTATGAGTTGTCTTCAGATATATTGTATTAACGTTATTATTCCTTACGAAATCAATATTGCTTCAAGCGCATGAACAGTGTATTTATCGACAATATTTGTTCACGGACTTACATGACTTTTAACTATATTGTTTACTTTACTAGCATTGTCCGGGGCTCCGCCCGCGTTCAGATGACCAAAGACCAAACTTTCTCTTACATTGCAGTTTTTGTATTTTTTCTCAAAAATGAGATATTTTCCCGCGGTAAAAAGTATACTATATGTTGAACCGGATAACCAGCTATCACCATACCGAATTTCATCAAAATCTCTCCAGTGGTTTTTCTTTGATGCTGTAACAGACAGACAAAAATTCTAAAAACTATAGATTCGGCCTCTGTATCGATAATATTGTTTATTTCGATAAGATTTTCCGAAAAATATCTAATGTACAGATTCAGCTTAGTTACAATTTTATTATATGTATAGATATTGGCTTAAAGTACAGCAACTGGTAAGGTTTAAGATTTTATAGACATTATGTACGGTTTCACTTTATATGTTGTATTTTTAATCTTACAAGACTAACATTAATTTTTACCTTCCTTACCTATGTTTTAGCAGGCATAAACAAACAGGACACGCATTATCTAGCATGAAACCGAAGTCGATATAACTACAAAAATACACACAGTACAGGCATCTACTTTAATTTTATTTGTAAACTACCTGCCTGTCCCGGCAGATTTTGTCCGGTTCAAACTTTAATAATGCTTGTTTATGATCTATTTACTAAAAATAAAATCATATTGAATTTTTCCGAACTTCCCAATTTTTTACGTAATACCCAAATTTTTTTGTTTCCTTTAAACCTTATTCGAATTATTGCTATTTACGACATATATTAAGTCATTCTCAAGTGAAAACCTTACCTATGAACATTATTTCATTTTTATTTATGTAGATAAATATTAATTATACTTATGTTACACATGAAACTTCTATAATGTAGATTTTTAAAGTATATTTTACGTGTAGGTTTACTGATTAGAGTTTTGGTCGATCAGCACTCGCTTTAGCGCCCCAACGACATCGATTTTGTCGTTGAACAACTTGCTCACCAAATCTGCAAAATGAAATCCGCTATGTCATCGCAACATTAAAATTAAGTTTTCTCTTGAGATATCTTTTTTATTTCTGTTATTTTTTGTGACTTAGTTTTATATAGGTACTATGTACTTGATTTTTATTTACTAGGTATGTTAATTTGCGTGTTAAGTTCATAATAATTATTATTTGTTACATTTATTAGATTTTAATTTTTTTTATGGTTACATTTACTTAAATATATCGGCTTAATATGACATGCGACAAATTTGTTATATTTTTTTATTTATTCCTGTACTATCTACGTTTCAACACTCCAAATGTTTTGTTAACAAGTAGCTGCGACGACTTTAGAAGGTAGCCCTTAATACGCCGTAACAGAGTGAGAGTTCCTTAAGAGTTTTCATTGTCTTCCAAACTTTCGTGGAAAGTGGGAAAGCAAACAAGAAAATGTATTAACACACTTGCAACTTTGTATGCAAGTTGTTTCGTTCTTATAAACTCGTCTGAAGTTGAATCACTACGGTCTATGCGTAAACCTTTGATCAAATGTACGTTTGTGTATCTGTGAGTTAGTTTTCTTTGTTAAGTTTCTTAAGACATTGGTTGTTTTAGAAAGGGTCTGTCTGTCATGACACTTTCAAAAGTTTTCTAGTTGTTTTCTGTTATACTAGTGACTAATTTTTGACCACGTTCTCATGAAAACAACTTCATGCATCCGGATGAAAAATCTAAACCTTTGCCACAATCTGGCTCATCCTATATAAATGTTAGAGAAAAAAAATCCTTAACTCATAAAAGATGTGACGAAAGAAGTACTGGCCAAATAATACAAAAATTGCGCATAAAGTTTGTTCGTAAAAAATATTTTTGTCCGTCTATTTATTAAGTCACGTCGTAAATATATATTCTTTCGAAACGAGGTCCACGTAAAAGCATCTAAACTTTTAACATTTGTCTATTCAAACCGTAAGGGAGAAGGAGCGATTCTATGAACCGTTGAAATACGCGGCGAAGTTTTGACGCTTTCGTTCGCTGTAAGTTTCGATATTTGCATGAGCTATGCTCGGTTTCATCCGCATCTCGTTTAAACTTTACAGTTTTTGGTGTTGAAATAATATCATTAACTAAATTTCGGAAATATTTTAAAGTAAACAGACCTAAATAAACCCAACTTTTCTATCACGGCAATATATCTACGTATATCAACTGCTTTCGGTTCTCCATACATGTTATATCGGCTAGAAGAATTGATAATATCTGCTAAAACCCAGAAGTGTACTCGTCAAAGAGACTGAGATAAGATGCCTAACGTATAAAACCCTAAAAATCTTTGTGTCTCTCGTCGGGTCGGTTTCATCTTTGAAGTGCAAAGAGTTACAGAGATCACCCTCAACCCTCATGACGGACTAAAGATTGTGAGGCCTTCAGTCGCACTCAATGCTTTATCCAATTAATATTTTAATAGTTTAATTAATTTTACTTTACAAGTATTCTAAATTATATTATGAATTCGTAAAACTAAGTTAAATTACTTTCTTTTCATACCCTTGCCTATTTGTGATTAAGTCTTTATCAAAAGGCGAAGGCTTAATTAAATGATTTAAATCAACTTTATTAACGAAACTTGTGAAAGCTACTACAAAAACTTGATTGATTACCTACTTTTTGATATAATTAATTATATTTTTTTTAAATCAAAGATTATTTTAATAAGAGTACACTCTACTTCTACTGTGCTCTATTATTATAATAACCTAAACTAGATAAGGGCTAACATCTCACATTGAGTTAATAAGATTTCTAAATTAACCAAACTTTCCTAAAAGTTTTATATTCTTAGTAAAAGTTATACTGAAATCAGGAATAGGTAGAATCGCTACAATTCCTTCTCTGAGCCATCGTCTTCTTATCTTTCACCCATTAGAGACGATTCACATGTTTTATCCCGCAATGTCATCGTGGATTGTGTGCAAAAGTAATTTGTAAGAATGTCGATGCCGGTTGGTTTTTGGCGAATATATATTAATTTTATAGGTACCTATGCTTTTATCTTTCTATACAAATTAGATAATTTCATACGTAGGTTAAAACGAGTTTCTTATGGAAAATTTTTTTTGTTAAATTAAAGTTTATTCTTTCCAATACATACTATATTTGGAACTGATGTGAGCAAAATTCGCTTATCACTGCTCAAAGTGTTTTGATTTCTAGTGGTGTGTAGAATTACAATGGTTTTAACAAGTAATATACACACAAATTCCTTTCTGATAATTTAATAAAATTGTACCTACTTAATTGTACATACGTACAATTTTTTTATATTAAATTTATGAAATATTACTGGAACATTATAAATGCGAAAAATTGTATGTATTGTTTGTCTTCATTATTGTATGACGCTAAAAAAGCTTATCGAAACCTGAATCAACTTTAATATATATATATATATATATATATATATATATATATATATATATATATATATTATTATCACTTGTCAAATTCCGATTAATACGAGTATGCAGTCTGCTTAATATCAAAATATAAACTCAAACCTCTAAGTGATTAAAATACGACGTTTTAGGAAGCAAATATAGATAAAAAGGGTAATATTTCATGATACCACATCTAACAACATGTTTTGTCGCGGATAACATCCCTTTCCATTCACATTGAAAGAAGTGGTAGGTACGTATATGAAGGGAGTATTCACTACGGTGCCAGTAAAAAGGGTCGGAAATATGATGTATAATACCTTCTTATGTGTACATATTATATTGCTAATGCCAGATGTTATGTTTTAGATTTTTGCATAATATTCGTACATAATCAAAACTATTTGAAGTAGTTTTAAAAATAATATAGATTTTCTTTAAAGTTAATATTGCATTTATTAGCAACGTCGCCAGCATAATGAGTACCATATATTTCTGTTCCATTTTTGTGTGCATTATAATCATTTTGTTCGTAACTAATGAAAAAAAAACTAATCGTCCATTTTCCTAAGATGAATGACATTAAATAACTAACTTTGTTACAAGTGTTTTTATTTTTTATTTTTAGAAATTATTTTAGAGTAATAACTTTTATGTAACTCTCTATATGATTTAGTACTAAATATTTTAACTTTTATTTCCGCCAGCAATTGTAAAATTTACTCAGCCATAGCGTAGGTTTTATTTTCCGTTTAAATTACATACCTGTGGTCGACATTCTAAATTAAACTGAGAATTTTGTGTTTCACTCAAATACGAACCGAATTCGCGCTTCTTAAAGATTTATTGTACATATAAAAGTTGCTAAATCAATGTCAGATCCATCTCAGTGCGGAGTTTTGCTAAATTAAACACCTTCTTGGAGTTCTTCAGATTCATTATTTTTTGAGCTTAGAAAATATTATTGGAAAAATATAAGCTAATATTAATTTTTATAACGTTTCTTATTCTCCATATGCTTACTAACTATTATTAAGGGCTTTAAGTTAATTTTGAATTCTTTTTAAAAAGCTATCTCAATAATTACATATTAAAGTTATTATTTTTATTGGAAACTATGAATTAGGTATATAGTATAGTAAGTTATAGAGACTAGTACATACAAATTACAAGTATGTTACATAGAATTTAATCTGCTACTATTACTTCATTAAATACTGTTTAAACCAAAATTGTTATTGTTAATTTGTTTCTACAAAGTGATGAGCGCTTCAAACGCCTTTTTTGTGATAATAGTTTCGAAAGCGTCATTCCAGTACTTAGATGTGTAGAGTGAAAGCTGTCATTAAGTGAACTACGTCCCAACACTAAGTGCCCCTGCTCTCTGACAAGCGGCACGTTTGCTACTGTTCACAAAAAAAAATACACATGCCAGCTGAAAAATCCATCCGTTTTGAAATCTAGAATAGAGAATAGAGCGATGAAAATTCGTAATTTTAGTTGTCATATACATTCACAGTGTTCTTCCTTCCTGTCTCTTTCCGTAAGTAGTTATACTCGTTCTAACTACTATTAAACTAAATTGTATCAAATAATTGTGTACATACATTCGTAAAAAATATACTAGATTCTTGAATTAGACGAGACTACACAAGGGTTTGTATTATTATCATATAAAGAGTTTGGGAGTGGAAAATATTTTTTAATTCTTGGAATCTGATTCAGTCTGTGCCATCGCACATTGTTTGCCACAAAGTTGTTTTTAGATTGATTGAATAAATTTTCGCTCTCTTTTATAAAATACAGAGGTAAAAATGGACATTAACTATTGGAACATAAGCGCAGGTGGGGCTACGTGCTGTGGTTAGTTATATAACATAAAAAAATCATATCATTACAATTTTTTGTGTATTTGTATTTTTTGTGTATAATATTTGTCTTGTACATTTATTTATGTATGTATATTTTTGAGCATATATGTAATTAAATCGTTCTGTTTACGGTTTCATTAATTTACGGTTAATTAAATTACGGTTTCATTTCTTTCACCAAAGGTTGTGGTTGTCTGTAAGAGATTGCTTATAGCAATAAGACCGCCTTTACATACCTTTTGTTACCTTTGTTTTTCTTATCATTTTATGTATTATTCTTGTGTGTGTCCAATAAAGTATTTATAAATAAACTAGCGGCTCACCCTCGCTTCGCTCGGGTTCGTCGCTAGGTACGTTTTAAATAGATATAAAAAGAAAAAATCTTTCTTTCTCACATTTTAATTATATGTTTTAATACTTACCTATTCCGGACTAAGAGAAATCCAAAAATTAAAATATCATAAAAATTGGAACGCGGTCGAACGGGATAAAAAGTATCCTATGTCCTTCTCCTGGCTCTAAACTACCTCCCTGCCAATTTTCAGCTAAATCGGTTCAGCCGTTCTTGAGTTATAAGCGAAGTAACTAACACGACTTTCTTTTATATATATAGATAAATAATTCTCGATCAAGCTAAACATTTTTTCTAAGCGCAGAGAGCGTTTATTTTGTTTTCTCTTTGCAATTCGCTTTCGCTGCACAATTAAGGAACATATCAAATACATATATGTATATTTATTATTTTCCTCCGCTACACATTTCCTCGTTCCTGTTTGGTCCTTGCTGATATAGAAATTATTGTGTATATATATGTCGATTTTGTTACTTTATCTTTATATTGCACAAATGTATTATAAATACAATAATAATAGAAAGTATTTTCTTAAATAAAATCCTATTATACTGAGTTGATTTTGTGGAATTGTTAATCCTGCGGTTTACTTAGTATTACAATTTAAATGAAAATTATTAAATAATAATAATAATAATGGCACCAATATCGATTGGATAATTAGCATTTAATATGTGAAAGTTTGTATGTGTGTATGTTTGTTACTTCATGATAAAACGGGTGAACGGATTTGGATGAAATTTTGTATTCGATATATATATGTATGACTTAGATGACCTGGAGTAGCGCAAAGTCTACTAATATAAGACACCTAAGGATGCATCCGAGCGCAGTTAGCGAGTAGTTCATATTATAATTGATGTCGTGATGTGTTTTGATCTTTTAAAATGTTTTATTTTTTTTTTTCATTTTTAGCACTTAAAATGGACGGTTGTTGAACACTTTCAGGGATCCATTTGAATAAATATCCTGTTCTGTAAAACGAACTACTCGTATAAACTAGATATTTTTGGTATAGAAACTGAACAATAAAATAACCCGGTTTTATATTTTTACATACGGTTTTTACATCATACTGGTCCTATATCAGGCTTTAGTTAAATTCCTTTGGGACTAAGCGAGATAAACATCGCGAACCCGAGACCGTAAAGAAAATCAGATTTTGCGAGTATTCTAGAGAAGCGGACTGTTAAATAAACAGATTTGAAACTACTATATCTTAGTGCAATCTTAGATTTGCACTTATTCTTTACTCGAAATTAAGATATAGCTATTTGTATCTTAAATTCATCATCAATCTTTTTAAAAAAACGTGAATTTTATAATATGTAGTAAGTATTTTATTATAATTGTTTACAAAAAATATATAAATATAGAATTTTATTAATTTTCATTTAACGGAAGGCTGCCTCCGGCTTTTTACGTTTGTGTTTTTTTATCAATGGGAAATAATAAAAGGCTTACATATTATATAAACGAAACATTTTCTACGAAAATAATGTATTTAACGTGTAACATAAACATTTCAAAAATAATCTCATTATTAGATTTATTTAAAACTAGCATTGCTTGCGGCTCCGCCCGCGTTCAGATGACCAAAAACCAAATTCTTAGGTTTTACATATTAGTATATACTTACATTGCAGTTTTTGTATTTTATCTCAGAAATGTGATATTTTTCCGCGGTAAAAAGTATCCTATATGTTGACCCGGATAACCAGCTATCACCGTACCAAATTTCACCAAAACCCCTCCAGTGGTTTTTCCGTGATGCGGTAACAGACATATAAAAACTCTAAAAACTATAGATTCGGCCTCTGTATCGATAATAATGTCTATTTCAATAAGTTTTTCCAAAAAAATATTTAATTTACAGATTCGGCTAAGTTAGAATTTTATTATATGTATTTTATTTTTTATTGTCGCTCGACAAGATGACTCCATGACGCCTGATGGTAAGCGACAGTGGAATCCAGAATGAGATCCATCGGTTCCGGGACTTGATCTCGATTCCGATCAACTTCACCTCGTCGGCCTCCAAATGTGCTTTTTCACGTTTCGTTTAAACGACCCAGGATTATAGGAAGAGGGAAACACGTGAGACGGTAATGAATTCCATTTCCTAATAGTGCGGCACAGGTAGGAGCTGCCAAACCTTTTGGTACGAGAAGGTATGGGTAGTACCGTGTGAGGATGGAATTTCTGACCAGCACGTGTGGTTTTGGAGAGGAAAGGAGAGGAGGGTATAAGTTGGAAGAGCTCTTCTGAACACTCGCCGTAATAAACGCGATAAAAAGCGGCTAGAGAAGCAACATCTCTACGCAATTGCAGAGATTCTAAGTACTGAGTAGCCTCAGGTTTATTAATTATGCGGATAGCACGGCGTTGCAATCTATCAAGAGCGTCTAACAAGTACTTTGCAGAGCCATCCCAGAGGTGGGAGCAGTACTCAACGCATGAGCGCACTTGAGTCTTGTAAAGTAGACATAGCTGCTCAGACGAGAAGAACCGCTTCACCCTGTTCAGGACCCCGAGTTTACGCGAAGCTAACGAAATGACACTCTCGATATGGTTTTTTTAGTTCAGATCGCTGCGGATATTAACTTCGAGGATGATGATGCCATCCTGCATAGTAAGGCGAGTGTTCTGAAGAGACGGAAAACAAAGGAATGGAGATTTTTTAGCCGAGAACGCGCACACCTGCGTCTTCTTGGCATTGAACTTTTGTTTTTAGGTTTTGTAGATAATTTCATACAATAACAAAATATATCGCCTATGATTTAAAAGTAGTAGGCACACACTGAAAACTTTGTTATACAGTCCTAACTCTCTTATGCCAACATTAAAACTCTTAGTGGAACTTACACCAGTCACCACGATTTTATAATACTTACTATGAATAGTTAAACTTGCTTGCACTTGTCAAATTCTCCAAGAGATAACATGAACTTTTTAATTGGTACGTACATACGTTTGTATGTAACTTACAAGAGTTTTGTGAAGTGTTGTGTAGAATTAAGAAAACCTCAACATTCGAATCCGACCGGAACTAGACCGATTTTTGTATCACTTTATATAAAGAAACGAAAAGTATACTCAAAACCTTATTTCATAAATGAATCTTATCTAAAATTGATCTTTGCAGATCGTCAGGCTCCGATATTGCTTTTTGAACCCAAATATTTTTACTACATCAGATAACTGATTTGGGATACACATATGGTAACATTTCACTTAAAAGCAGATCTAAGTGATAAAAATATTGATAAATATTTAGTATATAAATTTAATAATATAGCATTAATTACTATCATAAATGATAAATTATCTTAGTTACTCCTTCTTTTACGTGGAAAAAGAGGAAATTAAAGACGCTAAAATTAGGGAATAGTATTTTTTTAATTAAATATATATATATATATATATATATATATATATATATATATATATATATATATGAGATACAAATTATTGACGAAAGTGCTCATAATAGTCTCGTCATAATAACTTTAATCTAATACAGCATTTGTTTACAGTTTGCATTTATGGCAACAGCAAGTCAAATGTCAATACATTTTGTAGCCGCTCCCAAAATAAAGTGATCTGCCTCTTATAATTGCAAAGAAGGGACACCGGATATACCTACCTGTGTTTTTGTATACCTGTGTTGTTGTTTTTTTTGCATAGACAATCATATTTTTAACCAACTTCCAAAAAGGAGGAGGTTCTCAATTCGTCGGAATCTTTTTTTTTCTTTTTTATGTATGTTCACCGATTACTCGAAGACGCCTGAACTGATTTGGATTTTTGTTTTTGCGTTTCAAAGGGTAAGCTTCCCAGGTGGTCCCATATAAATTTTATCGAAATCGGTCGAGCGGTTTTAAAAAAAATCAACAATTTTTTTTTTCAATAAATTGTTTAATCAAATATGTTATTAAAAAACTTTCTTCTTACAAATTACGTGCTTATTACGTCTACACTAAAAATGGAAAAAATAAAAACTTTTTAACAAAAAATAAAAACCGACTTCCAGGCACTAAAATGTATAAAATAACTAAACGGAGGTTTTCATTTCGAATAGATACCTAATCCGATATTTACGAAGTCGGCGCCAGCCGATGCAAAGCAAATCTAATATATTTCGTTACGTAAAATACATATTTATTATTTACCTATTAGATATTCATATCTTAAAATATTGTAGGCTGGCACCGACTTCGAAAATATCTGATTAGGTATCTATTCTAATAATATATAAGTGCAAATGAATAACTGATCAACTTTTTATACAATCACAAGTATCGTGTGAGCATGTTGTATACAGCCCTGTTAACGTCCCACTGGCTGGGCACGGGTCTTTCTTTAAGGCGAGGGCGATCAGGCCACATAGGTATATTCCACCACGCTGGCCAAGTGCAGGTTAGCGGACATAACATGTCTTTCGAAAACTTTGTTTTACGGGCATGTTAATAGTATTTAAATAAAAATAAATATTATTTTAATACTATGAAATTAAACTTTCGATTTATTTTAATTATATTCTTAATAGCACAAGCAGTTTCTCATTTCGCTCTCGACTAAGATTATGTCCTCGAGACTGAACATTGCTGAAAATTTTCCCTGCTTTAAGCAAACAATTCGTGAATTTTAATTTAAAGTGTGAAAGTGAACCATTTACCACTTCATTATTACTATGGTTTTTTTAACATGAAGAATTTTATGTTACTTTACCAGATCTTAGCAACAAAAAAGTTTTTTTTTTATTGGATTACAATTACAATACTCACAGACATAGGGTTAAGTAAAAAAATATAAAAACATATTTTAAATTAGTAGATTAGTTAGTCGCGTTAAAATATTTTCGTATATGTATAAGATGAAAAGTATTTATAACTCATCGTAAGATACTACGAATATTGTATGTTATGGTCAGTAATAAATACGATGGTATTTATAATGATAAAGCTGTTCCATTATGGTTAATGTATTATATAGTAACAAGGCATTAATCATTTCCTACGAGTACTACATGTTTTTTCGACTGCCTCAATGGTCTACAGACTCAATGCACGGTTGCAGACCTAAAGGTCCTGAAGATCCCGGGGTCTCAGGTGTGAACAAGTATACATATTAAGATTTTACTGATCAGAAATTCTCAGTAATGGTCCGGAGTTGGAAAGCTGTCGGACATACACTCTCGAGTCTAATACCTCAGAAAGCACGTAAAGCTGTAGGTACTGCGACTGATCTCTCACCGGTCGTAGTGATTTGATCTCCCTTGACTGTACTTTGTATGTAAAGTTTCAATTAGTCTTATTAATCGCAAGATATACTATACTAATATTATACAGAGGTAAAGTTTGTGAGGTTGTATCTACTGAACCGATTTAGATGAAATTTGGTAAAAAAAATAGTTTGGTGCCCTGGGAAGGACATCAGATACTTTTTATCCCGAAAATCATCCCTTAAGGGGTGAAAATGCGGATGAAAATTTGTATGGGGAATCAACCTAAGGACGAACCCGAGCGAAGCGAGGGTGAGTCACTAGTAATATATATAAAATTAATAATGGGATCATTTATTTATATACGAAACGAAACACATTATCAGGGAAAGATCAAATAACACACAGTGACGGTTAAATGCACACGAATAAATAAATCCGCATTAACTGAACCGTGTTTTAAACTCTGGAAGTAATCTCTAGATAGAGTTTTATGACCTACGTACGGGTCTTGTGATTGAAAATTACTACTATGGGTAACTAGCGATTGCAATAAATATGTATAAACATTTAAATTCGTGCTCGATGGCTAAGTTTTTCTATATCAATTCCTGTAATACGTTTGTTAACCTTGAAAATCAATACTGATACTAAAATATGTACCCATTATAATTACACTACAATGATAACGGAATGCTTGTCCTTCCTTCACTCGGACTCCATATACTTACATGACGTGTGTGTTTAAGTACCTTTTTGCAATATGTTAATTTCCCATGACTCCATTCCATTTGGTCTATCGGGACAAAAAGTAGCCTATAACACCCTACAGTCTATACTATCTATAGTCAAAATATCACATCAAGAATAAGTAGATGTGGATAGATAGGAAACCCTTTTTAGTACTTCAATGATTTTTTTTAATCTCTTTGTGTCACCTTCTTTCACGTAAGATGTGGATAAATAGGAAACCCTTCTTAGTACTTCAATGATTTTTTTTAATCTCTTTGTGTCACCTTCTTTCACGCTTAATGCGTGAATTACACACCATGAAAAATGTTCCAAACAAGTTGGGAGGCATTTCTAAGAAAATGTTGCAAATGGTCACCAAATTTGTAGCGCTAAGAATCGACTTTATTTTTGATGGTGTGTAATAACTGCTATACTAGCAGTTTTATAAATCATATAGCTATTACCCAAGTATTATATATAAAAATCAGCTTTTATACTATAACGTAAGTAGAATTATGATTTCATGAAAAGGGTGTCTGGCAAGGATTTGCCACGATGTTAAGTGTCTGGCATTGAATGACGTGATTTTTAATAATATTCTGAAGATAATACCAAAAAATCACACTTTATTATTTGACGAATTTAGATCGGTATTTTACACACCTTTAGTACCGTGTACCTGCCAAAGCCACCATAGCCTGAACTTCATAATGGTCTATTGTTCTTATCTGTGTTGGGAGCATGCGCTGACAAACTTTCAGCTTTTATAAAATGATGAAGGTCTGGCGTTCACGGGCTCTTAGGCTCTTAATTGTATTGAGGAGCATTTATAATACTAAGTTTCAATAATCAAAAAAATTTTTTTTGGTTGTCTTATAACCTGTTTTCCCTTGGAAATGGTATAATCTCCCGCGGCAAAAAGTAGCCTATGTCACTCTCCAGCCTACCAACTATCTTCACACAAAAAATCACGTCACTCCCTTTCGACGTAAAAGAAGGACAAACAAAACAAACACACTTTCACATTTATAATATTAGTATGGATATCATACTGGCCGTAAGTGTGACGGGGTTGCTGATAAATATTCCTATGGTCGTAATTTCAATTCCCAATCAAAGGGAATGAAATATAAGCTCAAAGTAAATATATTATTCCCTTCGACGAAACTTTTAAAGCTTAATAAGCGTATAAATTTTAATCATACGTCGTGAAAGCTTTTCATAAAGTGAATGAAAAAAAATCAATAGCTCGAATAAAATACATTTATATTTTGGAGGACATTAACACAAATATCAAATAGGTTAATTTTCCACATTACGCGTTTACAATCGATTATTAATATATACATTAGTGGGAAATGTCATTGCCAAATTCAAATTATATGCACATGTATTCAGAAATTAATAGAGTGGAAATTATCGGTAAAGGGGCAAACTAATTGAACTGGCAATAATCGTGCTATGGGTTTTCAAAATTTATGGTGACAATTGATTGTGCGTAGGGCTCAATAGTAGTTACTCATATTTTTCTATCAAAATGTATGTGTTACTGTATTTAATTTCACTTTTTTCGTGAACTTTAATACCGACTGAGTCATATACTCAGTCGGTATTGGAGTTCACGAGTTCAAATACCGTACAGGATATAAAACGGTTCTTGGATAGCAAAGAGATAGCGCAGCGTTAAATACCGCCACCTTGATAGTGGCAGAAAGCTAATAACTGTCTAAATGGTCACTGTTTTCTCTACATTACTAAAATTTTCTTTTTATGCGCTATGTAAATTTAATAACATACATATATAACTAATATATATTTTTTATTAATTTGCTTACAGCAGAAAGAAAGTTAATGAAAGGAAAAATATATGAAGCTGTAACACCTTCGATCTGCCCCATTTTCCACAAAGCGATAATGCATATCCGCTACACACTGGGTTAAAAATATTATTATCCTCCATACTTAATATTTTACCGGTACATCGAGAAAATTTCGAGTCGACTTACTGTGAATACACTTGAATATATACATACAGCTAACACACGAGTGTTACTTAAGCTTTTACTGACACTCCATATTGAATCTCAATATTACCTTAATATTCTATTCAATGGACTCATTGAAGTGTACGCGTACTGTCTAAAATTTGTGAATTCAGATTAAGTATAAGCTCTTGGTATTTTACCAATAACAGTATATTTAAATCGAAATATATTATGTAGGTTAAAAAGTAATTGTTTATGGTTTTCAAAGTGACTAAATAAACACAACTTCCAAGCTATTGGATGAATTCCCTGTGTACACTTGCTGTGTATAAGCTCAGTTCGGCGTATATTATATTACTACAGAGGCTTTAGATACGCAAAGTTAGTTGACCAAATTGTCCATATGAGATGATACAGTAAGAAATAATAATTTTAAGATTTTTGTATGTATATATATATATATATATATATATATATATATATATATATGTATAAATATATATAATAATATATGTAATTGATAGTGCTAATATTTGTTACGAAAATGGATTTAAAGGGTGCATTCAATGAATTATATGGTATTTATAACTAGATGCTCACACTACAGTGTGCAAGTATATCCACTTGAATAATTTTTATATCATTTTTGTATGCAAATAAGACAAATCAAACTTAATATTTATAGAAAACACAGGATCGAGCCATCAAACCACATAGCGGAATCGTATTAGCAACGGAGAAATGTTTTGTTGAAATAAATAGGATTTCTGGCGGAACGACTCAGATAAGGCATTTTAGACTACAATGTTTGCATTTGCATATGAAAAGTATTTGCATTTCATACGGGAAATCAACTAACAGATATATATATATATATATATATATATATATATATATATATATATATGAATTAATTTAAAAAGCTATATTATGTTGAAAAATATTTAATAGCTATGATAAGAATTAAATATGAAAAGTTGAATGGATTAGTGTCTCTCTATGTTTCCAAGGGATTGAAGATAAGATAAAATAATAAATTAAAACTGGTCTATATGCTAATAATATTTTTTTAAATAAAGACTGTTTCTTATATGTATACTAAAGCGTAAACATAACCTATACAAAATATAGACTATATCTGACCCAATGAAGTAATCTATGCCTTATTCGAATCTGTTAAGTGCCTAAACAATTAAGAAACCGTAAAGAAGAAAGTTTTAAGGGGGATGAAAATTTCTCAAGAGTTATGAAAATAAATCATACCCGTGTAGGTATATATAATATATATGTACTATAATATATAGTCAATATATTCTATACTAACCGTTAAAACGTAACTAGGGACGAATTCTAGCAAAGCGAGGGTGAAAAAAGTGATAAAATATAAATTTTACAAAAAAGACCTACCCCTAAGAGTCGATTGATTATTGTACTTTACTAACTTTCAAGACATTTTGAAGTTTTTTAGTTAAAAAGTAATTATTTTGCTCAGAAAATACATTGAACTAGTTTTTATTCTAAATTACGAATGAAAAGGCAAAGTTTATTTAAAAATTAAATTCTCCAACGCGCAGCGCATTGTAAATAAATGTTTTACAGTTCTGCACGAAAAAATATCCGTTACATTTTAGATTGCTAACACCATTTAGTGTGAACTATTCAGGTTACGTTGTAGTTAAAATAACTGAAAACGCTCTGTTTAATTAAACATTAATCGATAGGAATGTGGGCTTTAAAGTTTTAGAGCTATACGCATTCTGTAGAAGTATAAACGTATTCATATATATTTCTACTCGTATTAGTATTGATCAATAAGCTAACATACTCTTACACCCTCTCCAATTATAATAATTGCAATGGTTATTGCATTATTTGTGAACTGCAGTTAAAACATTTTCGTTTGCATGTAATAAATATATGTATGTAGTGAAAGCTTCATATTAAATAAACTTATTATCTACTAAAGCACAAACAGGTCTATCCTACGGGAACCGATCGTTTTTCCCGGATGAAAAGTAACCTGTTGTTGGACCGGCAATATAAGGTATCAGAATGTTAAATTTTACTAAATTAGGTGCATAAGTTGTATAAGTTATGATAGTTTTTTAACTATCCCACGGGAACTTTAATTTTCCGGGATAAAAAGTATCTAAGATGTTGCCCGGGGATATAAGGTACCACCATGCAAAATTTCATTTAATTCCGTCGAAAACTTTCGGAATTAACTCGTACAAACAGACAGAGAAACAAAAAAATTGGAAAACATCTGGATTTGTTCTATTTATCTTCTTACATCCCTGTGACTCGGTTTTTAGCATTTTTTTTTCTATGTACACACATTCGACCTCTACAGTTTTATTATTTGTGTAAATTACATTTGAGTGTATTCCAGATATATTTACATTGTACATATTTGTCTAACTCGTTAACTAGAAGGTCTGAACAAATCATACAGGTATATCTAAAGATACCTGTATAATGTCTTAACCATATAATGGTTAAATTCCTCCTGAAACGGCAAAAAAGACATGGATTTCTAACTTCACGTCTATTTAATTATGATTAAGAAACCAAAGCTTAAAAATAACTTTTAGTAAGAGCGAAAGCTATCGCGTTCTGCTGTATTAAAAATAACACCGTTTAAACATTTAGTAACATCATTATAAAGTTTATAGAATCGAAAAATTCGTTACTGTATGAAAGACAAAGTTTATGAATGATGATGCTTTGGAGACGATTTGTAAGTTTCTGAAGCATGGGATTAAATTGTCATACATTGTGAATAAATAATATATAATCCGAATAAACATTAATAATAAGGATTATCTATGTTGGAGTCATGATTAGTATAGAGACCAATGTAAGCATAATTCCGGCAACATGCCGAATCTCAATATGGCACCGGACCCTGTGATCGGATATAATTGGCTTAGGCTTGGATTTTCAGCACTAGAATTATTGAAACCGGCTTATAATGTTAACTAATATCAAAGTTTCCAAAATGATTGGTATGAATATCTATACTAATATTATAAAAAGGTAAAGTTTGTGAGATTGTGAGTTTGTGACATTGTAGGGGGTAATTTCTGGATCTACTGAACCGATTTGGATTAAATTTGGTAAGAAGATACCTTGTGACCCTGGGAAGGACATAAGATACTTTTTAACCTTAAGGGGGTGAAAATTTTAATGAAAGTTTGTATAGGAAAGCAAGCTAGGGACGAATCCGAGCAAAACGAGGGCGAGTCGCTAATTTATAAATAAAGTTGAGGTAACTGTCTGTGAGTTCACTATAAGTATCTCTTGTTGAGCTGATATACTGGAGGCTCGTTAAAACGTTTAAACGTTCTACCCGCTAATCGTTCAACTTTGACTAAGAAAAGTACTCGCGAATAAAGCATAATAAGTATTATTGGACGAAAATGACATAGTCTACTTTTTGGAAAACTTAAATAATTTCAGCAGGGTACGGGAAAAAAGGTTTGTGATTTTTTTGGGACGATGCACAGTGAGACCAGTCCGGGGTTGCAAGTAGAAAACACATTTAGAAAGGCTTACTTAAAACTTTTACAAAGGTACAGTATAGATCCAGCTTACTACTGACTAATTCGATTTCCAACTGCTTAGATGACCTACTTTAGGACTTTAGATAGATCACCAAAATGTGTCGCCTTGGTTCACATCACTTGGATTAGAAAGCCCACTTATTCGTAGATTTGGCAAACGCTTACTGCAAATAACTGCCCGAATCGACCTGGTATAGTTGCATTGCCAAAGGCGTTTATTAGAACAACGATAACTTAGCGTTTAAGCAATGTTTTTTTACGTAGAACTTTCACGCCTGCTGGTTTAGAGTAAATATTTCAAATATTATCATATCGGAAATTAGTTTTACGAGCAACGTTCAGTTCTTTTTTACTGCAAAACGTTCTTAGCTCAGTAAAACCTAAGTATAAACCTATATAGTTTCTAAAGATAAATACTTGAACCTATCTCGAATCAATTGGTAAACAGAGGAGAAAATAATTTTAAAATTTATCATCATCATCTCCCTGCCTATTTCCCAATTTACTTGGGGTCGGCGCAGTACGAGTTCATCTTTCAGTCTCCCCTATTACTTGTCACCTCATCAACCCCTTTCTCTTTCTTGTCTTGTCTAACACAATCTATCCATATTTTCTTCGATCATCCTCTTCTTCTCCAATTATAAGTCATATAAATTTATATATACATAAAAACAACTATATTGCCTGTATAGGTTGTCTTTAAATTATATTTCCGATGAGTTTGTTTATTAAACATATACAAACAATTATTCATAATTTTATTTATTAACGTAGCCGGAATTCGATATATGTTCGTGGAAAAGTATTGTTTAGATATTCTGACATTAGTAGATAATGACGTCGCTGCCTGAATTATACGTTCAATTACTAACGTTGGCAGTAATTGCACTCTGTGGTGGCCAGAATTATCGAAATAATTGACTGTTCGTACACGCACTTGCACTCCATATATTCGTTTGTATACGCAATATTTGTGTATCCTAAAGTACTAGGGAAAGTTAGTAGTTAGAGAAATTGAATTTATGCCCGGATTTATCGGGATACTAAAGAAGTTCCCAACAAAGTAATAAATTTGTTTCTAGTGTGAGTGCTTCCAACCATTCTAGTTTAACGGTGATATACAGCAACGTTTAGCACGCGGTAGCGAAAGGGACCTTAATTGTATCAAAGCAGCCGAAGTTATATCAACTGGAGATGCCTTTTTATGTTAAATTGCTATATTGAGTTAGTAAACTCAGTAACTAATACTTTATATTGTTTCTTAAATGTGTTTCTTTTTGAAGTTAGGTATACTTCTTTTGGGACGTTTTGAAAAACCAAACCGACAGCCAAAAAGGGACATGATGAAGTTAGCTGATAACTATTTGTTGCCATGGTAATTGTTGTTATTGTCTAACAAATGATATATTATACTTTCCTTAAATAATATTCTATGAATATATGATTGTACCTAATATGCCTTATTTAATTGTTTTATTAATTTATCATTCCTTTTACAAACAGGGAGTTATGACATACGGGATGAAATCTTTAGCTATTTTTCTTCTGTTACGTCAAAGAAGTATAACTTCTTATGTGCGTACATAAGTACACACACACGCGTTTTTTTATGTTAAAATAGCTCATATCAATTTCAAATTGATACGGAATACACATAAGGACTATATGGAGCATTCTCTTTTTTGCTGTTCATCATGGCGTAGCTTTCTTTTCTCTACATACTTTCTCCTCATAGAATAAACAGAAGGAAGTTATGATTTTTGTTCTACGACCGCCATGTTGGACATATAAATATCTAAAATTTAATTTATGCTTGGTCAAGAAAAACGACAATAAGTTTCGTCTAACCGTTCGATTCAGGTAATTCAAATTAAAGATTCAGATGAAAAAATTCAGGAACATGGCAGAAGTATCAGTAACAATTTAATTTTGAAACCGATTTCTGCCAATCTCACTGAGACTAGCCAACTGCGCAGGAGATATTATAGTGCAAGTGTACGCGCAGACACAACTGCACTCTCTATATTCTTTTCGCTCCCATAGTTCGATGGGACGATACTTTGACACGACCGGTGTGAATTAAGGCGCAGGACCGACGCCTTTACATGATCTTCGAGGCACGGAGGTACAACGTGGCCTACTTCCCAACACGAGGCTGTTACTGAGAATATCTTAACGGAAAAACTTAGTAATTGAACTTGGCCAGACCCGGGACTCGAACCCAGAACCTACGGATCTGCATCCGTACATGATAGCCACTAGACCACCGTGGCAAAACTTTAATATAATAGATAAACACAGACTCAATTAATTATTCTTTTAGCATAGTATTCAATTATATAATTAAATTTTTCGCTTGATTAAAATTCACAGAGAGAATGCTATGTGCAGCTGTTGACTAAAATCCAACTACCTAATGAAACTATAAAATAATTTATCACGATGACTAACTATGGTTCACGTAAAGTATATTATAGGAGTTTTGGAAAAATTCTGCATTTTTTTCAATATATCGCCTACTAAATCAAAGAGTTACATCTAAAATTCCATCTATTGCCCGTCATTCGCCCAAAAGCTAAGTAAATTGCAATAGGCTGTTCAATTTTAGTACGACAAATGAGAATATCTCTCGTAAACTCTAGAACAGTAAAATTATTGAAGCTTCATCTAGATGGTAATCGATTTATCGACTTTCCCATCAATCCACAGTGATTTTCTGGAATTTGTTGAATGCAGTAGATAGAACATTTACCGATTAAAGGATAGCCGCAATATTGGCAGCGTCAGAGGGAATCGGACGGACTGTGTACAGAATGATCTGAATAAAAACGGATTCTGTTGAAGCAATTTGAGAGACGAATCTATTGATTTCACATTTTGATTTCTCTTGTACATCGTAGCGCGAGAATTTTGATAGATATTTATTTGGAGCTATTTTAACCTCATTGTTTAAATACTTATGCCCATTAAAAATATGTTTTTTTTTTTTTTTATTATAATGAATTGTTTAATAATTAATTATTTTAGATACTTTTGTCCGTTTACCATAATATTGACCATTTTTTTTATTCCACAGGCCCTACTACAAGCGCACGATGTTGTCGCGCGCGAAGTGTATGGCGAAGAATCCCTCCGAGCGTCACCGCCGCCGGTCAACGGGAGGGCTCAGCCCCCCGAAGAGGAGGAAGACACCGAACCCGAGTTCGAAAACGTGACCAGAGTACGCCTCGTACAGTTTCAGAAGAACACCGACGAGCCTATGGTAAGGGTTGTATTTAAAATATTTCATATTTAAAAATGTTTTGTAATATGTTATATATGTAGAATGTAATATCTTATGTTTGACTTCGAAAATATCTGATTAGGCAATCTATTCTAAATGAAAACCTCCGTTTAGTTATCTTTTACATTTTAGTGCCTGGAAGTCGCTTTTTATTTTTTGTTAAAAGTTTTTTTATTAATTCCTCTTAATTATTTTTTTATTATTTTGCCATTTACTAAAAAACAATCATATCGTTTGATCTGACAATAGATATAATACAACAAATATGAATCAGATAAAACTAAAAAGTTCCCTGAAAATTAGTGACGATCGAATGATTCCTTTTATTTTAATTACATTTATATTTCTTTCTTGTTGAATAAATCGCCAAGAGGCTTAACCTCTCCGACAATGGAAAAATTAAATATAAATACTTTTTAATAAAGTAAAGTATCCTAGAAACGTTTCTACATTGAATCTTAAAAAATATTGAAACTGGGACTAGTGTTCGTTTTTCGTTTAATTAAAATCTTAATTTAACCATGCTATTTTATCGTTAGAGCGGAAAAGCTTTGGAAAAGAGTTTGGTCTCAATGCGTCATTAGCAAGTTTAAAAATATGATTACTGTTTAAAGTTTGTATAATAAAAAGTCGAAAGACTTTATAGAAATCTACGTAATACTCGTATTCATTATTTTTGTACTACGACATAGTGAAAGAAGTAGGGTATAAATTAAATTCTCTGACATTTCCGATGTTTTTGCTCGTTTCTTAAATATTTTCTTAAAAATAAATAAATTATACAATGTATATGTTTGTATTAGTTTAATGAAGACAGTGTTACGATATTTATTACTGTGCTACGAACAATAAATACTTTTAAAGACATCAAGTAAAAAAACTACTTTATAAGTAAAAGGCGAAAAGCCGTATTAAAAGTCATTTTTTACTTTGCTGTCTTCTCTACGTCCTACAATTGAGGCATCTTCGTACTAGTAATAAAAAAATAAACAACCTCAAACTATAAGTACTTTCTTTTCAATTAGAATCTTAAAATAACTTTTGAATAGGCAATTTAATTTTAAAAGATTATATACAGTCATTCCATGATGGAGCGTCGTAATTGAAACTAAACAATTTCTCTTTTAAATGTTGACTTCCAATGATTTTAATACAATATACTCCTAGTAGCTATCCTGCCTACGAGATAACTTTCTGCAATTTTATACATTATAGAATCCCATTAAAAGTATAAGAAACTCTTGAGCTGAGCTTTGCTCATTTTTACATTTTTAATTTTTCAATGCTTGCGTGACCATCCTGAGAGAGAGTTTGTGATATTTAAAAAAAATACAATAGAATATACCTACTCAAATTTGTCAGTTTGCTAATTTACTGATAAAATTAATAAAGTATTAGACAAAGGGTTTGTTTGAGAGGACAATGATCAATGGATTAATTATACATACATACGTACATACGTATGTAATCGCATCGTGTATATATTTAAAAAAATATATTCTAGGGCATAACACTGAAACTGGCGGACGACGGTCGTTGCATCGTAGCACGCATTATGCACGGCGGCATGATACACAGACAGGCTACGTTGCACGTAGGTGATGAGATCAAGGAGATTAACGGCACCCCCGTGGCTAACCAGTCGGTCGCGCAGCTTCAAAGAATGCTGGTATGAATCGTTAAACATGTGAATTATACTATATATTTTTTACTAAAGTTATCTACATATACATAATAGCGAGTAGCGACTCACCCTCGCTTTGCTCCGGTTCGTCCCTAGGTACGTTTTAATTTTTTTTGAGCGGAACCCTAATTGTTTTTTCTAAAATAAAAGTAGCCTATGTTACTCTCTATAACATCAACTATCTTCCAGTGAAAGTCCTGTCAAAATCAGTTCAGTCGTTTCAGAGATTATCCGGAACAAACAGACAGACAGACAAAAATTTTAAAAAAATATGTTTTTCTTATAAGTACCGTATATGATTTCTTATGCATTTATTAAAACACTGTTATTTTGACATTGCAAACAGACACTTCAATTTTATTTATCTGTATAGATATCATTGTCGATTTACAAGTTTAATACTTGTATGAAGTAAACTCTTTTGTGATTGGATTTTATTGGTAAGAGTGTCCGTTACCACTGACATAAGCAAGGTAGGTCTTAAATATCCATATAATATGTATGTACAACCCTTTAATATTAAGATATATGTATGTACATGGAAATCCAGATGTGACGCTATGCTTTAAATAACAATCATTTGTTATTTAAAGCAACAAGTATTCACTCAACGTCGGTGAACCATTAAGTAATAATGTTTTTAATATACTATATATGATGAACCAAGGCACATTCCATGTTAAGTGTCCTTGTGGTTGGGTCAATTACCCTTTCTACTGGCTATATGTAGGTGGTAATAAACTAGGTATATTATATTAACTTTTAATTTAATCTATTTTAATATTACAGATATTTTATTTGAATAAGTACGGTTTTACAATTTAATTTAATTACTATCCTTTTGCAGCGTGAGGCTCGTGGTTCGGTCACTTTCAAGATCGTGCCCTCGTATAGGTCAGCACCGCCGCCATGTGAGGTAATCAATTTTAATTCTAATCACTTTAACATTGTGAATTATTTAGAGTACTCTTGGCAACCCCTAAAGCTCTGTGTTATAGGAATGCTGTGCATTTTGCTAACTTTATTTAATCAAGGAACTGTATTAATATTAGCAATCGGAGTATTTTTTAAAGTAGTTTCTAACATTTTGTTTAATTAAAATAGTTGTGTGGCACTAACTGGTATTAATAAAACGTAGATGAAGAGTCGACAAGCGCACATAAATCACCACTTGCTTGTCTCAAAGGCATTGTGATCAACTAAATAAACTTTTTAATTTTTTTGTTTCTAACTAGCTATTCCGGATAAAGCCTTCGCCCGTGCTAGTAAGTAGCGATTACCAGAGCCGTTGCTGCTACTTTATGTTGTGTTTCTTTCATGTCTGTATGTTTTTGTGATGTTTTGTTGTGTTGTTGTGTATTTATTTCCTTTCATGTATGTATGTTTCCCCCGGGCATGGCTGCGCGTCCCTACGTTCAACGTTTCTGTGCGCTTGTTGTTCTTATCATTCCCTCATTATCTCAATCAACAATATCCATATTATAATATTCTAATTTTATATCACTCACGTTATTTTTCGTTAGATATATCATTTCTCTCATGCTATTTTTTATGTATTGACCGTATTCATTTTGTACTCTATACACAATTGGATTCAGTGTTACGTGCATATGTCGTTTTTTTTTCGAACTATAATCAAATCATATCTGTTGCAGCTATGTCACGATACAAAAATGTGTATTTGTTAAAGTTTTATGTTTTTGTTTTGTTTAGAAATAATTTTTGTAATATAACTTTTACCAGCACTTTTGAACATCTGTTCATTAAACATTCTGCTATTATGTAAAGGCATTCATTTACATCAGATACGTAAGAATTTGTATTCAAAATATAACAAAAGCCACGTTTTCAGATATTTGTGAGAGCACAATTCGACTACGATCCTTTGGAAGATGAGTTGATACCGTGCGCTCAAGCGGGCATCGCTTTCAATACAGGCGATATACTACAGGTAGAATTAATTCTTCTTTTATAACAATTTAACCCATCATTTAAAATATTTTAATAAATAATTTTATATTTTAGTATTCAAATTTATGTTTTATATTTTATTAAATAAATGTGACGAAACGTCTTATCGAATGTAGAAAGTCCACAACATTAAAATAAATAAATAATATATAGAAACCCTCTCTTACTTTACTGACATAATAAGTTATTTCTTGGAAATTATCGTTTATATTATCTCTTTCGCCTTTTTCATAAAACATGTAAAACGTTTTTATATGACATGTTATGAAATTTTAATGTCTAAATAATATAACATGTAATGAAATTATGACATGATATGAAATTTTAATGTCTAATAAATATGAAATTTTAATTGGATGAATAATTACAAATGAATAATACAATATTAGAATTATTTAAGCTTAATATATAATTAAAGTAAAGAAAAAAAACTTCATCTATCCTATTATATATATATATATATATATATATATATATATATATATATATATATATATAGTGTATAAACTCTTTATATAGTACTAGCGACTCAGCCCCGCTCCGCTCGGGTTCGTCCCAATCAAGCTTAGTATAGATTTCTCAAAACTGAGATATTTTCTCGCAGTAAAACGTGTCCTATATATTTACCCGTATAACCAGCTATCATCATACCAAATTTCATCGAAATCTGTCCAGCGGTTTTAACGTGATGCGTTCAGAGACAGACAGACAGGCGAAAATTCTAAAAACTAACTAAATTCTATTCGGCCTCTGTATCGATACTAATGTCTATTTCAATAAGATTTTCCAAGAAATATTTTATATACAGATTCGACTCGAAATTTTATTATATGTATAGATATATAATAGTACCTACAGATTCATCGACGCATAGTTCTTTAAAGAGCTAAAAAAATGTCACGAACAATAAGGGAATCTAGTTAAGCGGAATTGTTATTTTTATTGCTGAATTTGGATCGCTTATAATTTCTTTCAGTTTGGAGAAATATATTTCTCTAACAAGCGCTATACTCAATACCGTTTAGTGAACGTTTGCAAAAAAATTATGACAATTATTTATTCTATCAATGTAAAATCAATCCTACTAATACTATAAATGCGAAAGTTTGTGAGGATGTATGGATTTTTGGATGTCTGGACGTATAGATGTATGGATCTTTGTTACTCTTTCACGCAAAAACTACTGAATGGATTTCAATGAAACTTTACAATAATATACCTCATACGTCAGACTAATATAGAGGCTGCTTTTTATCCCGGAAAAATTTACCGCTCCCGTGGTATAGATCAGTAAAAGAGCTTTCTTGCTTTAAAGCAGTCTTAAGTTACAAGTATGTATGTTCAAATTATTGGAAAATCTCGTAACAAATACCATCACTATACTTATTCCTCGTTGGTCTAGTAGCCAGCGTATACGGCTACAGGTTGGAAGGTCCTGGGTTCGAGTCCCGGGTCGAACCAAAATAGCAGCCTGGAGTGTGAAAGTTGGCGGCGTTTACACTCCTGTACTTCGGAGAGTTTTTAAGATGTCGGTCCTGCCCCCTTATCTCACACTGGTTGTCTCGAGTTGTCCTTCGACCTGAATGTGCGAAATAAAAGATAAAGAGATCACTTGTGTTTGCGTATACACTTGTGCACTATATATAATACCTCCTGCACACATGACCAGTTTTAGTGAGATTGGCCACCGTATTATTATTATTATTGTGTTGGGTGTGGTGCCGAGGTCGGCCCTAGCTACGTCTTGGCCACCGTAACTAAAATCGATTAGAAGAACATTGTTATCATAATAAGTATTCTATAATACAATTTTTAGGCTAATGTCACATATATTTTGTAGATTATAAGTAAAGACGACTCCCACTGGTGGCAAGCCCGAAAGGATGCTTCGGGGGGTTCGGCCGGACTCATACCAAGTCCTGAGTTACAAGAATGGCGAGCCGCCTGCGCAGCCGCAGAAAGATCTAACACCGATCAAGGTGATTATAACGATATTTGCGTGTGCTACTATCGCAATGTTAAACAAGAAAGGCTTGAGTTGATAATGTTTTGTTCAAGGTTAACTAAATATGTTTTGGAGATCTATATATTAAAACTATTGGCGTCAGTTAATGATATTTTTGGGTAATATTATAAATGTGAAGATAGTTTTTTATGTCTTTAATTAACGCAGAAACAAAGTAATCTAAACTCTTCAAAGTATTTTTGGATTGGTGTAGCTTCTGTCTTATTGATCGGAGTGTAATGAGTTATTTTCAACTCGATGTTGCTTTTGATAGAACCAACCAAAAATATACTTTTGCATTTAATGTCTAGTACCTTTCTATGTATCTTATTGTTGTTTTATGTATTGTAATAAAATTTATATTATGAAACTTGTGTTTGAAAAATTATAGGATCTATCGACGACGTATTTTAGTATGCCATTAATAGCAACTTACGCCTTTATTGTTCTGTATGCGATGTATGTTTATTGCTATTTTATGAGAGTTCGGTGTTGCTTGGAGCCAGTTTATTATGGCCAGACGGAATTACCTACAGTTTAGATTTTTTAAATAATAACATATATGTAATAGTGATAATTTTAGATATTGGTTCATTCTACATCAGCCAGAAATATCAGGATTTACCACTGTCTGGCCATTTTGATATTAGTTTCGTGTGAACCATTTCATCGTCAATGCATCATTGTTGAGAAATCTGAGTACAATTGTATAGTTCCAACATTGGTTATTTTACAGATTAATGTCAAAATTTATCCAATCGTAGTCATTTATTTAATGCATATAGGTAATTAATCGTACCACTTAGCCCAGTAGGATTAGCATTGAAACTCGACGAAATTCTAAGCCAAAATTTTATTTCACCAGTCTTTAAATATTGGTTCCACGAAAAAAAAATGGTGAAGATCAGAGTTGTAGAAATTTTAATTCCACACCACTTTGTTCCTGTACATTTAGGCCTTAAAGTCAATAATAAAAGAGATAATTCAATACCTACATATCCCCCCTTTTTCCCCCTTTAATCGGAAAATATCGATCGCGCGAAAAAATGAAATATTTGTGACAAATAAAATGTAGAGAATTGAATAATAATGAACAACTTTAGTTGTTATGATTTTTCTCGAAAAATTGAAAATCGCCGAGATGTTGAGCCCCTTAAAATCAAAATGGCAGCTAACGTATCACTTGAATTTGGGCGGAATTTTAAATTTAAACTTCGCAGTGACGCTCCCTAAAGGCTGATGAAATAAAATTTTTAAATTTTTTCGTGGTTTAACCCTATTTTTCGAAAACCCAACTGGGCTAAGTTTATTCCCTTGTATTCAGTTTTCGCGGCGACAGTCATTTATAATGTCAATATAACCGAAAATGCCTGATCTGTTTACAAATAATTTGTGTATCAAAGACTTACTTTCATCAACACCGTAGCCGTGAACTTCGATGTTTGATGTTGTCTTAGGATAATTGAAGCGAGCTTTCGTCTCTTGGGAAAACTTGCTACAAACGGTTTATGCTTACCGTTTATTGTTTTCTCATATTTAAATATTCTTTGCCTCTTCTATTTACGCTTTGTCAAGTTTTATGTTACTTTTTACTCGGTGAATATTCGCGATATCATATTTATTTGTTTAGAATATTTTACAGTTGTATTTATTTCAAATATACTCGTACATTAACATTTCACATTTTTCTTTCAAACATTAACCGTCTACGGACAAATCTGCAGTTGGTATGTAATTTTTCGTTCTTTCCAGTAACCTATCAGTTGACAAGCTCCCTATACTTAATGAATGATTATGACGTCATCTACCCTAAACTTGCATGGTATTGATTTCAACCCTTAATAAGAAACAAAACCTTAAATATTTCATGTCTTCATGTACAGAGTGATATAGATATAGATATTAAAATTGTGGGAGTTTGTGTTTTCTTTCAATGTAACATCGTAATTCGTGTCTTCTATTTGGGGGGTGCTTAGTCAAATAATATACGATTATGTTATATTATATATTTAATATATATATAATATAATTATTGATTGAATTAATAAATTTTGTCTCACTTTAAATAACCAGTTTGCTAAAATATATTGTCAGATACAAAGTACATTATATAACTTTTCTGCTAAAGTCGCTTGTGAATGTAGTATCGATTTATGGATTTAGTTTATCAAAACCTCATTTGGCTAAGTAATCCACAATCTTCCCATAGTATGCATTCCATTGAGTTGTTTGCATGAATGTATTGTAATGTTGTGCCGCTAGGAGCTGAAGGATGCGTGTCGCATACCGACGGATGTGAGAATACAGGTAAGAAATATTTATTAGATATAAGATTTTAAAGGTAAAATTCGTTAGGTAACGTTTAGGTAAATATTTGTTTTTTTTTGTATTGTAATAATATGTAATGACTTATGTTTGTATGTATGTATGTATCTTTATACTTTGTGATATTATAAAAATATAAGAACTAGTTTTGGCTTCTTTGGTTTAGAATTAAGAAGAAAGATATATTAAAAAAGATAATTAAGTATTTTTTGTGTTTTATGAATGATTCTTTAATAGAGCAAATGTGACTGTTACATTGATAATGATATTATTTGTAGTGTAATATATAGGTAGAGACAAAGTGTTAACACACCTTTTTTACGCTGTTTAAAAATATGATTATATTACATTTTAAAAGTTATATGAAAAATTCCTGTATCGAGGACGTGATATCGAATGTTTATGCGTTCGGAATTTTTATATACAATTTATATTGTGTTTAATATATTTCTACGGTTAGTTATTCATACAAAGTGAATAATAATCCTTTTGTGTGACCTTTTTCGGTGTATTAGTTATTACGTAGATTTTTAGCTGCTAACGTTATTTTATACATTATGTTTGATTATGTAACTTATACTGTTTGTTACATAAAGGAAAAAATAATATATAAATTGCAAATATTTTTGGCAACATATTGCGTAAGATTGTGCATGTACATTCTTTCCATTTTAAAATCTGTCTTGAACAAATTAAAAGAAAACGAAATTCTATAGAGAGGGAAAGAAAACTAGAGAGCATAATATTTTGACTAATCAATATTTTGTTAATTCTTTTTAGAGTATATATCGAATAACGTAATTTTTTTAAATACGGTATTCCTCTTAGTTAGACGATTAAGGTATAAACTATTTTTGACCTCTGAGAGATGAAAATGAGGTGAAAAACGGTTAAATGTAGAATCATTACTACAATTAACATTTATTTATTATAAAGGCTTACGAACTAAATTTACATAAAAACATGTATTTAACATTATAATTTTACCTATTTGTATATAAATTTAATTTAAAAGTATGCACAGCTTTTTATAAAAGTATTCCATTAAAATTTTATGTGGTTACGTAAGTATATAAGGAGCCATTTCAGTTGTACAATAAACAAAAGAAAAAAAATCTAATCTAAATATTTAAATACACTTTCTTTTTAAATAAATTTAAACTATCAGAAAAAATAAATAAATAATTTTATTTACAATATTTGAAATAAAAAAGAAACATAGATTGAGCCTTGTATTACTACATATTAACTAAGTACCTACATATATGTATGTACTCTTTAAACTTCGTGATAGGCATAATCTTTATTAAAAAAAAATTTTTTTCTTATAAAATATTTTATTTTTAATATCAATTTTTTTTTACTAAATCGACCGGGACTCTTCATTTCTATTTAAATAATTAAATTAGCTTAATTTGCATTTTTAACAATTATGCAAATGGTTATGAAAATTAGGGCAAGTTCTGCTGAATCTAATTACCGGCATTTTGCTTCTCTATTATAATCTTTGTGTATACATACATTTTTAAATGAAATCGCCCTATTTGTTTTGATATTTTATATGAAAATAAATGTTATATTTCTTGCTTAGCATCAAAGTCAAGATCTCTCTCTCTCTATTTCTCTCTATCTCTCTATCTCTTTGTGTCTCTTTCTATAGCTACTCCCTCTCGATCAGGTTATACTTTAGTCATTTTCATACAAAGATGTAGGTAACTAAACAAATTCGTTATAATATGTATACGTGCTCTCATGATTCATACAGTATTCAAGCCATTTCAACAATTTAAAGTTAACATTAAAAGATAATTGTTGTGTTTAATTTATTTATAACTTACGAAGCCGTTTTAAAAGTATTTCAACGATTTATACTTTGAGTTATAAAATTATAAACCAATCTCCGGATCGAAGGTTAGAAAATATGCCGAAGGTTGCTTGAAAGTGAATTCTACTTAATGTTATCTTTTTATTGTCCTAGTTATATAATCTAGCCAAATGGTTTTAGCATCATGAGTATATATAGGATACGTTTAAAATGTATAAAAAAAATTAAAAGATACCTATTCACTTTATGATGATTGTATATAATTAGTTAGCAACAGCTTACTAAAAATAAGATATATGTATGTGTGTATGTATGTATGTAATAACGTATTTTCTGACACGAGTGTTCCCTTTATTTGTTACAGTCAATTGTTCGATATTCGGTCGCAAGAAGAAACAGTCGAAAGACAAATATTTGGCGAAACACAACGCTGTGTTTGATCAACTGGACGTAGTGACTTACGAAGAAGTTGTTAAACTTCCATGTAAGTATTACGAACTTGCGTGCTATATACCAAGGCTTTATATGGATAAACTTTGTTTAGTTTCTAATATATTGTGTTGTAGTTAATAAGTATTATATTTGGATTTTTGAATAATTATCGACGAATATTATGTTAATAAGTCAGACTAAATTTTATTTATTATATAGATGGAGACCGCCAAAATAAATAATAATAGTGTGTTAAATAAAACTATCTTTTTATATTTATTTCGCGGATTTATTTATATTTTTGGTTTCCGACGTTTCGAATGCTTTACAGCAATCATGGTCACAGGAGAGACTAAGGTTTTAGACGTCTCAAAGGCGTTCGATTTTTGACATTACATTTTGATTGTTGACATACATACAGTTTACTTTATTTTAAGAATATGACAAATTTTATATGTATGTTAGTTAAATTAATATATAATTTTCAAGAATAGAATATAAATAATAAAAATAATACTATATTCTTTTGTATTTTTTAAGCATTAGATACTTCTATATCTCTTGAAATAGAGTAGCTTAATAGTAACTTCTTTTTTTCTTCTTTATTATAATAAAATCCGTTTGCTATTTTTATTAACATTTATTTACTTATGTCTCAAGATACAAATTTTCATTCGTATTTTATTTCAAAACATTACATATTATGTAAAACATTATTGTTTGGCTTCATGTTTAGGTCTTTGATACTCTGTCGATATTATTATTTAGTCTGAGATTGTGTTATAATAAATAAGTTATATATTTCGAGTAGTTAACGCGAAATATTATATTAATAAATATAATATTTACTAGATAGGTACGTACTTATTTTAAAAAAAAAAATTAAATATTACTTATTAATTTTAAATATTACTTAAGAATACTATTTTAAAATATCGTGAGCTTTAAATAATTATTTATATTATAATATACATAATTATTAGTTTATAATTATATGTATTTAATTTCACGTAGGTAATGAAATTTCGTAAATGAAAGTATTCGGGACTCCAATCATATTATAAAAAAAACTTGATATCGTAGCACTGGAAAAGGTTCTTTTCACTAGTTTCTATTATATTGAAACTTTTATGTGATTTTTACGTTTAATATTTTTCGTGAAATTAGAAGATACTCGATGAAAGGGTAAAATGAAATCAACGGTTTTCAGATATATGTATATAGATATATTTTTTTTTATTAGTGCACGTACTTAGGTATAGCTCGAGATCGCCTAGATAGACTCAATTAGTTTTACAGGCCGTAGTCTAAATTAAAAAATATAGCCACATTTCATTTCAATTGGTCGTGTGGATATAAATATTATATAGCTATGTACATTGAATTGTAAATTTAATAAAATAATATATACATACGTAGATAAAAGTAAACAATATTAAATATTAAAAAAATTAAAGTTAGTTATATATTTATATGTCTGTCTGTTTATAACGTATATGATATTTACTATATATTTATTTGACTGGGCTTTAAACTTCAGTGAGCTTGTTGAGCTTACGTCATAACAAATAGCAAAATGCTATGTTACCGTTCGATACACTATACGCTATATTCGATATTAGTTCGATACGCTACATGTAACAGATGCAACCATTTATTAATTTGGGTTTACTTTACACCTCGCGTGTATTATTATAATGTCTTACCCTGGCTTCGCTCGGATGCGTCCCTAGGCACGAGAATTTCGTTCACAATTTTATGGGCTTTAATTTTTATAAGATCAGCTATATACTAGTAAAAATCAGTCCAGCCGTTTCAAAAATTACCCGGAACAAACAGTAAATATAATTAAAAATATTTTTTTTATAAGTACCATATATGATATATATGCATTTAGTAAATTTTATTTATTTGTATAAATAAGCTCATTATATATTACATACGTATATGCAACTGTTCATTATTATTATATAAGTATTTATCAATTTTTGTAACAAAATAAATATATTTACGCATGTAAATTTTCAAATTTCAGCTTTCCAGAGAAAAACGATAGTGCTCCTCGGCGCTCACGGAGTGGGCCGCCGCCACATAAAGAACACTCTCATCGCACGTCACCCAGACCAGTACGCATATCCCATACCACGTGAGTTATCTTTACTAATGTTGCAAATCAAATAAAAAAAATACGTGTGTGTATACTTATGTACGCACTTAAAAAGTTATACGTCTTTGACGTAACAGAACGAAAATAGCTAAAGATTTTCCGTATATATCACAACTTTCTGTTTGTAAAAGTTATGTTTGATAAATTAATACAATAATTAAATAAGGCATATTAGGCATATTACAATCGTATATTTATAGAATATCATTTAAGGAACGAATATAATATTATATATCATTTTTCAGACAGTAATAACGGTTACCATGGCAACAAACAGTTATCAGCCAACTTCATCATGTTGCTTTTTGGCTGTCGGTGTGCGCGCATATATTTTTTCCAAACGTCCCAAAAGAAGTATAACTTCAAAATACTTTATTCTATAAAGCATTTTTAGAACTTCGTTAATTATTCATATGTCTTCCTTATCCTTATTAATAAATTTTAGTGGTGTAAGACCATGCAAAAACTACAAATGCCTCGGAAGGCAGTTCTTTTGGGGTGAGCTTAATAAAAACTCAACAGTTGCTGTTTTAAAAAATTTCTGTGCTTAATTTACATTAACTGGTTCCCGTCAGGCTTTACTGAAATGTTGTGAGTCATAGCTCAGTGGTAACGCGCTAGCTTTGAAACTCGAGTGACGCGGTGACACGCAAATCCTGAATTTCTATTTTTTCATGTTAGTAGTAATCACCTCTTGTTTTTAGGTGGGGTAAAAACTCTTAAGAAGACCTGCTTTTCTGAGGGAACCTAGCAAGATTTCGAAAGACATGTGAAATTTCTGTTTGTTCGAGCTAATCTCAGAAATTATTGTACGGATTTCATACGGTTTTCATCATTAGAAAAAAGTGTAATCTTGAAAGGCTTAGGCTTTGACTTATAAACATTTTTCAAAAATCCACGGATATGATATATGATATTTGTGAATTAAGTCAGAAAAAATCGTTCTCTTTGAAAACTTGTTTAATGGGTCACTAGTTTTATATGTAACTAGCGACTGACCCTCGCTTCGCTTCGGGTTCGTCCCTAGAAAAAACCAAATCCATCCCATGGGAACAGAACATTTTTCCGGGATGATATATATATATATATATATATATATATATATATATATATATATATATATATATATATATATATATATATATATATATATATTCCATAACCTTAATCAATAAACGGTCCATCTAGAACAAAAATAATTTTTCAAATCGGATTAGTAGTTCCCGAGGTTAGCGCGATCAAACAAACATACAAACAAACTCTGCCCCTTTATAATATTAGTATAGAGGATGTATGTGATTTTTCGCAGATACTACTAGACCACCACGCACGGACGAAGAGAACGGTAGACATTACTACTTCGTGACGCACGACGAAATGATGGCAGATATAGCTGCTAACGAATATCTGGAATACGGTGAGTCACTTAGTTTTTTATATTCAAATCTAAATTGTTATATTAACGCCATTATTATGTTATAACTTTGTGCTCTATAAGTTTTATCCTTAGTTTAATCTTTTACTTGCTCTTATCGCGTATTTGATTTATATGTATAACTAGCATTGCCCGCGGCTCCGCCTGCGTTCAGATGACCAAAAACCAAATTCTTAAGTTTTACATATTAGTATACTCTTATTGACTTGGATAACCAGCTGTCATCATACCAAATTTCATCAAAATCCCTTCAGTGGTTTTTCTGTGATGCGGCAACAGACAGACAAAAATTCTAAAAACTATAGATTCGGCCTCAGTATCGATAATTATATTGATTTCCATAAGATTTTCCAAAAAATATTTAATGTACATACAGATTCGGCATAGTTACAATTTTATTATATGTATAGATTGCTCTGTTTCTAAGGTTCGTAGCGGGATGTTAAGTAGTACTAATATATTATAATGGCGATATTTTAACGGACTGTTCCTTTAATTACTATATTTATTATACATTATATTAGGAATATATTTATAGAATATCATATACGGAAAGAATATAATACATATTTGTCAAACAGTAACAACGGTTACCATGGCAACATGGCAATGTATTCTATCTCAACATAATATGTTGAGACATGAAACACAAATACACATATATTACATATCTTATTGCATAATATTTAAGTGTTTGTATCTTTTTAGTGTAGCATTATTTATTAATTCAAACTTCACAACATCGTTCCAGGCACTCACGAGGACGCTATGTACGGTACAAAATTAGATACAATACGTCGTATACACTCCGAGCGTCGCATCGCAATACTGGACGTGGAGCCGCAAGCGTTGAAGATACTGCGCACTGCCGAGTTCGCGCCCTACGTCGTCTTCGTGGCGGCGCCGTCGCTGAACAATGTCGCCGATGTGAGTTTATACTTACTTTTTTTTGGGTTGGTTGTCGATTTACTTTGATGATTTATTTGGATTTTGGGTATATTGATTGATTTTTATAATCATCTTTTTTTGGTATTGGGAAGCTCAGGTAAGATTGAAATAACTGACTAGAATTCTCCTATTAATTAGAAGTAAAAATATCGTAAGTCCGCAAACGAGAGGTAAATCTATCCTGTTTTGTTATCTACACAATACTTCGTTTTGATAAATACACTGCGATTTTAAATGCAAGACCAAAGTGACAAATTTCATGGCTTTTTAATTTTTTGCGCGGAACCCTAATTCTTATTCTATAATAAAAGAAAACCTATAACATCAGCTATCTGCCAGCCTATAACATCAGCTATCTGCCAGTGAATTTTCTGTTAAAATCCATCCAGACGTTTTGGAGATTAGCCGGAACAAACCGACAGACAAAAAATTAAAAATTGTTTTTTCTTATAAGTGCCATATATTATCTTCTTCTTCTTCTCAGCTCAAACACTTCCACTGTTGGACATAGGCCTCCCTCAAAGATTTCCACGGCAATCGGTCTTGTGCCGTATATGTGTAAAATATAGTAAAAAGCTGTTATTTTGACATTACAAACATACACTTCAATTATGTTTATTTGCATAGATTAACATATTATTATTATCTTTAATATTTTCCAGTATGACGGTTCTCTCGAAGTGCTCGCCCGCGAGTCGGACCAGCTGCGACGCACGTACGGCCACTACTTCGACATGTCGATAGTGAACAACGACATCGACGACACGCTCGCGCAGCTGGAGGCGGCGCTCGCGCGCATGCGCTCCGCGCCGCAGTGGGTGCCCGTCTCCTGGGTGTATTGACCTACCGACTGCTATCTGTGAGCGATAGGAGACCTTATATCTGCCAACGTAGAGTTTGTTTTTGTTTGAATGTGTTTTGTTTATTATCGCTACGTTGACTTACCGACTGCTATCCGTGAACGATACGAGACCTTGTGGCTGTCACGGTAAAGTTTGTTTTTGTTTGAATGTATTTTGTTTATTATCGGTGTATTGATTGACCTATCGGCTGCTGTATGTGACGGTAAAGTATATTTTTGTTTGAATGTATTTTGTTCATTATTGTTGTATTGACCTAACGACTGCTATCTGTGAGCGATACGAGACCTTATGCCTGTTACGGTGAAGTTTATTTTTGTTTGACTATGTTTTATTTATGATCAAATATCGGTGTATTGGCGTACCGACTGCTACGTGTGAGCAAGATATGAGACCTTATGTCTGTCACGGTAAAGTTTGTTTTTGTTTGAATGTGTTTTGTTTATTATCGCAGTATTGACCTAACCACTGCTATCTGTGAACAATACGAGACCTTATAGCTGTCACAGTAACGTTTCTCTTTTTGGTTGACTATGTTTTATTTATAATCAGACATCGGTGTATTGATCTAACGACTGCTATCTGTGAGCGAGTTGAGACTTTATGTCTATAATGATAAAGTTTAATTTTATTTTATTGTCTTTTGTTTTCTTCTAGCACGTGTCTTCGATGTATTGGGGTATTGACTGCTGTCTGTGAGGTTAATGCCACTTTATGTCTATGATGGTAAATTGACCCTTATTTGATGGTCTTTTGCTTGTTTTGGAGTGGATATACTGGATATAATGGACTTTATGTCAATGCAATTAGGTTGAATTTCTTTTGAAGTGCGTTTGCCAGTGCGTCGCTTTATGTCTACACCGGTAAAATTTACTTTTGTTTTATTTTAAATAAAACCTTTTTTCGCGTTTTATTTATCGGCTTAGGTTTCGAATGGTTTGCAGCAAAAAACGGGCGATCTCTTCCGTTTAACGAAATAATAGTTTTAATTAAAATATCAAATATTCGCATAAATGTGAGAAAGTATTGTTTATAGATTGTGGTGGATAGACTGAACTTTATGTCAATGAGGTAAGATTCAGTTTTGTTTGAGTTGTGGGTGTAATGACCGAATTATTGCGGTATGTGACTTCAAGTAATAATGTGTAGTTTTGTTTGGTTTTGTTAGATTTTTCTTTTATTGAGACTGGGAAGCTCAATAGCTTCCAAACGCTACCTTTATGTGACATGAGGCTTTATTCCCATGCAGCAAGGTTCAATTTGGTTTGGTAATGTTTGTTCTTTTATTTGATTGGGTATCGTGGGTATGTTGATTGACTCCTACATGTAAGCTGAAAGAGACTTAATGTCTATAGAGATAAGGGTTAGTTTTGTTTTATATATTCTGAACTTCAGAATTTTGTTTGATTTAGAATGTTTTCAATTTTGAGTTTTGTTAAATGGAAGGAATTAGGAATGGACTTATTCGAGGCGGTTTTATAATTTTTGGTTGAATTGAATGTGATTTTACATAAATATTTTAACTGTAATTTTCATATTATTGCTATATTTCAATTATGTATATGTTTCATTTATATGTGTCTTTGAGGAAAGAAAAATTGTTTATGTATTTATATTTAAGGCGAATAATATCAATTGGCTGTACCGTAATTACAAATAATTTATTGGAATATGAAATCCATTTTATTTTAATGATACACATATAAATAATACAGTACAATCGATGTAAGTTATATTACTTATTTTAATAATTAACAGCTATAAAGTACAATTTTATTTTAATGTTGTGTGCCATTAACTGGTTAATGATAAATATAAAGTCTCTTAAATAAAACTATCTTTTTGGATTATTTCGCGAATTTATTTTGATTTTTGGTTCCCGTAGTTTCGAATGCTTTACAGCATTCATGGTCACGGGAGAGACTGAGGTGTTACATGTCTTGAATGTATAGTTGTTACAGACAGCCTACCCACAATTAACAAAATGAAAATTGCACCAATTACCTTACAATATTTTTTAACTCATTCGAAACGTCGGAAACCAAAAATCAAAATAAATCCGCGAAATAATCCGAAAAGATAGTTTTATTTAAAATGTCAAATATTCGCGTAAATCTAAGAAAGTATAAAGTCTCTTTTTAGATGAGACTACACGTTTTTGTTTTGGAAAATTGATATTCAATAAAAGGATACAACGATGGTAAAAATTAGACCTTTCGTCGTATTTTTCTTGTAAAACGTATAATAACTATTTGCAGAATATTTAGTTATGATTTTTTGACAGATCGAATAATAAGTTTCATTTTTTTTTTAAAGTATACGATTCTGTCATTTTCAAAAGCATAGATATTATGCTTAGGATACTTCTATGGAAAGTCATAACCATACTTAGTTAGCTTTTGTCAATTTCAAAATGACAGAATAAAAGTTTCGCTTAATATGTTTTAAATTAAATAAGTCCGTCGAAAGACATTTCGATATGTTACTTAATTATTGAAAAGTATTAATTTAGAATGTTTTGTGATAATTGTTATTATTTATTTATTATATTTTGTTATATTATTGTTTTTTTTTTATTAATATAATATACGAAGTCGTGATTATTTGGTACAATGCCGCTCAAAACATTTTGTGCCAAATATGACTTATATACGAATAATACGGCATCTTGATTGCGGATTTTTAGAACGGTGTACATAAATATTATATATATTATTAGCTAATTTACAAAAAGGGAATAACTCTTTAGAGTGTATTGTAGCTCAAATGTTTACTTCAAAATTTAAACTTAAGATCTATCCTATTATAAGTAATGGCGGTTGTCCAACTAAGATACAATTAAGGTGTTTTTTAAATAAATAAAAAGCTTAGCTTACTTTGATTTTTTTTATTAATATGGCATTTTTTTTTATATTTGTCACTATAAATAAAAACATTATAAAAAATATACTTATTGTTTATTTTGCAAAACTTAAAATTTTGTTAATTTATGTGGTAATGAATCTTAATAGTATTGTTTCTTAGTTGGAAAACCTTTTGATTATTATATCACAGGTTTTTAGAATTCACAGGGTTGCAAGGAACATTGTAGTATTTTGTTCTTTTTTTTTTTGTATTTTTTCTTTTTTATTTAAATTATTATTAGCATTATTGATTACTATAATAAGGATTTCGAATGCCACGGAAACGTCTGTCTTTATAATCAACAAAAATAGTAGGTAATATAGTTTCTTTCATTTTAATGTAAAAAACAAAACATTTAACATTCCCATTTCCGTGGTTTTTGGTAGATTTTTTTATTAATTTTGTTATTTTTTTTGTTTTTGTTGTATTTTTTTTCAATAAGGCGATGCACTATAACATCTTGAAACTATAAATGATTACATTGATTAAGTGAATCAATGTTTTTCTTCTTGCTAAACGGGATAATGATGCTGAAATTATAGACGTATTAACCTTCCTATCACTGTAAGTATTGCAAATGAATTAGCAGTTTTTTTTTTCAATAATAAATAAACGTTATTAGTAAATGTCGGCCTTATTGAATCATTCACTCGTTCTCCATTCACTTATAGCACTTTTGCATTCCTGTACAGATACTACTACCTAGTAGCGAATTTTACTATTTAACTCACTTTCACTATTGTTAATTTAAGAATATTAGGTGTAAGGAGTGAGCAAAATTATAATTATTTTTTTCCTTATTTTTCTATTAAATGCAAAATTTTAAATGCAGGTTATCTACCTCTTTTGCTCAACGGTAACTCTTTTTAGTTTTCTTATAGTATTAACAATCGATTTCTTTTTTATTTACCCTTTAAGCTATCAGTTTAATATTCTTTATTGCCTGCATTTAAAATTGATGTCTCTTTTCTTGGCAAATAACTCCTTAATTTTCTTCAAATGTAAGTGACGCTTCGTTGATTCATAAAAATCGTTATTAGTGTGCTATAAAATACTTAATGCTATATCTAACCATTTCTTTACATATTTGTTATAATAATGTTTTGGAACCTTTAAAAAAAATCATTACCTAAGGAGCCATATTAAGTATAAATGTAGTTAAATTTAATATTATACAGTATTGAATTTATAGGTAAGTGTGTGACGTAAATGGCGTGCGAGTAGCACTGTTTTGTTTGACATTTATATAGTGTTGCCATATATTTATAATAAAAAAAATATTTGTTTATTATTCGTATATAACATGCAATATGTAATGATAAATGCTTAGGTTTGATATTATATACATAACGTAATTTGTTTTATATGGTCTTTGGAAAACTATAAACAAAACAATATAAATATGCTTCATCGTTCTCACACCGTGTTATATGTGATATAATAACAATATTATACAATACAGTATACATTTACAAAATATTGCAACTTATATTATATATAATAAATAAATTTTATTTACTTAGACAATTCATTCCGATATATTAAGAGTTAGCTGTTTCGTTATTTTAAAACAAATGTTTGAATGTTTAATTAATGTAATAGAGAAATTGAAAAAATGCTATTTACGAATATGTAAGACATATTATGGTACTTTTATGTACTTACTTATCAAATGTTTTTTTTTTTTTTTAAATTTATATTTAAATAGTATCTATTTATTCAGCCGAAGATGTATGCAAAGCATGTTTTGATGTTTTAACACGTACGTATCATAGATATAGATTTTAAAATAAATGATTTTCTTCATAGTATTTTAGTTTTTAGTGTTAGACTAATTTGTTAAATACAAAGTTTTTATTAAAGGTGTTATTTATGATCTGTAATTTTCTAATAAATAATGTTATATTATTATTATTATTAAAAACAATAATGCACGTTTATAGCGTGGCTAGAGTAGGTAATGAAGTTAATTTTTTTTTCTTTGTTAGTGCTACTCATATATGAAAGAGTGTGAGAGTTTATCTATATATGTAATAATTATTATATTTAAATAAGAGTATTTTCAATATTATATACATCACAAACTTAACTTTGTCTTAAACATTCCATCACAGTTTTTTTTTAATTTATTAGTAGTTTCTTTAAAAGTCACTAGATTATATTAAGTTAAAGTGGTGTTTGAATTTATATAATTATGAGAATAAATACTTATTTGGTTAATATTAAGGATTTTTTAAATTAATATAACTAATTATGGTATAGTTTTTTTTTTTTCATTTAAATTATATAAGAATTATCATTGTTATTCGTATCCAAAGACGTTTAAACACTTGTAGAAAATTTGGGAAATACATATATTAAGGTATAAAATGATATTGAAACAACATTAAAAAGAGCAATGAAAGATAATAGTTACCTATTAATTTTTAAACATAACAAGTAAGATAATATACTAAATTTAAAATTATATTAAATCGGGTTGATATAATACTTAATATTCTGTATGAATATCAACTCGACTTCTATAGTAATAAAATGCATGCAATTTGAAATGTATTTAAGGTCAATAAAATCTGTAATCCAGATTTTTTTCCAATAACAACTAACGATGACTGAAATAAAACCTTATTATAACTGTTAAAAATTGAATAAAGAGCACAAAATATTTTTTTGTTTTATTTCTGCGTTTCCTTTATAAGTCTTAAAATTACATTTTATATTTTAATTCTTAATAGATAATAAGCGCCGTAGGTTTAGGTATTTAAATAAAGGTAAACTAAAAGCTCATGTCAATATTATTTCAATGAAGCTTTATCTAATATAAAATAAAGTGTGTGTGTGCTTAAGTACGGACCTAAGACTTTTTAGAACATTGAAATAAAAAAAATAAAAAAAAAACATTAAATTTATCATTTTTTTTCTTTTCTTGTTTAGTTTTTGTTTTATTCGTATTCTTCTCAGCAAACCCTTTTATTGGATACCCTTATCATGGGGGTGCATAAAAAGATATAGTCCGCCATCTTTGAGTATCCGCCATATTAGATTTACAATGACATCACTTTGCTCAGCTCTTCGAGCAATAACAAGCATCGTGTTCTTCTTATAGACTTCTCAACGAGAGGGACAGAGACAAATACACAATTTGCCCTTTCTTAAAATCGCAATGGGGCCGAATATGCTATAGAATTACTATATTTATATATTGACTAATATAGTGATCTGCCAAAGTTTATCGGTTACATTTTGTTTATCTTCACTTTTCTTTGAACTATGGCTGTTACAGCCGTAAGCCACACAAAATGGCAAAATGTTTTAAAGTTTCCTTATAGCAAAGTCTGTTACATCCAATTACTCTTTTATCATTAAAATAACCACAAATATGAAAAACACCGTGAGTCACCAGCTGGTTACTTTGACAAGTGAAACGTGGCTTCACTTCGTTAAAGACGATAGTTGCTTTATTATTACGTCTCTTTCTAACTTACGTCACCTCTTATTAAGATAAAGTAGTGAAAACTATAGGTTTATTGGTTCAGTTTAATACGAGTCCTCCATGCTTGTTATTGCTCGAAGGCTTAGCTCATCAAACCCTTTCATTTGATGCCCATATCATAGACATCACTATGGAAATGATAAATCACCATTTTGTTACGTCTGCCATATTGGATTCACAATCGCGGCATTTAGGTAATCTTGCAGTCACTAGAACCACACGAGTGCCAAATTTCAGCTCAATCGGACACTGGAAAATGGGTCTTTAGCTTGCAAGATTTGATTACAGACAGACACCGGGAAGGTGAAAGTTAGTTTGTAATATTTTTTATTTCATCGATATAAAACATGTGTTGTTTGTTTATAATAATAAAGGGAATAATTAATACCCTCTTAAAGATAGACATCACTTCACACTTAAAGTGAGATTTAACGACTAACTTCACACTGTACTTCACCAATAAAGATTAATGTAAGTATTACTGCAATAGAATTCTGATATAAATATATAATTTCGATTAAATTGTCACATCTTCGGTAGTATAGTGGTAAGTATCCCCGCCTGTCACGCGGGAGACCGGGGTTCGATTCCCCGCCGGAGAGAACTTTTTGTTTTTTGTTTTACCTATATATATTTTTTTTAAATTCATGTGCATATTTAAACTGGATTAGTTTTTATTTTATATAATTACTTAACTAAAGGTAAACAAAGAGTCATGGGTACTTAACCTTTTATTACCATGGCATTGACATATTTTCAATAAATTTTTTTTATTATTTATTCATTAAGCTCAGTATATTTAGGTATTTGACGTAATACAGACGTCAGAGGTATTTAATCTTTAATATAATGTCATTCAGATATAATTGTCAATTGTTTTTTTAATATTTATTTATAGAGTTTATCGACAATCACAAATCAAAATAATATCTTCAAACTTATGAAGACATAAGCTTATATACCTACTAAATCGCATTGAAATTAAGTGTATTGAAAGTAGAAAATATCCATATATGGTATTTTATGTTAAAACGTGATTGTTGTTGGAATTATTTTTTCAGGAGTGATTGATGCAATATCCATCAACAATCTTTCTAGTTTTGGTATAACAGTACCTATTTATCTTCTTTGAAAACGGTTGTAAATTTTTATTTTACATATTTTAATTGTATTTTTAAAAAAAATTATATAACAAGGGAACTAAAACAAAGTTTTTGTTATATTAAAAAAATTTCGAGAGGTGTCATTGGACACACAAACTTCTTTTAAAGTTAAAAATTAAACTCAACATTAAGTAATGCATTATTCGTTACAAATGAAAACAGATTATTTTTTTACTTCTACAATATGTTTCAAATAAATATAATTAGTACCTTCTAACGATATAACGACAACGACTCCATTTAAACATAGTCCTGTGTATTACTCGACTAAATAGACACAGAAGTTAATACACCGTTCATAAAGCAAATAACCGGCCATTAAAATTTGTATATCTAGACCGGTGAAGTTAAAAAAATAAAAATAAAATTCAAATATATATGTATATTTGTAATTATATAATAATATAAAAGCAAAAAGTTCTCTCCGGCGGGGAATCGAACCCCGGTCTCCCGCGTGACAGGCGGGGATACTTACCACTATACTACCGAAGATGTGAGAGACATATTGAAATTGTGTATTTATTTTTTATAACATTAGAAGTATGACATTGGAATGAATAACTATAATTATTATAACAATGAAAATATACATACCTAAGTAAAAATCTTGTGTATCTTAAATTTTTGTAAATCAATAGGTACAAGAGATTGATGTACATACAAAAGCCCAACATGGACAGTCTGCGTCTCAAAAAAAGAAAGCACTAGTCTCGAATGAGGCTCCCTAAACCTGGCCCCTTAGGATTTATTTTTTTTCTAATTTTTGAATTTTTATTTTAACATATCGTTTATTCTTGATTGTTCGCCATAAATAATTGTTTGTTCGTAAATCGTTTATTTATAAATAATTAAACAAAAATATACCTTTAAAATAGCCCCTTTAATCAACATTTATATTTTTTCTTGTTACAAGTAGTCTTTAAATATTCATTAAAACTTCTTCGTTTATAAAATACGGTTGTTCTATCATCAAATTGCCTATTTTTTATTTCATTAACATATTTCAATTAGCTCAACTATGACTCAGATATACATTTTTTTTAGATTACTATACATAATGGCAATAAGTTAATACAAATGTCAAATGTCAATGTCATTTTTATATTTTTAATCTGTGTGAGAGTGTATGTGCATAGTGCATCATTTTGAATTTATATTTTTAATTTTATTAGATTTTAAGGCAAAATTATCCATACATTTAAATTATTTATTAATAATATATCATAAACAAGAATGGCACATCGAGAACGTCGTTCTAATGCTGGCAATCGTATGGCGAAATTGTTAGACGAAGAAGAAGAAGATGATGATTTCTATAAAACTACTTACGGTGGTTTCCAGGATATAGAAGAAGATCGAGAATATGTGTTAGTAATATATATAATCATAAATATTATGTGCTTTGCTATAATCATATTAATATTTATTCTAAATCACAATCGTACAACGTGTTTACAATAATGCTTACTAGGTGTATAAATACAAAATTAACTGTAAAAAAAGTGTTTGTCTTTCAAGCTTTTTTGCTTACTACAAACTTAATAAATAGTTTTTATTGTTTTAATTTAGAGAAGAAAAGGAAGTTGAGGATGTAGTTGATTCGGATTTTGATATTGATGAAAATGATGAGCCAACTTCGGATCATGAAGCAGAAGCTAAAGAGAAAAAGAAAGTTAATAGTAAAGCTTACAAGGTAATGTTATTGGTCTTTTATAACAACAACTAATTAAAAAATATGGAATGGATGCTGTTCTAAATTATGATACTTTAGTTTTATATAAATTGGCTAGGTTTTTTAATATAGTATATCACATATAAATATGTGTATAGTCACACTATAAATCTTCTTCTCATGCAAGTAAAAAAGATTTTATCATGTAATAGTAACTTACTTAAGCTTATTGGTTCTACTGGTACTTACCTAGGTGCCTAACGGTAGCCTTTCTTTTTTACGCCAGGAATCCCTGGCTATCCGTCAACTATATTTCATCCTATTTTAACCAAGGTGTGAAAATGTAACAAACATACACACATACTAACTACCTTTTGTATTCCTCATATAATATCTTGTTCATCTTAGTCATATGATAGTAGTCTGATTAGAAGAAAACATTCTTTTATTTTAAAGTTAAAATATTTTGTATAAATCTTTCAGGACCCAAATAGAAAAAAGAAATCAGAGAAAATAAAGAAGACAATAACGAGAAAATCTAAGGAAACCAAATCAAAAGATGGAGTTGAGAAATTAGACAAAATTGACAAATCTCTATTAGATACATCAATAGGTTTGTCTTTTTATTACTTTTTCCATCACTTTAAACCATAGTTATTAGCGTTTAATTAAAGTTGTAGTTTTTTTCTCTCATTAGTATATTTTTTTATCAGGCATATGGTCAACTTTTAGAATATATAAGGAAAAGGTAAAATTGTATGACATATTTTTTTTCGTTATTCGGGGGCGGAAATGAGGCCTTATCAACACCATTCCTTCATATAACTTGTAAAATTTCAGAACTTTATAATATCAAATGAAACTTTATCTACTAATGTAATAAAAATCTGATATAATTATACAATTTCGATTCATCTGTCACATCTTCGGTAGTATAGTGGTAAGTATCCCCGCCTGTCACGCGGGAGACCGGGGTTCGATTCCCCGCCGGAGAGAACTTTTTGTTTTTTTATTTTATATATTTTTTTCACAATTTATGTGCATATGTAAACTGGATTAGTTTTTTTTGCAATAAAATAGTTACATAATAATATTAATAATGTAGATAATTTTTTATTTTGTCTATTGACTCATATTGTCCAAATAAAATTAATTGAACTCTATGCTATAAAATGCCAAATAAATCAGAGGTTCCAAATAAGCAATGTAAATCAGTGCTAAAATAAATAACATAGTGTATCTTATGTTAATGAAATTTCTTATATTTACTCGATCTATCTTCAGATATTAGAACACCGCTTTATATTCGAAAAAGATAGTTTTCTTTAAAACATCATAAATTAACTTGAAATTTTAACTTTTTAGAAAGAAAGTCAATAAGACAAAGTACAGCAGTAAAATCAGCAGAAACACTGCAAAGAATTAAAATAAGGTCAGAACTAAAGAAGAAAAAGCCTAAAAAAGTGGAAGAGCGTGTTCTCACGCAAGAGGAATTGCTCGAAGAGGCTCTTATAACAGAGAAAGAGAACCTTAAAAGTTTAGGTAAGTCATATTTATTAGTCATTACAGTTTTAAATTACTTGTGCATGTACAATGTACATTTTTTTACACCATCAGAAAGTAGAGATGTAAATGAACAAAAAACCGACCGACTTTTTAAAAGAGCAGATATTTTGACGGTAGAATTTTCGTTTGAAAATTAGGGTGCTTTTTCGATATTAAGTCAAAATAAAGTAAAAATTAATATTTTAAGTAAAAAAAATACAGTGTGTTTGGGATATGAAAAGGTAAGGTTTCACCAAATTTCTTGAAAAAAAGTTTTTTTTTTGTAAAAGATAAAAATTGAAAACCAACAAACAACTTGGTTATTTGATTTTTTCACAAAAATTTTAAGGTTACGTAAAAAGAATTTAAAAACAAAAGTTGTAGATTTTTTTTTACCTACAACTTCGCCATTTACCTTTTTTCCCATAGGACTTGAAGTTTTGCCAGAAATCAAAATAACCGGTTTTTACCCTTAAAAACTCAACCCCTCCTACTTCCTGACCTCAGATCGCCCGTTAATTATTTTTCCTTTCATTTTGGTTATATTCTGTTCCTTTTCCAATGGGTTTCATGCTACTTTTAACATTTTTTTAACTTTTTACCATTTACAATTGCTTCAGCCCTGCTCTAAAAGAAATTATAAATAGATTAAGAATTTGATGATGTCATAGATTGTACATAGTTATCTGCTACGAATACACAATTTCGACATGTCTCTCACATCTTCGGTAGTATAGTGGTAAGTATCCCCGCCTGTCACGCGGGAGACCGGGGTTCGATTCCCCGCCGGAGAGAACTTTTTTATTTTTCTTTTTCTTTCTTTTTATGTTACACATATTTATAAAATTAAAAATAAATTGTATTATTTTTAGATTTAATTCTTATTAAAATATAATTGAAAAAAAAACACATGTTCATATTAGTATGTGATCTGTGTTTATATGTAATTTAATTTATAAAGAAAAATAAGTAATATTATAATAATTGCCAATGATTTTAAGCATTTATAATAAATTAAGTATATTATGGATGGTAAAATATATTAAATTATTTGTTTTCAGAGAGGTTCGAACAGAGTGAAATAGAAAGGAAAAAGATACGACCTATTAAGAAAACCATCACTGGCCCTGTTATTAGGTAAATAATAATGTTAAAGTATAAGTTATACTTTGAACATCATAATATATTATTTAATTGTATTTAATCTGTAATTGTCTTTAATATTTTATAATACTAGCGATTCACCCTTGCTAGGCTCGGATTAGTCCCTAGTTTACATTTTAACGTTTAGTAGAGATTTCTCAGAAATGAGATGTTTTCCCGCAGTAAAAAGTATCCTATATGGATAACCAGCTATCATCATACCAAATTTCATCAAAATCTGTCCAGTGGTTTTTTCGTCATGCGTTCCCAGACAGACAAAAATTCTAAAAACTATAAATTCGGACTCTGTATCGATAATAATGACTATAACTTCCTCGGTGGTGTAGCTGGCTAGCATGTACGGCTGCACACCCGGAGGTCCTGGGATTGAGTCCCGGGTCGGACCAAGTTTAGTTATTAAGTATTTCTGTATAGTAAGCCTCAGTAACAGCCCGGAGTTGGGAAGTTTATTTATTTATTTATTCAAATAGGAAGCCAACGTTGTATACAATAATATTTCTTATTCTAGAGCACACTTTTAAGTATCTGTGATAGAAATTGTATACCTCATAATACTTTCTTAGATTTACGCGAATATTTGACATTTTAAATAAAACTATCTTTTCGAATGTATACCTCACTTACAGGCTAACTCAACATGCCTAATATATAAAGAAGAACGCGAAAACAATACAAAACATTCTTTGAAAGTAGTAATTTTAAAAACTTACTTAACAAAAAAATGTTACAAAAAAAAACACATGAAAATAAAGACCGCTAAAAAATTATAAACTACTAAAATGTAAATAAACAATACGAACTATAAAATATTTCATTGTGAGATTAAAAAAAACATAACAAAAAATTAAAACAAACTACGCATACAACTTAAAAACTATAAGAGGCAATTATTAAATAAAGCTATCTTTTCGGATTATTTCGCGGATTTATTTTGATTTTTGGTTCCCGACGTTTCGAATGCTTTACAGCATCCATGGTATAGTGACTTACCTCGCTTCGCTCGGATTTGTCCCTAGTTTGCTTCCCAATACAAATTTTCATCCCCATTTTCCCGCCCTTAAGGGATGATTTCCAGGATAAAAAGTATCCTAAGTCCTTCCCAGCGTCTCAAACTATCTTCTTACTAAACTTCATCTAAATCGGTTCAGTAGACCCAGAGATTACCCCCTACAACGTCACAAACTCACAAACTTTACTTCTTTATAATATTAGTATAAATAATAATTGTTATTTTTTCATAGATACCACTCGTTTGCAGTACCAGTAATAATTGATGTGACGCCGGAGAACAAGCCTAGTGTCTCTGCTACTACGGATATTAAATTAAGTGATATTATCAAGAAGGAAGAATGTGAGCATTTTTTACATTTTTAATTTGTATATGTACTAGCGACTCACTCTCGTTTTGCTCGGGTTCGTCCCTAGCTTTCATCCCCATTTTTACTCCCTTAAAGGATGATTTCCGGGATAAAAAGTATCCTATATCCTTCTCAGGGTCTCCAACTATCTTCTTACCAAATTTCATCTAAATCGGTTTAGTAGATCCGGAGTTTACCCCCTACAACGTCACAAACTCACAAACTTTACCTCTTTATAATTAGTATAGATATTATCAGTGACCGTTTGTTTATTTATTTATCTACACTAATATTTAAAAAAAAAACGTGTAATTGTACTTATGTACGCACGTAAGTAGTTATACTTCTTTGGCGTAACAGAACAAAAATAGCTAAAGATTTCTTACATCACCGCAGAGTGCTAAACACTTTTTTTTTTCGATAAAAATGTGTTCTTTCAGAAATCATAATAAATTTAAATAGAAAAAAAATTACGGTTGATTTATTTTATTATCTATTGCTACCTAGTGACGTATCTGAGTGAAGCTAATGTAAATCTAGTAATATTATATACGCCACTTAAATGGCAAACGGCCGTCCTTAGCTCCGAAAACACCCAATATGGATATCGAATTATCGTCCATACATAAAATTTCTTTACTTTTTGAAGTTTTTTAGGCACGTTTGGAAAAAAATATGAGTAAAAATATGAGGGTAAAATTTTTACGATGCGCGCGCACGCCGACAGCCAAAAGCGACATGATGAAGTTGATTTTGTTGTTGTTGATTTTTTTTTATTTCATTATATTTGCAGGTTTAACGCCAGGTGATTTAAGTGAAGCTTACACCCCAATAACAGAAGCTAAAGCCGAGTGGGAGGAGAAAAAGAGTGATATGCCCAAAATAGACCTAAATGTTGTCGGTCCTGATGAAGAGATTAGAATTGAAGATGTTTCTATGTAAGTATATAATGTATGTATTCAGCCCTTTTTAGCGTCCCAATGCTGGGCACGGGCCTCCCTACAATACGAGGGGGATCAGGCCATAGTCCACCACGCTGGCCAAGTGCGGGTTGGCGGACTGATCACGTCTTTCGAAAACTTGTTAGGTCCTCTCAAACATGCAGGTTTCCTCACAATGTTTTCCTTCACCGTAAAACAAGTAGTAATCATGTTAGAAATGATTCGCACATGAAAATATCAGAGGTGCGAGACTCGGGATTTGAACCCGCTTCACTCGGTTTCCCAAGCGAGCACGTTGCCACTGGGCTACCATTGTCTATAAGTATATAGTAAGTAAAAATTTAAAACTAGCGATCTAGGTACCTTTTAATGGGTAGTGATTATAAGATATATTATATCCTATAGCCTTCCTCAATAAACGGGCTATCTAATGGAAAAAGAACTTTTCAAATCGGATTAATAGTTTCTGAGATCAACGCGTTCAAGCAAACAAACACACATACTCTTCCTCTTTATAATATTAGTATAGATTTAATCTAACAACCGCTTGTGAACATTTTAATTTTTGGTTTTTTATTTGAAAGTACATATGATTAGTAAGAATTTAAACAATTGGTGTTAATAATATTTATTCATTGTTACAGGAAAGAAGCAAAATCTTCAAAGCCCAAAGAAAATGTGAAATATCACGAAAGAACGTTGATTTCATTTGAGAACGACATCAAAGATGTAGCTTTCAACGCTTGTTTCCCACAAAACAAGCCCAAGAGGCGGCGAGAACTCTTATGTGCTGTTACCAAGTATGTATAAGTTATGTTTATTTATATTTTTAAAAATATATAATTTATATATCAAACGACGCTTTTGTATCTATAGTAATATATATACAGGCAGCGCCATCTTTTGGCGAATTTTATTATTAATATTAGCCTATGTGTTTGTTACTCCAGGTTATAGTTTATCTGTATACTAAACTTCTCGCGGGTTCGTTCATAGGTACGTTTTAACGGTTAGTATAGTAATAGATAGACTATATTATATAATATATATACGAAGGTATGATGGGTTGTTGTGGGTTGTGTTATAACGAGTTTTCCGTGGGAATGAGATTATCTCCCGCGGTGAAAAGTAGCCTATGTCACTCTCTAGCATTCCAACTAATCTCTACACAAAAAAAACACGCCAATCCGTCATTCTGTTTCGACGTGAAAGAAGGACAAACAAACAAACACAATTTCTCACTTATAATATTAAATTATGGATTTAATATTTCAGGAGAACGAACCAGAAGGATTTAATTTTATATAGATCCAATAACAAAACTCCCATACAGAAGTGTAGATGCATTTCATATACAGATATACATACATACACAGAGTTACTTTCTCATTTATATATTAGTATGGATTCTAATTATTTTATTTTATTTATAATATTATTTAATATTTCAGGAGACCCGCCCGCTATATAGATCCAATAACAAAACTCCCATACAGAAGTGTAGATGCATTCCGTATTATACGTGAAGCGTACTGCCAGCAGTTAGAGGCAAGAGGGGACCGGAGCGACCACAAACTGACCGCTTGGTTGAAGGCTAGGAGAGCTCATACTGCTTCGTCGTATGTACAAATACATATTAAATAAATAAATATATGTTATAAGTGCTTGTTGTTTACTTTAAAATCCTCTAAAAGTGTATGTCTTTAAATTTTTATATTCTTTGATAATGTTGCTATGATCTAAAACGGGATTTTTAGCATAACGGGAACTCTCTAAATTGAGTGCCAAACACACTGATATACAAAAATTCAAGATATGCAATTACTCAAAAGTGTCCTAAAGAAGTGCAAGATTTGATTGCGATTTCTTCAAATCTCTTGTTCATTGATTTTCGGATGTCATAATAAAACGCACGTTGTTTTGTTTAAAAAAGCACTTTATGTGGTGTACGTAAGTTCGAATTTGTGTTAAGACAGTAAGGACTTTCGATTTTTGAATTTTATTCTTTGGTTTCATTTAATGTCACATGTTGGTGCCACTTTTTTAAGAGATATTTGTTTGGAAATGTATATCTATGTTTAAATATCAAAAGCTAAACGAAGTTGAGTTTTTATAGTCGAGTCTTAAGCTCAAAAGTTTTGAACGGTAGTAATAGAATTGGGTGTTGTATAAACAAGTATAAAATTTTCAAAAAAATCAAATGCCATATTGTAAATGTTGAAAATAATACAATTAAAAAAATGATATTAAATAATTAATAATATATTTACCGTTATTATTATGGGATGAAAGTTTGTATGAAACCAACCTTTTTAGAGCATTTTTGGGTGTTTTAGAACGAGCGGAGCCGCGAGTTCTGCTAGGTTACCATATTAGATTGTATAGGCTTATCAAAGAATTTATTGCCTACTTGTCAATGCTGTAAAAACTATTCGTGACAAAAAAAAACAAAATTATTTTAATAAACTTTATTGACAAATAAATAATTACAACGATAACTTACACATTAATATAAGATCCAATATCTGTACAAAACTTGTACAACTTAAAATAAAATGTAGAAATATTTTCGAATTTTTTTTTTAATAAAAATAAGGTACATCAAATACTTCTAATAGCCAATAGTTAGATTCTTTATAAATCAGCAGTAAATGTTGGATTTAATCTTAAATCTGGCACGCTATTTCTTCTTGGTATCTTTTTTAATTCCTTAAAAGTTATTAGGCCAGTGGCATTTGCATCCAACCGTGAATGGTATTTAGAAGGGTCAGTCATAGGCAAATAGGGATATTCACTCAAATATGTCTGCGCGTTTTTTATTTTGTTCTCATGCGCAAAATCGTTTAACTGGGAAACAGCCATTTCGTACGAATTTAGTTTGCTATCAGCTAAGTTTTCCATTGATCTAAAAGTTTCAAGGACAGCTTTTTTATTGGGTATTCCCCTCAAACTACCTTGTCGACTCAATCTCCCTTCCATAACGTCTTCGAATAGATCATCAACATTAAACTTTTCCGATATTTTAACTAATTTTTTGCTCTCAGCATCCTTCTCTTCTTGCATTTGATTCCAGATCTTTGCTATTTCTGATGAAGGCATTGATCGGGATTTTTTTATAGTACTTCGTTTTCTAGGTTTCTTTTCTTCCAGAGATTCAGTAGATTGGCTGCTTGATAATACCTCGTTTTTCATTAGTTTTATAGTTTTTTTATCTTCCCTAAGTTCTTCTAATGATTGGAAATATTTTTTGGCCATCGTGAATCGATTTTTGTACTCAATATGAGCAGTTTCCTTTTCAACTACAGGTTCAACAGGTGTTTCTGGATCTTTTTCAATAATTTCTATCTCAATATCAGAAAAGCTTAAGTAGTTGGGATCTTTGTCGTGATTTGAAATTACTTCAAAATCGAAAGAGCTACTCGCACTGTCATTACTAAAGATTTCAAAGCTCTTGTCTTTCGATAAGGTTTTTCTACGTCTATTAGGTGAGACAACTTCGTTTTTATTCGACTTCGATGGTAACGTGAGATGTGTTGGCATTTCGTTGATCGATGCACTCATTTTCTTTGGAGTTCCTATAACAAAAAACAATATTAAAATAACTTGTATTTCGTAGAGAATGCTATTTGTTTAAAATGGTTTTTAAGTTTTCTCTTTTATTCTGCTATTTATGTCATTTCTGAAAAATTAATAGTTGATTTTTTACTTACTATGAGAGCTAATAATACTTAATGTAATTAATTTTGCAACATTTACCTTGAACTGAACTCGAGAGTTGCAGGTTATTCGAAGACTTTATAGAGCTAGATCTAGTAATACTTTGTCCTGAACTCCACTTGCTTGACTTAGAGACATCTTCGTAAAGCGAGATGAAATTTTTAACATTTATTTTTGGTAATTCTTCATAAGACTTATGTTTTTCCAAATCTTCGTCTACTGTAACAGTGGCTACTTTGCTAAATATATCCATTTCAGATTTACTTATTGATTTAAGTTTTGGCGTTGTTGGTGTAGCACGTGAAAGGTACAAGTTATTTAAATCTTTTATAGTGTTTTTTACAAAATTGTTACATTTTGGATAAGAAGTTCTAGTTGATGTATATAAAGTTTCATCGAAACTTCTATTATGTTTAGTATGTGTCATTTTAGACTGTTTTTCTTTTAAGGAGCTCGCTTTTTCTTGGAAATTATCATGGGTTGATATTGAATATTCTTTTTCTTCTAATTCTATAGAATTTTTCGTCGTAGTGGACTTACTATCTGAATATATACATTTATCACTATCTTGATGTGTAATATTATACATTGATTTACATTTACGCCGTGCCCAAGGTAATTCCTCTGTTTGAGATATGCTATGGAATAATGATATACGACTAGAAACTAGACCACTTTCATGACTAACGTCTTCGATGTTCTTTTTCTTATCATTTTCATTATCCGGTAATCCTAAAAAAGTGTCGATTTTATTTAAAATATGTTTCCGAGAAGTACCGAAAAATCGTTTGGGGCTAGTTTCGAATGCTTGAAAAACTTTCTCTGATAATTCTTGTTTTAAATGTGAATTTGAATTGGAGCTTTGCTCATCGTTATCAGTACTCATATTAACATCACTACTTACTTTTAGTTGCTTGAAAGTATCAATTAAAGAGTGCTCTTTACTCCTTGATGTAGTTTTTCCAAAACAAGATGTTGCCTCGCTTTGCGGTGTTGCATCTTGTTCATTTCTGTCAATAACTTTGCTTTCGATAACTTCAATGTCATTAAGTGATTCATAGGTATCCGAACGTGAAAAATTCGGTTTTGTTAATTTATCACAATCATCTTGAGTTGTGTTTAAGAAATTTTGGACAATTTTCTTCCCTCTTCTTTTACTTAAGGAATCATTACGACGTAAATGTTTTAACGTCATACGTCTTTTATATTGTAGTGTTTTCATTTCCTCCGATTTTGCTTCAATTTGTTTTATCTTTTCATCCCAATATTTTTTCTTTTCTGATACTATGTTTTTATATGATTGATCACCGAAATGTCTTTCAATTTTTTTGTCGTTGTTATTTTGCTCCTTGTTGTATGCATTTATCTGGGCATGAAGGCTTCGACTTGCTGAAACGGATTCAGTAACTTTCGCCTGAATCTCAGAAATCTTTCCTTCTAATATTTTCGTTTGTCTTTTCACATCTGCTTTATATTCAGATGCAGAATCGACATGGGTTTTGTTACTTTCCACTGTGTAATCAATTCCTAAATTCTTTGATTCGTTTTCTCGGGTCGTTGTTATGGAACTAACTTCAGATCTTGTTACAAATTCGTCATAGATATCGTCAAGCTCGGCAAATGCTTCTGTTACTGAATCCGTCAGCTCATCATTTATTTTTTGCTTCATGCCAGATGCATCTTTCATACTTTTTTCATTTTCCTCAACAATCGGTGTAAATTCATGTCGTTTAACGTCGTGCTTGTGCACTTTAAGATCATCGTCAAGATTTTTATTTTTTCTTAAATCATGATCATTTTGCCAGAGTTCTTTCTCGGCAGGGCCCATTTTTGAAAATGCGCTTGAAAATTGTGATTTTCGTTTATTTACGTTTTCACTACTCAACTCGCTAACATTGCTATCAGACGAACAATTATTGTCGTCAATGCTTACATATGCTGAATCCCAGGTATCCTTTCTAGGAGATATTTCCCTATTCGGATGTAAATGGTCTGTATTAGAGGGTGTTGGGCTACTGCTTGTAGTTATATTTACATCCTCGGTTAAGTTAGAGTCAAAACTACTATAAAAATTGGAGTTATTGGAGCCGTTACTTACTTTTCTTTCTTTGCTAGATATTGTAGGTTCATAATATTCGGTATCTTTAATTGTATTTTTTATACTCCCCGTTTTTACCATCGTCGTTGAAGATGGAGTTGATGACGGGATATTTATTACAGGAGGCAAAGAAACAGGTGCGCCTATAATAAAGTCAGGCTTATCATTGTACATGTTAGATTCATCTTGATGCTGATCGATAAAAGGATTCATAAAATCATTCAAAGATGTTCTTTCAGTTAACAAATCTCTTTCTGGGTTAATATAAACAGAATCATCACGACCAGTTAATGCTCCTGTGATTATTTTATATACAGGTGTTTTTGGTCTCTCAATGTCAACGATACCAAGAAATGGGTTTGTAGTTTCGTTAATATTTTTATACTGAGTTTCTTTAAACAATTTGACATTGGCGTTTTCAGTCTCTTCGTTTTGGGAATTATTAGATTCATATTCATGAGGTATGAACGAACCAAATTGTTTTGCAATAGCATAAGTTTGATCGTTAATGTCACAAAGAAATGGATTGGTTAAGGATTGAACAGTATCTATTGACATATTATCGTCTTCAAACGGATCACCTACAATTGTATTATAGTTATCATCTATGTAAGTTTTATTTGTTTTATTGTTTTGAATGTTGGATGCTGCCACTGTCTGTGTATTTATTTCATTACTCTTAGTTTGTGGTTTTTCTAATAATATGGAAACAGAAATATTTTCAGGAATTATAATTTTGTCTCGTCTTTCTGACGATGTATGTCCCTTATTCATTTCGTTTTCTTCATAAAAGGTTGAATTTACAATATCTGGTATATGCTGTTTATTTATGGCTTGCATATTTTTGTTTGACAATTTCCTACTTTGTAAATTCAACAAAAACTTACAAACACTGTTCATTGTTACAACATTATGCGCTGTTTTATAAAACTTTCTTGAGTCACTTTTATGTTTTAGGCTACTGCTATTTTCTTGCTTTTTATCAGTTTCATAATATGCTGTACTTTTATTTTTTATATTGTCATTTTCCATTAAATATTTCGCTTCATCTTCAGTAATTTTTTCTAAGCAACCATTTTCTTTTAATAGCATCTTCTCTGTAACAAAATCTACAATTCTTATAACGACTTTCTTATCTGTTTTGATATCAACAATATCGATTTCTTCACCATCTTCTAAACAAAAACTATCTCGCTCTAATATTCCTAAAATATTTTTTGATGCGGTTACTTTAAATGGTGAACCAACGACATTTTGACCTTTGCTAGTAATTGATATTTCGTATTTGCCTTCTAAAGTGGCCACATAACCAATTTTGGCGTGATCTGGCATTATTTCGGTATCGATATCGATGTCGTATTTCGTTTTAGGTATATGGTATGTCTTGTTCATATCATTCTTTCCGTAGCTTCTGAGATATGTCGCGCCTTGTGTAAAAGGCAGTACATTTTCAGTATACGAAGACCTGGATTGTAGTCCTAATAAGTTCTGTCTTATTAGTTGAGCTTTGCCTAGGACTGGTGGTAAGACAGTCATTCCATATGTGTCTTTTGGCCCATGTATTAGAATATTTATATCACCTGGATCTAAAGATTGTTGGGCTGTTGGGTAAATTTTAAAATAAACTTTATTATTCACTTGTGCTGCTACCAATCCAGAACCTCTTGCAATGTAGTTGAGAGTGAACTGTGTTGTTTCTGGCGAGTCCTTTTGCGTTGCTCTCGATGGTGTCAATTTTGATAAAGCTATTCGAATGCTATTTAAATAATTTATCAGCCTCCATTCTTGAAGTCTACTTAAGGAGTCATTCAATTCTAGCTCATGTCGCGTAAATACCTGAAAATTAATGAAAATAGTGTAAGTGTAGTACTGGCTGTTCTAGTCGGTGAGTCTCACATAACCACCTATATGTCCACAGGTGGTATGCGTAAATACATTTCCCAACATAAAAAACGGTGTTAAAATTGAGTAAGCATTGTTTCTTTACTCAGAAACTTAGATCCTAGGTCTCTAAAGAACGGATTTGCTGTAAAAAGTTTTCTAAAGTTTTTTTTAAAGTTTTCTATAAACATAATAGCATGACCAATTACTACAAAAAACTATTTAAATTGGCGTGGCTAACCGCAACATTTGGAGAAACTGTTATAGTGAAATTCAATGCAGTTTTAACGTAATAACTTTAAAGTTTATGTAAATTCATCTTCCATGGAAAATTATATGTAATGCCTACTGAATATAATATTATGGTAAGTAAAGGCACTATATTATATAAGATGGACTAATTTTAAAGCTACTTAATGTTATGGAACTAATACAGCGTTAAATCATAAATATATATATTTATTTTATCTTTTTAAAATTGCTTGTATTCTAGTAATTATGCCATTTTTAAATACGAAATATTAGCTCTTCTAGTCAATGTAATCCGACCTCTATAATAATAATAATAACCCATTAATAACGTATGTTGAAATCCCTATTGCTATTTACATTTTGTAATATGTTGAAGTTTTATAAAATGTATGTACATCAACAAGCATTGCCCGCGGCTCCGTCCGCGTTCAGATGACCAAAAACCAAATTATTAGGTTTTACATATTAGTATACTCTTACATTGCAGTTTTTGTATTATTTCTCAGAGATGAGACATTTTCCCGTTTTAAAAAGTATCCAATATGTTGACCCGGATAACCAGCTATCACCTTACCAAATTTCATCAAAATCCCTTATTTTGCCCTTAATGTACAGATTTCTTTAGTTACAATTTTATTATATGTATGGATACAATATTTTTTAAATACGGAAACCGAAGTCGGGACCTGAGGATCTATATCTATACAATAAAAGTATAACTAAGCCGAATCTTTACATTAAATATTTTTTTGGAATATCTTTTTGATATAGACATTACTATCTTTATGGAGGAGGTATAGTTTTTAGAATTTTTATCTGTCTGTCTGTCTGTCTGTGACCGCATCATGGAAAAACCACTGGAAGGGTTTTGATGTGATAGCTGCTTATCCGGGTCAACATATAGGATACTTTCTACTGCGGAAAAAGGTCTTATCTCTGAGAAATTTATACTAAACCTTAAAACGTAAGTACGGACGAACCGGAGCGGAGGATGAGTCGCTAGTATTTTATATTAATAACTATAATAAACAATATTTCAACTAACCGGTTCTACACCGAGGTAATTGTCTGCGATCGCCTGTGCATGTTTCAAAGAGAGTCTCGTTGGGGGATGCCCCCCACAGGCGCCAGGCAGAGCTGAGTCTAGTATTCCACATAAAATCCAGCCATGACGCCACACTACGTCCAGATCGTCCACTCTCACTGGTCCTGCATCTATTAACCATTCTAATATATCTTGCTTCTGCTCCTCGCTCGAAAATACCACTGAAATATTTAAATAGTAACAATTACCTAGTGAATATGTTTATCCATAGAAGTTTTTGTGTGTTATTTTTTAAAATTAAAAAGTCTAAATGCATATAATTTAGGAAACTTTAACTGCCTCGGTGGTGTAGCGGCTAGCATGTACGGAGGTCCTGGGTTCGAGGCCCGGGTCGGGCCAAGTTCAGTTATTGAGTCTTTCTGTTTAGTAAGACTCAGTAACAGCCCAGACTTGGGAAGTTGGCGGTGTTTCACCCCCGTGCCTCGGAAAGCACGTAAAGCCGTTGTTCCTGCGCCTTAACTCTCACCGGTTGTGTCGAGTAGTCGTCCCACCGGAGAGTGAGAGTTTATATTAGAGATGAGATTATTGTGTCTCAAAGATAAGATAATAATATGAAATGTTCGTGAAGATCTTTTTGGGATAAACAATAGCATACATAGCATAATGTAAACTATCTCAGTGCCAAAATTATTCAAATTCGATTTAGCCAGTCAAGCAACCATACAAAAAGTAGCAAAAATACAGATTTAACTTTGACACTTTTTACAATATATGAGAATTGATAACTAAATATAATAATACATTAACATAGTGTGATATCTAATACAAAATAATAATTGAGTAAAATACTTTGAATCCTCGTTACAATTACCAATGTATTGTAATTTCTCACGTATGCTGTAATTAATTCGTCATATCAATTGTTTACAAGTTCCAGTAATGGGTATCGAACACGATTAATCATGGTGCAAAGTGGAATGGTATTTAACTATTAAATCTTAGCACGGTAGGAATTTGTAGGAATGTTGGAATTTAAACGAAGGAAAAATATTTTAAGAGGCATAAGCTATTATATTATTTATTGGATCTCATATTTTACTTTACCTGCCAACGTGTGTAATTAAAATACTGCAATTATTTCTCTGTATTTGATATCCGATTGGGCCTTTCAGAATTCTATTGTTTTAAAATTATTATATTTATATAGTTTTCAGAAATAACTATTACGTTTAGTTAAAAATATAAAAGGCATTTTCTTAATTTTAATCATTCAATTCTCAATATACATATATTTCGCAAGTTCTACTAAAGACTCTACCACGAGTTCGGAGAAAATGCTTCAGTCAAAAATAATTAGATTGATTTCCGTATTTAGCTATATATAAATTATACATATAATAGTATGGTTAAGCAGTGAGGTATTGAATATGGTCAGTTATTACCTACCTAGTGACTTCCTGAAAACGGAGAGAAAAATGTATGATCGTGACTTTCATGACGTTTATTATTCAAAAGAAGGGGTGTTATTTTATAATTAGGTACTTTTAAAATACTTATAATAATAATAGGAATAAATGTCTGGAATAATAAAAATGTGTAAGTTTAAATTTAAAAAGATTTTTATGTTACCAACAAGTATGATAAGTAAAATAACTTCATTTTTAAAGTAATTTTAGTATAATTAATCAAAAGTTCGATAACAAGTATAATAGGATATTATGACCTGGACTTTTCGGAAAGTTAGAAGTCGTTATACGGTTTAACGTCGTCCCTAGATAGTTTGATCCTTTCTCGAATAGTGCTATTAGTGGAATGGAGTCACATCTAGAAAATTCGTTGGATTCAACGAGCTAAAATGTTGCCGTCATTTTAATTTATTCATTTAAAGCCTAGATTATAACATTAGTTTTCCGCGTGACTTTGCTTTAGGTCCATATGTCAATAAAAATTGCCTATATCTAGATCAAAGTATTTAAATTTCTCTCAAATTCATTGAACCATTACAGGGTGAAGAAGTAACAAAGTGAGTTTTTGTACGGACAGTGCCTGTATAAAAACAAACACGGCCTATGTTATAGTATACTGGCGTTGCCCGCGGCTTCGCCCGCGTTCAGATAACCAAAACTAATCTTACTTTGCAGTTTTTGTATTTTTTCTCAGAAATGAGACATTTTCCCGCGGTAAAAAGTATCCTATATGTTGACCCGGATAACCGGCTATCACCATACCAAGTTTCATCAAAATCCCTCCAGTGGTTTTTCTGTGATGCGGTAGCATACAGACAGACAGAGAGACAGACAAAAATTCTAAAAACTATAGATTCGGCATCTGTATCGATAATAATGTCTATTTCAATACGATTTACCAAAAAATATTCAATGTACAGATTCGGCTTAGTTACAATTTTATTTTATTTTTGTTACGGTCAATGTAATAAATGCAAATAACTTTTACGTTACTTGATTGATCTAATAAATATTCATTATCTGTAAAGATTTGTATTTTTTTTATTATGTTTCCAAATATGGAAAAGGATGTAAATAAATCAATAATAATTATAACCTATAATAAATTATTAAAATACGTTATATACGTAATCTTATTTAAAATAATTAATTTATTATCAATTTAACACACTGTTGGTTGGTATTCGTATACTGGTAATTATTAATAGCTTTCAATTAGTTATACTAACCGTAACATGCGTATATGGGATATAACATTGTGAATTTAGGTGTAACTTTGAAAGTTCAAGGTTGTAGTATAAATAATTTATTTTTTTGAGATTATTAGGTATTTACATTGTACGTTAGGTGACGATACGTTTGGCTCAGTTTGTAGTGACCCTACTTGCTGTGCCAGCGGTCGCGGGTTCGAGTCCCGCTGGAGGCATTCATTTGTGTGATGAGCACGAATGTTTGTACTCCAGTTGTGGATGCTTATATTTATAATACGTATGTATTTAAAGTTATATAATTCAACTATCTGTTGTTATATAACACAAGCCTCGTAGCTAATACCATGGAAATAGATGGTGCTATGTGTTATGGTCCCAACATATTTATTTATTTACTATTTATTATGTACGAGCGACTTACTTTCGCTTTGATCGGGTGCGTCCTTAAGTTTGAATGGTTTAAGGTGCTCATAACAGACAAACGTCCAAAAATGTTGTTTTTTGAGCCAGAAACCTTAGCAGGCGTATAAAAAACAATTTACTAGAGTTTCATCACAATCGGATCTATAGTTTAGGAACACATAGAGGACAAACATACGAACATTCATTTTTATTTCCATATATAGAAGTTAGATAAGTAACAAAAAATATCTGATTATATCCGTCACGTCATGATGACTTATTGCGCGACTAAAACTATGTTTTTTGCTTAAATATTTAAGATATTCTAAATTTGTACGTGATAAAACTTCTAGCTGTAGTATATTCAACCCACTTCTTTATAACTTTACCTTAAAATAAGCTAGGTACGTGATAATTTTAAAATTTATATAAAAATTTTAGATTTGCTCATATAAATGTGATAATATTAGCACGTTCCTATTCAGAATGGAGATATGTTTTTTGTTGATAAAATTTAAATAGGTAGTGGTAGCCCAGTGGTAATGCGTTCGCTTGGGAAACCGACTGAAGCGGGTTCAAATCCCGGGTCTCGCACCTTTGATATTTTCATATGTGAATCATTTCCAACATGATTACCATTTGTCTTACGATGAAGGAAAACATCGTGACGAAACGTGCGTGAGAGAATATCTAGCAAGTTTTTGATATACATGTAAAGTCCGCCAACCCGCACTTGGCCTGCATGGTGGACTAAGGCCATATCGCCCTTATTTATAGTAAAGAGAGGCCCGTGCTCATTAGTGGGATGTTAAAAAAAGGGCTGAATATATGAATACAAACTTAAATAGTTTATGTAGTCCGGTTGATTTAGAGATTATTTTACACATGTCGTTGTTACACAGAGTAATGTTTCATAGAATATATCAGATTACAAATAAACGGCGTCATAAGTTTTAAGTTATGTAATAATTACGTTAGGTAAGTTAGGTTTATTGTAAAGTATGATTAAAGTACATGTTTTACAGTAATATGAGTAATGTTTAACATATATTATGACAAATTAACTACCTACTGTTATTAATCAATTAAAAATATGGTAACCTTAAAAATCTTTAACAATAAAAAATAGCTTTTTAAATAAAAATGCATATCGATTTTTTAATGACAAAAATCCAAACAGTTCAAAATTTTCAAAGAAATCGCGAAATATATGAACAAGAAAACATACGAACTGAGATTTTTTTATATTAAGCGCATTTATAATTTGATTCTAAGCCTACATCGGTTATGTTAGTGTTATCAATTTTAGCCTTTTTCTTATGAAATATACAGTATATTTTTACTGAGTTCTAGTTTTCGCCAGTATAAATTTGGGTACTTTTTGCTACTAATGCTTTGTTTCTCAACTTATCTCGTGTAATTATTGAATCTACAATCTTCTTAGATCACTAGAACTAGAATCTAATATCTTAGATCAATAGAACTAGAATCACGTCAGGCACTAAGCCATGACGTCGTCAAATCCAGTTTAGTTACTTATTTCGCAACAACCGAGCAACAAAATGGCGTGATTTTTGCATTGAGATAGTTCATAGGGTAGAATATTGATGTAGGCGTCATTTTAAATCATTTTTTGGTTTTAGGCATATATTAATTGATGATTTATTCTAAGGAGACTTTTATACACTTTTGAAGTGTAATTTGTTCAGATTCAGTAGAGAGTCAGTGAGAGGAAGCTATCACCGCCTCGAAACTTATTTCTGCTTATAAGAGCCGGCGAGGACATCAACAGTTGCTTTTTTATAATATCAAGTGACAATATTTTAAACATAACTGTTTACTAATTATAGATATGTATATACATTGCCAAAAGCTATCCACAGATTCATCAATAAGAAACTTAAATACTAGTAAGCTTTACTTAATAATATAAAACTATATAAGAAATGCATAATACTTACAAGCTCTAAAAGCACAGTCGATATATTTCAGGAACTTGAACAGAAAGCTCTGCTGTCCCCAAAACAGTGTTAGGACGGTAGCGGGAGCGAGGTAGCGTAGAGTCGTCAGTATGACGTCAACTGCGGTAGACAACATGCCTCGCTGACACTCGAATTCCGGATATTCTGGGATTGGAAACAAACCTGAAAATGTAGACAGATAAATGAATATTTTAAGAATAATTAAAAAATTAACATATTTTTTTCATGGATTAATGAATATGTCGCTGTTGTTTATTTATGAAAAAAAAAAATAGAAAACAAATCTAGAGTAAGAGAATGAATTGATATATTTAAATATGAATATTTTTCTTTTTTTTTCTTTTAATGGAAAATTTAGTAAGGATGACGATGAAAATTGTAAATATTAAATTATTTAGATATTTCAACTGCTTAACACATAATAATTAATTACCTAATTATTTAAATATTATCGTATCGCAGCAATTTCTTCATTTTCATGACACGCAATGACTAGATATTTTTGGATAGCCTCACCTTAACTAGACGTACGAGTAGATATTAAATATTTAATGGAAAATCATAGATATAAAGTGAATGCTTAAAGATAAGTTAAATTATTAAATTATTTTTACCGGAAAAGCACCTTTTAAAAATCTATAGAAAAGCACATTTACATCTCTTTGGGTGAAGTATTGAAGTTTACTTTCTACAAATGTTTGTCCGTGACTCCGCTCGTAGTTAATTTTATATATATCTTTATAAATTATAGCCTATATTTCTCTGATGTATTGTAGCTGTTACTGTAAAGTTTCCTCAAAACTCGTTCTGTAGTTTTGGCGTATATGAGTAACGAACATAACTATAAGATATGATGATATAAATATATAAATATAATAAATAATGATAATAGAACATATAAAATATAAACAAGACAGAAGAAACTCTTGAGAGATAACTCAATCATTCGGGAAAAACAAAATAATCAGTTCTTAAATTGTGATATCACTACATAGTATAAAACAAAGTCGCTTCCCGCTGTCTGTCTGTCCCTATGTATGCTTAGATCTTTAAAACTACGCAACGATTTTGATGCCGTTTTTTAATAGATAGAGTGATTGAAGAGGAAGATTTATATGTATAATACATGCATATTATAGTACAGAATAACCGAGAGATTGAAAGACTTCTATTTCTTATTAAACGATAAAACGTACCTAGGGACAAACCCGAGCGAAGCGAGGGTGAGTCGCTAGTCTACATATAAAAGTTGACTTGACAAAAAAAGCAGTCATGAAGACTGTCGACAGAAGTGAAAACTTAAAACTATAAACAAACAGTTGTTATTTTTGGATATTCAAATAATTGTTTGATCTGAAATTAAAATTTGTAAATTAAAACTATTTACATTTATCTGGTTTTGACATCTATCGGCACTCTGAGCGTTAGCGTTAACACGTCACGTGACCATGTCGATGACGACTTACATGAATTTACTCCCCATCCAAACTTCTATAAGTTTTCACTTCAAAAATTAGAAACACTTTCTTACAACCGCAGCGTTTTAAAGTAGTAGGAAGTAAAGTAAACAATGTTAACTGACAATCATCTATAATTCTAATCTACGAGTATAAAAGTATCTAGCATTATTTCTGGTATACTGACCAACGCTTCTCGCGTGTCCTTCAACATTTTCCTTGTACCGTTTCGTCAATTCTTCTATTATGTCCGACATTATTTCAACTTTTTATACACTTTTTACACAACATCCATCTTAAGCTTGATTTATTAAAAAATAAATGTTAAATTTGCTATCTAGCTTTATTCAAACAGTGGCAGATGAAATTGAATTGGTTTTTTTAACCGACTACCAAAAAGGAGGAGGTTCTCAATGTGCCGGATTTTTTTTATGTATTGTTCATCGATTACTCGAAGACGCCTGAACCGATTTGGGATTTTTTTTGTTTCAAAGGGTATTATATAATATATAAGTATACTACTTCCCAAGTAGTCCTTGAACCTTGTCATATTTACCTATTAGATATTCATATTTTAAAGCATTGTCGGCCGGCACCGACTTCGAAAATATCTGATTAGGTATCTATTGTAAATGAAAACCCACGTTTAGTTATTTTTTACTTTTTAATGCATGGAAGTTGGCTTTTTGTAAGTTTTTAGGATTTATTACAAATTGTATGACATTAATCTTAAAACTGTAGTGTTTTTTTTTTAAATTTAAGTGCGACTAGCAGATATTAATGGTATTTTTTTTATTAGCGAAAATATCATAATAATAAGTCGTTCAAAAATGCAATTTTTTAAAAAAATATTTGAAGAAAAGACCTATTTCTATGTTTTTATAACTATATTTTAAGAAACAAATAAACAATTTACTCTTTTTCTACTGACCCTGAGTACATCTACTATAGAATAATTAATCTTTAGGTACATATAATAAAATTCTAACTCAGTCAAACCTGTACATTTAATATTTTTTGAAAAATCTTATTGAAATAGTCATTATTATCGATACAGAGACCGAATCTATCTAATATAGTTTTTAGAATGTTTGTCAGTCTGTCTGTGTGTGTCACTTTAAAAAAAAACTTCTATTCCTACATTAAAAAAAACTTAAAGGGCGTGAGTTAAAGCATAAGATAAATGGAATTTTCAGTTACATTTTGCTATAATTATGAAGATCACTTCAAAATTACTCAGACCCGTTGATTCTTTATTATTTAAAAAAAAAGAGCAAGCCAATAGAGAACATACAGATACATTTAATTAATTATTTTTCAGAGTATAATATATTTTATTATTATATTGTAAATTAAGCAAAAATGCCAATCAATAAAGTTAGTTTTCATTTCTAGAAAAATCACACATATAATTCGAAGTAGGTACAGTAAGTAACATGAGTAATGCCTGCCAAGGGCGTTACGCACTTGAGATAACTAAAAGATTTTTTTGTAATATCTAGAAAATATCAGTAAAACTAAAATAATTTAATGATTTGACAAAATTAAAAAGTTCACAGTCAAATTTTTAATAAAAATAAACTTTTTTAATTTAATCTCGTATGAAAAAGAATAAAGAAAATCGGATCAAAATTGGCGAAATAATTATTTTTGGTATAAATCGGTCAAAAATGAATATTTTGAAAAAAAATATTTAAACTAAAGACGTTTTAGCTTAGGTCATAAAAAATATGCAATAATCAAACTGAATGTTTTTAAAAATACATTGCAACAGATAAAATAGCGTTACTTACATATATCTTATCTGGATCGATGAATATAAACATGCAATAAATACGTTTTCGTCTAAACTAAAAAGAAACTACTTTTCAGTAAGGCGGTGTCCGAGTGAGATCACTGAAGCCCAATTCATTTGAATCCTAAACCATATCTTATCTTACAACCTGTACGATGAATATGACCACGAAAACATTCCAATCAAATACAACCTTTATTACCAGTTACAAAATCCCTTTTTGGAATACAATGAAAATAGAAAGCCTAGAGTGAATCATTGTGCTCAAAACTATGGAGTAATAATGAGTATTTTCAATATGACTGTTCAAATAATTATGATAATTTAGTCAATATCGGCGCTATAAATGAAAGGTTAGTTTAATATACCTTTATTTACTTTTACTATCTATGGGCTGTTCTAATATTATCTGTGATATGCCATAGATAATATTCTGTTTTATATTTTTCAAGCACTTGCACTTGTGGACAATATTTACTCTTTTTGTAATAAATATCTTTATATACGTACATTGTACATATATCTATACATATAGTAAAATTCTGAGTTGAATCCGTACATTAAATATGTTTTGGAAAATTTTATTGAAATTGTCATTATTATCGATGAGAGGACGAATTTACAGTTTTTAGAATTTTTGTCTGTCTGTCTGTTTGGAAATGCATCACGAGAAGACCACTAGACAGAATTTTTATGAAATTTAGTATGATGATAGCTGGTTATCCGGGTCAACATATAGGATACTTTTTACTGCAGGAAAATATCTCATCTCTGAGAAATCTATAATAAACGTTAAAAGCTCGCTAGTTTTTACAATATTTCTGTACACTTTAGTTTCGTTGTTTAATAAAAATAGATTTATTTATATAAATAAACAATAAAATGATATAATTTTATTATATATATCAATTATAAATAGTTTGTTATCTTTGTAGCCTTAATCTTAAATTGGCTTCGCAAATTCCTTGGTTTATCTACAAATACTGTTCCTTCATATAATATCATAAATTTAATATTTTTTCACAAACTGAGAGGATTCAATATTCAAGTTATAACAATTTAATTTGAACTTTCGATAGAATTTTAATAAAATAATTAATTATTGTAACTTAAGATTTAGGCACTCATGAAATCTTTCAAAAGATTAAAAAAAAACATGTGTGTGTATTTATGTACGCACGGAAAAAGTTATACTTCTTTGGAGTAACAGAACAAAAATAGCTAAAGATTTCATCCCGTATGTCAACACTCCCTCTTTGTAAAAGGAATGCTAACTTCATTATGTCGCTTTTTGGCTGTCGGTGTGCGCGCGCATCGTAAAAATTTTACTCCCATATATTTTTCTAAACGTGCCTAAACCGTGTTTTAAAGAAGTTGAACTTCAAAATAAATTTATTACTAACTTTTACAGAACTCGTGCTTCCTAATTTGTTTAAACTTCACGTGATTATCACCAACTATAATAGGGTAATCTTAATACAAAATTATCTCAAATCGTGAGAATATTCAAATATATAACAAGGTTTGATTCTTTTGCAGATATTATATGAATATGTAATTATAAATTTTCAAAAATAGTACAATCTTATCGGAATTTTCCCAGAATTATTAAAAATTTTGGGTGTGTATTTGACATTGAACATTCATTTGGCTTTCCCACCCTACATAGGTAAGTAAGCATTTGACTGTTCCACGGCTGCTTTACAGTTACTTTAACAAAAATACTATTACTTTCTTAACACTTTCTTAGATTTACGCGAATATTTGACATTTTAAATAAAACTATTTTTTTGGATTTTTTCGCGGATTTATTTTGATTTTTGGTTCCCGATGTTTTGAATGCTTTACAGCAATCATGGTCACGGGAGGGACGAAAGTTTTAGATGTTTCAAAGTCATTAGGTATATAGTTGTTACAGACAGGCTACACACAAAATAACAAAATGAATTCAAAAAAATTAAATATGGCACCAAGGTACCTTAAAATATTTGTATAAATAAATCCACAAAAAAATCCGAAAAGACAGTTTTATTTAAAAAATTCTATTATTAATAAATAGTGTTAATACATATTTTCATAATTTATTACCTTGGGCTTATTTAATAATACAGAACAAAAAGACAAAAGAATATTTTTTTCTAATATTTGCGCAGTCGGATAAAAGTATCTAGTATCAGTAGAGTAAACATTTAATGTAACGATAGTTTATTTATTTGTTTGTGTGGTTAATTTTAAGTTTGATTTTGCGAATTAGAATTATTGAGTTTTAGAAGAAATTAGCAAAATTTGTATTTCTCTAAAAGAATATTACTATGATTATATGATATTATGAACTAAAGCTGGTTTAGGCGTGGACTGTCAGAAGTGAGAGACAAATTTATTATTAATAATAAAAAAATAACAATTATTGAATGAATATTTATTACTAATAATTAAAAAAAAATATATTCAAATTTTGATTTCTTTTAAATTAATTGCAATATCTGCCACAGCGCCAAATAAGTTTTACGTCAACCGCGCGTAAAGGTTACACGCATTCATTTTTTTATACACATATAGGTATATTATGTATGTCCATACTATTAATGTGAACGTTTTCATAACATTTGGTATATCATATATCACGTCCTTTGCCTTGTTCATACAATTTCGAGGTTATGTTGATATGTAATACTAAAGCATCATACAATGTCTGTTTCGTGAAGAAAAATGAGTACTTGAGATTAAAGATTTTGATAATGTCGAAGATGACAGATCACAGTTGAAAGAGTTGAAGTTATATAAGAAAAATGTGACCAATTTCTTTTAACAGATTTATTTAATTTAATAGTAAAAAAAGTTAAATTAATTAAATGTTATATTTTTAAATTGTTAAATATACTAGCGACTCATTCTCGATCTCCTCGGGTTTGTCTCCTAGATATGTTTTAACGTTTAGTATAGATTTCTCAGAGGTTAGATATTTTCCCGCAGTAAAAAGTATCCTATAGATTCGACCTTTGTATCGATATTAATGACTATTTCAATAAGATTTTCCAAAAAATATTTAATGTACAAATTCGAATCAGTTACAATTTTATTATATGTATAAATTGAATATAACAAAAAAAGAGAAAATCTAGTGACATATTGCTCCTGCTCAATATCTGATTAAGCATTTTATTGTTGGTCTGGAAGACCTTACGGTCTTAAGTAACTCTTAAAAACTCTTAAGTAAGTCTTAAAAAAAACTTATACAAAAATCAGCACGACTTTTTTTAGAATAATATTTATATATTATAGTTCATACGTATTTTATATCACAACTTAAATTGCACTTATTTACTATCTATAGGTGCGAGCTCTACCATTTGAGCGAAGCGAGAGCGTATCACTAGTGATGTACAAAAATACTGAATATACTGCAGAAATTACATCTAAAATATAAGTATTCATTTAGTATACTTTCAACTCTCTTACTACAGAACCCTAATGTACGATAAAAAGTGCTTCACAAACATAAACATTCGCGTTATATCTTACTCTTATCAAAGATAACGAGATTTACGTTTCGAGGTCACAAGCTTTCGTGATTCTGAAATACTTGCCCAAATAAAAATAAAAGTGGTTCTATGAAAAACCGTTAAAAATGTACGACTTTTTTGTAAATTTTCAAATAAATGAAGAGGTTTTTGTTATATCTCTTAACGTTTGTTAGAATTTTTGGTCTTACAACATTTCTAACGAATTGGTTATGGTTTCTTTTAATTTAATGTTATTAAAATACTACAATCTTTTTAGCAAATTCTGACGTGATTTATAGATTTATCACAGATTTTTTTCGCAGTAAAAAGTATCCTATATGTTTTCCCGGATAACCAGCTATCATCATACCAAATTTCATCAAAATCTGTCCACTGGTTTTCTCGTAAGCGTTCCCAGACAGACAGAAAAAATTCTAAAAACTGTAGATTCGGTCTCTGTATCGATACATATTACTATTTCCATAAGATTTTCCAAAAAAAAAATTAATGTTCAGATTCGACCCAGTTATTTTATTATACGCATAGATAGCAATTATATCGAGCCTTATAAAATGTTATAAAATATATCTTACTATATCTATAAAAAATATATTATTATTAAAACGTATTATTTTACGAAAATAGAATAATTAACATTTTGTTTTCAAAACAAACTAAACGATATTTTACGAAGCTTAGAAGCAAATATTGTTTCTATTATATTAATAATGTCTGCTTCATATTGGTATGTATTAAGTACCTTAGTAGCTACGCTTTAGCCTGCTTTTTAAATACTATCTCTCTATCTCACTTAGGTTGACTGGAAGAGATCTCTTCTAGAGATAAGTCCACTTTTGCGAATTAATTTTATTATATGTATTATATTGTATGTTAATTTATATATATATATATATATATATATATATATATATATATATATATTAGTATAAGTGCAATAAATAATAGTATAATACTTTTATAACATCATAAAATTAATTTTTCCTTAACTTTTAAAGACTTACCAAACCCAAGTTAGTAAGAATATACTATACGAGAGACCACCATTAGTTGTTAAAATTTTATAATAAAATTTAATCGATGCTTTGCAATTTAAAACCGTAAATAAATAAACTTTCGAACATAAAATAATAAAAATAATAGGTAATATGTACATTAAATACCATTAACTTCACTATTTTCATTGAAACATTTTGTTTTACATATTTCATTCATAACCAAGTATTATAGTTATTTCACGTAGTAAAACGTATCTATAAATACATGAATTCATATTATAAACTTTTTAGACATAATATAAAATGCTCATAATGTTTGCCATTCATAAAATTTCACTTAATTCTTAAATATATCATATTTTTTTATATAATATATTAAATTTAATCATATTTTACGCAATCATTACTTTCACACGAAATCACATCGCTATTTGCTGCCACTGTTAGAATTTAATCACTATTTTTTATATTTTAGTATATATATTTTTTATTTAGATTTTTATTATTATTACTTGAAACACTCGACTCTCACGCAGACAGATAGATGACTGCTGATAAAGTGGCGAATATTATCTTGTTTTATATAAGAGTATCAATATCATAAGATATGTTATTTCAGGACTTGAATGATCTATTACGTAGCGATTATAAAATATTTTATATAAAATATCTTATGAAATGTTAAAGTGCAATTTTCAATTATAAGAAAATGACTTGAATGAGGACTAAAAATCAAAACAAAATTGTGAAAAAATCTAATATTATATATGTATATGTATAAATATCTTGTGTCAAGGTGGTTGTAGTTCCACTCCTCCGAAACGGCTCGACCTTCGATCGACAGAAGTATTGTTGATCGAAGGGCTCAACAATTTTTTTTGTATATTTTGTAAGTATGAGAATAGGTCATAAAGTATTTTTTCACCCGCCTACCTCTACCCCCCATTTTTTAATCGCGATTTTATTATTTTTGTATTAACAATTCTTCTAGAATTTTTATAAAATATAATAAGTGTTCGCCTAGATAATAAATTATAGTTTTATAATGAATGACAATATGATAAGGTGTACGCATGTAGACTATGATGTTAGAAATGATTGTTATTATTAAAGGGAAAGCTTATTTTTAAACAATTTTGTTTGATTTTCAATGCCAATTTCCGCTACAAAACGGCTATTATTCCTGTAAAAGTTTAGAATTTTATCACAAGTAATTAAAAACGAATTGCATTTAATTTTTTTTTAAATATATTTGCCATATTTGAACTGCAGCTAATGATAGATGTCATATTCATCGAATGAATGGAAAAGTTTCCCACAAACCTAAAGAATTGAATTGAATTGAAAAGTTTTCTTTAAAAGTTTAATTAAGTACCTTAGAGTATAAGAGAGACATTATAATGATGAGTACTTTAGTATTAAAACAATTCTTATATCAATAATCGGATTTTAGTTTTTACTTCAACCTCATCAAAATTTGTTCAATGACGACACGTTTGGCTGATTGTAGTGACTCTACTTGCTGCGTCAGCGGTCGCGGGTTCAAATCCCGCTGGGGGCATTCATTTGTGCACCAATGTTTGTACTCCAGTCTTGGGTCTTTATATTTATAATATGTATGTAATTAAAGTTATATATGTGTAGTGTATTCTTTTATTTATTCAATGAGTTATTTACTTTTATTATAGTAGAATATACATTAATTCGTATGATAAACACATGAACGAATTAACCACATTCGTTCATGGATAAACATTAATCGATGGACAATGTACTGATAAGAATAAGTATCGTGAAAGTGTCACTTCCTGACTTATACCTTAGTATAATATATTAATTGATAAAATTTAACCGACGAGAAAAAAGGAGACAGTAGTCAATTCGACACGTATATTTATATATATATATATATATATATGTTTTACCACGTATTACTTTATACAGTGTAGTCTGATTTCGATGATAATTTTTTTATTCGACAAGGTATACCTATTTCAAAGTTGATTTCATTTAAATTTGAAAATAAAATCTATCCCTAAGTGTAGAAAATAGGGGATGTTTGATTTTTCACGTACAGATTTTTTAAAATATGTACTTTAGTCTTATTTTGCTACTATTACCTACATATGTGTACAGTCTATACTAAAAATGGAAAAATAAAAACAAATAAATAAATAAATAAATAAAAACCGACTTAAAAAAACCCACTAAAAAGTAAAAAAGATACTGATTGGTAGCTTTCATTCACTAACCAATCAGCTATTTTCGAAGTCGTTACCAGTCGATACAAATCAAAGCACTCAAAATAAAAAATAACTGATTTTTACAGTTTTTTTTTAGTTTTAGTGTTTTTTTGAAGCCAATTTAAGCTATTATTTATTACTGCATATCAAAAAAAGTTTTGTTTTTTCGGGTTAATCTCAGAAACTTCTGTACGAATTTTCATACGGTTTTCACTAATAGAAGGATTATCTAGTAAGGTTTAATCTATGGGCTATTATTTACAGATATTGCGAAAATAAGCTATTGATTGATTAAATCGAAAAATGTTGTCCCATTTTTATCGGCCTTGTTTTTGCCTTCTTATTTCACTCTTTTTGGATACTTTTTATGCAGTCGGGTTGTTTTTTTATTTTTATAATTATTTTGTTATTCGTCGAATAACTCATATCGTAACTTTATCTTACGAAAATTTGGGTAATCACTAATTATTTTTATTTCAGGTCATTACTACTTTTGCATTGAAAAACTATGTATATGTGGTATAGATAGTATTAGAAAAAATACCTACCTACATATATATTACAAAAAATCGGTCAAGTGCGAGACGAAATCGCACATGAAGGGTTCCGTACCGTCGTACATGTACTTTTTATTAATATGACTTTTACTCTATGTATGTCATATTAACTTCGTTGATCGATTACGAACGTTAAAAAATTGTATCTTGTATTTTTATTAATTTTTATTATTAGTTCACTTAGCGGCAATAGAAATATATACTCTGTGAAAATTTCAACTCTTTACCTATTACGGTTCATGAGATACAGCCTTCTGACAGACGGTTGGACGGACGGACAGCGGAGGCTTTGTAATAGGGTTCCGTTGGCAACCTTCGAGTACGGAACCCTAAAAAGATTATTTTCAAAATAATTTATTAACCTTATAAAAAAATAACATTGACAACCCATATAAATTTCAATCGTAAAATTTAAAATTCATAGCCAACTATAAAACGTAAATCTCCCCGTTTTAGTTGTGTCAATAAAAATAAAAATTGACAAAGCATATTCACAGCCTTTGTTCAGTCGGTCAAAGGCGTGCGTGACGAATTGATCTCAGTTTGCCGTCACGTTCGATCGGGATTTATGTCCTAACATTATTCTTAATATGTGTATTTATATAATATATTACACAAATATTGCTTGTTTATATAAAACCGTATTATATTATTGGTAAATTGATCATGTATAGTATTATAATGTAATACCTCTTAGAAACTTACACAAGGCATGTATATATAAAATAAGTCTATGTATTATGTATATGTACCTATATAAAAATCAATTGCCGTTCGTTAGTCTTGCTAAAACTCAAAAACGGCTGAACCGATTTGAATAATTTTTGTTTTGTTGAGGGTGTGTTAGGGGTGGTTTAAGTATAAAAAATAGAGGAACCAGAAAAAACAGCTGAAAAATCGAAAAGTTCAAAGCTGTTTATTTCGTATCTATCTATATATAATCTATCTATTCCATACTAACTGTAAAAACGTTCCTAGGGATGAACCCGAGCGAAGTAAGGGTAAGTCGCTAGTTTTGAGTAATACTGTAAATGTCTTTTAGTAAAGTGTCTGTGTGAACCTTTCCTCTAATATAAATTATATATTTTATTTTAAAATAAAATATTTAAAAGATTCATGGGAATATGCCATAGCCATAATAATATTTTTTAAATATTCATGTCCTTGACTTCGAAGATAACTAGACGGTATTCCATTAACACAGTATTGGACTATTAAAAGTGCAAAAGTTGTGTATATATGTTAAGTTTAGAGATTGCAGTCGAAATGTAACACACGGGCGGAAAAATAATCTAATCCTGCGCTTTGCTCAAGATATTATATGATTTCAAAGATTTTTTCCATAACAGGGGCTGAACCTACGACCTTTGATGAATAAGGCTGCCAACTAGAATCGCCGCTACCCCTTGAAATTATTGAAGGTTTCTGATATACTCGTATGTATAGTGTATGGACAATCTGTTAAGGCCTATCGACTTAGCTAGTGTTCTGAAGCATATAATCCAATCTAGGTTTCATTATAGGAAACTCCCTAGAGATTCTAATACGATAGGTGGGATTTTCCTTGAGATAGCATAAAGCCTAAATACGGTTAGTATTTACTTTCTTCTAATAAAAAATTAGAACTTTTTAGAAATAAAATTTAAACTAAATTAGAAACTTATCTATTATCTATACATATAATAAAATTCTAACTGAGTCGAATGTGTACATTAAAATATTTTTTGGACAATTTTATTGAAATAGTTCTTATTGTCGATACAGAGGCCTAATCTACAGTTTTTAGAATTTTTGTCTATCTGTGACCGCATCATGAGAAATCTACTGGACAGATTTTGATAAAATTTGGTATATTTGATATAATTTGGGCGGTTATCCGGGTCAACATATAGGATACTTTTTACGGCGGAAAAATATCTCATCTCTGAGAAAACTATACTAAAAGTTTAAAACGTAACTAGGGACGAATCAGAGCAAAGTGAGGGTGTGTCGCTAGTAAAAAATAAAAATTGAGTTTAATATTCGTTATTCCTTTACACTGAGATAGTTTTTAACCAAAGGATTCAAAAATCAAATCAAAAAATATACTTTATTAAAATAGAATTTTACAAGCACTTTTCAATCTTCACTTTTTAAATTATTAAAATTTAAATTTTAATATTAAATTAAATTATAATATTGGTTTGTTTATGATTGATTAAGAAATTGAATTAAATCTATAATTGTGTTTTACAAATTGAGATTTTACTCAGTACACAAAATTGTATATAAGGCTAAAGCAATTGGTTATTTTTGTTTTAAAAAACTTTTATTTTATTAAGTTATTGTTATTTCCTTCGATTACCAAAATGGTGCTTCCACTTTACTTTCAGAACGAGATTTTTAGCCCTTGATCTCCATTTTTTTTGCAATGTCAACACAGGAAAAGGTAGTTTATTGGAATTTTAATTACAATTATTAGTATTTTTGTTTTTGTGCATTTATATTACGCAATAGAGTGTTTCGATTAATAATAATTTGTTTAATAAATGGGTATAGGTGGATACAGCTGATATTTTCAGGAAGAAAGTATACTTCTAAGGTGATTTTGAAATGAAAAGTAATAATAATATAAGTTTCAATAGCATAAAATACAGTATATTTTTATTATTAATTCTAGTATATTTATTAATTCTATATTTTTATTTACTCTACTTGAATTTTCAAATATGTTAAGTATCATGGAAAACTGGGAAAGTCACTTAAAAGCAGTTTTTTTGTCTGAAGAAGTTAAATATTTTTTTAAATAAAAATGTGAAATCACATCTTAAAAAATATTTCACTCTCTCCAAAAATTTTGGTGTAATTTTAGGAAAGAAGAGCAATTTATTTACGATGCAAATTACAAAAAAAACAACAGAATAAGCTTATTCATTAAAAAAAAAATTCATAATCTATATTTCTATAAGAATTAAAAATCTCCTTTTTTAAATCGGTTAAAAAATCATACAATAAAAGTGCAAGTGTCTTTAAATATTTATTCAAAAATAATACAGATACAATTTTAAATATGTACAATGTACATACTCAGAGCGACATCAGCACGTACTAACGTTGGCCTAAATACGAAGAAAGCTTGTAAACAGGTAAGAGCTTGTACAGCTTTGTGATAAGAATGTTGCATTTATGTATGCGCAGACATTCCTACAGATAATTACTTTTTGAGTAATATATATATATATATATATATATATATATATATATATGTATTTTTCTAGTTATATATATTATGATTTTTCTAGTGGATTAATTATTTCTAAAATATATAAACAAGTGATCTATTAGATATAGAATAAACGAGTGATCTATTGGAAGAAAATAATTATGAGAGAAGGTTTACAATCGGCAACGATGGTTTAAAATTCTTAGCATGAATAAAATTAAAATGCCACTCACTGACTTCAAGCTACCCTATACAAAGCATGATTAGCCCAGTCGAATTAAAATTTGACATTGCAAAAATTTTGATGATACGATGTGATCGTGATAAACAATAATAAGATTTTACCCCCTCATTTTATCAGGTATAAATCGAAATATATCGATCCTACGAAAAATGACAAAATTCTCGAACAGAGTCGTAAGTAAAATCTAGTATTGCAATAAATAAAATATATAAGAAGTTAAGAATCGAACACCTACCAGATTCTGTCTCAAGTTTGTTCTATCCACGAAGTAATAAAGCTGTACTTCTTGTACTTAAATTTTCATGGAATGCAAGTTTTGAGACACTTTTGGAAAATGAAGTGCAATGTCTTAGTTCCTTTGCTGTTGAAATTGCACAATTCTGTGTAGTAGTTACTACTTAGTTAGTTAATATTTAGCTGGAGCAATAATTCTTTCTTAGTTTACTTTATAATTTTTTTGTAATACAAATATATATATATACATATATATATATATATATATATATATATATATATATATATATATATTAGACTGATTCAAAAAAACCGACTATTTTTTTTTTTTAGTATTGAAAATATTGTCAGAAATGACGAAAAAAAAATCCTGTGAAAGTTAGAGCTCTTAATATTAATATTAAGAGGTGCCGAGTGGAAAATTTCGATTTCCCATTTGATTAACGTGGGAAAATTTTTTTTTCTTACTTTGGAATTCTGTAGCTCTTTAACAAGTCATCGGATTGGTTGAGTCAGAACATATTCTTGTAGAGAATTGAACGCTCTACAAAAAAGGTCTCTTATGATTTTTTGATATATTTACTTTTTCAAAAGTTATTCAACCCTAAAGATGAATTGATTCAAAATTTTTACATTTTTCTAATTTTCCGACGCAACCATAATATAAAAACCATATATAAAAAAAAACTGCAAAGGAAAAGTCATTGCCTGTGAAAAGTAGCAGGTGAAATCACGTGAAAAATATACGTAATTTTATCATATGATAATGATTTAAAAGTAGCAATCATTTCCATGCTTACTTAACAATAAAAATATATTACTCTATTCAAAAAAGCTCGGCAATTACCTAATTCTTGGAATCACAACAGCGCTGAAGTATATCAAATATAGGTAGAGGGGGGCGAGCTTGAAAGGATTTTTAATTGATATGGATAGTAGAGTCATATTAAATATAAAATAGATAAAAAATGTTTTTATTTGCTTTTGAGAATTGTTCGTCTTGACCTTGAAATGATTTCCAAAAATCGAATAACATAAATCAGCATTATTTGTTAAAAAAAAAAGCTTTTCCATTTATTGATTAAATTGTAATAAACATTCAATTTTTAGGTTAAAACTTTATTTGTTTAACATGATAATTAATTTTAAGAATAAAAATGACAACTTTTTAAAAAAAATTTTTAGTTTTTTTGCAAATAACTTACGATCTGTAAAAAAAATTTTAATTTTTTGAGAGATAAGTTATAGGAAATTGAATGTTTTACAAAAAAGTCCTATTAAATTTTCTCATAAAGTTGATGGTTGCGTCGGAAAATTAGAAAAATGTAAAAATTTTGAATCAATTCATCTTTAGGGTTGAATAACTTTTGAAAAAGTAAATATATCAAAAAATTATAAGAGACCTTTTTTGTAGAGCGTTCAATTCTCTACAAGAATATGTTCTGACTCAACCAATCCAATGACTTGTTAAAGAGCTACAGAATTCCAAAGTAAGAAAAAAAATTTTCCCGCGTTAATCAAATGGGAAATCGAAATTTTCCACTCGGCACCTCTTAATATTAATATTAAGAGCTCTAACTTTCACAGGATTTTTTTTTCGTCATTTCTGACAATATTTTCAATATTAAAAAAAAAAAAAAATAGTCGGTTTTTTTGAATCAGTCTAATATATATATATATACATATATATATATACATATATATATATATATATATATAATACTTAAATGTGTGTTTATGTAAAGTCAATTAAAAAAATTAAACCTAAAAAAAAATTGCGCTAACATGTCACGTGACCACGTCGATGACGACTTACATGAGTGGACTCTCCATCCAAATCTGACTATAGAAGTTTTCACTTCAAAAAATAACTTAAGTGACTTAGTTAAAGCCAATTGTATTATAGGTACATTTGAAATTAGATACAACTAAAAATAAAATCACTTGAAGTCTAGTTTTTACCATAAATAATATATAAAGGTACTTATGTCACTTTTATATTAACAAGTAGATCAGCGAGTATTTCAGGAAATTCATTAATGAAAACCGCAATGTGACAAATCGGCTTCATTAGTACGTTGACAATGGCATAAACGTATTGTCTAATTAAATTTAAATACGTATCAAAAAGGTCTCGTACAGGGCTTTATTCATGAATTTGACCGACTTCAAAAAAAGAGGAGGTGCTTGGATAGGTTTTGTGTTTTGGATGCCGATGATTATCAGTGATTTTTTTTGAGTATGTACATTTTTGAGTATGTACTACATCTACGTCGTCAAATTTGTATTTTTTTAACGGTTGGATTTCAAGAATTATTCTATAATATATAAAAGTGTTCAAAAATCGAATAAAATATCGGAAATAAAATATTTTTTGTTCATCATTTCTATATCAAAATTTACTATCTTCTGGGATAAGTAGAGATGAGTAAGAAAATTTTATCTAAGACTGGAAAAAAAATTGTCTGCATTAATAACACAAAAGAGAAAAACACCCAAAATTCCTAGCCTAATAAGTAGTACCATATAACAGTTAATATTACTGTACAATGACGATTCAAATTGTCACCAAACATACTAAGTGATGTAATTGGAAATACACACATACAAACATGCAAATATATTCAAAGCAATAATCAACATCGCGTGTCAAATAAAATCATTGAACTACTTAATTCTCCATAGCATTATGAATATTATCTTTATGCCTGTATATAGTCCGCCTTGCTATTATAGTGATAATAGCTAATTATAATGATCTAAATTAGACGATACAATTTTTTCCACAAGAATAAACACGAATTGATTAAACAAATTCATTCATAATTGTTAAATTACGCTGTTCCAAGCAAAATGGCTTTATTTTACAAAATGCTTGTAGGTTAATATCTATACAAATAAATAAAATTGGAAGTGACCGTTTGTAATGTGAAAATAACAGCTTTTTACTAAATGCATATGAAAGTATATAGGGCACTTATGAGATACTCGTAAAAACAATTTTTTTTGTGTGTCTGTTTGTTCCGGCTAATCTCTAAAATGGCTGGGCCAGTTTTGATGGGACTGTTATTGGCAGATGGCTGATGTTATAAGGAGTAACATAGGCTACTTTTGTTTTAGAAAAAGAATTGATTGAAAGAGTTTTAGAGAAATGAAAAGATACCTCGGGAAGCATCCGAGCGAAGAGAGGGTAAGCCGCTAGTTTGTATGAAATTGAGATTGTGTGACTCTTGGTTTTGTGATGCGTGTGTCATGATAGAGCAATAAAATGTGAGAAATGTTCGAGATATTTACATGATTATAAGATTTAATGACTTTATTAATTATTACATTGAATTCTAACTTTTAATTTCTGTATGTATCGATTTTATGATATAAAGAAAGTCTGCCTACTCATTATGTTAAAGGTTTCTTAATTTATATAAATAAAAGTAATATATTATATATTGTACATTGGTTAAAGCGCGTCACTCGAGAACAGCTGAAACGATCTGGATCATTTTTTTAAATTACATATGTATTATTTCAAATAAGGTTTTTAAGAGAAAACAAAGAGGAAATGTTACCTGGAAAATTGGGAAATGCTGGAAAAACTAAAAGTGCTTTTAACTTAAAATTTTTGTTAGAACTTAAAGATTTCAAACATTATTGAAATTTGGACAGCTAATTTCTAATACTTTGAAACTCATGTAAGCAAAATTTTATTTTAGACTAAACAATGAAATTAAATTTTTATATTACCTTTAATAATTCTATGTGGCGACCCACAATCTCTAACTACAATCAATTCTGAAATAGCTCCCACTAATAAAATGCGATACCTATTATTCCTAACCAACATAGCCTATTTTTTACTAGCGTTACATGCGAATGGAGTTACGGGCGAACATGAATAACAAATCAATAAAATTGGATAATATTGCATTAATATTAAGTTAAGATCTTCAAAGACTTTCCTTTGCGAGATAACGTACGCGTTAGCCTTTTTAATCGCTTCCAGCCGATATACCTGATAATTATGATAATATACCTAATTTGCTCTAGGCAAGAATCAAACCCGCATACTTTTCAACCGACTTCCTCAAAAAGGAGGAAGTTCTCAATTCGGCTGTATGTTTTTTTTAAGCTTGTTACCTCAGAACTCCGTCATTTATCCGATTTGGACAATTTTTGATTTGTTTGAAAGTGATACAAAGCAGCCAGCCAGCCGATACAAAGCAAAGCACACCGACTTCGAAAATATTTGATTAGGTATGTATAGTAAATGAAAACTACCAATCAGTTATTTATTACTTTTTAGTGCTTTTGTTTGAAGTCGGTTTTTATTTTTTTGTTAATAAGCATAAATGCGTTACAAGATGTGTAAATTCTTATGCTTGAATATTTTTATAAAAGGAGCCAGTAATTATTCTTATCTAATATAAAATTTCTCGTGTTTGTGGTCGCACTGCTCCGAAACGGCTCGACCGATTTTAATGATTTTTTTATATATTTGGTTGATATGAGAATAGGTTATAAAGTATTTTCACCCTCCTAAACCATTTTATAATCGCGATTAAAATTTTAGTATTTTTGTTATTTATACATAGCACTTAAACTGTATAATATAAAGCCAAAGAGTTTTTTTTGTAGATTGAACACGGGCGTTATCGCGGGTTCTGCTTATAATACACTAGCGACACACCCTCGCTTCGCTCGGGTAGATTCCCCATACAAACTTTCATCCCCATTTTCAACACTTAAGGGATGATTTCCGGGATAAAAAGTATCTTATGTCCTTCCCAATCACAATTCACAAACTTTACCTCTTTATGATACATGATGTATATTACAAAATATATATAGTAGTAAGTATATTAAAAATATGTATGATTACAAAAAGCATTATAGTGAAATAGATATTATGTAATACAAATAAGATCAAATAATTCCAATATATTGTCGCCAACGTCCATACCACGTTGAATACACCGGTTCTCGTCCGATCACCGAAGTTAAGCAACATCGGGCGCGGTTAGTACTTGGATGGGTGACCGCCTGGGAACACCGCGTGACGTTGGCTTTTTGTTTTCTTTTTATTTTTTTGCTATCACTGAAGCTAACATTTACTCTCTAACAGCACGACCGTTTCATATGTACTGTCGCCAACGTCCATACCACGTTGAATACACCGGTTCTCGTCCGATCACCGAAGTTAAGCAACATCGGGCGCGGTTAGTACTTGGATGGGTGACCGCCTGGGAACACCGCGTGACGTTGGCTTTTTGTTTTCTTTTTATTTTTTTGCTATCACTGAAGCTAACATTTACTCTCTAACAGCACGACCGTTTCATATGTACTGTCGCCAACGTCCATACCACGTTGAATACACCGGTTCTCGTCCGATCACCGAAGTTAAGCAACATCGGGCGCGGTTAGTACTTGGATGGGTGACCGCCTGGGAACACCGCGTGACGTTGGCTTTTTGCAATTATTTTTATATATTTGGACTTACTTTTGACATCGAATTAATATTATATTTTTTAAAACATATTCTCATTACATTCATAAATACGGTTCAGTTGATAAAAATAAATTTGATATTTGTTTTAATGCTACAGTCTACATTTTCATCGTCACTACAAGCTAAAAGTATCAAATCTATATAAAAATCGATGTGTGTATGTATGTTCCCTATGGAGTCCAAAACGATCGGAACGATTTTGATGAAATTTTCAGGCAATCTTCAAATTAGTCCAGTGGATGATCCTGTGAAGTTTGGTAGCGATCGGAAGTTTGAACGCGGGCGAAGCCGCGGGTACTGCTAGTATCTTTTACCAATGAAATACTCGTATACGTCAGCTATCTTTCGAGGAAGAAAAATATTAATGAACATATAATATTATCTGTTAGAAAAATATAACCATTACATAACAACATAATTGGAGGCTACAGTTAAATTATGACGTACATACGTAATTAGTGCATAATTTTATTTTGCCTGGTAAGTATGTCGTGTTTCATTTTGGATAACATAAATTTTTGAATAATTTTATTGATGTTTTTGAAAGCGAATGATATTTACTTTAAAAAAATTGAAGAAACTAACACTTTTTGACTGACAATACAATGTCTAAAACGTTAGCAGTTAGCACTAGACTCTTGCATTTCGTTTTCGGCACATGAGTTGTTTATATAACAAAGGATAGTATTAAGGGAAGAATTTTTAAAAATTTATCTTCTTTAGACGATAAATTTTCAAAATCCCTATTTATTCCTAAAGGAATATGAAAATTCGTATGGAGGTTCATCATTTTTGAAGATAAAAATATTAAAATTAATTTGTGTTTCTCTTTAAAAAAAAAATCTAGAAACGTACGCTTTGTTAGTAATGCACAAAAGTATAAACATCAACTTTCTTTTCTCACGCAAACTCTCATTCCTAACTGTAATGTTTTTGTCAAAGTAAAAGAAATGTGCCCAAGGTCGAGGTACAATAGAGTGACCATTGAAGAGGTACTAATTAATCATCAAATTCATTAAAGCTATTCCAAATGACATGCAGAAAATGAAAATCGATATGAAATCGATAACGAAGATCCTTTAGCTTGTAGAATAAAATCGATTTCCTAATTGTTTAAAATACTTGAGTTATTTTTCTATACGAATATTAAGTACAGCTACAGGAGAGAACTAGTTTAAAATAAAATTCACAATAGCATATACATATTAAATGTTCGAATAACTTTTGATTGTTCATAAATTATTCCGTATAATAGTAATTTAAGGGTACACAGAGGTCATTGAACTTAACAGCTGATCAAATATTTACAGTGTCGCTGTTAACATAACTGGGACTTTAATAATATTTGTTTGAACTTATTGAAAATAACCGCATATTTAGTATGCCATCATTACAAATAATTTCGTTAAACGTTTGGCTCAGCGGTCGTGGGTTCGAATCCCGCTGGGGGCATTCATTTGTGCGATGAGCACGAATGCTTGTACTCCAGTCATGGGTGTTTATATTTATAATATGTATGTATTTAAAGTTATATATGTAGTGCATCAACTATCTGGTATACATAACACAAGCGCCATGGCTTTTGATGGAACTAGATGGTGCTATGTGTTAATGTTCCAACATATTATTGTTATGTACGTCGATGAATTCAAAGTTATACAATATACATATAAAATAGCTTATATACTGAATAAACACACAGGTTTCTTTCATATTGAGCAACCCCGCAGAGAAAAAACTAATAATTAAATTCATATTTTAACTACAGAATATATAGAAATTTCACTAACAATTACGCTATGACCCTTTAACCGAAAACATGACCGAGTAGAGACAAGTAAAAACGGTTGTTCAAAAAAACAATGTTAGAACCGTGTGAAAATACTTTTAGAAACAATGTTACAGAGATGTTCGCATTCAAACACTCAAACGCTTATTGTTGTTAGATTTTTCACCTTCATCTCTCAGTGACCTTAATTCCTCTGTACTTAATTACCCAGACCGTAATAGAAATGGCGAGGTTGAAATATGAATTAACCATTGTTCTGTTGTATTAGGATGTGATTTTTTTATGTAACTTGCTTGAATGGAAGTGTCTAGTTTGTCGAAAAGAGGTAGTGAATTCAATTTTGACGTGAAACGTCTTTTAAATCACACCAAAAATTACGGGTACCAGGTCGGAAAAGTGGACCGTAAGGAAATAGGTTGTATTAGGTTACCATAGTAACCGTTGTTATTGTCTGATAAATCTATACACATAATAAAATTGTAACTAAGCCGAATCGTCCATTAAATATTTTTTGGAAAATCTTATTGATATGAACATTATTATTGATACAGAGGCCGAATCTATAGTTTTTAGAATTCTCGTCTGTCTGTCTGTCTATTACCGCATCACAGAAAAACCACTGGAGGGATTTTGATGAAATTTGGTATGATGATTGCTGTTTATCTGTGTCAACTTATAGGATACTTTTTACTGCAGGAAAATGTCTCATTTCTGAGAAAAAAACACAAAACAAAAACTGCAATGTAATAGTATACTAATATGTAAAACCTAAGAAGTTGGTTTTTGGTGATCTGAACGCGGGCGGAGCCGCGGGCAATGCTAGTGATATATATGATACTCTTTCCGTTGCTATCTTCAAGCTATTACTATTTTTCTAAATTGTTGTCCAATATTAATCGAAAGGACTTTATATACACTACCTATACAGTGTCAGTATAGTATTAAATTATTATAAAGAAGTCAATTTTGACGACACTTTTGGCTTAGTTGACCCTACTTGCTGTGCCAACATATTATTCGGTCGTGGGTTCGAGTCCCGGTGGGGACATTCATTTTTGTGATGAGCACGAATGTTTGTACTCAGTCATGGGTGTTTATATTTATAATATTATTGGTATGTATTTAAAGTTATATATGTGTAGTGTATCAACTATCTGGTATCCATAACACAAGCCTCGTAGCTTACCATGGAAATAGATGGTGCTGTGTGTTAATGTCTCAACATCTATATTTACTTAATTTAAATTTTATTTTCATCCCAATCTTTAACACTTAAAGCGGCTCGCTGAAATAGACGTTTCACGTTAAAACAAAGGCAGTGTGCCCCGACACATCCCCACCAGATTATTTATCAATCTTGGAAATTTTAATTTTTTAATAAATTCATATAAATATTTGTAATTGACCAACTTTTAAAAAAGAAGTACTCAATTCATACATATGCATTTTTTTTGTGGGTGTTGTTTATAGTTGTTTCTAATGAAAAAATTATAGGGGTTATGGGTCATATTACTTTTAAATAATTTTGAAGTCGCTGTACCGTTTTATTGAAAAGTATAGTATTATATGATGATAACTTTATTTTAACTAAGTTGCCAATAATAAAATGTATGTACTACAACTTTTGTGCTATTATATAGAGCAAATAATTTTTTACCAAATTTAAAACGAAAAAAGTGAACGTAAAATATTATAAATAAAGTAAAAGGTATTATAAAATAATTAAAATTAATATCTGATTTTCCTTATTAAAATCGTCAGAAATTGGTTTGATCATAAAAACGTGTTGTTCATTCGTACGTAAAAGGAGTTTAATTACGCCTTTCGATTTCTGTAAATGAGAGTGAAAGTTTTCCTGTTGAAATGTTTTAAAGAATCTATTGTTGTATTTTAGTTAGCTAAGATATATGTTAGTAGGTTAATTAAAGTTCATATGGTGCAGTTAGCAGCTTACTTGATTACCTACTTGCCTATCTACCTTCCAACTTACCTACCTTCCTTCCTATCTCCCTAACCTAACCTATCTACCTACTTACCTACCTATCTACCTACCTACCTACCTAGTACCTACCTAAATAGATTACTCGACCTACAAATTATTTATTTTTATATAGTACTATCGACTCACCCTCGCTTCGCTCGGGTTCGTCCCTGGGTTGATTCCCGATACAAACTTTCATCCCCATTTTCACCCACATAAGCGATGATTTCCGGAATAAAAAGTATCCTATGTCCTTCCCAGGGTCTCACACTATCTTTTTACCAAATTTCATCTAAATCGGTTCAGTAGATCTAGAGATTACCTTACAACGTCACAAACTCACAATTCACAAATTTTACCTCTTTATATATATTATATTAGTATGTAAAAATTAGTTAATAATACGTTAGTCGATGTGTGCGTCTACCAGTTATGACGACTTGGATGATTGAGGTAAGATATAATTCTATTAATTAATATTTTATAATTATTCATATTTTATACATCGATTCTTATTACAATATTTTAGTTTTTTTGAAGTGATGGTTTATATGTATGGTAATATCTTATAGTAGTATAGTGTAGTCAGATTATGAGTCAAAAGTAAAATCATATAAAGTTTAGTGCCAAAAAAGAAAATTTGGATACTAAAGACGTGTGGATACTAAAAACGTCTGTCGATTAAGTATAAAATATAACGATTTTTACTTATACTAAGTAAAAATCGTTAAATTCTAATAAAAATTTAAAGATACTTCAGCCATCTATAAAATTCATGAGTTTCAAAGTAAAGAATAAATAAAAAATAAAAATGAAAGTATTGTTAACTTTTCCGTGTTTTATAATATAACATATTTAACAGGAAATGAAAATGGCATGAAGTATTGTGGTTAAGTTATTCGACCGCAATAATGTTTGTGAAAGAGACTTTTGTACTTTATAATAAGTTGGTAAAAAGAGCTTTTATCATCATACTAAATGCATGTAAAAAATAATAATTTGTTTTACTGATCTATACTTCTATGCTAATATTATAAAGAGGTAAAGTTTGTGAGTTTGTGACGTTGTAGGGGGTAATCTTTGGATCTACTAAACCGATTTAGATGAAATTTGTTAAGAAGATAGTTTGAGACCTTGGGAAGAACATAGGATATATCACGGAAACCATCACTTAAGGGGGTGAAAATGAGGATGAAAGTTTGTATTGGGAAGCAAGCTAGGGACGAACCCGAGCGATGAGTCGCTTGTAAATAATAAAGTCACTTAGCAAAATTTACATTATAGCAATAAAAAAGTTTAAATATGCAATTTAAAAAATTATTATGAGCACACATTTTCATTTCCACAGGACCACTTTAAATACAACTATAAAAGTGTGTATCTGCTAGTTTGTACGTACTAAGCTCTAAAATTTTAAATCAAACAAAATTATGAATCGATATTAATAAGACAAGTAATAGACAGATGATTCGGGTGAGAGTGAATTAAACTAGCCAATTTTTTATCGTCATTCAACATAAGCGATTTTGCAAACCAAAGTAGGTACATACATAAAATTATTATATCTCTATGCAATTTAACAGCGGGCTTTCTCATATAGATATACTGTTACTAGGCTGTTTATGATAATAATATTAACATATTGTTATATTTTTGTTATTATTTGTTCGACGATACGTTTGGCTCTGTTTGTAGTGACCCTACTTGCTGTGCCAGTGGTCACGGGTTTGAGTCCCGCTGGGGGCATTCATTTGTGTGATGAGCATGAATGTTTATTATACTCCAATTATGGGTGTATATATTTATAATATGTATGTATTTAAAGTTAAATACATATGTGTAGTGTCTCAACTATCTGGTATCCATAACCTAAGCCTCGTAGTTTACCATGGAACTAGTTGGTGTTGTGTGCAATTTCCCTACATATTTATATGTAGGAATAGGTATGCTTTGAATCAAGGAATAATTTATCTTATTCTATTACACTGTAAATAATGATACCAAAAAAAAATCAGAACTTTAAGTCAATATGTTCACAAGTCTACTTTAAAATTAGCAGACAGTTAAAAATCTGAGAAAATATCTTAAGCTAAATAAAAAGAAAATAGATATCCTAATATCTTAATCGTAATCTTTCTACTGTCTCTTTAATTGTTATTCGCGCCCCTTCTATCTTAGTACTATTTCCTACACATCTAAAGGTTGCCTGGAAGAAATCGCTCTTTTAGCGATAACGCCGCCTCTTGTACCTTCTTCTACATTATGTATATTTTCTTTTTCTCTTTTTGGGTGTACAATAAAAAGTAATTCATTCATTCATTGAAGTCCTTGAGCGGTTTAATTTTTTTTTAAACAACAGCAGAGTAATAATACTTAGAAGTAAAATTAATTGATTGAAATAGTAACAACTAGGCCAATGTTGCATGCATAAGTAATTTTATATTCTCTTTTAAAGTCATGTAAAACGGTGAAAGGCAATTTATTACGTTATTGTATGGTTGCAAAGAAAGTATTAGAGCTATATGGTTTTATAATTAAATACATTTTAATTGTATACTACATTGTGTTGTACAGTGGTAGCCCAGTGGTAACGTGCCTGGGAAACCAAGTGAAGCAGTACAAATCCTGAATCTCGCACCTCTGATATTTTCAAGTGCGAATAATTTTCAACATACCTAATTATGGTTACAGTGTAAAAAATATTGTGGAAAGCTGCATTTCTGAGAAAACTTCGCAAGTTCTCGATAGACTTGTGAAGTCCACCAACCCGCACTTGGCCAGCGTGGTGGACTATGGCCTGACTCTCCACGCGTTGAATGGAGGTCCGTACTCAGCAGTGGGACATAAAAAAGGCATGAATATAAAATAATTATATATACATGAGTATAAAATAATTATCTTCTACAAGTTTTTTTTTGGGGCACTGACTTCAAAATTCTTCCCTTAGAGATAGTATTTTGTGTTCTTGTAATTAATATGTGATGACCGCTTACCTACATAAAATCAATTTATTAAAAAAAATTACAAAGACATAATATTGTAAATGTGAAAGTAACTCTATCTGTATTTACATATGTATGTATGTAACCTTTCCATGTTTTAAAAGATTTGATTAAATTTAACAAGGACATAAATTGCATCTTGCGAACGAATACTAGCGTCTCACCCTTTCTTCGCTCGGGTTCGCCTCTAGAAAACAAATACAAATTTATCCTACGGAAACTGTACATATTTCCGGTATAGCAGGTAGCCTATAATAGTAGTCTGGAATAGCACATTCCAGGCTATAATCTATATATGTGCCAAATTTCATCAGGATTCGTTCAGCCATTCTGTCGTAATTGAGTAACAAACATCCAAACATCTTAACTTTTACCTTATAATAATTATAAATAATTTGGTAATACCAATATTTATTTTGTAATAAATTCAAAATTATTTATAAGTTATTGTACTTTCTTAGTCATATTATTATAATAAAAGTTTGCAAAACTTTGCGTTTGAGTGTATGTTTGTTGCTCTTACTGTAACGGCTGGACGGATATAAATAAACATGACTTAGCAAATAGCTTAGAGACTTAGCAGGATAGGATACCTGGAGTAGCACATGGTCTACTGTTAATAATAATATTTGTCAAAAGAGCACCTTTTATCTATACATACATATAATAAAATTCTGAGTCGAATATGTACATTAAATATTTTTTGGAAAATCTTATTGAAATAGCCACTATTATCGATCGTTTTTAGATTTTTTTCTGTTTGTCTGGGAATGCGTCACGAGAAAACCACTGGATAGATTTTGATAAAATTTGGTATGATGATAGCTAATTTTCCGTTTCAACATATAGGATTTTACTGCGAGAAAATATCTCATCTATGAGTCGCAAGTATTATTATAAAAATAAAAGTCAAACAAGCAACGCGAGGGTAAATCGCTTGTACGAAACAATAATTTTAATTTTATATACATTTAAATTATCTTTTAAGCACAACTTTGACCCCAATATAATTTTATTTTACTTATGTATAGATACAACAGTTATTTATGTACTTACATTCGAATACTTTCGATCTTAACACCGTTCGTCGTCTACTTTCATGGTCGCATGCAATATATTATTAAATTCTTTACATCCGATATATTTCGCGTGCGGGGACTCGCTGGTTCTCAATCGATTATATAAATCGATTCAGATTTATGTAATTGGTTCCATAATTAAAAAGCAAATTAACGATTGTTTCAACCATTTTGTAAGTGAAAACGCTTGTTGGTGAAAATTTCTTTTTATGGAAAGTTCAAAAGTTTCGCTTTTGAAGTGATGTAGTAAGTAGTATAGTAGTTTCTGGTTTTTAGTTATTCTTACTAATATTATAGATGCGAATATCTGTAAGCAGCTTTTTGTATAGAGCTCAAAAGCTTATACCTTTATGAATTTAGCTCTTAGTCAATGTTAGACGATTCTTGTACAACTTATCTTCTGTACAACTTACTCGTATTAATATGAAAGCTCTTATGGTAACACGATATAAATTTCTTTTTTTTTTTAAGTAAAATAGATGAGAGACAATAGATTTTTTAAATTATTGCTTGGTCATTTAATTGTTAGTTATGCAGTATATGATGTTTTTCGATAAAATTTGTTAAAATATTTATAGTTTCAGCTATAACACAATAAGTTATCCGGTTTCCGTGTACTTTGTATTTGTATACTAGCGATTTGCCTTACTTCGGTTAGCGCTAATTATTCCATGTGCGGTTTTGTACCTTTTTGCTAAATTCTACGCGACTTCCTTGACTCTGTCACCCTTTAGCACTTCTAAGAATTAGCAGTAGAACAGCAAAAAACAGAAGTGTCAATGCAGATATACTCGTAGAATAAATACTCGCCATATCCAAAATAAAAAGTTTTAACCTCATTTAAAATGTACCAATTTTTTTTATTTACAACAAAATTCAATATTACCAGTCTAAGTATATATTAGAATTTCATGATAAACCAGTTAGTGAGAATAATCCGTTTCCATATTCATTGATTAGTAAGCATGGCATAGCTATATGTAAGCAATTTTCCAATACAATTAAGTATTAAACTTTATACTATCAGAAGTTAATTATGTTGAAAGTTTAATTACATTGGGGAAATATTTCCCCACTCACAAGTTAAACTGAAGTTTCACTTCGATTACGCTTGTGTATATGAAAACTATAAATAGGTACTCATATATAAAGGCGAATAATTTGATTGTTTGTCTATTTGTTTGTTTGGACGCGCTAATCTCTGAAACTGCCAGTCGGGATTTGAAAAAAAATAGCATTAGATAGCACAATTCTTAGTGTTTAAAGGCTATCGTTCATCACTCTATGACTTATAGGATCGAAATAGTTATAAATTAATATACTACGCGAGTATTTCTAACATGATTACCACTTGCCTTACGGTGAAGGAAAACATCGTGACGAAACCTGCATGTCTGAGAGAACCTAGCAAGTTTTCGAAAGACATGTGAAGTTCGCCAACCCGCACTTGGCCAACATGGTGGACTATAGCCTGATCTCCCTCGTATTGAAGGGAGGCCCGTGCCCAGTAGTGTGACGTTAAAAAGGGCTGAATAGATACTACGCGAGCAGATCCGTGGGAAAATCTAGTGATAATTAAAGTTCATTTTAATTATTTAGTAGCGTAATATAATTGTTTGTAGGAAGCTCTGAAATAAATATAGGGTATTGATCTAAGATAGGTATTTAATTTATATAATACGTATCTTCATTCTATTCGTTGTTATTTCCTTTAATTTTACAAAGTAACAAGCCATGTAACAAAGTAAGGAGTTATGTAAGTTTGTAAACAAAGGATGGGAGGAAGGCTATCTGTATTTTGTCGTGATGAGTTATTTGCATATATATTTTTTTTTATTTCTCAAAAACATACCTACAATATTCATAAATAAATAATATTAAAAAAAACAACTAAAAAAAATAATGTCATCAAAAAGAAATTCTTAATTGATATTCAGAATAAAAATTGAAACTTAAACTAATTACGTATTTTATAACAATAATATTGACAATACCAAATATTTGATGCTGCTGACCTGATTATGGAGTCGAAAGTGGATTTAATGACCAATAAAAACCGTTTTCAAAGGGGGTTTTTAGTTTATATTATCATTTTGTAAATAGTGTCTGATAATAAAGCCATTACTTGACAATAATTTCATTTCAACAGATAATATTTGTAGTCAGCACATACAAATAAATATTATTTTATAGTATTATTTTAAAATTGATAAAAAAAATCTCAAAAAATACATTTATTAATAAAGAAAAAAGTGAGTGAAAAAATCCATTCATAATTTCAATCAAGTAAAGTTTTCCTTAAAAACCTTACAAAATAAAAGTGGGTAAAATTTTTTATTCATGTTTATTTTGTATAGAACAGACAGATGGACGCTTGTATAGAAATTTCAACATATTAGCCAAGAGCTTAACTGGGACGAAACCGCAAGTAAAAATTACCGTGCACGACTTACTGATAACATACCATAGTCGACTTGGATAATTGATACTTTGTCACAATTTGTATACAAGTTGTGTGATCATATAATAAATAATTTTTTTAGTAAAATCATAGATAATAAGACGACTGAATGTAGGTTTTGTTACTTGGAAATCTTTGTTTGAAAAATAAACTTAAAAATATTGCATTTTTTTGATAAGAAAGTTCCTACTGAATTGTTGAATAAATGTTAAAATAATCATCAAATAAATAAATAAAGTAGAACAAACATATTGTAAATGCCCTCTTTTTTTAATTACCTATGAAAAAAATAATTTATTTTAAAAAGTACAAGCTAAGTTATGACGTAAATTAACTCATTATGCAAACTCGAGAGTACTTCCGTAAAATTATGGAAAATATTCTAACAAAAATGGCACTATTCAGATCTGATCGCGTTAGAGAACATTGAACCAAACATTGTGCATCCAGCGTGACGTACTCGTATATATTACGTCCCTTATATGCAAATGAAAGTAAAAGGTACATATATTATGTTACAAAATATATAATATATTGCTACAGAAAATTTAGAAAGTATCGTCTAGTTTTAAAATTATGTTATTTTTTGTTTAATATTTGTGAGTGTATGTATGTATGTGTATTTTTGTTACTTCATGATATAACAGCTAAAACAGATTTGGATGAAATTTAGTATTAGATATACCTGGAGTAACACATATGGAAAATTGTAAGGCACCTAAATATGTACCCCAGCGGACCGAGGGTATGTCCCTAGTTTTAAATACAACCTCAGTGTCCATCTTTCACTAGTGTTTTTCTGAAGATTGTTAATATTAATTGTACGTTTTATTCTATTTATAATAGGTAAGTGAAGTAAAATGTTTTTATATAACAAATACATATATTTATAGCTATATACGCAACTAAAATAAAATATTATTTTCAATTTAAAATAATTTAATAAAATACAATAAACAAGAACAATAAATGTAAAAAGTATTTTAAATGTTGACTCGAGTAATCAATTATCATGATACTAAATTTTATCAAAATCTGTCCAGTGGCTTTCTCGTGATGACAAACCCACAGAAAAAAATCCAAAAATAGATTCGACTTCTGTATCGATAATAATGACATTTTCAATAATATATTTAAAAAAAATTAAATGTACAGACAGATTCGACTCAGAATTGTATTATATGTATAGATTACTTAGTATCTATTTATTTATCGAAGAATTTTTACAGGCAATGCCCGACAGTTTCAAAACACTATGCAATAGTAAGTATAGGTTACCGCATTTCATTAGGAAACGATTATTACAATCAAGTCTTAATTTTGAAATTTTTATATGTACAAATACCTTTCTATTTAAATAATTATTTTGTTAAATTATTTGTTGGTTCCTTCGCAACTTTTTTGTATTAATTGATCAATTATAACTAGAATATTCAGACTAAGCAATATATAGACAGTAAAATATAAGATAGTACTTTTGTTATAATTCATATTTTTTTTCTCAAAATTGTCAATCAATGACTAATACTCGTATCTGTATAAAATTTTCCTTTTTCTTTGAAGAAAGTAAGTGACATATGTATGTGGCAAAATCTAGAACAGCAGCATAAACAGAAAATCACGCTACAAATTTTGACTTTGACATCTATACATATAATAAAATTGTAACTAAGCCGAATCTGCACATTAAATATTTTTTGGAAAATCTTATTGAAATAGACATTATTATCGATATAGGAGCCGAATCTATAGTTTTTAGAATTTTTGTCTGTCTGTCTGTCTATCTGTCTGTCTGTCTGTCTGTCTATCTGTCTGTTACCGCATCACGGAAAAACCACTGGAGGGATTTTCATAAAATTTGGTATGGTGATAGCTGGTTATCCGGGTCAACAAACAACAACATAGGATAATTTGTACCGCGGGAAAATATTTCATTTCTGAGAAAAAATACAAAAACTGCATTGTAAGAATATACTAATATGTAAAACCTAAGAATTTGGTTTTTAGTAATCTGAACGCGGGCAGAGCCGCGGGCAACGCTAGTTTTTTCATGTAAAATTCTTTAGTTTGAGGGCTAAAAGAAAGTCTTGGTACTCTACATTTCCACATACAAGGCAAATTTAGTTCTACTTTTTCTGTTAATAGGTTATTCAAAATATAATAGTCTAGAATAAATGCAATTTATTTTACTAACATATAACGTCAAGTAATTTTTTTTATTATTTTTGTTAAAAAAATAATTTAATCTTTTTTAAAGATAACTTTAGATAGAAAACTAAATAAAATTAATAATGCTAATTTCATGTTTGGTAGTTAAAATATTCAACTCTTACGTAAACTTAAAAGTTTTTATAATGTATTTTTCTTACAATGTACAAATTTTATCTCTGGTCTATTAATTTTAGTATTATTTTATTTATTTATATTATTAATATTTATAAATATGTAATAAAAAAATTTAAAAAAATCTATATATATATATATATATATATATAGTATAAAACAAAGTCACCTCGCTATTTGTACCCTTAGATCTTTTAAGCTACGCAACGGATTTTAATGCAGTTTTCAGTAAAAGATAGGTGATTCAAGAGGAAGGCTTATAATTTATATGTATAATACATTTATGTTATATTCATACTAACCGTTAAAATGTATGTAGGGACGAACCTGAGCGAAGCGAGGGTGAGTCGCTAGTCTCCATATAGAAACATTATGAAAATAAATCAAATTAAAAGTACTTGCTTTAATAATAGCCGCAATAACAATTCGATCTACTGATAACAACTAAGCATCAAAAGCCCAGATGAAAGTAGCGGTACATATACGAGTAGGTACATCTTATAAAATCTTACGTGAGATAAATTGCATTAAGAAACCTAACAAGCGTATATATTATGGGATTTAAACGAAACAATAAATAGCAGTAAATATATACTTCGGTGGCTTCTTTGAAGTAGGTTAAGGAAAAAATATAAATAATTGTGGAAAAATGTACAATGTTTTATGTAATGTAAAATATATACGAAAGTTCTAATGCTATTTTATTTTTAGTTACTTACCTATTTATCCTACATTAAAAATGAACAAGTATTTTTTTTTTCATATTTGAAGCTAATATAAGGGCTTATAAGTCAAATAAGCACTAAAACTATTGTAAATTTTAAACACTCTTAAATACAAAACAAGCAAGCAAAGCAAAAAAAAACAGAAACAACCGAAAAAAAAACTTTAAAAGTCATCGTATTAAATTAGACGCGTAAAGTATAAAGACCACGAAGAAGATTGATTATCTCGATATTCATGTACTTCATGAACTCAACCGATCGTCATTAGAGGGGTAACAAAAACACTCGTTATTAAGAAAAAGTCTCACCTTTTCACTAATGACAGTCCATTTTCCCAAAGCGGTCTCAAAGTCAACAACACAAACAAATCGTACCAACTTTTTGTATATAAAATAACCGAAACTCGAGTACGTAGAGACTAAAATCCCGTGTTTTGTCTCGCAAAACCTACGAGTTTAATCACGTTTCACGTCGACTCAAAAACACGCCTGACACCGTCTCATGTTAGATCGCAAATGAGCAGAGGCTGACACAGTCGCCGCTACGTCAGAAATTAAATAAGAAATAAGTGAAGAAGCTCTAATAGATAGGGTATCTTTAGACGTCATTGGACATGTCGGACAGAGAAAGTAGCAGAGGTGCCCACTCATTCATTACAATTTGAAAGTGCAAGTTCAAATAATGTCAGCGGTTGAGTGCATGAGTGGTTTAACTTTTCTACTGAGCCTTTTTATCCAAATAGAGATTGGAATAAAAATACTTTTTTTAAGTTGTAGAATTTTAAATTATAGGTAAAATTGCTTTGTTTTATAGAATACTAGCATTGCCCGCGGCTCCACCGGCGTTCAGATGACCAAAAACCAAATTCTTAGGTTTTACATATAAGTATACTCTTACATGGCAGTTTTTGTACTTTTTTTCAAAAATGAGATATTTTCCCGCGGTAAAGAATATTCTATATATAACCAGCTATCACCATACCAAATTCCCTCAAACTCCCTCTAGTGGTTTTTCCGTGATGCGGTAACAGACAGACAGACAGACAAAAATTCTAAAAACTATAGATTCGGCCTCTGTATGGATAATAATGTCTATTACAATAAGATTTTCTAAAAAATATTTAATGTACAGATTCGGATTAGTTAGAATTTTATTATATGTATAGACTAGCGACTCATCCTCGCTCCGGTCGGGTTAGTCCCCAGACAGATAGACAGACAAACAAAAATTCTAAAAACTTTATATTCGGCCTCTGTATCGATAATAATGACCATTGCAATAAGATTTTCCAAAAAGTATTTGATGTGCAGATTCGACTTAGTTAGAATTTTACTATATGTATAGATTGATGTGCATAAATTTTTCAGTAATAATTAATTTATATTATGTAAAGATTATATATTTTTTGTTCATCTATTGGATTAAAAAAAAACAATAAGTATTCTATACATATAATAAAATTGTAACCAAGCCGAATCTGTACATAAAATATTTTTTGGAAAATCTTATTGAAATAAACATTATTATCGATACAGAGACCGAACCTATAGTTTTTAGAATTTTTGTCAGTCTGTCTGTCTGTCTGTCTGTTACCGCATCACACAAAAACCACTAGAGGGATTTTGATGAAATTTCGTATGGTGGTAGCCGGTTATCCATGTCAACATATAGGATAAGTTTTACCGCGAAAAAATATCTCATGTCTAAAAAAAAATACAAAAACTACAATGTAAGAGTATACTAATATGTAAATTTAAGAATTTGGTTTTTCGTCATCTGAACGCGGGCGAAGCCGCGGGTAATGCTAGTTCTACTATAAAATTCTTCATACGTCTAGTATTATAATGTTTATATAAACGGCATAATGTTATAAAGTTAAAAAAAATGTTACACTAACCGATTCAGGTATTTCGGCCATTCAATGCACGATTCCTTTCGCTTTATTTTATTATGTATATATTTTAATTTTAAAGATAGTTCTGAATTGTAATTTAAATTATTTTTTTTTGGTTATTTTTAGTACAGGTTGAATAATAAACAATATATCAACGCAGTGATAGCCCACTGGTAGCGCACTTGCTTAAGAAACCAAGTGAAACGGGTTCAATTCCCGGGTCTCACACCTCTAATATACATATATATGCAAATGATTTCCAACATGATTACCACTTGTCTTACGGTGAAGGAAACCATTGTAAGGAAACCCATGTATGATTTTGAGTGAACCTAGTAGGTTTTCAAAAAAGCGTTACGGATTATTGTCTGATTTCCCTTATATTACAGGAGTGAGGATGAGAGGAGCCTCGCGCCCAGCAGTGGGACCTTAAAAAAGGCTAAATTTCAAAATATTATTGAATAATTCTTAATAGATAATAATATAGATCAACTGCCTCGGTGGTGTAGTGGCTAGCATGTACGGCTGCACACTCGGAGGTCCTGGGTTCGAGTCCCGGGTCGGGCCAAGTTTAGTTATTGAGTCTTTCTGTATAGTAAGTCTCAGTAACAGCCCGGAGTTGGGAAGTTGGCGGTGTTTCACCCCGTGCCTCGGAGAGCACGTAAAGCCGTCGGTCCTTTGCCTCAACTCTCACTGGTCGTGTCGAGCAGTCGTCCCACCGGAGTATGAGAGTGACAGGAATAGAGAGTGCACTTGTGTCTGCGCGTACACTTGTGCACTATAATATCTCCTGCGCAGTTGGCTAGTCTCAATGAATTGGCCGCCGTAGCCGGAATCGGCTAGGAGAACATCACATAGAAAAGTAAGTCACGACTACCGTCTTTTGATACAGTAAATTGTCCTATTTTTTTTATTTTCCGATATATTAACTTCGATATTTGTTTCTATTAACAAATTAATTAATTATTCATTCATAATTGGCGAAGATTTCGCGTAACATACCACCAAAACAATACAAATGAATTCAGTACCTCTCCCCTTTTGAAGTCGGTTAAAAATCGGTTTAAATTGATCTAAATATGGCGTAACATACATAAAAAACATTAACACAAATCGAGTATTTCCTTCTTTTTCAAAATCAATTAAAAAGGCATTGTACGTGAGGTGGTTGTTCAGTCTCACGTTTTTATATCTGGTACGGAACCGACATCTGAAAGCCTAGTAGCCTAGTTTAAGGCCATTCAAAAATAAATACCATACAAGCAAGTACTGAAAAATTTAAAACGTATTTCTCTCCCGTTAGATCTATCACGTAAATATTATCAACTAGCAACTTACCCTCGCTTCGCTCAGGCGCGATATTAGGTACGCTTTAATTTTTTTTAGCGGAACGCTAATTCTTTTTCTAAAATAAAAATTGCCTAAGTTACTCCGTATAAAATCAGCTATCTGTCAGTGAAAGTCCCGTCAAAATCTGTCTAGCCGTTTTGGATATTAGCCGGAAGAAACAGACAGACAAAAATGATAAAAATTGTATTTTCTTATAAGTACTGTATATAATTTCATATGCATTTACTAAAAAGCTGTTATTTTCACATTACAGATGCTTCAATTTTATTTATCTGCATAGATACAATTGCCTTCAAACGAAAATCGAACTCACGTACTTTCTATTACGTTCACATATTTAATTCAATGTATTATCCACAAAGTTGTGGATGATTCGTAAAGTAAAATTCTATCATACTTATCTATAGTTATTAACATTCATCTCAATAATCTGTTACAGTCCGTTAGCGAACTAAGTATAGGAAATAATCTGGTTGGTCTACGCATCGGAATGCACTTGCTTTGCATCGCTATGGCTTTAGTACTTATGTTACATAACGGTAAAATTAAGACTAACCAAGTATCACGCTAAATCTAGTTAGATAAGAATTCAGTTATGAAATGAACAATGCTTACGCAAATGAAGGAAGTTGTGAATGTGTACGGAATTTTTATATTTTTATCGTTTTGTCGTTAGTGTCCCATATAAGAATATATATATGTATATACGTAACTTGTTATATGTCGAAATGTTTGTTAGTTATGTTTATTTTTCAAATATTTTTTCTAATTCTTTTTAAAAGTTATTCTTTTTAAAATACTTTCAAAGGAAAGTATAGTTATTTAAGTATTTTTTTTGTTATTTATACGTAACTAGCGACTCACCCTTGCTTCGCTCAGGTTCGTCGGACATACGTTTTGACGCTTAGTATGGAATAGATATTTTTTAATAATTTTTTTTCGTGATTTTTTCCGATGTTTTAATAGCTATTCTGCTTATCGGAGTGAAGACACATTTAACAAAATAAAGATCACAAAAATCGGTACAGCAGTTCTCGATTTATAAGTGTTGTAACAAAACCCGACTTTGTTTTATATATTTAAGATGATAACATTATCAATGAGTTTCTTTATATTATGTAGGAAAAACTTCATAATATTACGTACCGAGTCTCGGAGTTAGAAAAAAAGCAATTTTTAGTACATTGCAAAAATGAAGAAAATAGCTAATTTCTTCATTTTTGCAATGAATTACATAAGTTAGCAAAAAAATATGAGTAAAATTAACTTATAAATGAAAAATTAAAAAAAAATTAATGAAAGCGTTGAAAATCCGATTATTAAAAATAACTAAGCGGCACTACGAGATCTATGCAACGTATTCACATTATATTATATTACATCATATCTAAAATTGTTATTAAAAATTCTAAAAAGTTACTTAATAGAAGAAATAACATTGTTTAAAGAACGTAATAAACACAAACGTGAAGGCACTAAATGTAAATTGTTCTCGGAATGAACTCATTGTTTCTGTTTATGTACGGCGGTAAAAGCAAACTCTCGTTATGATTTCCATCCACTTAAAATTTTGATATATAGCTCGATATCGCATCATTTTATAAAATTATGTAAAAATTTTTAGAAAATATATATAAAAAAATATAATAATTATTAATGTAATTTTGCCACAAATTATATAATAATTAAGTTAATTTTGCCACAAATTTAAAAAAAACGATTTCATTTTATTGGTTATTTTCATATTTTATATTAATTATTGGATCTAAAAATAAAAGCAGTTCATAATTTCGAAAAAAAATATTATGAATTATCATAGATTTTGAAGTTAATTGAATATGTAAAAAGAACAAAGAAAAATATAGAATTATATTCCCTTGTAATTTTTGAAATAACAATAATTTTGTGACAGTTCAGCAGAGTGGCTATAACTTTTGTCAACTTAGTTACTTATGTCTATAAATCTAAATCGGAAAAATATGTTTTTTATAGTTTTTCCTGTAAAAAAAAAATTAAAACTTTTTATTTTTTTGCTAGTAACGCTGTGATGTTTCATAGTACAGTATAGCCATTCGTTTTGTGGATGTTCCCTCTTAATGTGACTGTTCCATCTCAAATCTTAATTTGAATATCGTGTTGCGAGGACCAGTTTGTACGAACTCACTGATATTAAAACTTTTATAGTATCCTCTAGATTTCTTATAGTTGGTAATCAGTACACGAAACAACACAGTAGAATGAATGGTTTACACAGACGCTAACAATGTGAGCGATGTTAGAATTATTTGTCTTGGCCAGAACAAGCCTGTAAGAAATTGTTAATTCGAAAGTCGTCGAAAGATAAGAGATGGCCAGATAAAAAATAGTAGTAGTAATATATTTTAATTAGGATCTTTTATGGAACAATTTTGACTAACTCCGTCACTTATATAAGTTAATTTCAAGTCTGTAAATGAAGTTTACTTTTTAACTGACTTCAAAAAGAAGTCGAGTTTTTATTGTGTACATACAATATAAGTACCTATAATATTGAATTAATTTTCATGATTCTTTAATGATTCATGATTTTAATGAATTATTTCCAGTCCTACGATATCCACACATAAATTAAAAAAAATAAGCTTTTTAGTTAAATTTAATAAACTACCTAACACAAATCGTTTTCTATGGGGAAATTATTTAATATTAACTTTATTTCACTTGCATTTTCTTCACCGTAAGGCGAGTGGTAATCATGTTAGAAATGATTTGCAGAAAATATCAGAAGTGCGAGACCCGGGATTTGAACCCGCTTCACTCGGTTTCCCAAGCGAGCGCCTTGCCACTGCCTGCATTATATAATATGTGAACATAATTACAAATATGATTTTTTTCAACCGACTTCAAAAAGGAGGAGGTTCTCAATTCGACTGTATGTTTTTTGTGATAATTATAATATGATACGATTCATTCAATTCATATTTTACTTCCCGAATTTGAAAATAAATAGTAAACAATGATTTCAATACAGTTTTTTTTGTAATATTAAGTAAGAAATAGTAAAATTTATTTATATCTTTTATAAATATGATGCATTGAAAAACAGTAAACGTAATTTATCTACTCATTAATTCGTACTGGATGTTTTTAATTTGCACCATGCTGGTGTATGAGGGAACCGTTTGTTGATAAAAACAGTTATCTACCTGATGAGAACGATTAATTGCTTCTCACCAACACTAAATAGGCAACTCTACTGATGTTTAACTGTAGTTTACGAAGTTACGTTATGTTATAGTAATGGACCGTTTGATATAAAGATGCTGTGAAGTAGACGTTTACATAAAAAAATTATGTATATATAAATAAATATTTTTTTTTAACCGCTGATATAAAATTTCGACATACATATATGCGTGTCGTGTAAAATGTTTTTTACCAAAACATTTTGTTTATTATTGTAGAAAGTTGAGATTTGGCGTGAAAGGCAAAATGAAGAACATCCTAATTGGGAGGTTAATTTTTTGTGACAAATTAGAAACTTCAAACTAACTTTTAAGGAAAATGTTAATTTATATTAATTAATACAAACGAAAATCAATAATTTTATGTGTTCGACTAACTCTTGACCTAATTTTTTGACGACACGTTTGGCTCAGTCTCTACTCTCTAGTGACACTATTTGCTCTGCCAGCGGTCGCGGGTTCCAGTCTCGCTGGGGGAATTCATTTGTGTGATGTTTATATTTATAATATGTATGTATTTAAAGTTATATATATATGTGTAGTGTAACAACTATCTGGTATCCATAACACAAGACTCGTAGCATACGATGGCACTAGATGGTGCTGTGTGTTCATGAACCAACATATTTATTTATTTATTTTTAATTCAGTAGATATATTTTTTTTTAATTTAATGCTTCATTGATTCTAACGAAACAAGTTTTTTTGAACGAGCTAGCCCCATTTGCCAAGTGTTAATGCCATCGAAAATTCTACTCTACGTTATTGTTAGGTCAATAACCGACAATTCTGAGACTTACTGATACATTTCTTGCAATAACTGTTCAGTAAAATAAAAAAGTTATATAGTATTTGTTCTTTTCTATTTATTAGAATTTTTGTTTTTAATTTTAATTAAAAATGTCTTTTTTTACTTTAATAATTTGACCAACTTTAAAAGGTATTAGTATTTTGATTATTTTAATTTTAACAATAATGTTTTTATATGATTATTATTTCTTGTTTCTTTTACAAATATTTTACAAAAAAAAAATCCACGTCTAAGTGTAAAACAATTAGAAGTAGAAGTTTGCTTTTCTAGTTACATAATAATTATTACAACTAAATCATTGTAAATGAACTTACCTAATAGATAAAGAGCCCTTAATCTTTTACTTATTCTGCTGAATTTCCAAATGTTAAGAAAGTTGCCCCAAAGTAGTCTTTCAATCGGACGATAGTTCAGTAAGGTAGGTAATTAATATAAATATGTAGGCGAAGTTTTTATTGGCTTAATCGTTATAATATTCGACATCGTCGTCATCGTCTGCCCATAACATACCATATTTGCTTTTATGCTCAAAACTTCGCAAGCTCTAGTATGTTATATTAATTTAATCTTAATAAAACATGTCCGTTTAGAAAGAAGTCAAAATCCCTAAAACTCGAGTGATTAATACTTACTAGGGTTAATTGTTCGATACTAACGTTTTATTGTGGCGCCGATCGCGTTATCGCTTATATTTTGTTGAATTACTTTATTTTCGTGGGACGTTGCGTAGTGTAAGATAGCCTATATCAAATCAGACCAGAACATCCAGAGAACGCGTTCAAACAAACATACTTTTCGGGTCATATATTAGTATGCATAGATATGAAAATAAAACCTTTTATCTAACCATACGATTTGATTGTAAATATTAGGTATAAATAGCGTATTAAACAGAACGTAAAATAAAATAAAAAAGTATAAATGATATATTAAAATCTTCAATACGCATCATTGCCAAAAAAATTACATCAAAATCGATTCACTCTGCTATAATGAAATCGACAGAAAAATGCCACTCACATTTATGTCGGAGGTTAGTAAAAAGTGAAATCTGCGGAAAAGTAACAAGATAGAAATATTGCTTGAATTTGTCAGTTTTATGTCCCGCATCTGATTCTGAGCGCTATCATGCGGCACATTTCTTACGCTAATCGCCTTCATAATATACTAGCAGGAGCGTGTCCTTTACTAAGTTAATATAATAATCTATACATACATATAATAAAATTGTAACTAAGCCGAATTTGTACATTAAATATTATTTTGGAAAATCTTATGGACACATCGACACGTTTGGCTCAGTTTGTAGTGACCCTACTTGCTGTGCCAGCGGTTGCGGGTTCGAGTCCCACTGGGGGCATTCATTTGTGTGATGAGCACGAATGTTTGTACTCCAGTCATGGGTGTTTATATTTATAATATGTATGTATTTAAAGTTATATATGTGTAGTGTATCAACTATCTGGTATCCATAACACAGGCCTCGTAGCTTACTATGGAACTAGATGGTGCTGTGTGTTAATGTCCTAACATATTTATTATTTATTAATAGACATTATTATCGATACAGAGGCCGAATCTATAGTTTTTAGAATTTTTGTCTGTCTGTCTGTGACCGCATCATGGAAAAACCACTGAAGGGATTTTGATGAAATTTTGTATGGTGATAGCTGTTTGTTGTAGCAAAATATCTAATCTCTGAGAAATCTATACTAAACGTTAAAAAGTACGTAGAGATGAACCCGAGTGGAGGGAGGGTGAGTCGCTAGTTACATAAAACTAATAAGTTAACTTGTAACAATTAATATCTATTTCTACGTACAAATGATGGCTGGCAGTTATTTGGACTTTCTAAGCAAAACGACTCGATAACTAAATTTGGCCTGACTCGGGAATCGAATCCAGGACCTCTGGATGTGCATTCATACATACTAGCCACTACACCACCGTGGCATTTAGTAAATCTAAAAAACAAACTACAGTTTTTATATAAAGTTAGAAATTCCAAAAATGGTAATTAACTTTTTCCATATAAATGAAGTTGGACATTTACTTGCAGAATATAATTACAATTACACTATAGAAACCGCTAGCTCACTATTATGTAACTTTATGTAAAGCGGATATAAAATAAATACAATAGATCATTGTTATAGCATATAACCATCTCATTCTGTTTCAAGCGGATACTAAAAGGAGGGTATCATCCTGTTTTATTTCTCTAGATTTTAAATTAATGCGTGTTCTCAAATATGTATTCTCAAATGCATTTTGTGTTATAATAAGTATTATTTTGTGTTATATTAAGATACTAATAGTCGCCATTAATCTTAGCGAAAAAAATATATGTATGACCAATATACTCGTAAATGTTTATCTTTTATCTATACTAATACTAATACACTAATAATATTAATATTATAAAGAGGTAAAGTTTGTGAGTTTGTGACGTTCTAGGGGGTAATTTTTGGGTCTACTGAACCGATTTTGATAAGATGATAGTTTGAGACCCTGGGAAGGAACGTAGGACTTTTTATCCCGGAAATAATCCCTTAAGGGAGTGAAAATGGGGATGAAAGTTTGTATGAGGAATCAACCCTAGTTTTTAATATAGAACACCTAGCAACTTTTCGAAAGACATGTGAAGTCTGCCAACCCGCACTTGGTCAGTGTAATAGAATGCCATGATGCTCCTAATATTGAGGCCTGTGAGCAATAGTGGGACGTTAAGAAGGGCTAAATACATAGTCCGCATACTTTTACACTACGAATAAGTGTAAGTAAGTACTCCACGACTGCGGACACGCCGGCGTGTCAGTTAACAATAGATTTCTTAGAATTTTAATTAAGTTATTAAAAAATTACCTGGAGGTGTTATGATGACCGTGGGAAATAAAGATACAAATATAATATTTTTATTAATTATGTAAAAAATGTCAAAATTCCATTGTGTACAATCTTGGGAATTTAAACTCGTATTGTTAGAATTTTTATTAGTGACTTATGATTCACAACTAGCCCGTTCCGAGTTTTTTTATTACATACACTACTAACTAGCGACTCACATTTGCTTCGCTCGGGTTCGTCCCTAGGTTTCCCCATACAAACTTTCATCCCCAGTTTTACTCCCTTAAGGGATGTTTTCTGGGATAAAAGCTATCCTGGGTCCTAATTTGGCAATTTTACTTATTATCAAATTTCATCTAAATCGATTCAGTAGTTTCGGAGCTTTTCGGTACAAACAAAGAAACAAAAAAATCTTTCCTCTTTATAATAATAGTATAGATATGGAGAATATATAACATAAAAAAAGAGAATATATATTATACATAATATGATGACATTATACATTATACATAATAACACTTTTCATGTTATTTCTTACTGTTTATTCTACATATCTTACTGATATACAATTTAAAATTACATTGTTAATTTACACCCTCGTTCTGTTACGTTAAAGAATCCTAAAAACAAATAAAATTTCGTTAATTTAATTTCAACGTAATTTTCAATTGTCGATTATATAATTTTTAATTCGGGGATTGACAATTTAGTTAAACTAAACTAAACCAATAACGAATATTAGAGGTAAAATACTCAACAGCGCAAATGCATTATAACACATGATTTTTTCCGAGAGGTTCCGATTAATCAGTATAATTGGAATCAATAGCTTGTGCCGGAAAAAATGTTACACGCAATAGTATGCAAGGTATCTACACTTATGTATATATAAAGCTGAAGAGTTCGTTGGTTTGTTTGAATGCTTTAATATCTAGATCTATTGGTCTTTTTGAAAAATTATTTCCTTTATATAGCCTATTTATTAAGGAAGGTTATGTAGGTATGTACAAATGTATTCAGCCCCTTTAACATCCCACTGCTGGGCACTTCTTAAGTTTTCTTAGACATGCAGGTTTCCTCACGATGTTCTCCTTCACCGTAAGATAAGTGGTAATCATGTTGGAAATGATTTGCACATGAGAACATCAGAGGTGCGAGACCCGGGATTTGAATCTGCTTTACTCGGTTACCCCAAGCCAACCCTGCCTAAATACTATTCTATCAGTCACGCTTCAACTTACGAGAGCGGAATAATTCTACAAAATTAAACAACACGGGCGAAGCCTCAAGAGAACACTTGTATGAAATAAAGAGATTCGTGATTTGGTGCAATTTTTAGGTGAATTTTAGGTGTTCCGGCTGTTATCAATGGAAAATGTTATTTCTAAAGGTTAATGTTATATTTTGCAATGGCGTTTTGAATTGCGAAATGTGAATAATAAACGTTAAGTTTGAGTGCAGTTATTAATTGGTCATACGTTAAGTATTGCGTATGGATAAAGGGAATGTAAGTTTATGTTGCTTAATGGTTGTGAAAGATTTGTGAGGTCGATGTGTATATTAGCTTAAAATTTAAATTCTAAGACTAGTGATTTCTTTATATAAGTTTTGCAACAAGTATATCCCACTAAAGTACCAAATTTGTCTGGGTACAAAATAGGATCCGGATATATTTTCAACCGACTTCAAAAAGGAGGAGGTTCTCAATTCGACTGTATGTTTTTTTTTATGTTTGTTACCTCAGAACTCCGTCATTTATTAACCGATTTGGACAATTTTTGTTTTGTTTGAAAGGGTATACTTCCAGATTGGTCCCATTTAAATTTCAAAAAAAAAATACCACCCCTAAGGGTGAAAAAACAACTAATGATGAATTTAACCTACTTATAATTGTCATATTGACTTGAAACTTTGCAAGTATTTCTATTTCCGTTGATAGTACAGTGGTTCGGTGTTGTTGACCTGATCTGATGGCAAGGCCAGAAGGTAGATAGTTGGAACTCTTCAACGGCTAATAGTAGATACTTTGAGTTTGGGCTTATTTTGTTTGATTTGACAAGCCTAACACGTTAGAATCCTAACTTTGCTACTACTGTCTACACTAAAAAGGTAAAAATAGAAACTTTTTAACTAAAAAATAAAAACCGACTTCAAACAAAAGCACTAAAAAGTAAAAAATAACTGATTGGTAGTTTTCATATACTATACATACCTAATCAAATATTTTCGAAGTCGGTGTGCTTTGGCTAAGTAATTAAAGCCTACCTATTAAATACATACCTAATCAAATATTTTCGAAATTGGTGCCAGCCCATACAAAGCCGCCTGCCGGACGTCAACCCTCCTTGGGAATGCTATTGTCTCTCTTTGTCTGAATGGTATCGCGGAAGTCTTGTAATATTCACTATCGATATTTTTGTCTTTTAAAACATTTTTTATACTATAACTTAAATTTTTAATGTTATTTTCGGATATATTTAAAAATAAATTTTGATTACACAATAAATTTTGTTTTGACGTTGTCAATTTTTTTCTAAAACTATCGAGCACACTTTCGCGTTAATAAAATTCATAAATATAAATTTGAATACATGTTGTATAGGAATCACTTTCATTAATTACCTTTTATGTATTTATTATATCACGTACTGTAACATAGCGTCCAGTAACTCCATTTGTAGAACTTACAGACCGGAAATCGTCTTATTGGTGTGAGAATAAAAACCAGTTACTGGAATCGAAAGAAGTCTTACCCTTTTTTAAATAAATAAATTAAATGTAATCAACATTCTTCTTAATATTTATTATTCATTAGTTTTGTTCGTGACTTTACCCGCGTGGTAACTGGGGCGGGGATAGAAGGTATCCTATGTGATGGACTCTATCCTATGTGATGAATCTGTCCTTGCCAAATTTTATAGTAATCTGTTCAGCGTTTTAAGCGTGAAAATATATAGTAAGTATACACATAATCCTAAAAATAATATAATGTCATGTAATTTGACGACACGTTTGGCTCAGTTTGTTGTGACCCTACTTGCTGTGCCAGCGGTCGCGGGTTCGAGTCCCGCTGGGGGCATTCATTTGTGTGATGAGCACGAATGTTTGTACTCCAGTCATGGATGTTTGTATTTATAATATGTATGTATTTAGAGTTATATACGTATGTGTAGTGTATCAACTTATTATTATTATTGAAACTTAATTAGTAAAAAACTTTACGAGTACGTCATTTTTATAGATAATGTATTTATTACATATCTTAATTTCACATTTTGTCACAGTGTGGCCGAAATAAACCTTCATATAAAGTGAATATAAGTTTTGACAAACAGAATCGAATGTGCTAATTTTATTATTTTATTTTTTTTTAATTTTTAAAATATTTGGGAAACATACAGTACAATAATACTTAAAGTTAATCCGATATACATAGTACATAAACCAGCGAAGTTTCCACTTATAAATGTAACATAAAGAGCACAAGTCATGTTAAAACAATAACGAATAATCTGTCTATTACTATCTACTATAATATTTATATTACTCTTTATTGTTTAAACATTTCACTAACATCTTTTTCAAACAATCTATGTTCTCAGTTTTAAAAAAATCTACATCATTAAATTTACTATTGTAGTTGGTGCAGGCTCGATAGACAAAAATATTCTGCGCATACTTGCTTCGGGTAATTGAAGGATTAAATAGAGACTGATTGCGCGCCGCTAATCTGGGACATTTAAAATTTATACAATTTAAGAGGAACGGGGAGTCTACAAGATTTTTTATTATTTTAAATAGGTACACTTGGTCTCTGATCAGCCTTCTATCCGCGAGTGACATAATATTTAATCCGTCGTTACTTTGATCCAACATTGCGTACTTAAAACGCTTAAATTTAATAAATTTTTTCTGAACACTTTCTATGATCTAATGCATCAGTGCTAATGAAATGTTTTATGATTTGTGCGACAGATATTTTTTTTATAAACTGAATGGTGGTGGTTATTATAAACTTCTAGACATTCTTTGCAAGTTTTTAGAAAGAACATTTTTTTCCAGTTTAACACAAAAATAACATCCATGATATCGACAGTTTATTTTCGCAATATGTCTGTAGGTATATATGATAGCATGTTGCCATAAAAGCCATCCTCTAAAAATACCATCCTCTTCTTATTAGATATACCGTATCAAAATTTGTATAGTAGTTTCTCACATTAGCTCGAACAATTACGAAGATAGCGCGGCAGGAGATTTAATTTATAATATGTAGTTAGCCGTGTCCGTATATTGAGAATAATAATTTGTACTTTTATTTTTCTACCGATACAAGGAGAAACGGATCGACAGTATTTTTGCCTGGAGTGTTTACGAGTTTGGAGGTCAAATTTATCCTTTTTTTTAATGTTGGAAAATGTATTTCCTCTTACTACTTGCATACACACAGGTTGTATGTGAGATTCACTGGAAAAGCCAGTACTACTGATTGGATCTACCCCGTCTTAATGGGGCGTCGTAAGAACGTATACGATCTTAACCACGACGCCCCGACGGCAGGTCTGCTGCAAGTCCACTCAGCCTGCAGAGAAGTACTAGTATCAACCATGGTATGGTGGTGGCATGGTACAACGCCCACCGAAGTGGGCCACTTCCTAAAGTGTCTTTTGGCTTCACGTCCGGCATTTGCCGATTGAAAGCCGAACGCTAATGAGCCCTCCCACCACGACAAGTTAAACACACATCGGGGAGGTCGAATCTGCCTACTTTACCTTTTTGCAACAAATTATTTACTCAACGCTCTTACAAACACTTTGCAAAACGTATTGTCTTTTCTGCGAACTTTTCAGGAACATTGTTTTCATTATGATAAAACTTATAATTAATGTAAAATGAAATTCTATTATAATGATAGATGATTTTAGAATCTGTCAGTCTTTTCGAGATGGTAAACATGATCTGCGTTTTTATTTGATTGACAGCACACAATTGACTTTATATGAGGAAGTGACTTGCTTCAAAATGGCTTTGTAATCTTTACATAATATAATCATACTGTAGATATAAAAAGCTGTGAGAATAATATTTGTAGTAATGTGAAATTAACTTGTGCAATTTATGAAAGTTATAAGATTAGATTTTGCGATTTTTTTTGTTTATCTATAAATTAACATTAGTAACGTTTAAATCTCGTTTGGATATCAGAACTTCAGTACATCGATGCACGTTTGTTGCTAGTTTTACCCGACTCTTTTAAATAGAGAACAGAATTTTTCAACTGTATGTATGTGTGTATGTATTTATTTGTTATTGTTGCATTGTATTTCTTTAACGGTAGTTTTATGCCCATTTAAGTTTTTTTTTCTTGTATTTCAGTTCATTTGGGCACACACGAGTAATAAAACCGTGTGTTCAATTTTCTTTCCGCCAAAGGCAATAATATTTTTAATTTGTATTTACTTAGATAAGCAAAAATGTAATATGTCATCATTGGCTTATCTCTATACAAAATTATCCTTCTAGGAAATCTCTTTCTTACAGAAAATATAAATAAATAATACATTTATACCGAAATTGTAATAAATCTAAGTAAGATAGCAGAGTGGGCGGTAAATCCGATACGCTTTCAATGACCTTTGACTTTGCACGTGCTTGGATATATTTCATTACTTTCATTATTTTGCAATTTAGAGAGTCGTTCAATTGACTAAAGTATTGGAATGAATTAAACATGATATAAAATAATTGATCTTTATAAGGCGTATTATAATTTGGTGCATTGCGTAAGAGCTACGTTATTCTGGGTTCGATAATCACACAGAGTGAATGGGTGTGATAGGAAAAAGGGAATGTCTTACATATTATATCATGTATTTGTTGTATGAATGAAGGGCTTATTGCATTGCTAATTGAATGTAAAATTTTCATTTTTACGTATTTTATTCAGTCTTTTTGTGAATTTAGTAGAAATACATACAATAAATACAAATATAACGGAATATGTTAGAGTTTCAGTACCGCCATTTTCGCTCGCTTGTAATCATTGTCAAAGATGCTGAGATTGCACTAATTAAGCAAATGATTGCATCAACAACTGTTTTTTCTCATCAAACACCAAAAAAACATACAACACACTTATACTAATAATATAAAACGATCAACGCTGTTTCTGACGTTTTTTGTTCTAAACAATGGAGCTGAGCTCACAATTTTCAATTTTCAATGCATATTTTGCATTGCTTATTAATTAGTTTATGCTTTATTTTAATTTTAAATCTATACTAATATTATAAAGAGGTAAAGTTTATGAGTTTGTGACGTTGTAGGGGGTAATCTCTGGATCTACTGAACCGATTTAGATGAAATTTGGTAAGAAGATAGTTTGAGACCCTGGGAAGGACATAGGATACTTTTTATTCCGGAAATCATCCCTTAAGGGGGTGAAAATAAGGATGAAAGTTTGTATGGGGAAACAAGCCAGGGATGAACCCGAGCGAAGCGAGGGTGAGTCGCTAGTAAGAAATATAGGTAAAAGTATAATTTAAGGTACACAAATGTTAATAAATAAATGACATGCGTATTTAATATTAAAACATATTTAACGATAAGCAGTCAAATATTGACTTCTTGAAAGGCTTTAAATGTCGACAATTTGAAAGACTTCTTGAAAAGACAATGACTTCCGCAAATGCTAATACTAGTTAGACAGACACCGACAACTGCTTTATAGTTGAATCTTTCAATATATGAAGCTATTATTTATTATATTGAATTTAAATTAAATACTATTAAAAAGTAAAAGAAAGTGAATACGAGCGTCAATACGTTTGATAGCGCCATTAATGTTAATCTCGGAAAGAATACGACAATAAGAAGAAGTGAAAATGCAATTTACAATTCAACATGTTATTGTACGTGATTGTTGTTCTTGCTTTGTAGATTATAAAGATATATCGTGTACACATTAAATAAGCATATTATATTTTTGATTTGTGAATGACAGACGACTGTTTGGCGCTTAGTGAAGTGGCTTGTTTACTCCAATAATTTTTATTTTTGGAAACTTGAGTTTAACTGCCACGTTGGTTTAGTAATTAGCATGTACGGTTATAAATGCGAAGGTCTTGGGTTCGAATATCGGGTCGGACCAAGTATATGTATTAGGGTTTCGATCAAGAAATTATCAGTAACAGTCCGGAGTAGAAGTTGGCGTTATATTACGGTGTGCTTCGGAGTGCACGTAAAATCGTAGGTACAGCGCCTTAATTCTTACCGGTCGGATCGAATTATCGTCACATCGGACTTCAAAAGTGTAAGGAATAGAGAGTGCACTTGTATGTGCGCTTACACCTTTACAATAGGTATAATATCTGCTGCGTAGTAGGCTAGTCTCTATTGATATTTCATTAGATTGGCTGTCATGGCCAAAATCAGCCAGGTGGACTTTATATCACAACTTGGTCCACTAGAAATATAATATATATTTGAAACATCTACTGTTGTCGAATCCATAGAATATTTTATTATTTCAGGTATCATCTATCAGTCCACAATGCCCAGATTCTAAATGATTATAATTATAAAAAAAATTTACCACATCTGATTTGAACAAATAAAATTGAGGAACTGATTAAAAGGATATAACTAATATAAAATAAAATGGCAAATATTTTTTTTTCTATTTAAAATAATTTCATATAAATAATATTTAAATATATATTTAGAAAACAAAAAATCTACAATTAATTATAATCGCTCTACAAAAAACCCCCGCGTGGAGTAGTGGCAAGAAGGCTGTATTCTCCAACTGAATCGCAAAGCCGATTCTTTGCAAAAAACCGAGCAAACCCTCTTGACGTCAGCAGTTGCAATAGCAAAATGTTGAGAAAGTATAGAAATATGTAGTTTATTTTATAATCATCTAAATATCTTAGATATTATCTCTTTTTAACTATGATATTGGGTACTGTGTCCTTTCATACTTTTTTGTTTCAAGACAGACATGGTTAGCTCTAATCATATACTTTAGTTTGCCCCCTGACTTAAAATAACAAAATCGATATTAACAGTGTTAAGTCTAAATTACATAATTATTTTTATTTATATTTAAATAGGAATAGATATTATGTAATACTCTAGTACGTAATATATTTAGTATCGAATACTATAGAACTACTTTTTTTTTTAACGTTGGGAAATGCATTTACGCACGAGGCGTGGGACTCACCGGCAAGGCCAGTACTACCCACTAAAACCCAACAAAGCCTTCCCCCGTCTTAATGGGGCGTCGCAGGATCGCTTACGCATTCAACTACGACGCCCCGATGGCAGGTCTGCCGAAGCAGACCACAACAACCACGGGGTTGCTCCAAGGTCCACTCTGCTATCAGAGAAGTACCAGGAGCAACCCGCATGGTACACCGCCCTCCGAAGAGGGCCACCTCCCACCGCCCACCGAAGTGGGCCACCTTCCTGTGCGTTTCTTGGCTTCGCGCCCGGCTGTATTGCCGGGCACTACTGAGCCCCCCCACCACGACAAGGTGAACGCACGTTGGGGGGATACTATAGAACTACTAGCAGAACCGCGGCTACTACTACAACAAAAAAAAAACTTTTTGGCTTTATGTTATACAGCGATGTATTTGTATAATATTGTTCATATAAAAATACTAAAACCATGATTAAAAAATGAGGGATGGGGGTAGGAGGTCGAAAAATACTATGCAATTAAAATATTGATTTTAGATTCGAAAGATTATTTATATCAAACAAATATTATTCATATATGTATATTAATGTTTCTTCATATAGGTAGGTATTTGAACAGCTAGATTTATCATCACGTTTAGGCTGACTGCATGACAGATATTTATCACGTAGGTAGGTATCAGGAATATTGGTCCCCGATTACTTCAAAAATTTTGCATCGTGGTTTTTCCGTGATGCGGTAATAGACAGACAGACAAAAATTCTAAAAACTATAGATTCGGCCTCTGTATCGATAATAATGACTATTTCAATAAGATTTTCCAAAAAATATTTAATGTACAGATTCGACTTAGTTAGAATTTTATTATATGTATTGTTTTTAATATACATTTTTAGATAGTTACGTTTTAACGTAATATAGATTTCTTAGAGATGAGATATTTTCCCGCAGTATAAGTATCCTATATGTTGACCCGGATAACCAACTATCATCATACCGAATTTCATCAAAATTTGTCCAGTGACTTTCTCGTAATGCGTTTCCAGACAGACAAACATTCCAAAAACTATAGATTCGGCCTCTGTATCGATAATAATGACTATTTCAATAAGATTTTTCAAACAATATTTAATGTACAGATTTGACTAAGTTGAAATTTTATTAAAATCTTTATTTATCTTTATTTCTTATATAAAATCTAATAAAATCAAGAAAATCACTGGTATTTTGGCAGATTTGTTAACTATTTTCATGTCATAAGCAATAACAAGAAATACCTGATATGGAATAAATTAAGTGCGTGATTGAAACTCAACCGTTTTTCTATATATTACCTCATTTGCATACCTTCCATAATTGATTTATTAGTCCATACTAATTTTATAAATGTGAAACTGTGTTTGTTTGTTTGTTTGTTTGTTTGTTTGTTTGTTTGTTTGTCCTTCTTTCACGTCGAAACGGAGTGACGGATTGTCGTGATTTTTTGTGTAGACATAGTTGGAGAGCTGGAAAGTGACATAAGGTACTTTTTATCACGAGAGATTATCTATTTCCCACGGGAAAACACGTTATAATACAGTCCAAAAAAATATTTATGATCAGAATTACTTTAAACTTGGTATTAATGCTCTTTATTAAAGTTAAATAAATATGTGTTTTAGCATTTTTGAAATTCATCCTATAAGAATGAAAGTTTGTATGAAACCACCTTTTTAGAGATTTTTATAGTTTTATAGTTTTAGCGCGAGCAAAGTCGCGGGTTCTGCTAGTCTTCTATAAATTAATTAGCGCTGCTTGAGTTAATTTTATAGGAGATTACTGTAGAAAATAATTTAATGTGACATCTTCGTTTCTACTCGTAATAAGTATCTATTGCAGATTTATGTATTTCACGCGCAATTGTGTTGTTGTTTTTGTAGTACGTTGCTTTATTATTTCCTTTTCAACCGACTTCCTCAAAAAAGAGGAGCCAGCCGGTACAAACCAAAGCACACCGACTTCGAAAATATTTGATTAGGTATGTATAGTAAATGAAAACTACCAATCAGTTATTTTTTACTTTTTAGTGCTTTCGTTTGAAGTCGGTTTTTAATTTTTTGTTAAAAAGTTTTTTTTCACGAAAAATGAACGATGTTTCAATATTTTGATGTATTATTTTCATTAACTCTCTGATATAATACATATTATATTCTGAGTGCTTAGATAAGATGTTGTTTTTAATCAATAGAGAAATAAAAGGGATTTGTTCATGTATCTATGGAAGTTGGCATTAGCAGCACAAGTACAAATGAAAAGTATCGTTTATTAAAAAACAATTAATATTATCACAAATTTGGTTCCTTTTTTTGTTCTCAAATCGGCGATCTTCACCTTCAAATATCTCGAAAACGTGACATTTAAGAATGATGTATGAAAATGGTGTATCGCTAGTGGTCGGTGGTGAATCTTGTCAAAGCCCTCATGGTGAACTAAATTAGAATAATTTATATTTATTATGACTTATTTACTTACTTTAATTCACCTTTGAAATTAGATTCGACGTCATAAGTAACAGTAATTAGACACTACATATGACACTAAGTTATTTAATGCATAACATAACAACTTTGTCCTTTACAATTTTTTATCTTAAATGTCGAATCATAATGTGATAAATATTTACACCTTTCTTCAGTATAAAATGCTAAAAGATTTTTTCAAATCTTACTGGATATGAAAAGAATTATCAAGTCTGATTTTTGGATCTGGTACTTCCTAATGTAAGCATGTTTAAACTAACATAAAGGCTTCTTAGCTTTATAACGTTGCTTCCCCATACAAACTTTTATCCCTATATAAAAAGTATCCTATGTCCTTCCTAGGGTCTCAAACTATCTACTTACCAAATTTCATCTAAATCGGTTTAGTAGATCTAGAGATTACACCCTACAAGGCCATAAACTCACAATTTACAAAATCACAAACTCATAAACTCTTTATAATATTACTATAGATTATTGATATACTTGCTTACCAAGTAAGAGATGTTTGGTTCAATTTTCATTTTAGTTAAGATAACCGCCCAACGTCGTCTAAATACCATCAGAAAGTGGACAGATTGATGATGAATGACATTGTCTTTCTCTGCCCATAACAGGTAAGGTAGCGTGTACACATGCTATAATTACCTATTAATTTAATATACTATTTCACGAACCATTGAATAATTTATAAGTTTTTAATTGAAATTCATTATAATAATATTATCTTGACACCTCTCCATTATTCTATATTGTTTTTTATTAACATAATTCAGTAGTAAATACTATAAGCAGTCACGTAAATGTACTCAATTATCTTTGATTATATATACCAGTAAAAAATAGATTGATGCAGTCATCACGTAAAGTTGATAAAATTGTTTTGGAAATCATTAATTACGTAGAAATTGATTATGCACGATTTTATCTTAATTGTATGCATCATTGCATTTATGATACATTAAGACATAATTGTTTCACTGTTACAAGATTGAACCGCTTTGTTGGTCTTATAGCTAACTAGCATTGCCCGCGGCTCCGCCCGCGTTCAGATGACAAAAACCAAATTCTTATGTTCTACATATTAGTATACTCTTGCCAAGCAGTTTTTGTATTTTTTCTCAGAAATGAGATGTTTTCCCGGGGTAAAAAGTATCTTATTTGTTGACCCGGATAACCAGCTATCACCATACCAAATTTCATCAAAATTCCTCCAGTGGTTTTTCTGTGATGCGGTAACAGACAGACAGACAGACAAAAATTCTAGAAACTATAGATTCTCTGTATTGATAATAATGTCTATTTTGATAAGATTTTCCAAAAAAATATTTAATGTACAGATTCGGCTTATTACAAGTTTATTATATGTATAGATTTATGCATGCTATTGGATTAAATTTTATTTTATTAGTTGGCTGTATGAAATAAGTGTTTGCCTGTTTATTTTTATATTGTAACACCTGATGGCGTCACTACTTTAGTTCCTTCTTCCGGTTTTGTAAAGCAAGCGTCTAGTGTCTACTTACTGTGCAAGTGTGAATATAAATAAACTTTTCATTAGAAGTCTTGTTTATTAACCTAATCTCAATAGGTTATGGGCCCAGGTCCACGTAAGTGAACAATTGGTGATAAACAAAGAGCAGAGAAAACAGTAAAGTACTAAGTGTGATTTGACAGTAAAACCGCGTGCTGCATATAACCTAAAATGGAGTTTGGAAAGACAATGAACCTAGAAAAATTCGATGGAAGTAATTTTAAACAGTGGAAATTTCAAATAAAATGTGCCCTCCGTGCCAAAGGGTTAGATATCTACACGCTAAAACCAGAAGGAAATGCGACTCAATGGAACAAAGATGATGGGATGGCAATGTTTATATTAACATCGGCTATGGATTTAAATCAAATAGCACTCATCGAAAATTGCGAATCAGCGCTTGAGGTGATGACCAAACTTGAGTCTATATATGAACAAAAATCCGAGATGACTAAAATGATGATACATGAGCGTTTTTATCTATACAAAATGTCACCGGCAGATAGCATTGCTCAGCATATAGCTAAAGTAGAAAGTTTGGCTAAACAACTTAAAGAAAGTGGAGAGGTTATTAGTGATACTGCGATCATAACTAAAATATTGAGTACACTACCTCCCAAGTACAGATCTCTACGCCAGGCTTGGATGTCACTCGATACTCAGAATCAAACTATAGTTAATCTAACAGCTCGCTTGTTAGATGAGGAGGCCAGCTTGAATGTAGAAGAAGAGAATGAGACTGCTTTATTAGTGGCAAAACAAAGTACAAAGAAGAGAAACATTCCATTAATAAAAACACACAATGAATTAAATGAAAAGTCAAATGAAAAGTCACATCGCTTCATATGTTACAACTGTGGGAAACGTGGTCATTATGCAAGAGATTGTCAAGCCCCTAAACAAAACCATAAGCAACAAAGCGAAAGGAATATGTTAGCTTTCAATGTAGCAAATACAGATTTGAAAAATAATGATGAAGGTTTACGATGGATATTAGACAGCGGTGCCTCAGCTCACATGTCTTATAAACGTGAAAACTTTGTTGAATTGTATGAGTATACAGGATCTCCACTGAAACTAGGAAACCAAGAAGCTTTAGAAGTGATTGGCCAAGGAAATATTTTGATAGACAAGTGTGTCAATGGACAGTGGGAGACAAGTATCTTGAAGAATGTTCTTTATGTACCTAAATTGAGAAGAAACCTATTCTCCGAAGGAGTAGTGACAAGACAAGGATATAATATTGTAAAAAAACATACTGATGCTTTGATTTACAAGGACAATAAAATAGTGCTATGTGCATCTTTACAAAACAACAATTTATATGAGTTAAAAATAAAAACAATTGAAAATCCAGTGTGTAATGTAGTGCAAAAATTGGACCTTAAAACATGGCATGAACGTTTGGGACATTTGAATGTTAAAGAAATACAGAAAATGTGCAAAAACAATGTGATTACTGGTGTGGACTTATCAGACTGTGACAAATTTGTATGTGAGGGTTGTGCTTATGGCAAGCATGCTCGTCAACCATTCCAGAAATCAAACCGGGGACCACAGCAACCAGGTGATGTTGTATACAGTGATGTTTGTGGACCACTCAGTGTGCCTTCTGTTCAAGGTATGAAATATTTTGTTATCTTTAAAGATGCTGCTACAAGTTTTAGGTATGTGTACTTTATAAAGAATAAATGTGATGTGTTAAACTGTTTTAAAAAATATAATTTAATGATTAAAAACAAATTCTCACATAGTATACGCATATTACACTCTGATAATGGTAGAGAATACTTAAGCAAAGACTTTAAAGAATATCTTGACAGTGAGGGTATTTCTCATGAGCTCACTGCCCCCTACACACCTGAACAGAATGGCCGGGCAGAAAGAGAACTTAGAACAATAATGGAAAGTGCTCGATCCATGCTTTATGCTCGTAATGTACCACTCAATCTATGGGCAGAAGCTGTTAATTATGCTGTTTATGTATTGAATCGCACATCCTCGAGTCAGACACCAAATATTACACCTATAGAGTTGTGGAGTGGTGTAAAACCTAGTTTAGATCATGTCAGAGTATTTGGATGTGAAGGGTATTTTCATGTGCCAGATCAGCTGAGAAAGAAGCTTGATTGTAAAAGTCAAAAGATGATGTTAGTTGGGTATGATAACACAAACTATAAAATGTATGATTTAACCACCAAAAGAATTACAATATCAAGAAATGTCATTTTCAATGAACACAAAAGTCCAGAATTAAAACAGAATAAAGCTCAAATTTTTATATGTGATGATGATGATGAAACAAAATGCTGAAGTTCTGATAGACAACACTGAGGCATAATACAAGTGAACAGAATTGTGGAAGTGATGACAGCACACATACTACCTATGATGACAGTGATGAGACTTATGAACCATCACAAGAAATTGATCTCGCTAACATAGATAGATCAAATGTAACTTTGCGACCAAGAAGAAATAATTTATTTTTATGAGGCAAATTTAATAGAGTTGGATGTACCTACAACTTATAACGAAGCAATTAATAGTAAAGAATGTAAATTATGGCTAGAAGCCATAAATGAAGAATTAGAAGCTCATCGTTCGAATAATACCTGGAGTTTTGTAGATAATCAAAATCAGAGAACTATATCATCAAAATGGGTTTTTAATATTAAAAGAAACCAAGATGGTCAAGTAGAAAGGTATAAAGCTCGACTTTGTGCCCGTGGTTTCACACAAATAGAAGGGATAGATTACAATGAAATTTTTTCACCTACTACAAGATATGAGTCAATAAGAATATTATTATCTATTTCTGCTGAATATAATTGGAATATAAAACAATTAGATGTTAAGACTGCCTTCTTGTATGGAGAGTTAGAAGAGGATATTTTTATGGAAATTCCAGATGGTGTGAAAGCACCAGAAAATAAAATATGTAAGTTAAACAAATCCCTGTATGGCTTAAAACAAGCATCCCGATGCTGGAATCATAAATTTACAAATTTTTTATTGAAGTTTGGTTTTGTTCAGTCACAAGCAGACAATTGTGTGTTTGTAGGTAACTTTAAATGGTATTAAAGCTTTGTTAATTTATATGTAGATGATGCTTTAATTATGTCTAAATCAAATGCAATATTAAATCAAATTGTAAGTTACTTAAAGGAAGGATTTAATATCAAAGAGTTAATTTTAAATCGTTTTGTTGGTTTAGAAATTGTAAAAAGTACATGATTGTGTTTGTATCAATCAAAAACAATATATTGAACAGTTAATAAATAAATTTAATATGAGTACTGCACACCCTTGTAATACACCGGTTGATGTAAATATTCAGTTAACAAAAAATATTGATAATGATCAGATTAATTTTCCTTACAGGGAAGCCGTAGGGTCATTATTGTTTTTATCTACAGCAACTAGGCCAGATATTTCATATGGTGTAAATATGTTAAGTAGATATATTAATAATCCAAGTGTACATCATGTAAATCAAGTTAAGAGAATAATTAGATATCTTATTAAAACTAAAGATTTATGTATAAAGTATCAAGGTCATGAAAACTTAATTGGATATTCAGATTCAGATTTTGCTGGGGACTTAGATACAAGAAAATCAACTACTGGTTATATTTTTATGTTAAATGGTGGGCCTATATCTTGGTCTAGTCAAAAACAACCTTGTATTGCCTTATCAACAACTGAAGCTGAATTTATGGCTGGGTGTGAAGCCGCCAAAAATCTATTATGGTTAAGACAGTTTTTCAAAGAAATTGATATAAGTCAAAATTGCACAACTCTGTGTATTGATAACCAGAGTGCTATCAAATTAATAAATAATCCTGTTTATCATAAAAAGACAAAACACATTGATGTTAAATTTAATTTCATTAGAGAAAAGGTCAAAGAAAAATTAATTATTATTAAGTATGTACAAAGTTCACATCAACTCGCAGATATTTTAACAAAGGCTCTACCTACTATTAAATTTGTTTGTTTAAGAGATGAAATATTGTCAAATAAGTAAGTTGTTTATTATTATAAAAGTTTTTTTTAAAACAGGCAAATATAAATGTTTTCTTTTGTATAAAATTTAGTGGGAGTATTGGATTAAATTTTATTTTATTAGTTGGCTGTATGAAATAAGTGTTTGCCTGTTTATTTTTATATTGTAACACCTGATGGCGTCACTACTTTAGTTCCTTCTTCCGGTTTTGTAAAGCAAGCGTCTAGTGTCTACTTACTGTGCAAGTGTGAATATAAATAAACTTTTCATTAGAAGTCTTGTTTATTAACCTAATCTCAATACATGCAAATTAGAAAACTAAACCAGGGTTGAGAATTGACGAGTTTGACTTGATATAACACTCTTGCTTCAGAGAGCTGGTTAAGTCGTCATTACTGCGCCCTGTAGGGCTATTTTGTAAGAACATTTATGTAATTCTACGGCTGAATTCATGATCACACTTCATAAAACTTATATGAAGAATGTTCGCGGATTCAGCTATCGAGTGACATAAAAACCCTTATAGAATAGCTTTACTTACCCAGTCGTGTTGGATTATGAGTGGATAGATATAAGAATTGTGTGCCATAATGTATTATATTTGATCTATAGCCAGCCTTAGGGAGATTAGGTTCTACAGCTGATAATTATATAAGAAGACATTTTATTATTAGAGTCTGTGGAGTAGAAAATAGATCCGAATATTTTCCCCTGTCCCGAAATGTAACGCCACTATCATTCCAGATGCTATTGAGAACCTTTTTGACTGGATCGCTGTATGGTTTTTTCCCTGATCTGACTTTGAACTCAATACCAGGGTCTGGTTTTAGTCCGTCTTCGTTTGGTTAACAATTTCCATTCCGCTCATCCTCAAAGTAGGGGATGACAATGTGACACTCAGGTCCGGTCCACACTATAGTGCCCGCACGGCTCGTTCTCGGTCCAATGTCAGTCTGGTATAGTATTTTTATATAATAAACAATGAGTGCATTTACACTATCAGTAAGAGTGACGTTCCGGTTGAATCTTTTATTTATTTATTTATTTATTTATTTATTATATAGGAAGCCAACATAGTATACAGTGCTTTTGATCTTTTATACATAATAATTTCTTATAAAATATTTTTTTTACACTATACACCACACTTATAGGCTAACTTAACATGCGTAAACTAGCTAGCTGTTCCGAAACTTATACTACATTATCTATCCTATGACAAATAAAATACTTAATAAAAGTGTAAAGTTAAAAAAAGTAAAGTTAAAAAAAACAATAAACAATTAAAAAAACATGCATAAAAAATTACAAAAAAATATATACTTAAAAAAAATGTGAAGGTTTAAAATTTAAATGGTATAAAAAGTTATTGCCAAAAAAAAAAAATCTAAAAATTATAAAAACTACAACTAAAAATATAAAATATTTAAAACAGTGTAAAACAAAATTTTTTAAATGTTCCAAAATTAAAACTATTTGGTAAGAGGTATAAGTAAACAGTTGATATAAAAACATGGGTAAAATTGATTAAAATTGTGTAGTATAGAAATATAATAACATTAAGAGGTATAATTTGAGTTTAAACTTAAAAGATGCATTTTAACTTTTCTTTTGAATGCTTTCCCAGAATACTTAAAAATGTCAATGTCAGCTTTTTCTTTTGAGATAGTATTGTATAGTTGTATGATTCTATTTAAAGGTGCATTACGGCCTAAGTTTGTTCTAGCAATTTTGGTCACAAACGTTTGCTTAGAGCTAGAAGTCCTAACAGTGTTTCTAGGGATTGCTAGCTTTATTTTTCGTACTAAATCAGGGCAATCAATATCTCCATTTATAATTTTATTCAAAAAGCAAAGATCCAAAATATCTCTTCGTGTGGACAATGAAAATGTACGATAGTGTTTTAACAGATTATTGTAATTATATTCTAAATTATCTTTATAACATAATGTACGTAATATCTTTTTTTGTACTCTTTCTAGTCTATTTTTGTGAATTTGGTAATAAGGGTTCCATACAGTCGAACAATATTCCAGCTTGCTTCTGACGTATGAGTTAAAAAGCACTATTTTTCGTGTAAGATGTTTTGAAATCTTTTGTGTTTCTTAAAATAAGTCCCAATATTTTAAGAGATTTTTTAATAACATCTTCTATATGTGGGATAAAACTTAGTTTTGAATCCAATAAAATTCCGAGATCGTATATTTCATTGATGCATGTTAAATTATTACCATTTATATTATAGTCATATTTTATTGTTCGAATTTTTCTACTAAATGTTATGTTATAACATTTTTGGTAATTTAGTTTTAAATGATTACGTTCACACCATGATACAAGTTTTTCTAAGTCTGCTTGCATTTTAATGGAATCGTCTATTGTTGATATTTTTTTAAAAAATTTTAAATCATCCGCATACAAATATATCCTACAGTAATCAAAACATGTTATTACATCATTTATAAAAAGTCCGAATAATACAGGACCAAGGTGTGACCCTTGCGGTACACCGGACGTAGCAATGAAGGTATCAGATTGATTTCCACCAATTACAACATTCATTTCTCGATTATGCAAATACGATGCAATCCAATCAATAAATTTCCCACAAATACCAGAATTCCTTAACTTATGTAGTAGAATATTGTGGTCAACTATGTCAAAAGCCTTGGCTAAATCTGTATAGATGCAGTCTACTTGCCCGTTATTGTCTAACACTTCAGATATATCCGTAACAAATGAGGCTAAATTAGACATTGTGGATCTATTCCTTAAAAATCCATGTTGATTTTCTATCATAATAGGTTTTACGTACCAACTGAGCGATCTACATACAATAATTTCAAAGATCTTTGAGAAGACGGAGAGTATACAAATGGGTCTATATTTAGTTATATCTTTTTTATCTCCACCTTTAAATATAGGTACAACCCTGGCCTTTTTCCATACACTCGGAAATGTGCCATCTGCTAGGGATGTTTGAAATAAAATAATTAAAGGATTTGCTAATGTCTCCGCGCAATTTTTTGCAAAAATGGGTGGAATGTCATCAGGGCCTGCGCCTTTATGTATATCAAGTTTCTTTAATTGATCTATGACTTCTTGCTTTTCTATACATACATTAGCAAGTTGTAAATTAAAATTAGATTGAGCATTTGTACATGAATTTAAAAGCTGAAATGTTGTTATATGTCATATATGTATTCGAGAAGTGTATAGCAAATTTGATTACAAATATCTCTTCCGTTAGTAAATTCACAATCGTTAAATGTCATTAACGCAGGATAGTCACATTTATTATTTCGCATTCTTTTTAAATATGAGTGAAAATATTTAGGGTTTATTTTAATATTATCTTCCACTGTCCTGTATATAATTATTATATTCTAAATTTATGATAAGTTGACATCTTGTTCTAAGTAGGTCGAATTCTACTTTGTCAAGTGGATTTTTATATTTTTTATACAAAATTCTGTATTTATTTTTCTCTGCTAATCTTTTTATCAGATTCTTTGAATACCAGACAGGATATTTGTTTTTATTTTTTGATTTAGTTTTTGGTATAAATTCCTCTATAACCTTACGTAGTTCTTTATAAAATATATCTATCATTTGATTTACAGTATCGCATGTTTTAAACAATTCGGTCCAGATTATGTTTTTAAGTTTCTCCTCAATGACACCGTAATCTGCTTTCATAAAGTTGTATCGTGTTGTCGACTCCGGTGTTAATAATAGCTGAAGCTTATCATCATAAGAAATTTCGACAGACAACGGTGGATGATATTTGTCAACTTTACATACTGAAAAATCGCTGACCTCAACTCTAATATCACTTACATTACTAAAGACTAAGTCCAATGTTTTACCAAAGGAATTACTAATACTATTATGTTGTTTTAAACCGGATACTGACATGAAATCGCTTACTAGTGTACTAATTTGTATTGAGATCATTAGGAATCAAGTTATTCTTACATTCATCCTCCGTGTTCCATTTAATTGATGGTAAATTGAAATCTCCAACTATCAACATTAGCGTTTTGCTTATTCATAATCTTTTCTACGTTTTTGCATGAAATCCTCTATTCTCTCATAGTTTAATGGTGGTGGTATATAGACACCACATATGGAGACAGTTTTTTGTAACCTAAAATTATATTAACCCAAAGATCTTCGTTACTCGTTTCCCAGGAGTTTACTCTGTAACATTTATGTCTCTTGGAAACCGCTATCAGAACTCCTCCACCATCCTGACGAGAAGAATTAGTAGTTTCACGATCTCTGCGAAACACATTATATCTACCATCCATAAACTCATCACTAATTATATTATTATTTAGCCACGTTTCTGTAAATACCAATATGTCGTAGTTTGAATTTAGCACAGATTGATAAACTTCAACTGTTTTTGTTCTTATACCTCTTACATTCTGATAAAATAATCTTAGAGTATCAGTCATAAAAGATAAAATATAATTTACTAAAAATGTAGAAAATAAATATTTAAAATAAATTAAACCGAAGTGAAATATAAATGATGTTGTAGATTTTAATATCTAAAAAGTGTAAATGAAATAAAACTATTCTAATGAGTTTTAATTGGTCTTTGGTCTTAACTACTATTATGTCACTAGATATGGATTTTCGTAAGAAAATTTTGCCGTTGCGAGTCCACACAAAACGATATCCTTTTTCTTTTGCAAAAATGCGCGTTGCACCGTGAAGTTCCTTAGCTACTGCAGTCAAATTTTCCGAAATATATATAGGTGTTTTATCCCCTGATATTCCAATATGTGACGTATTCAATTTGTTATCTGCGTTTGATTTATTAAAGTTTAATAACACCCGCTAGGAAACGATCTCTTAGTAACTGATTGCCAAATTTGACAAGGACCGATCTAGGACGTGAAGAATTTTTGTTAAACTTGGCTATTCTTGTGCACTTAGATATATGTCCTTCTAGGATTGGAACTTTTATTATGTTACCAATTTGTTCAACTACTTTGACCAGATTTTCGCTTCTAAACTCTGGGACACAGTGCAGTTCAATATTGCTTGATCTTGATTCTTTCTCTAGAAAATTAATAGTGCTGTTATTAGTTGCAATAATTTCTTTGAGGTTACTGTTCTCTTTTTTAAGATTAAATATTTCAGTTTTAGCTTCTTCTAGTTCTTGTTTTACACTCTCGAACAGACTTGACAGATAATCTATTGACACTTTTATGTTTTGTAAACCATTCAGTTCCTCACGGATTTTAGAAAGTTCGCCTCCAATAGTTCTAGAGACGGCCTCCTTAACTTCGTCCCTTATTGCCAATAGGAAATCAGAATTTTTATTAAGATATTGTGGTCCCTCGGTGGATGTACTTGGAGTTGATAATATCTGAGTATTATTTACCTCTTTATTAATGGTCTCTTCACAGCTTGGCGGCGTCCGAGTATTATTTCCTCCTTTATTTGCCGTAGATGTGCAAAGCAGGCATATCCACTTTCCACGAGATAATACCGATTTGTTACTAGAAGTTGGGTTTGTACATTCCAAGTGACATTGAGTTTGGCACTTTATACATTTGATTCTTTTTTGTGTAACTAACACAGCAGTTTTACAAATGTAACACTCATTTAGCATTTTGTTAGTTTGATATTATTTAAATAAATTACAACAGCGAAAAAAATCTTCCACGCTCAAGTTGGATTTGAACTCACGCCATACGATATTACAACGTACTATTGATACCCCTTGGCCATTCAAACGTTGTTGTGCATGACGAAATTATGCTTATTCTGCCGCTTGCTTTATGAGTGCTAGCATAAAATATAAATATAGGTGGAGGTAGTTTTGTTTTATCACATTCACTAATAGTATTTTTAATTCTGTTTTATTAAAGTATTACGTTCGAAAGAAGTGTGCACTATTATACTAAATTATTTTAAAAGTCACAAAGTTCACTAATTTCACATTTCACAGTTTGTTATATGAGTTTAACTGTTATAAACAAATTTAAAACACGATAAAGTTACGGAACGACTTATTTCGACGACATGTGTAGTATATTGTATAAAAACATTACCAGACCGATATCGAACCGAGAACGAACTGTGATTGGCGCTATAGTGTGGATCGGCCCTAAGAGTCAAGATCCAGTCGAATCACACTCCAACAACGTATTGTATAGAAATACTTGACCAGAACGATATGGAAAACTGAAAACCGACTGTGATCGCCACGATATGACGAGTGGATCGTGCCTTACGGTGATGAGAGATGTGAACCCAGAAGCGCATCGCATTTGCAGCTCTCACAAACAAGTGTACCAACAATGAGATATTTCGTAGGTTTAAAAATACACCTGGATTGAATACTTCCTCGTATTTTGTTTTGTTTCCTCGCTAATAAAATTAATAATATAGAGTAGAGAGCCTCTGCAAGCCAGTCTTGAAATATAACGATTTAACAAAATTGTCCTTTAAGCAAAATTAAAAAGGTCAACGTTGACAAAAGTTAAAAATGGATATGAAGGAAAAAATTAAAACAACTTTTCTAATTAAAAATTCGCCCCTACTGAAAACTTTGAAAAAGAAAAATATGTTCAGAGAAGTTGAAGTTTGTAGAGAAGCTAATTAAACAATAAGATGGACTTTTGTTTCTCATTATTATTATGTTTTGTTTCAACTTTTTGACTTGTATATAAGAAAGAATAAACAAACAAATTTATCCCACGGGAATCGTACATTTTTCCGGGATAAAAAGTAGCCTTTGTGTTATTTTGATGTAGGAGCTATATTATTGTAGTTTTATTAAAATCCATTCAGTAGTTTTTGCGTGAAAGATCCAGATCCAGACATCTAATCATCATCACACACTTTCGTATTTATAATATTAGCAGGATATACATTATACATGCATAGAAAAATAATATATTGATAAGTCTTCAACTTATTCTTTTTTCAAACCAAGACAACTTTTTGACTAAAACTAATTAAAGCTAATTTCAAAAACTTTACAACACGTCACATATGTACATATATGTATGTATATCTTTTAAATAAATCAATGACAGTTACACGGTCCTTTATCTTAGTTTTTCAAATTTCCAATTTCATACTCACAAAGTGAAGAGTAGAGTTGTTATGGACTGTTTTGTGCGTGGGAAGTATAGCTTATCAGTTATTACCCCTAAAATTAACGAACTGAAAAATGGACCTAATTGTCGTGAACAGTCTATAAAACCTATAAGAGATCCCTCAAATTTTCACACTTTCGTTGATTTTTTTAAAATTTACATTATGTATAAGTCTTACAGGTTATTTATAACTTGTCTATTCACGCTTTAAAATTCAATTTTTAGTCGACATCAAAAGAGTGGAAGAATGTACTCAATTGGGACATTTTATTATTAAAAATATGTCGTGTGTATATCTTAGGTCTTTATTAATGTTGAACCGATTTTTATAATAATTTTTTAAACAGAACTGGTATACTCAAGAGAGGTGGGTCCTATATGAGCGTCCGGACACTTAGTATGTATGTATATGTACATATAATATATTTGTCAACAGTAGCAAAATCTTGGCTATTTTATATTTATTGGTTGCGGTTATATGATTTCTCTGCGACCATATCTGGTCTATTGTGATCACCATTTTGAACTAGAGTAAGTGTAACTCACTAAACCCTGCCGCGGTAATAATAAACTGCAGAATTTGCTTAAGGATACACTCTATAATATCATCTGTGCCTAGAAATTAGTTCCCTTAAAGAATACTGAATATCCCCCAGAAGATGAAGTGGTGTTTCATCAGCCATACATCTTCTAAGTCTGTGCTAACTAATACATACTCTACACATACATAGCTTTAGATAAGTACATTGTTTTCCTAGTTTGAGATGAATATTTTGAATGGATATCTTGATAACCGATAATCTTATTAAAGCATCAATTTGCTTACTAAAGTCTTACCAAAGTTCAGTGCATGCATTCTATTCACTACGATAACTTGTTGTCTTAATATTTCACTTGTTTCACTCGTGCTTAAAAGTAGTCTACATATTTGTTATTCTAAGTCATTGCCTATCTATGGACAAATATAAAGAAAGACAATATTTATCTAAATTATTTACAAAAAGACAAGGTAATAATGTATATTTTTAATAATAATTAACAAGAATAGATCCAGTTAATATGAAGGTAAGGTACAGAACTAAAAGATTTATAAAAATCGTAGGTGTACGTAATGTGTTACAAAGTTTTTAAAGGTTGATAATTTTGTTTCAATCTCATATCAAATATTACTTTAACGTATTTTCGTATCCCACTGTTGGGCACGAGCTTTCAATGCGAGAGGGATCAAGCCATTTTTTTTTTTTTTTTTTTTTTGTTATCGCTGGGGAAACCCATCATGGGGACCCTACCGGCCGTCAATGGGTAGGGTACTGTGAGACTCCTACTCACTAAAACCCACAGCGGAACCCGTCGCCGCAGTGCAATGGGGTGTGCAGGATCGCTTGCGCATTCACTGCAACACCCCTGCGGACGGCCCGTACCCCGCGGGCCTGCCTCGCCTAAATCAGGATGCCCTCGGTTCGCAGGGCATCCCAACCGCCCCGATGACGTGCAGGGGAGTCAACGAGAGACCCCCCCGCAGTAGCTCCTCTAGGGTGGCGGGAGAAGATGCGCGTACCGGCGCCTCCTCTCCCCCAGCCGACGGCGACGAAGAGGGTCTGCTAAGGCGTTAGCCTCGCGTTCCCTCTCCGCCGTCTCCTTCAGTGAGATGACGGCCTCGCTGAAGGAGACCATCGCCGACCAGGACCTCTCGTCGCGTAGCATGGCCCCCACCACGCTTCGCAACGACAGGTCTCCACCCACTACCGCCATCAGGGCATGGCGCTGGGGAGCCCCAGCGGCGCATACCGCGAGGGTGTGGTGCGAGGTGTCCTCGGACGCACCACACTCGTGGCATACGGGCAACGGTTCCCGACGCGCAATTTGACACAGATACTTACCAAAGCACCCGTGCCCGGTAAGCATCTGCGTCAACCTGAACGTCAGGACGCCGTGTGGCCGCCTGACCCAGCGAGACAGGAACGGACGAACCGCCCCCACCGTCGCCCGGCCAGCCGCTGGAGTCCCCAGGTCTTCCCACCAGCGCCGGATCAGTGCCTCGTCAGCTAGGCGCCTGATCCGAGCGACTCCCTCCCGCGCTGGACGTTCCCCTCGCGCCCGCTCACTCGCCCGAAACCGATAGACTTCGGCGAGCACCTCCGCCTGGAGTTCCCAGGGCGGATCGCCCGCCAGAAGTGTCGCCGCCGTGAAGGACACCGTACGGTATCCCCGTATCGCCCTCACCGCCAGGACCCGTTGCGCCTTGCGCAGTTGGGCCCGGGGAGAAGCGGACAACGCAGGAGCCAGTCATAGCCGAGGTTCCACAGTACCGGGCCCAAAACGGCCCCTTGTGGAACCCCGCTGTCGACACGTCGATGACCGACCACCCCATCTGCCCCCGTCCACACAACCTGTCTGTCGCGGAGGTACGCGTCCAACACCCGCCGGAGATAGAGAGGCCCCCATGGTCGAAGTGCCTCTCGTAGCGTCTCGAACGCAGGGTGTTGAAGGCGTTGGCCACATCCAATGAGACGGCTAACAGCACGCCTCCCTCCTCCACCGCGGCCAAGGACGAACCTTCAGGGCGTTTCAGGGCGTCCACGTCGACCGACCCGCCCTGAACCCGAACTGAGCCTCCGAAAGGCCCGGCCCCACCTCCTCGAGATGCTGAGTAAGACGGGCAACGAGAATTCTCTCGAAGAGCTTGCCCATCTCACTCAGCATCACGATCGGCCTGTATGCCGAAGGGGAGTCCAGAGGACGACCCTCCTTGGGCAACAGGCACAGCAACCCCTCCTTCCAGATCTTCGGGAACTGCCCAACGTGAAGACAAGCGTTGAAGAGGTCCCGAAGATCCCCTCCCAGGTATTCCAGGGCGATGCACAGAACTCGCCCCGGAATACCGTCCGGTCCCGGAGCCGTCCGTTTGGCCCGCAGTTTATCGCGGGCCAATTCCATCTCCCCCCTCGGTGATTGGGGGGAATTCCTCCACTCCCACAGAGCGTGTGGGAGGAGCCATCACCGGGGGGACGTGCCCAGACGACTCCGGGAACAACCCTCCGATCAGTCGCAGGAGGACCTCGGGCGGCGTGGTCTCCGTGACCGGGGCGCCATGCGCGCGGAGCTTGTTCGGCGCGCTGATGTAAGGGCGCCCCCATGGATCCCGATCCAGGCCCGCCAGCATTTCCTGGCGGGCCGCCGCCTTGGCCTGGCTGATGGCGAGCTGCAGGGCCTTTTTGGCTGACCTGTAGGCCGCCCGCAGCTCGCTCTCCAAAACCGGGTCCAGGCCATTCCTCCTGCGACACCGGACAAACCTCCGTCTATGCCAATTACAGGTCGCCCGAAGCTGTGCGATTTCGGGCGACCACCAATACACAGACCGGCGACGCCGGTCGATCCGTCTGATCCGCGGCATGGCCGCATTGCATACCCTCGTAAGGGCGTCGCACATGCGGCCAGCCAGCTCCTCAACATTGGAGCTGGCGCCCACCACACTCCCCTGGGAGCACCATGCTTCTACGATGGCCGCCTCCTTGGCCAGCTCAGTATCAAGCCGGCCCAGGGCCCATCTCGGGAACGCTCGAGAGGGCCCCCTTGGGCGGTCCACCGGCACCGGACGGGTGGAGATCTCAAATCGGATATAATTATGATCCGACAGAGTCTCCACCTCCTCCTCTACCCTCCAGTTGATCACCCTGCGTGCGACGGCGGGGGTGGCGAACGTTAGGTCCACCACGGACCCCCCCTGCTGTCGCACGCACGTGAACGCTGTCCCCACATTGAGTAGGGACAGACCGGAGAGTAGGGCCCACGTCTGAACGGCTCGCCCTCGAGCGTTCGACGTGGGATTCCCCCAGGCCAAGGACTTGGCATTAAAGTCGCCGAGGACGATAGTGGGCCTCGGCGACTGCCTGCAAACCGCAGCGCGGACGGAGTCGAGGAAGATCTCGAACTCCGCCAGACTGCGGTTGGGGGAGAAGTACACGGCGACCACCGCGTACTCTCCCCACCCTGCCACGACAAGTCCATGGCCCCTCTCGATTGCCGAGAGACGGGGGCCGGTGCTGCTCCCAGACACTATGGCCACGGAGCCCTCTAAGTCCCCCACCCAGTTCGGTTGGTGAGGAACAAAGTAGGGCTCACAGGCCACCGCCAGACCTATCTCCCACTCGGCCATGGACTGCAGGAAAAGGTCCTGCGCTCCGGCCGAGTGGTTCAGATTCCCTTGGTAGGAAGCGCTTGTCGTCACCCATTATGACGACATATGCGCTTCCTCAGCCTGGCGGCTTCCGGCACTGACGACGGCTCCGGTCCCTAGAGCCGTCTTGCCTTTCGTGATGGGTGGGTTGCAGTCTCGCCCACCCATCATATGCCCAGAGGGGCGCCCGGCATCTGCGCAGACCGCGCAGCGGACTGCCTTCGCGGTGCAGGCAGCGGAATGGTGCTCATCGCTGCCGCACCGGAAACACAGGCGACCCCGCTCCACCCTCGACGGGCACCGAGGTAGAGTATGACCCAAACCCATGCATCTGAAGCAGCGTAATGGGCGCTGCTCCAGAACCTCGACCTTGGCCGACGACCACCCGACCAGGAGTCGGCTTGCGTCGGCCACTTTTTTAGCTGCCGTAACTGGGCACCTTACGACAGCCGTGCCCATCCCCCCTTTCCCGGTGTGGACCCGGCTCACCCAGACGGCCTCTGATGAGCAGCCGCCCGCCCTTGCGACCGCCTCGGCCACCGCCTCCTTGGTGACCGAGTCGTCGAGGCCCCACACCCTCAACTCTCCCGTTTTGGTGGGGCGCGCAATGGTCGCCACCCCATCCAAAACCTGGCGGAGCTTCTCCGCCAGCCTGTCCGCTGTCTCCGGTGACGCCGAGGCTTCGAGCTCCAGCAAACGTGCCCCCCGTTGCCGCAACCCTGACCGTCAGCCCCCCCGTGACTCCCAACTGGGCCAGGTCAACGCCCTGCCGCGCGCGCTCCAGCAGCTTGGCGTAGGTGACGCCCTTAGCCGCCGCCTCCTGCTGGAGCGTTATAATAACCGCCGCTGTACGCGGCGGGGCCGAAACCTTGGGCTTAGCCGGCGCCGAAGGGGCCTTTTGCACCACAGGCCGCCTTTGGGCCCGAAGAGGCCTTTGGCGCCGACTTTGCGCCAGCCGGGGCAGCCGGGGCCGCAGGGGGGGAGGACTTCTTCCCCTTTCCCTTGCCCTTGCGGACCACCGTCGCCCACGTGTCATCACCGGCAGTACTCGGTCCTGCCACAGGGGCCGGAGGAGCTGGTCCCGCCACAGGGGCTGGTGGAGCTGGCTCCGACCTAGGGCGCACCGGGGCTGCCGTCCCATCCACATTGGGCTGACGCCTGCGCGTCGCCGAACCCTCGCCCGCCACAGCCGCTACCGGTGCTGGCGTGCTCTGAGGCACCCTCGGCGCAGGCTTAGGTGCAGATGCACCTGCCTCCTTTCTTCTGTCCGCTGCCAGAGGCGGACGATGCGACCTGGCCGGCAGCAGGCGTTCCTCAATGCCGGCCAGTTTGGCATCCATGAGGGCCCCAACCGAGGAGATAAGAGAGGCCCTCAACTCCTCTAAAACATCCCCCTGCAGGGAGGAGGACGGCGCACTCGGCCCTCATCTCCGAGAACTGTCGACGGTGCGCCTTAACCTCCGCCTTCAGGTTCTCCACCTCCTTGCGCAGCCGCTCATTGTCGGCAGCCACCTTCCTCGTCTCCTCATTCGAGGAGCGATCCGCCAGGGCGTCCACTATCCCCGTCAGGGCCTCAGCAGCCAGCTTCAGACGGCGGACATATTCCCCCTTCAGGTTGCCAGAGGTCCTGGCAACATGGAGAATCTCCGTCACGCTGCGTCCTGCTTCCGCTCTCAGACCCTGCACATCTCTAGCAGAGATGCCTTCTTCCCGGCTCTCAGAGGCCGACAAATCCGAGCCGAACTCGAAAACGGCCTTCCCCGCCTTATCCGCCTTTTCAGGCTTCTTCCGAAAAGCGCGCGCCTCAAGCGCGCGCTCAAACTCCCGCTCTCTGGCCTCAGCCTCCATATTGCGCAATTGTGCGCGCGCACGGGTCAAGACCGTCCCACTCCCAGATCCAATGGGCCTCCCCCTTCGCGCCTTATTTTCCTTCGCGCGTACTCGCTCGTCGGTCTCCGTTTCCGAGCCTGTAGAGCCCGCTAACGGAGGACGCGCAGCCGTTCTCTTGCGCCCAATGGACGCATCTGTGTCCGCGCTGGCGTCTGAGTCAGCCATGACTCATTCGCCAACCGCACACACTCGCACACACACAAACGACGCGACAAATGTCGCCAAAAACAACAAAAATCCAAACCAAATCAAAAAAATCCAAAAATCCGTGAGAAAACGAGGGGTATCAAGCCATAGCTCAACACTAAAGCGGGTTGGTTTCTTCTTCACATATCTTCACATATTTTTTCGATTTGCTTTCCTTCATTGTATTAGCAAGTGATGATAATTTTGAAAATCAGCCGTCTTTCGTACAAGTCAGTATATGAGGTGCGAGGGATTTAAACTCACTTCTCATAGTTTCCCAACCGAGCGTGTTATCACTGGGCTACCGCTACTACACAATTTAAAAAAAAATAATTAAATGGCAGTGTTAAAATAATAAAATCCTTTTATTTAGTACCTACTCCATTAATTCCAATATTTTAATGTTATAATTATATATTGGCGAAATAATATATGTTCAACAAGCATGAATAGAAGCCATTAAGAGAATAATTGAATTGAATTGAATTTAAAAAAAAAAAAAAAAAAAAAATGAAATGTACAGTTTCGTCCCGTTACAAATTTTATTTCAATAAAAGCTTATATTTATGTCTTAAGTGACGTTCATTTTTATTAGTAAACGCAATATCGGTAAGAGTAAAGAAAGCAGGACAATAATTTCACAAACTGGACTCGCATTTGGTCGCATTTTTAATAAAAAAGTTGGACTTGGATTTACCGTTTAACTTTTAAAGTACTCTAACTTTTGCAATAGCCTTATTCTGATTATTGAAGAGAATATAGAAATGATATTCTTCTTATAATCTTTTGAAGGTAATTTATAGAATAATAATAAAATGTTTATTTCTATAACAAACTTAAGCGTGAATACTAAATATCGTTAAGCAAAACTGAAATTAAATTAGTGATTTCAGCATAAATGTTGATACGAAGCACGACAGTTTGTTTGGCAGATGAATAAAGGAAGCTGTAGTAGGAGCATCTTAAATAAAATTTGAAATTGATTTAAAATATATTGATAACAGTGATAATAATTGTAAGAAATATTCATTTCCAAATATATTATTATTATAAGGAAGTTTTGTTTTTTTTTATATATTATTGTTTATTTTTTCAATGAATAATGCGCAACATATTGTGTATGTACATATATGACAGGTTCAAATCCAAACTACTGAAGTTACACGAGTGCATTATATTAAAAAAATTGTTCTAATTTCCAGCACAGAAAATAAAATACCAAGTTTTCATTGCAACTGTAACATATCGATTGTATAACAGCTGTCAAGTTTCCAATCTCATATCACAGTGTCGGTTTCGGGGCCAAGTGATTCTGGGCACGAATAGTACGGATAACTATTAATCTTTTCATAGATGAGACCACTCTTTACGAAATGAAATCTTAAGCTTGCATTGTACATTAGGTTTATCTTTTCCAATAAATAAACATGGCGATATTTCAATAACTTTACTGTGTTTAATAAATATTTATAAATATAATATAAGAAAGTATGAAGTAATTATCTTACTTCATATTATAAATGTGAAAGTTTAGATGTTTGTTATTCAATCACGCCAGAACGGCTGAACAGATCTGGATGAAATTTGGCACAGAGATAGACTATTGTCTAGAATAGCACATAGGCTTTTTATTCCGGAAACATGTACGGTTCCCGTGGAATAGATTTGTTTCTGTTTTTATAGAGGCAATACCGAGCGAAGTGAGGGCTAGTGTAACATACATTTAGTATCGAAACATATATTTCAGTATTTCTATTTGATTCTAATTCAAGGAAAGGGATCAGTCTAGTTAATTTACTTGTGTGCTAAGCACAGACATACATTTTTAATCCCCAACGCAAAAAGAGGGGTGTTATAAGTGTGACGTCGATGTCTTTCTGTGTGTGTGTTTCTGTCTGTGGCATCGTAGCTCTCAAACGGATGGACCAATTTCCATGCGGTTTTTTTTATTTGAAAGCCAGTTTCCTTGCGGTAGTTTTTAGCTATGTTTGGTTAATATCGGTCCAGCAGTGTAAGAGTATCAGCTCTTTTCCAAAAGGATATAAGGCATTCTGGCGTATGATTACTCGATTAAGTGCTTCACGCGTGCCAGTGTAATCGTTAAATGAAAATTAATTTGCGTAGGGGGTTTTTTAAAATTTTAAATTTATAATTATTCTTTGATACTTTAATCCCCTAATGGACATTTTTTATATATTTTCATGCTTTATACCCTAAACAAACTTAATGAATTTTTGCGCTTATATTTGTACATTCTATGATGGCAGTGGTAGCTTAACGGTAGCAACGTGTTGGAAACTGCATGTGTGAGAGAACCTAATAAGTTTTCGTAAGATATGTGAAGTTGCCCGATTGCCAAATGCCCTCGCATTGAAGGTAGAACGTACCCAACAGTAGGACGTTACAAAAGGCTTAATTAATATACTACTACTTAGCACTATTTATCCTATTATATATATGTCAAAAAAGCATAGGTTAAAATCTAAAACAAAAGATGAACGGTTTACTACTCAGATTATTATTATAAACGTGACAGTTTGTACGTGTGTGTATGTTTCTCATTCCTGCATGCTGAAATGGCTGTACGGATTTTGGTAAAATTTAGAAAACAGATAGATATCGCCTAGAGTATTATGTAGGCGCATTCGAGCTAAGCAAGGGCAAGTCCTTAGTTTCAAATGAAAATACTCAAAATTAATCCAAACAGCAATTTCTTGCCAAGATCTCATCTAAAGTAAATAAATCAATTTATATTAAAATGTATTCGCACTTTAAATAATTAAAATGAAAATAGCTTTTCTGAATAAGTCCTTGAGCTTTATATTAAGAATTTGGTACTAGTGGTAGCTTTCGTCTGGGCTAGTAACGCTGATTATCTGTAATGAAAATAAGATTTTTAATTATGATCTCTTAAGATTGTATCTTTAATTAAAGTTTTTGGATAGATTTATTATAAGATTATAGCTGTTTAAGTTGAAGAAATTAGTTCATGTCCAAAATAAATTATGTAAGGAATTATGAGTAGAACTGTATATTATATTTTATTTATTACTAGCGGCTCACCCTTGCTTCGCTCGGGTTCGTCGCTATGTACGTTTTAAATAGATATAAAAAGTTATTAGCCAGCGTAAGCCATATAAATTTTAATTTTTTTTCGTTAATTATTCTGATGTTTTAATACTTACCTACTCCGGACTAAGAGAAATCCAAAAATTAAAATATCATAAAAATTGGAACGCGGTCGAACGGGATAAAAAGTATCCTATGTCCGTCTCTGGGTTCTATGCTACCTCCCCGCCAATTTTCAGCCAAATCGGTTCAGCCGTTCTTGAGTTATAAGTGGTGTAACTAACACGACTTTATTTTATATATATAGATTTTTGATTCATCTTTGTTTTGTGTTTTAAGTAATTTTAATAAGTTAGCAACTTGACTAATATTTCATTGGAACTAACAGGAATACTAATAAAATCTGAATAAATAAAATTACTAATTAATTATTTATATTATATTATTAAATACTTCAATTATACTCGTATACAAAAACTCAAAATTAGCGTCTCAAGTGTTCTCAAAAAGAAGCGCACAATTTCGAATTGTGCGCTTTTTTAACCGACTTCCAAAAAGGAGAAGGTTCTCAATTCGTCGGAATCTTTTTTTTCAAATCTCTTTTGCTCATTGACTGAATTAATACGCACGTTGTTTCGTTTAAAAAATACTTTATGTGGTGTGCGTAAGTTCGAATTTGTATTTAGACATTATTAGAACTTACGATTTTTGAAATTTATTCTTTTGTTTGACTCAACGTCACATGTCGACACCACTTTTTGAAGTGATATTTCTAAGGAAATGCGAATCTATGTTTCTATATACCAATGATTTAGTTACATATTTTATTACAATTGCATAAAGATGTTGATGCTAAAAAATTGAACTATGAAATAAAACGGGGTCTTATCAGTTATCAGTATATTGTGTTAACTAAAAATATTCTTGTCATTGATTTTAATGAGTACTCTATATTAAATGTTATATTTATACCTTATTCGAAGTACTTTTTAATCTTATTATTTTTACTGACCATAACAACTATACAGAAATGAGATGTACATATGTATCTATATACATAAAAATCGATGTGTGTATGTATGATTCCTATGGAATTCAACACGGCTGGAGCGAATTTGATGAAATTCTCAGGTAATATTTGATCTTTGGGCTTCCAGCGGGTGATCCTGTGAAGTTTGGTAGCGATCGGAAATTTGAACGCGGGCGAGGCCGCGGGTACTCCTAGTATATTAATAAATGTATGGAAAAAGTTATTATTATAATTTTTTAATTTGTAATTATTCTTCATTTTAAGTTTTCAAGTTCCTTACTTCTTTTTGACGATGTTTGGCTCAGTTTGCAGTGACCCTACTTGCTGTACCAGCGGTCGCGGGTTCGAGTCCCGTTGGGGGCATTCATTTGTGTGATAAGCACGTATGTTTGTACTTCAGTCATGGGTGTTAATATTTATAATATGTATGTATTTAAAGTTATATATGTATAGTGTATCAACTATCTGGTATCCAGAAGACAAGCCTCGTAGCTTACCATGGAACTAGATGGTGCTGTGTGTTAATGTCCCAACATATTTAATCAATCATTTCTTAATATCACATTACTTTCATAAATAAATATAAAAATAAAATTATGGACCCAAAACTCAGACTACTCAGACAGATATGTAGCTGGAGTCCGCCAAAATAAATGATGAAACCGCCAAAATGTATGCATGATTTGCTGTTTATTTATACTAGTATTCTGGATTTTTCCATACAGATCGTTTAATTTATTTATATATGGTATTAATTAAATTGTTATATAAATGGGAATAAAATATAAATAAAAAATAATGCTATGTATTCTTTTCTATTTTTAGGCTAATATATGTTCTCTTCACTTTGAAGAAGAGATAGCATAATATTAGCTTATTTATTATATTAGCTTTATTATAATAAAATCCGTTAGCTATTTTTATTTATTAATATTTATTAATTTATCACTTAGTATAAAAATTATATACTATTTCAAAAACTATTGTACATATGGCTTCGTGTTTAGTGCTATGACACTGTCTATATTACTCAAAAAGAAAAATTGAACAAAAAAACGCCACTCAGAATTATTTTTGCGTCTCTAATGTAATATGTTAGTGTTTTAAAGTGATAATTAATCCCAATGGTAAAAAGTATATGAATACCGCGAAAAAAGAGAATTGCCGAAAATTCAGTGTCGCCTCATTTATGATTCCTCTCTTCTCTATACAAAATAAATTAGAGCGTTTTTGGTGTGGCCATAAAATTAAAGATTAAATATAGGTATTACAATATTCTGTTTTAAATAAATTACCCATTACATCGATGTTGCTAGTTAAAATATAACTTATCTATTGATTATGAATTAACATGGTATTTATGAAATATTTTATTTACTAAATGTATAATATATAAATAATAATTGACCCTCCAGACGATTTCAATATATAATAGACTAGTGTCTTACCTTTGCTTCGTTCGGGTCACAATTTCACGAGTATTAATTTCTTTGCGCGGAACCCAATTCTTTTTCTAATATAAAAGTAGTCTAGTGAAAGTTTCGTCAAAATCGGTCCAGCGGTTTCGGAGATTAGCCGGAACAAATTGACAGACAAATATTTTTGTGAACAAAATCCGCGTAACTAGGGACGCACCCGCAGCGCAGCGAGGGTATATCGCTAGTTTAACACATATTATGTACATATACATACAGCAAACTCCATTTACTTATAAATATTGCACAGGCAATAATTGAGCGCGTCAAATGCAAAGTTCAATCCAATATCCATATTTCTTTTTACGCTTCAGTATATAAATATTTTGTTACTATGAGAAAATATAATGTAAATAAAACTATAATTAACTATATATCCAAAACAAACAATACACTGTTTTATCTTTGTCTGTTTCGTCTTTGTTTATCAACCGATTTTCGTTTTTTTTGTTTAGTAACTATTGAAGAGCTTTAGTATTATCAATAAAAAAATTAGAAACAGTTCATTTTTTTATATACCGAGGTAGGTAAATTCTGTTTATGTACATAATAATATGTTTTCCTCAAATTTTCAATATTTAATATGATCAAATTTCGACTACTGGGCGAACACTAATAATAATAATAATAATTTCAGTACGTACGTATCACCTATCTCGTGGCCACAACCAATGCTGCATCGGGAACCTGTCCTGGGAAATATATTTGTCAGAATGAAATGCTTGGCAGCACGCGACTTTATGACTTGTGTGTAATGGACAAGGGATTTTTGTATGTAAATCTGAGAGATTATCCCTCACAATGAATTGGAGTTATATATATTACATGAATTGTTAAGATGTCGTGTACCTTGAATGAAGAAATTTCATCATTTAATTATATCGAGAGTTAATTTTTCAGTTATTAAATTAAGTTATGAACGAAAAAAAATTTTGTGGTTAAAGATAAAGTAGTTTTTTTTTTAAAGTGAAACTTCTTTAGGCGAGCGGATGGTTAAGTCAATACATTGGAAAAATGAGTGTTGCGGAAGTGAGAGTCTTTATTATTAAAATATATATATATATATATATATATATATATATATATATATATATATATATATTTATATTTTTATATCAATTATTATAAACAAAAATATAAATTTATTATTAATAATTTTATAATAATTTATACTTATAAAAATGAACATTTATTACTGTGGGATGCGTGTGCATAAATCTATCTATACATATAATAAAATTGTAACTAAGCCTAATCTGTACATTAAACATTTTTTGGAAAATCTTATTGAAATAGATATTTTTATCGATACAGAGACCGAATCTATAGTTTTTAGAATTTTTGTATGGCTGTCTGTCTGTTTGTCTGTCTGTTACCGCATGACGGAAAAACCACTGGAGGGATTTTGATGAAATTTGGTATGATAATAGCCGGTTATCCGGGTCAAGATATAGGATAATTTTTACAGCGAGAAAATATCTTTTCTCTGAGAAATCGATACTAAACGTTAAAACGTAAGCAGGGACGAACCCAAGCAAAGCGAGGGTGAGTCGCTAGTTAAAAATAAGCTATTATGACTAAATGTTGCTATGGTATATGTTGTTATTGTCTGACAAATGATATACATGTAACATTATATTTTTTGCGTATAAGATATTCTATAAATATATGATTGTAATATGCCCCATATGCCTTATTTAATTATTGATTTGTTTTAATTTGATTGCGATATTTGCCGAAGAAGTTTTTTTGTTTTTCATTAACCGCGTGTAAAGTTTACACCCAGCCATTTTTTTAATTACTAACTGTATAACGTGTAATTTTATCATTGGTTACATTTAATGCTCCTTATTAACCGACTTTCAAAAAGCAGGGGGTTCTCAATTCGTCGGAATCTTTTTTTTATGCATGTTCGCCGATTACTCTAAGACGCCTGAACCGATTTCGAAAATATTTTTTTTTCATAGGTTATACTTCCCAAGTGGTCCCATATAAACTTTATTGAAATCGGTCGAGCGGTTTTTTAAAAGATCAACAATAAATATATTTCTTAAATAAATTGTTTAATCGAATATGTTATTAAAAAAACTTTCTTCTTACAAATTACCTGCTTTTTACGTCTACACTAAAAATGGAAACATAAAAACTTAAAAAAATAAATAAAAACCGACGTCCAAGCACTAAATTGTAAAAAATAACTAAACGGAGGTTTTCATTTAGAATAGATACCTAATCAGATATTTTCGAAGTCGGTGCCAGCCTACAATATTTTAAGATATGAATATCTAATAGGTATAAATATGTATTTTACATATCGAAATATATTAGATTTGCTTTGCATCGTAAAGCTATACTAAATGTACTTATAAGATTAATAGGCAAAGATATCTAAAAATGTCTTTATTCCAAATTAAGAGTTTTATAAAATAATTATCGAAGTAATAACTGAAGGGTCACTTTCTAATTACTAAACACTAGCATACGAATAATATAAAGAACTAGCATTGCCCGCGGCTCCGCCCGCGTTTAGATGACCAAAAAACAAATCCTTAGGTTGTACATATTAGTATACTCTTACATTGCAGTTTTTGTATTTTTTCTCAGAAATGAGACATTTTCCTGCGGTAAAAAGTATCCTATATGTTGACTCGGATAACCAGCTATCATCATACCAAATTTCATCAAAATCTGTCCAATGGTTTTCTCGTGATGCGGTAACAGACAGACAGACAGACAGACAGACAGACAGACAGACAGACAGACAGACAGACAGACAGACAGACAGACAGACAGACAGACAGACAGACAGACAGACAGACAGACAGACAGACAGACAGACAGACAGACAGACAGACAGACAGACAGACAGACAGACAGACAGACAGACAGACAGACAAAAAATCCAAAAACTATAGATTCGGCCTCTGTATCGATAATAATATTTATTTCAATAAGATTTTCCAAAAAATATTTAATGTACAGATTCGGCTTACTTACAATTTTATTATATGTATAGATAACTGCAATTTACACTGTGCAGGGTCTGTCAATACAAAACGACTTCATTTCGAAGACAAAAACCCACAATAACTGTATGGTGGTTTAACATACTAAGCACAGCGAATTTCAACTTTGTTTCAATGGCAATAGTACCTTTGAAAATTACTCGAAAAGCTAAAATTTTGTCAAGTCACTAAAACTTGATCTCAAATGTAATTTTTACCTTATGTAGTGGATATAAAGGTTATACGATGTGCATTACAGACTATTACACAATCCTAGAAGCCGCAGACCGCAGACCCGGCGAACGGGCCATGACTGACACGATGGAAGAGAAATTATTTAATGCCTTCTATATTTTAGTTGCTATTAAAAACTAGTGACCCGTTCAAGCTTTACTTAGACCTGTTTTTTTGCATTCGGTTCAAATGCCATGTGATCCGAAAATTTTATACACCAGAATAAAAATTCATGTGAAAATCACGATGCATTCATAGTTCTAAGATCGTTTGCAAATATTCTACTTTGGCTTTGAATATTTACATTCCTTAACTTTATCATCCAACACATCTCATAAATATTATAAATGCGATACCTTGGATGGATCTTTGTTACTCAATCACGCTGAAACGACTGAATGGTATGGTTCCCGTGGGATAGATGTGTTTTGGTTTTTTACTAGTTTCGCTAGTTTTAACATATACTTTGTATATAAAAAATATATTGAAAAAGCATGTCACTTTTTAACCGAATATTGTAGTTAGCTGTTGTCTGAATGTTTATACTGAAATAAGCTACACATTCTAACACTTCTTATATTCAAACTAGAAGCAACTTTACGAGCTTATTATCAAATATTCGTTAGAAACTACCATTCATATAAAACTAATTAGCACCACGCTCGGGGTCCTAACGAATATTCTGCGCAACGTTAGTGAGAACAGTATAATTATAAATAAAAAATTAAAAAAAAACCTACGAAAATTAATTATCATTTAACGATTACACTGGCATGCGTGAAGCACTTAATCGAGTAATCATGCGCCAAAATGCCTTACATCATTTTGGAAAAGAGCTGATAGTCTTACACTGCTGGACTGATATTAACCAAACATAGCTAAGAACCACTGCATGGAACCTGGCTTTCAAATGAAAAAAACTGCATCGAAATCGGTAGAGCTACGATGCCACAACCAGACACACACACAGACAGACATCGACGTCAAACTTATAACACCCCTGTTTTTGCGTCGGGGGTTAATAACAATGTAATTTTACTATAACAATTATTTATTTAATTTATGAAAGGAAGCATATTATACATTTTTGTATAGAATATTGTTATACTGCATCATGAACGTGATTTAACTCAAGCAACTAATCTTTTACATGTGTTATGTATGTATGTACACAGCCTTTTTTTAAGGTCCCACTGCTGGCGGCGAGCCTCTCTTCAATATGAGGGAGATCAGGCCGAAAAACGATGTTTTTCTTTACCTTAGGCAAGGAGTAATCGTGTTAGAAATGATTCGAACATGAAAATATCAGAGGTGTAAACTGCAATGTAACAGTATACTGCTATGTATGTAAAACCTAAGAATTTGGTTTTTGATTATCTGAACGCGGGCGGAGCCGCGGGCAATGTATAATAGCTTATAAAAGATAACTGAAATCTCTATTAGCATCTACTCTTTGTTACAGTTACTTTGTTTTATGGATCGTGGGATGACATAAAGGTATTTGCACATCGGTACCGGTTTTAAAACGGACCATCTCGGGGAACCAATTACATGATTGTGGAGAAATTAAAGGGTATGATTTTGCGTAAACTAAATATAAATGCTCAGAATTTTAAAAACGTCCAAATATATTACGTAATATGTAGGTATACCTACACACTAGTAATAAATGTTTTTATTAAAATCAAGAATCAAAATGAGATTGGTGAAAAACTGAACTGAAAAATTGGCGAAGAAACAAAATGAAGCGCTTCCATATAAAAGAAAATACTTTCTTTAATATATATCTCATTCTAATACGGTTTATATTATTTGAATGAAGTTTGATTTCTTTGTTGTAAAGCGCTTGTTTAAGTAGTAGGTATATGTATGCAGCCCTTTTTAACATCCCACTGCTGGGCACGGGCCTCCCTTCGGAAGGGGAGGATCAGGCCATAGTCCACCACGCTGGCCAAGTGCGGGTTGGCGGACTTCACATGTCTTTCGAAAACTTGCTAGGTTTTCTCAGACATGCAGGTTTCCTTACGATGTTTTCCTTCACCGTAAGGCAAGTGGTAATCAAGTTAGAAATGATTCGCACTTGAAAATATCAGAGATGCGAGACCCGGGATTTGAACCCGCTTCACTCGGTTTCCCAAGCGAGCGCGTTACCACTGGGCTACCACTGCCTTTGTATAGCTTTATAATGTATACGTGGACATAAATTATATAAAAAATGCTCTCGTTAGTAATGAGCTTTATAATGAACAAAATTAAAATTCATTCATCTGTACCTATCCCGTATCATGTTATCAAATTACCTGCCTTACAAATTAGAGCTTACAAATTATATTTTAACAACTTTCAAGCAAATAAATGCAAGACTAATAACCCGAAAACCTATATGTTTAAGTTTAAAAAAAAATTAAATTAGACAAAAAAATATATTACTATGATCACAGCTCTAGAATCGGCCCCTCGTCTTTTTAAGGTATCATGGAGACCTAGTTTGATAAAAATTCGAAAAAAAGAACGATTGCTGCAAAAAAAGCAACTACAAAAATCATAAATCTAATTATAAAAAAACATACATACAGACGAACATAGAACCTTCTCCTTTTTTAAATCGGTTAATTAAGCTACGTATCATATCCATTCACTACTTTATTACACAATCAAAAAAAACTTTTGATTCTTGCCAATTACACATATTGCATTACACAGCAAATTGCTTGCTATGAATGTTAAATAAGAATTAAAAGGAAAGTCGAAATTCTAACGTTATTTAGCTAAGTCAGCGATGATAAAAAAAATATTTTTTCTCTTCAGTTCTAGTATTACTTGATCGTAGCTCAATCTCCCTAACTCTTGAAGATACTAATTGAATTTCAAGAAAGAGTAAAAATAATGGTTGAAAAAAAAAGAAATAAAACCACGACAAAATCCGGAAGTAGTAAAAAGATTCACATATTTGATAGTAATATCAACAGATTTTCTCAAAGCATTAAGCATAAACTTGATCATCCTTGATATAATGTGTATTTTGTAATCCTCTCTGTACACAAATATTATGTTTAGGTTATTTTATGTATAGTTTGAATTATTTTTTTTTCACGCCATGTTTACTTATAAGTAGAAAATTTATTGGCTGATAAGAAGAATAGTTTGTATTTACATATATCGGTATTATCAAATAAAAAACGAAATTATTACTTATGGGAAAACAAAAAAAAAAGATTAACAGGGTTTAAAAAACTTCATTATTAATTATTACCTAATTTCCTTTAAAAAATCTCTTGAATCTGTATAAAAAAAGCGCTTTATTGTTTTGAATTTATTTTCACAGATAAAAGACTATTTATATTTTATCTATTTTTTATTAGTTTTTTTATATTTTTTTAAAAAAGCATTTTGTGCGCATCTAAGGCTGACCAAAGAGGTATTTTGTGCTCTTGTCCAACAAAATATTTGCAATGCTCGAGAAATATTTACTATCCCGAGCATACTGTACATACACATGTTGAGTACAGTGAAGTCGGACTGAAAATTCCAACGTGAATTTTAAAATTGGCGCAATATTTTTTTCTTTCGTTTCACTATTTATTACACTGTAGTTTTATTTCTTTGTCAATTAAATTAAAAGTTAACTTAAAAATGCTTTTTTTTATTCAGTAAAATAGTAAAAAGCTTTTAGAAGTATATTAATTTCTATTATAGAAAAACATACTAACATTGTTTTGTAGGTTTCTGTATAGGTGAATAAAATGAAAAATTGTTCTCGCTGTCTACATTGCAATGGGTATTTTAAAAAGTACAGATATGCTAAAAAACATAATACAAAGTACATAATATTAAAGTATTATGTAGATCAAGTTATTTCTTTATTATATGCTTTTATTCTAATACTAGCATTGCCCGCGGGTCCGTCCGCGTTCAGATGACCAAAAACCAAATTCTTAGGTTTTACATATTAGTATATTCTTACATTTGTATTTTTAGTATTGTATTTTTCCTCAGAAATGAGACATTTTGCCACGGTAAAAAGTATCCTATACGTTGACCCGGATAACCAGCTATAACCATACCAAATTTTATCAAAATCCCTCCAGTGGTTTTTCTGTGATGCGGTAACAAACAGACAGACAAAAATTCAAAAAACCATAAATTCGGCCTATGTATAGATAATAATGTTTATTTCAATAAGATTTTCCAAAAAATATTTAATGTACAGAATCGATTTAGTTACAATTTTATTATATGTATATAGACTAGCGATATCGCTTCCTTCAGGTGCACTCCTGGCTACATTTTAAATAGATAAAAATATGTAGTCTTTATGAGGATAGTAGAAATACACATGTTATCGCGGATTTTTCTTTTCTTTTAAGATCTACGATTTCCTAAAACTTTTATAATCGGAAATTCCAATTAATTTTGTTATTGTGATATTTGTAAAAATATACGTAATTTTAAATTAGATATTAATATTAATAAATATCAATACTCTATATGGTAAAGTACTTGTCTTTATATGTCTTTCTTAAAATCAAAATCAGTCAGTAAGTCAAAAACTTCTTATTTAAAATTATATACATACATATATCTTACATATTGATTAGATTTTTTACATATCGAACTTACAAAAACAAAAAAGCCTTCTCAGGAAATAAAGTTTTTTTCATGATTTGTTAAGTTTGTTTTTTTTTCAAACATTGGCAATGGATGCTCTAAAAAGTTTCACTTACTTTATATTTATTTTTGCCCACGGCTCTGACTAAACTTGCTTAAACTCGATGTTCTTAACGTTATGTTGTACACAGTCTATGTTACGATGTTACATTATAGTACTTCTAAGAATATTTTTTTTAAATCAATCTCACATACTTATATTATTAAATTGTATTCATTCTTTTAAGACAATCTTACGCTATAAATAAAAGTATTTTGCACCTATATAATGTAAAAAAAAACTTAAAAAAAACGGCTTCTAGGAACTAAAATGTAAAAAATTACTAAACGGGGGTTTTCATTTAGAATAGATACCTAATCAGATATTTTCGAAGTCAGTGCCAGGCGATGCAAAGCAAATCTAATATATTTCGACATGTAAAATACATATTTTTCGAATTTAGAACCTCCTCCTTTTTGGAAGTCGGTTAAAAAAGAAAAACAAAACCCGCTTTAAACTCCTTATCCTTGTTTACCAGTACATTTGGCAGGCGTCCACGAAGAAATTAAGGGAACCCATTGCGACAGTAATAACATCGAAAATTTCTTCATAATAAAATGATATTTGTGAAAGAATTCGTGCTGAGGCAATACATTCTGGGAGGCGTGTCGATAGCTCTCTGCGGATTTATGTCAAATTACCTAGCCCATAGCCCATTGACCTCGTTTCTAAAGGCTCTGGTTCAATTTATAAACGAAAAGTATAAAATATAATTGCCACTTGCATTAAAGGTTTATTTGTTTTTAGTCTTAAATGTATTTAGCGAGCGTCTGACTGTAATAGTTGAAGTAGAGAGATATTATTGGTTTAATAAGTATGTATTCAGCCCTTTTTAACGTCCCACTGCTGGACACGGACCTCCCTATACGAGGGGAATCATACCTGTTAGCCACTAGACCACCTAGGAAGTTAAAGATATTACACAAATGAATAACAAAATAAATAATAATTATTCATGCTTGCAAACCTAGTTCCTGATACTCGTAGCACAATTTCATTCAACCGCCATTTCTAATCAAACTCTATAAGGGCAATACGTGTTGAAGTCAACCAATAAGAGATATATACATACTAACAGATGCAATACTAGAGCTTCCAGGAAATACTTAATAAGCAAAGTTTCTTTAGATGACCCCACGCAAGGAGATACAAGTATTATTAGAGACGGGATCACAACTATTCTACTCCTGAGAAAACTTGAGTATTCCTACTTCAATCTGAATGTTATAAGACATATATATATATATATATATATATATATATATATATATATATATATATATATATATATATATATATATATATATATATAAGAATTGCTCGTTTAAAGGTATAAGATAGGATTCTGTATATTTTATTCTAACCATATTATATTCAAAAACATTTAAAAGCTGTTAAATTACACCGGTCGAAATATGCCAAATTCCCTTTTTCATTTATTACAGAGGCAGGACAATGATTTATGTAATACCTACGCCTTAGGTTTTATTGCCTCAAGTCCGAGGAAATTCCTATTGGAGTTCTCATAAACTTTCTCTCGTTATTATCATTTCTTTCCGCGGTCATTTATAAACGTACGTTTGCGTAAGTAGCTTATTATAAAATAAATTTTAATGGCAATGATAAATCTGGATTATTTGTTGTCAATAAACTAATAATAAGTAGTGGTAACCCAGTGGTAACGCGTTCGCTTGGCAAACCGAGTGAAGTAGGTTCAAATCTCGGGTCTCGCACCTCTTCTATTTCATCTGCGAATCATTTACAACATGATTACCACCTGTCTTATGGCGAAAGAATAAATTTTTTAATTAATAACTATCGATACTAACCTATTGTTTTGGCTACTTAGACAAGGTAATATTATATGATATACATAAATAGTTTATTTTCTTATATTATTTTTCTTAGAGTAAAAGCATCTGCTTACTTCTAAACTCATTTATTAAATTCGACGAACATCGCAAAGTTGAGTTTTAGTTTAATTATTTTTGTAGATTTCATCCATTGTCATAGTTAATTTATTCCATATGCAAAATACGAACTGAAAGCATCTTGATTATACGAAAACAGTATTCGAATTGTTGCCACTCGCTATCGATAAATGTTACAACATAAATTACATTGGAATAACCCTGTCTATTATCTTTACAGCCACTTACAAAGCTGTTCTACATCTTCATTTTCTCCAAACTAAATCAACTTCTCTTAAGCGATTATAGGGACAACTGGCTCAGTGGTTGTGTGTATGGTATTTTTATAATGTCAATAGTAATTCTATGCAAAGTCTACGCTGGGGTGCATCCCTACGTGCCTTTTTAGACTGCCCAGCCGTTTTAGCTTGAAGGAGTAACAAACACACACACACACACATACGCACACGCACACATGCACACACATATGTACACACACTAGAACATGCACACGCGTGCACATACACACATACATACCCAGTGATGATCCGATTATATACATTTACTAAATTGCTGCGGCTGCGCCCGCGTTCAGATGACCAAAAACAAAATTTTTAGGTTTTACATATTAGTATACTCTTACATTGCAGTTTTTGTATTTTTTCTCAGAAATGAGACATTTTCCCGCAGTAAAAAGTATCATCATACCAAATTTCATCAAAATCCCTCCAATGGTTTTACCCTGATGCGGTAACAGACAGACAGATAAAAATTCTAAAAACATTTTTAGTTCGGCCTCTGTGTCGATAATAATGTCTATTTCAATAATATTTTCCTAAAAATATTTAAAGTACAGATACGGCTTAGTTACAATTTTATTATATTAGATAGATTTAGTGTGAGAAATATGGTCATGTCGAATGAATATTCGATTAAATATTTATGTACATTCAAATAAAAATTGATTTTGTTAGTGAATAGTACTTTAAATTAATAAATACTTATGTTTTATCCATTCATACGTTACTATTTCACCTATTACCATTTGTTTGTATTACTAAAGTAATAGATACCAACTAGAAACGTATTTTCATAAATCTTTGCTGTTCTAATCTAAAGATTGTTCATTTGGAGATTCATCATGATAAGAACCACGATATCAAAATCAACAATACATGCGTACCAGCGCCCCTCGCTTGGCTTGGGGCTCGATCATTGCCATAGTAGGGGATTGTCTGTATATTTTATATATTTACAGTTAAATTAAATTGAAGTGTCTGTTTGTAATATCAAAATAACAGCTTTTTATTAAACATATATGAAATTATATATGTCACTTAGAAGAAAAAGACAATTTTTAAGTTTTCTGTCTGTCTGTCTGTTTGTTCCGGCTAATCTGCGAAATGATTGAATTAACTTAACGAGACTTTCACTAGCAGATAGTAGATGTTATAAGAAGTAATTTAGGCTACTTTTATTTTATTGAAGCGACAATAAATCGCTAATTTTATATAAGAAAAAGATATCCCCGCGACTTTGGTCTTATTTTATAATAGTAATTTATTATTAATTGGAAAAAAATTAAGAATAATAATTTTAACATTTACCAATATTTATATTACTACTAGCCACTTATCCTGACTTCTCTCTGGTGCGTCCGTATGTCCCCTTTGTGTTTATAATGCTAAAAATAGGTAGCGCCACCTATAAAATTACCTGTAAATTCTATTATAAACACTAACCTAGGTTATTCAATATATTTAGTCTATTTAGATTCATCGAAATCATTCTAACAGTCTCAGCATGAAAGAAAACTTATATTACTTTTATAATAGTTGTGTAATTATAAAATATTTTTTCGTTTGCGTTTATTTAAAAAAGTTTTTAAAATAAAAGTGTACAGAATATTACGGAATAATTTGATTAAAACATAACCATATTTTACTTCAATTAATAGCGTAAAATAAAAGAAGCTTGAGCTTTTTTTACTATGCCCTTTCAGAAGCAAAAACACGTGGTTTTAATGAAAAATACACATGCGTGTAAAATCGCAGTCAGATATAAGAAAACAAAAATAAATTTTTAAATGTCATACGGAACTCCATATATGTAAGGCGGCATGTGGGTATTATGAAAACGAATTTATTTTTCACTCGAAATAAAACAACGCCTGTAGGTTGGTGGGAGTGTAATTTGCTATAAATCTACTGTAGATGGAAATGTTCGAAGGCGTTTTTAGCTGTTTCAGAAATAATAGCTATTATTCCGTTGGTGGCGATTGCAAAGCATTTGTCGTTGAATTTCAGTTTCACATATTTGAAATAGTTTATCGTTTTAGGGTAGGTAGGGTACAGGTAAATATGTTTAGCGTTTATATTGACGTTGATGGGTTGTTCTATAGAATGTCTGCATATGAATATTGTTTAATTTTTTGTCTCTGTCAGTTTTAGTGAAAGTAGTTAATGAACTTCTTTAATAATAAAATTGTAACTAAGCCGAATCTGTAAATTAAATATTTTTTGGAAAATTTTATTGAAATAAACATTATTATCGATATAGAGGCCGAATCTATAGTTTTTAGAATTTTTGTCTGTCTGTCTGTCTGTCTGTCTGTTAACGCATCACAGAAAAACCGCAGGAGGGATTTTGATGAAATTTGGTATGGTGAGAGCTGGTGATCCTGGTCAACATATAGGATACTTTTTACTGGGGGAAAATATCTCATCTCTGAGAAATCTATACTAACCGTTTAAACGTATCTAGGGATGACTCGAGCGAAGCAAGGGTGAGTCGCTAGTCTAATCTAAAATACTAAAACCATTACTATGAGTTGAACACAACACTTTGCAGAATGCGGCAACATTAAAACATTTGGATATTTAACGACGCAAGCGGCTTGGACCGCGGTTTCAGTCGGTGATATATTTTGGGCAAAAACAAATTTACCCGATTGTTAATCTTAATTAAATATTCATTGTAAAGGAAGCTCGTTCTTGTGGCCCCAACAATGGCAAAGTACAGGTCAAACAATTTCGGAACATTAAAATTTTAGCGCGTGTCCTAATGTACCCTATTAGGGATCAACCAGCCATTGTCCCAAAGCTTTAGCTGATTAGTTAAGTACATGGAGGTTTCACTAAATGTAAATTACTCATTTATTCATTACAAAGGTAAATTTTTGATCATGTTAATGTTTATATTTTGTATTAGTTGTACGTGCTTTTGTTCACGTAGATGTTATACCACTCATGTCATGTAACTAAAGTACTGAAAACTCACGACAGTTAATTTAGCAGTAGGTACATATCATCAAAGTTACAGAATCTTTGTAGGAGCTTTATGCTCTTTTTTCATATTAAGTCTCTTTTTGTGGGATAAATACTATTCTAAATATAAACCCACATAATATATTCTTATCCAATATTTGTGTATATAGAGGAAAAATCCTATTCATGTATCACACGGGCGAAGCGTAGCATTATAGGCGGTAAAGTTAGTAGCTATGTAATATGTATGTATGCATTTAGATCTTTTTAAACGTCCCACTGCAGAGCATGGGCCTTTCTTCAATGCGAGAGGGATCAGGACTTCACATGTCTTTTGAAATCTTGCTGGATCCTCTCAGATATTCAGGTCCCCTCATGATCGTTTCCTTCACAGAAAGACAAGTGGTAATGAAATGATTCATACATGAAAATATCAGAAGTAGAAGACCCGGGATAGTGTCGTTTTACAATATCACCAGAAAGTATAGAGCTAGCACTATAAGAAGTTATTTATAGTATGTCGGTGCACTAGAGAAAATCTGATAATAAAAGCTTTCAAATTCATAAAGTGGTATTTTAATTTTATAAACTTGCTACAAATTACAGGCTTATTATAGGTAGTACAGTACAAGCCAAAGCCCAAAATAACTATGTGATTATTCGATCTGTGGTCTGATTGCGTTTAGCGCGATTAATAGAGTGGTGAAAATTATTTAATATTAGTTTTTGACGGTAAAATTAATATTAGATGTAAATATTTTATAATTGATATATTAAAGGTAATTAACAAAGAGCTATATTAACAAACATTGTAAACATGATATTTTTTGCGTAAAGATGGTATATGTTTACTATCTATAGAAACAAATAAAATTGTCTGTTATTGTGTCTGTCTCTAATGTCATAACAGCAGCTTTTTGCTAAATACTTATGAAATTATATACGGGTGCTTATAAGAAAAACACAATTTTAACATTGTTTGTCTTTTTGTCTGTCTTTTTTTTGATTAGCCGGAAAAAACAGACAAACGTCTATCTGTTCTGGCTAATCTCCGAAATGGCTGGACCTATATTGATGAGACTTTCACTCGCAGATAGCTAATGTAGTAATGAATAACTTAGGCAACTTTTATTTTAGAAAAAGAATTAGAGTTCCGGTTAAAAAAATTAAAATGCGCTGCTAGCTTATTATAATAGCTTTTTTAATGTTCCATAACAATCCCTTAATATTCCATATATTCAAAGACCCATGTTTTTGTGACATAAAAATAAAAAACATATATAATACTACCTACTAATCGTAATTCACACATTTATTTTACGTTAATTATTATTTCTTTGTTTGAAATGTCAAAAAATTACCAATTAATTGTAGATATGTATGGTGTGTCTGAACACTTGCCACGTATAATGAGTTCAAAGAAAAAAAAACACACCTAACAAAATAAATTGGCATATGTTTTAAAGCTATTATTTTATATCTCATTTTAAAGGTTTCTGATTACAGACAGAATAACAAATAACAAATAGAATATAACAGGTAGAACATGAAAAATGCCTTCTATGTATAATGAATGGTAGCTGTACGTATGTAGGACATATCGTACTTGACATCGAGATGGTCACCATCATTTCGTTATATAAATGTATCATGCGACGTTTTTCATTTCAGATACCGCATTCCGCCCATTAGTCCGAGTAATGGACTCTGGCAGTTTGTTATAAGGCCGCTGATATATATTACATACCTAAGAGATATTCATACAATCTTTTAACTTTTTCAAATCTGACTAAGTGGGTACAAACATATTTGTACATACATATTTTAACAATATACTTCTGAGTAGTTAAAGAAATTCATCTTATACATGCTACTACAGAAGTTTTTTTAGTTTTTTTTTGTGATAAACGTAAAGCTATTTTGTAAATTCTATTTCTTATTCATTCTAAATATTATTTTGCTTCAAATAATCTTTAAAACGGCTTATACAACATTATCACCTACAGGTAAATTTCTAAGAAATTAATTAAAATTCTAAGAAATTTATTGTTAACTGACATGCCGGCGTGTCCGCGGTCGTGGAGGGATTATCACAATATGTGTAAATTTTTATTTTATGCATATAGAATTTTATTTACTTGATTTAAACAATATATTCTTTTTGATCTATTTAAAATATGTTTTAAAAAGTAAATACAAAAATATATAGATATAAGCACTCCTAATATGTACTAGATAACTACTTTAGTTGTTATTCCACGAAATAATTCAAAGCGATGTTATTGTGGACTAAGCTTTAGTTTTTGTCTAAGCCAGTGAAGCTAAATGAGCTAACCCGTCTCCCGACTTTCCACCGGGATCGGGATGTCACGCCAAATTTTACTCGTAGTAACGTGAATGCGACAGCGGTCACCGCCGTCATGTCACGTTCACTGAGAATTAAAATGAAATGTTCACACTTTGGATTTGATTTTAGTATTTTGTAATGAAATATCTTTTCAAACAGCTCTTTTCAGAATGTTAACTGAAATTGTATGATAGTTTAAAAAACAATTTTTAGATGATAAATAGAAACTTTTGTGTATCAATTCAAGTATTTGGATGTTTTATAATAAATTATAATGTCAATGCTAATAAAATGTAAACAATTTTTTGATATTAGAGCTATCTATTATTTTTGTTTACAGTGGAACTTTTTTGGTATGTTAAGTTAAATATAGTTTTTACATAAATAAATCCAATTTATGCAAAAGCAAGAGTAAACTTATCTATAATATTTATTATAAGTATCTGGGGGATCGAGCTTCACTCGGCGTAGGCGCTCGTTCAGTAGGTTATCATCCATTTGTGACAATGCAAGTAGAAACAAAAATTTACGAGATGACACTATATATTGTTAACATAAGTGCCTCTGATATTTTCATGTGCGAATCATTTTCAATATGATAACCGCTTGCCTTACAGTGAAGGAAAACATCGTTATGAAACCTGCATGTCTGAGAGAATCTAGCAAGTTTTTGAAAGACAAGTAAAAATCGCCAACCAGTATCGTGCTGGACTATGGCCAGATTCCCCTTAAATTGAAGGGAGGATCCTGCCCAGCAGCAGGACATTAAAAAAAGGCTGAATAAATATAGATTTTTTTTATAAATATCCTATGTGTTACTTCATATTAGCCCTTTTTAGCGTGAAAGAGCAACAAACATACACACACATAATATATACACACATACACATTCGAAGTTATAATAATAGTGTGATATAAGAAAGCTTAATCCTTAAAAATCGTTTTCGAATGAACTTTATACCGAATTTTACTGATATATCCATAGAATTAGATAGGTTACGGGGTGGGATTACATCATGATCATCGAGATTTGATACATTGCGCACTATTGTTTGCAACGTTGATTTGATTTCATACGACACTTTAAATTGTTATACCGTCATTTAGTTTAGACTAAAATATACACATTTATTTAATATACAGGCACATTGATAGAGAACAGTGAATGTTATCGATAATGTAACTTTATAAAAGTTAAATTAATTATAGAATCTGCCTTGGATAAGTTGAATTTCAATATTAGTGATAGATAATTAGAAAAAAATAACATTTTTCATTTCAGATTCGCTTTTTCCGCCCATTATTTCCGCCCGCGCGAGGTTTTGAATGAAAACTAGTACATATGTACGTAGATTATGACCTGAATTATAGGTTCCTATTAAACATCAAGAAATGTATATAAGATGGCCGAGGTTTAGTTTATATATACCAATATAAATTGTGGTTTGTATTGCTATCGTTGTAGATTTAACCTGAAAAATATATACATAAGTTATAATATTTTTATAATGGACTAGCAGCACTTGTGGCTTTGCCCGCGTCCAAACTTCTGATCGCTACCAAATTGCACAGGATCACACGCAGGGTTAATCTACAGATTGCCTGAAAATTTCATTAAAATCACTCCGGCCGTTTTAGAGTCCATAGAGAACGTATATACACATAATTTTTTTTATATATATATGTATTTATATAATATATAGAAGACTTTAAATACATGACTTACGTACGAGGTTATTCTCGTATTACTTCAATAGTAAAGGTAATGCGTATTGCCGTTATTTTTGATAGTCATATTATAACAATGTGGTTCTCGTTAGTGGTTTGCTAAAATATAATACGAAAAAGTTCATAATATAATTCATAAATTATTACCGCGGTTAAATTATATACGGGAATTCTTTTAATTAAACTATTTAATCAAATGTAAAATGAGATGTTTTATCTTGTTCTATCTAAAAGTATATTCTTATGTAAAATATATATCATTAAAAATTCATATAGTTTAAACGAAATCAGTAATTTTCTAAACAAATGAAAAAAATAATAAAGTGTCTGTTTGTAAAATCAAAATAACAGCTGTTTTACTAAATGCATACGAAAGTATAATATAGTACTTACAAGAAAAAAAAAACGGTTTTCATAATTTTTGTCTGTCAGTCTGTTTTTTCCGGCTAATCTCCGAAACGGAACCGATTTTGACGGGACTTTCAATGGCAGATAGCTGATATTATAAGGAATAACTTAGGCTAGTTTTATTTTAGAAAAAAGTATTAGGGTTCCGTGCAAAAAACCCATGAAATTGTGTACAAAATCCGCGTACCTAGGGACGCACCCGAGCAAAGTGAGGATAAGTCGCTAGTTATATAACATAATTCTAGTGTCTTTCTGTGATTTTATGTAAATTGTTAGAACCATGTATAGTGAACCGGCCATACAAAACTTACTTTAGTCCTAATTATAATTAGCCACTTAAAATTTGTCGATGTTAAGAAGAAAAAATTATTTCAATTAATACGAAAATATAAAACAGCATGTAACACTATTGCAACAAATTTTAAGAAACAAAATTGAAAGGTACGATTTAAAAAAGACATTTGACCACACAATCTCTTTGATGTTCCAGTGCAAATACCCTGACAATGTCCATACATTGTCAAAGCGAATATACGAGGTGAAAAGTACATTATCGATAAGATCACAACACATCACTATAAACTTTAGCAACGATCAATATAATAGGAGTAAAATTTAAAACGATATCCATTGATAAGTTAAAAAAAAAGTTATTTAAGTGAAAATAACAAAAGTATCAATGTATAACAGATTATGATAAAAAATCGTTTATATGTAAGTGTAGGGTAGAGACGTTGTTATATAGCCAGCAAGGGTGCATATTTGATCGTTCTGATGAAAGAAATGCTGAGATGTATTCAAACTTTAAGCTCATTTGAAGTAAGGGTTTTGGATCACATTTCTTTAAGGAAAATGGTTTTTGTTACATTCTATATAATATTCATAAGGGGTGTAATATAAAAAGACAAGAAGGCTAGCTTTTCGCCCAAAATTGGCATTTAGCGAGTAAATACAGCTAACATCCTTACAGCGTCTCCAGATTATATTGCATATGTGTAGATTTAGGATGTTTTTTTATATGGAATTGATTATTTTCTCGGTCCAGTAATATTAAGCAAATTGAAGTAACTTCTAAGTTATTGTTATTTTAGTGCTTGTAATGGAGGTGAGATATTATCACGTTTACAGCAAAGTGTGTGTCGATGCTATGCTATAGAGGCACTATGTTATAGAGGACAAAATAACGGAAGCTGACGAATTAATTCTATTAGCCATCTTGTAATAATTTGACGATTTCAATTTTAATTAAATTGTGTATTATATATTTTAACTTGCGACTTACCCTAGTTTGCTTCGGGATCAGCCCTAGTGAAAAATAAGAACAAATCTATTCCATGGGAACCATACATTTTCCGGGATAAAAAGAAACCTATGTGCTATTCCAGACTATAATCCATCTCTGTACTAAACATCCAGACCCGTTCAGACGTTCTGGAGTGAAAGAATAACAAGCATCATCCATCCATCCTCACAAAATTCACATTTATAATATTAGTTATTTATTAACGAGATTATAAAAAATAACATTCAATTAACTGCATTTAATTTGTAATGAATATTGCCTTCGGCTATACGATTTCACTTCAAACTAAAAAAGTACAAAATGGAAACATATTTGTAACTAAATCTCTTTGCGTATATTTTTTAATTAAATTGTATTGTATTTAAAAATCAACCTTAAAAGTATTAGTGCAACATTTTACGTTTAGTTACAATTATATAAATTCAAAGGATTTGGGGTGCCCTGACTCGAGCTGAGATAACGTGGTTTGGTCATAAATAACTCTAGCGCACGTATGTCTATGTGCTATCTTTTGGTAATGTGCCTACCTATTAATTTATTTATACAATATCTTTAATTTTTAATTGTTGATATTTGTTTAATGAAATAAGTCATAAGTTAAGAAATAAGTCATAAGCTAAGAATTATGCAAATATTCAATACCTATTTGTCTCAGTAATAAAGGTGTAGCTTTATGCCTAAAATTTACCAAAAGGTTTATAAGTTGGAGAATCATTCGGAAATATAATATGAATAGCGACTCACCCTCGCTCTGCTCGGGTTCGTCCCTACTTACTTTTAACGTTTAGTATAGATTTCTCTGAGATGAGATATTTTCCTACAGTAAAAATTATCCTATATGTTGACCCGTATATGTATAACCAGCTATCATCATACCAAATTTCATCAAAATCCCTCCAGTGGTTTTTTCGTGATGTGGTCACCGACACTGACAGAAAGACAGAAAGACGGATAAAATTCGGCCTCTGTATCGATAATAATGTTTATTTCAAAAAGACATTCCAAATAAAAACTTTTTAACAAAAAAATAAAAACCGACTTCAAACAAAAGCACTAAAAAGTAAAAAATAACTGATTGGTAGTTTTCATTTACTATACATACCTAATCAAATATTTTCGAAGTCGGTGTGCTTTGCTTTATATGGGCTGGCACCGATTTCGAAAATATTTGATTAGGTATGTATTTAATAGGTAGGCTTTAATTACTTTTTTATGAAATTTAAATGGGACCAATCTGGAAGTATACCCTTTTAAACAACACAAAAATTGTCCAAATCGGTTAATAAATGACGGAGTTCTGAGGTAACAAACATAAAAAAAAAAATACAGTGGAATTGAGAACCTCCTCCTTTTTTAAGTCGGTTGAAAATATTTAATGCACAGATTCTGCTTAGATAGAACTTTATTATATGTATAGATTACGATCTTAATCACTATAAATAAATTTTGAAACCATCTACTTTTCTTTTAATTGGATTAGACTGAGACAAAGTTATAGCGTACCTCGAGTTGTGGACCATTGGAAACAAACATTCTTTGCGATATTTACTTCTTAAATTGTAGTGAAAGAGAGTAGGGTTCGGTGGGTTTTAAAGCGTTTTAAATTTCTATGGCTTCGCCTGTTTATTACTAAGTAGGTATGTAAGTGATTTAAACTTGCTATTAAATTGAAAATTCCGATTCCAACGATCAATTTGGTTTAAATTTTGATTCCTCTCTTGATTTCAATGATAATATGATATTTACAAATTTAATTTAGTCATAAAGTGCAAATAATGATATTATATTAAAATTAAAAAGCATATGTTAATCTTTGAATTAATGTATGTTAATTTAAGGTTTGAAGAGAAAGCCAGAAAGGTTGCCATAATTACTCGTTAACGAAAGAGCATAGCTCCGTGTTGTTATGTTTTAGTATATGTTTTACATCATTTTGTTTACATACATAAATATTTCTATGTAATACTATGATAATAATGTCCTAATAATCGATATCGGTAAAGGTTAGCTAACTACGTGTAATATAATATTATAGTGCACTAGCGTATGACCCCATTTTAACCCATAAATCCGATGGGACGACAATTCGATACAATCGGTGACAGATAAGGCGCAGGATTGACAATTTAACGTACTCTCTATTTTTGCCCGATTCGGGACTCAAACTAAGGACCTAATGGTATACAGACAAGACCAATGTATGCAGTCAATACTATAATATGTATGTTATACATACATTATTATACCATGTTTCTCATAATGACCATCAAGACTAAAAATCGATTAGGAGGGGATAAGAGTTAAACGATTATTATATTAAAAGAAAATAATTAATTAGCAGAGTGATACCTGTCTACGTACAAGTATCATTATCAACGCTGTAGGTCGCGAGTTTGATCTGTACTGAGAGCGAATGTTAAGGTCATGCAGATTATACTGGGTTTGATTGGCAAGTTTGATTGGATACAATACTATATTTTTTATAAAAAATAATATCTTTAGTTAAATACTATTATCGCTCGGGTTCGTCCCTAGGTACAGACGGTTTGACGGTTAGTATGGAGTAGATAGACTATATATTCTGAACTTAAAGCGCTTAAACATATTATAAACATTAGTTTTACAATAATGTATGGAAATCTGCTCGATTTGTTGACATTTATGATTACTGCTCCGCTCCCTTGGGTAATGAAGATATATAGCTTATAGTATTCCTCAATAAACTGGTTAAAAAGAAGGGTATTCGTAACTAAGTATTTCTTATTATTTCTTTATTTGGTCAATATCCCATTAATTTGATTCTCATTGTTTAAGATAAAATTTAGCTGATTAAAACGGTATTGTTAAAACTAATAAGCCATACTCAGTACTCATGTTTAGAAGTTATTCAAAAAAGAAAGAAAAGAATATTTAATTTAATACTTTATCTAATAAAGTCATTAAAATCTTATAATATTAATTGAGCAATTCTGGTATATATATATAAATTTATTTTATATATCTCGGAAGCGGCTCTAACGATTTGGATCAAATTTGATTGTATAACGGTTTTTTAAGTTTATCTACATATATATATATATATATATATATATATATATATATATATATATATATAAATGCCCGTTAACACTATGACCACACCAAAATAGCGACGACAAGAGAAACCCCTAGTAATTTACGGTGCCGTAGTTTGTTGCGCCTAAGGAAACACTTTATTGCATACAAGTTCGAAGAGAAGTTCGTAGTCTGGAACTCTAAATAGATAGTTTGCATTGCAAGATACTATTACACCTGCGAGTTTAGCGGTTAAGTAAAATTGTTTCTACTGCTTACTGTACATTCAGATTTTCTTTCATAATTTCTTAGATAAATCTTAGTAATAAACGTAAATAATTTCTTCGTTATCACGAATTTGTCATCTCATGAAATACCAATAATCTATACTAATATTATAAAGAGGTAAAGTTTGTGAATTGTGAGTTTGTGACGTTGGAGGGGGTAATCTCTAGATCTACTGAACCGATTTAGATGAAATTTGGTAAGAAGATATTTTGGGACCCTGGGAAGGACATAGGGTGCTATTTATCCCGAAAATTATCCCTTAAGGTGGCGAAAATCGGGATGAAATTTTGTACGGGGAATCAACCTAGGGACGAACCCGACCGAAGCTAGGGTGAGTCGCTAGTTAATATTATAAATACAAATGTTTTGATGGATGAATGTTTGTTACTCTATCACGCCAGAACGGCTGAACGAATCTGGTTGAAATTTATCACAGAGATATATTATAGTCTGGAATAGCATATAGGTTACTTTTTTTCCCGGAGAAATGTACGAATCCCGTGGGATAGATTTGTTTTTGTTTTTCATAGAAGGAGTCGACTATCTATTCTATAATATTAATCTCTGAACAATTCATCCGATTCTGAAAATTCTATCACTCATTTGAAGCTACATTACCGCTGAGTGCTATAATAGCTTATAGGCTATTTTTTATTCCAACAGAAATGTGTTTACTGTCAGAAATTATCACAAAACATAATATAAAATATGCCAGTGGTTAAGATAAGATACTTAAGTTCATTCATATAAATTGTTTACTGGCTTTGCGCATAAATATTTAATTTGTTTTAACGATTTAAGGACAAATATGATAACCTACAAACTTAGGTTCTACCGAACTATCCCTATGCTGAAGAAGCTGAAGAAGATTTGCTATTCTATTAAAAAAATAGAAATAGACCTACAGAAAAAAATTGCTTTTATAGATTTTAATAGGAAGACTATAATATAAAAATGGTGACATGTTAGTAGAGTGCTAAAACCATATCATATTTCAATATATGTAAATGTCTAGCAGAACCCGCAGCTTCGCCCGCGTTTAACCTACGAAAAAAAAACTCTTTGGTTGTATCTATATAATATATGTATATATATAGTCTTACAATAACGTATGGGAGTCTGCCCGATTTGTTGACATTTATGATTACTGCTCTGCACACTTGCGTAGTAACATTAAAATATATAATAGCCTACACGAACAATCTGATGAAAAAAAAAAACAAATCGAATTGGTACTTTCTGAGATTAGCGTGTAAAAACAAACAAACTCTACCTCTTTATAATATTAGTATAGATAACATAAAACAGTGAAAGATAACTACGGCCTATGTAAACAAAGTTATTTATCAATTGTCATTATTTTGTTGTATTAACTTTTATCAGAACGATTCGTAATATCATCCAATAAAATAAAAATATACAAAGCACAATTCTTATATACTGTTTGTATATACGTCTTCGATTTGCTGTAGTTTAAAGAATATTTAAATTTAGTGAGATGAAATTTTTCAACTGATTACGAATTTTTTTTACATGATGCAGCATTCATATACGATGTTATATAACTTGCACTTATATAAGCCACAAAACAGATAGTTAAAAATTATACAGACAAACCCAGGGAAAGTAATATGTTTCAATGATTGTGTAAGAGTAAATACTATAAATAACAGCGAGTTCTTATTTATTTTACTTAAGTAGTTCATATTACTCGAAAATGGCAAAGAAACTGCACTACTTTGACGTGAATGGTCTTGGAGAGTCCATTAGGTACATCCTGCACTATGGAAAACAGAAGTTTGAAGATGTTAGATACGACTTCAAAAGCTGGCCAATTAAAAGCGTGAAAGATTGTAAGTGAATGATTATAATTAGATGTCTTTTTTATGCATGCACTAAACTTAAATTAATTATGTTATGAGAAAATATTTGTTAGATTTTATTATTATTATTATTAAAATTTAATTGTATTCATAAATATAAAAACAAATTACTATGGATTATTGATCTGAAATAAATACTTATTATTATTATTATAAAAGTGCCTTCATTTATTTTGCTTACTTAAATAATAATAATAAAGTTATGAGATCAAACAACTGTTAGTAAATAAAGTAAAAAATATATATCATGAGTTAATATAAGTCCCGCTAAGTTTCTTTCGCCAGTTCTTCTCAGGTCTGAGGCTTCTTCTTTCCGAACTGGTAGTAAACTCATGACGTTCAGTAAAAAAGTTGTTATAATTTAATGCTAAATAAAATAATTTAAATTTGAATTCGAAAAAGTACCATAAAATTTCGTAATACAAAAAATCTTACTTGCTTACTTAGGATTATTTCATATATGATAATATTTGATAAGACATATCAGTAATCCCTAGGTAACTCGGGCGACTTATAGATAGATACACACATATTATGTAGACTATTATTTAAATATATTAACGTTTAGTATAAATTTCACAGAGATGTGATATTTTCCCGCAGTAAAAAGTATCCTATGTTGACCCGGGTACCCGGGTAACTAGTTATCATCATACCAAACATCAAAATTTGTCCAATGGCTTTCTCTTCCGAGACAGACAGACAAACAAAAATTCTAAAATCTGTATCGATAATAATGACTAATTCAACAAGATCTTCTAAAAAATATGTAATGTACAGATTCGATTCAGTTAAAATTTTATTATATTATGTATAGATAGATTAAATATTGTTTATATATTCAATAAATGGGCTATCTAATGCAAAAATTAATTTTTCAAATCGGATTAATAGTTCCTGAGTTTAGGGCGTTCAAACAAACAAACTCTGCCTCTTTATAATATTAGTAGTATATATAATGCATAAGTAAAATACACTAATCTCATGTCTTTAATTTCGCCAAAAAATATAAAAAACTTAAGCAAAATTTGTGCTTTTATAATTTTTAGCGCTACCTTACGGCCAGCTGCCTCTTTATGAAGAGGGCAATCGCAGTTTAAACCAATCTTTAGCCATCGCCCGTTACGTTGGTAATGTGAACAACTTAGTCCCCACCGACCCTTGGGAGCAAGCGGTTTTGGATGCAGTGGTCTACAATATTTATGATTTTTGGTCAAGTAAGATTTTAGTTTTTCATTGACACCTTAGATTTCAATTTTGTTTCAAATCTAGACAATTTTGTGTTCCAATAGGTATAGCTTATGCCTTTAGAAATCTTAACTATTTATGTAATGACATGTTATGAATCTTAATATTTGTTGTATAATTCTCCTTGTCTATGGAATTGAGATGTTTCAGTGTTATATTCAATTGTTGTAATATTTTAATTTCATTTTCTATAATTTATATCGCGTTGTTATTAATTACTATATACATAGAAAGCGAAATCTCGTCTAAAGGATAGGTCAGTCTTGACAACCTTTTAGATCGCTAGTAGGTTCGATTCTGGCGTACTTGTTTACTTTTTAGTTATTGGTGCTTAACATGAAAATACAATATTTTAAACTAAAACCATCTGTAACTTGTTCTGTAGCTCCTTAAAAGATGAACAAACTCACAAATACTATGAACTTTATAATATAATCATTGATTAAAGTTATTCGAAATTGATTTTGTTTAAAAATTATAAAAATTAAAATAAATTTTATTAATCTTAGAGGTGCTGCCATACATTAGAGAACAAGATCCAGTCAAAAAGGAAGCCATCAAAAAAGAAATCTTGAGTGAAGTGGTTGACTTCTACTTCTCCAGATTCGAGAAAGAGCTAATGAACAACAAGGGATTCTTTGGAGGAAAAGTAAGTAATATTTTCATACATGATAAGGATGTTTAATTTTTTAATAAAAATATACAATATTTACATGAAAATCACATTAAGATAATAAATAATCAACCTTAGGGATGGATTTTTATGTTGAAACTTTCAAGGATCCCTTTTGAGATATCTTATTATTTAAAATAGCGCTGTAGCAAAATAAACACACAAAAATCTTTAAATACATACTTAATATTATAAATGTGAGAGTGTGTTTGTTTGTTTGTTTGTTTGTTTGTTTGTTTGTTTGTTTGTTTGTTTGTTTGTTTGTTTGTTTGTTTGTTTGTTTGTTTGTTTGTCCTTCTTTCACGTGGAAACGGAATGACGGACTAGCGTGATTTTTTGTGTGGAGATTGTTGGAAGGCTGGAGAGTGACATAGGCTACTTTTTACCGCGGGAGATTATCTCATTCCCATAGGAAAACACGTTATAATACAAGCTAAAAAATATTTATGATCAGAATTACTTGAAACTTGGTTGGTTGAAAAATACATCCCATAAGGGTGTAAAATAAATGCATGAAAGCATGCAAGCATGAAAGTTTGTTTGATACCTAGCCTTTTTAGAGATTTTTTTGTAGTTTTAGCGCGAGCGAAGCCGCGGGTTCTGCTAGTATAATATATATTCGAATTAAGTATTATTTCCCTTTTTCAATACCGCCAATATAATATTGTAAAAAAAATATTAAAAACTATAAATATATTTATGGGAGATTATATCGATAGTTCTTTTTCCCCATATTAAAATAATTAATTAACTTAGTAAGGAAAGTAATCTGAAAATACTAGCAAAAGAGATTTGTTCTACTTAATTGATTGTAATGTTACGAGGTTGGGTTCTGGGTTCGAACATTAATGTTGGCCACTGGCAATACATATGTATATTTTATTGCTACACGGAAGTCACATAGCAGTTCACCGTTCACGTACACTTGCGGTACGCACTGTGCGCGTGCTGAAAATGGCTTATTTGAGTTACCGAGCACTATACCTCAATATTCTTTTTCTCCCTTTTGTATCTCTTTTCAATTTTCATTGATTTATATGCTCGAAATTTCGAATATTTAAAATGAAATTATTATAAAAATTATGAAATTTAAAAAACAACGTTAACGTATTATAGTTGTGTTTGAAAATAACCAGAACAATACAAACATAGCTATAGAAAATAAAATATATAAATACATATGTATAAAAATAAAAGGAAAAATAAAATGGCGTCAAGAGTCAAAATGGTGATTTTCAAAAATTCTTAATTTAATTGGAATTTTTTATAATAAATTAATAGTGACTATCCTAGCTTCGTTCGGGCCTCTAGATGCCTTTTAAACTTATTATATACATTATACATGCAACACCACTTTTTGGCTTTTATCACTAACCTATGTTATATTGTATTATATTATATGGTATTATAGTATTGTAATTTAGCATACCTGGAGCTTACTCCAGGTATGCTAAATTACGTATAGGAGGCCTTGACTCTATGGAGAGGTCCTTTATAAATAAATAAAAAAAAAGAAAAAAAAGAAAGAAAAATAAATATATAATTGTTAAAATAGAAGTAAATTAAATTTAGTTAAGATTTCTTTATTGTGTAGGCTATTTAAAGAGATTTTATTGTTGTTTTTTATAAAATTGTTATATATTACGTGCATGCTCTATAAACAATAAATTATTATTATTATAATGCTAAATTACATCCGAATCCGTCTAGCTTTTTAGCATGAAGAAGAAAAGAACATACACACATACATATTTTTGCTCTTTTAATAATAGTGTAATATTAAATTAATTTATTCTAATTTTCAGTTAAGTTGGGCTGACTTTATCTTCGTTGGTATTTTGGAAGCCGCAAACCTAATTTTGGGAGCGGAAATCGACAAGAAATACCCGCAAGCTGCAGCTCTGCTACAGAAGATCAGGTCTCTACCTGGCGTCAAGGAGTACTTAGCGTCCAGAAAACCCTACGTATTTTGAATTGAAAACAATACATTTGTTTCTAAAGACATTTTTTTTAAATTATTAGACTGAATAAATTTTGTTTTCGCTTTTTATTATATGTAATAAATTGTTTCTGAGTGTTATTTATTTTTTTTTTAACCTGAGCCATGATCATTCTTATCAATCCATTTATCAGAGTTTTATTATTATGAAATTATAAAAAAAAAGTTTTTATGGGAAAGTGAAGCTTCATTGGTTATTTATATTTCAAATCTGTAAGATTAATATACTAATAAAAACTTTTAATATCACAAAAATAAGATTAAAAAAATATCACACAAGGAGGAGAAAATAATATTTTATCTTTTTCTATCTAGCTGAATTATTACATCTATTGCATATACTATATTAAGGGATGTATACGAGCGAAGCGAGAGAGAGCCGCTACTTATAAATATTTTAAAACAAATTAGTAAAAATAGTAATCTTTGAAGATAGCAACGAAAAGAATATCATATATTATGATTTTTCTGACAATAACAACGGTTATTATGGCAACGTAATGTAAACGGTTGCTATGGCAACCATGACGGTTTTTCGTGACGCGACCTTGAAATTTACTCTCATGCGCGTAAAGAAGTTTCACTTCAAAAACTCTCAATTGATTTTAAGAATATGACTGTTAGTTTTTGATATTCTAAAGTAAATTTTTTACTATATTTTTAATATTTAGTTAACTAATTTGATCGATCACTTCTTGAAAGAATTCAGTACACGTGAACCCTTATCTTACAGTACGTAAATATGATGACCAATAAATATTTACTTTAAACCAGAATCAAAGCGACCTCTGACATTACAATTTCGAAATATAGATAGTACATTTGTAAGTATTTCTATATAAAACAATAAATTATTTATGATAGTCGACTATAAAACTATTTAATTTGATTTTAGTCAACCTTCTCTTGATTGAGACTTATTGGACGTTATTATTACATTCTTAAAATATTGAAGAAGCTTTGCTTTTATCGAACCACTATAGAATAAGCACCAATAAATAAATATGTTGGGACATTAACACACAGCACCATCTTACAAGGCTCGTGTTATGGATACCAGATAATTGATACACTACACATATATAACTTTTAAATACATACATATTATAAATATAAACACCCATGACTGGAGTACAAACATTCGTGCTCATCACACAAATGAATGCCCCCAGCGGGACTTGAACCAAGTAGGGTCACTACAAACTGAGCCAAACGTGTCGTCCTAATCACCAAATCTCGTACATCTGTTATGGCGATTAAACTAATATGAAAGATATTCAGTATAAAACGTATTAATTTTGATGAAATAGGATCGTGCTTATTTTTCAACCGACTTCAAAAAGGAGGAGGTTCTCAATTCGACTGTATTTTTTTTTTTTTTTATGTTTGTTACCTCAGAACTTCGTCATTTATTAACCGATTTGGACAATTTTTTTGTTTGTTTGAAAGGGTATACTTCCAGATTGGTCCCATTTAAATTTCAAAAAAAAATACCACCCCTAAGGGTGGAAAAATAGCTAATAATGGATTTAACCTACTTCTAATTGTCATATTGACTTGAAACTTTGCAAGTGTTTCTATTTCCGTCGATAGTACAGAGGTTCGGTATTGTTGACCTGATCTGATGGTAAGGCCAGAAGGCGGATAGGTGGAACTCTTCAACGATAAATAGTAGATACTTCGAGTTTGGGCTTATTTTGTTTGGTTTGACAAGCCTAACATTTTAGAATTCTTACTTTGCTACTACTGTCTACACTAAAAAGGGAAAAATAGAAAATTTTTTAACAAAAAAATAAAAACCGACTTCAAACAAAAGCACTAAAAAGTAAAAAATAACTGATTGGTAGTTTTCATTTACTATACATACCTAATCAAATATTTTCGAAGTCGGTGTGCTTTGCTTTGTATGGGCTGGCACCGATTTCGAAAATATTTGATTAGGTATGTATTTAATAGGTAGGCTTTAATTACTTAGCCAAAGCACACCGACTTCGAAAATATTTGATTAGGTATGTATAGTAAATGAAAACTACCAATCAGTTATTTTTTACTTTTTAGTGCTTTTGTTTGAAGTCGGTTTTTATTTTTTTGTTAAAAAGTTTTTAGGGATTTTCTTTATCTATACATAATATAATAAAATTGTAGCTAAGCCAAATCTGTACATTAAATATTTTTTGGATAATCTTATTGAAATATACATTTTTATCGATACAGAGGCCGAATCTATAGTTTTTAGAATTTTTGTCTGTCTGTGTGTTACCGCATCACAGAAAAACCACTAGAGGGATTTTGATAAAATTTGGTATAGCGATAGCTGATTATCCGCGTCAACATATAGGATACTTTACCGCGAGAAAATGTCTCATTTTAGAGAAAAAATAAAAAAAAACTGCAATATAACAGTATACCAATATGTAAAACCTAAGAATTTGGTTTTTGGTCATGTGAACGCGGGCGGAGCCGCGGGCAATGCTAGTAATAACGATAAATGTCTTTATTTCAGCCTTGTTCACCAATATAAAATGTCTACAATTTAGTTACAATAAAATTATGGTAAAATATATACATAGAAACATTAAGTGAAGTTACATGTTGGCATCGTTTAGGATTAGGTTAGCCTATTTATTTAAAGTATATTATTACAACAAATTAGCTGTTCAAGTGGCTCTTATGATTTTTATTATTATTACATGGGTTTGGGTCCCAGGTTTGATTACCACAGAAAAAGCAAATGAATTTTCCTGCGCATCAATTATCTTAATTATTGTATTCCTGAGGGCACCGAGCTTTTTATTTTAGTAGGACGACAACGGGCAGGAGGGGCGGAGGGGGGGGGGAGAGTCTTTACAAGAATTAACTAGATTCTCTCAGACATGCAGGTTTCCTCACGACGTTTTCCTTCACCGTAAAACAAGTGATAATCATGTTGGAAATGATTCGCACGTAAAAAACTGAAAAACGTGTATTTATTCGAAAAGTACTTTTAAAAACACACGATATCATGCAAATATTTTTATTTTCTTTATCATTATACAAATGTTGAAGAACAGAAATCTTTAAAATCGTTATATTATAGAATCTAAATATATTATTCCTATATACATTTTTTATTTTACATCGCAAGCATCTTGTCTGAGTCTTCTTCTACAGCTATCTATCTGACGGTTTTATAATCCGATATATTTTATTAAAATGATTGATGATAGGTAATTCATTTACACGCACGAATTTATTCACAGGAGCAATTAATGAACTTATTGGTAAATTTGTATTGATAATGAATTTATTTATTACTTGCTAGCGTGTGTTGTAGAAATATATTATTTATATTATGATGTAATCAGCAACCAATAAATATATGGCCTGAATTTTCTATGGGGAGTCATAAGTCAAATTGCCTCGGTGGTCTAGTACCTAGCATGTACGGCCGCCATCCGGAAATCCTGGGTTCAAGTCCAGAGTCCAAGTTCAGTTATTGAGTAATTTTGTCAAGAAATTCTCAGTAACAGCTCAGAATTGGGAAGTTTGCGGTGTTTTACCCCCGTGCCTTAGAGTGCACGTGTCGCGTCGGTCCTGCGCCTTAACTCTCACTGGTCGTGTTGAACAGTCGTCCCACCGGAGTATGAGAGTGACAGGAATAGAGAGTGCACTAGTCTCTACGCGCATATTTGTGCACTATAAGTAGGCCATCTATCTCCTGGCCAGATGGCTAGCCTCAATGAAATTGGCCGCCGTCACCACAAAATCGGGCGGGAGGATATTAATATTACTATTATTATGGGGAGTCATGCTACGGAGAGCTCAAGATGTAATAAAGTTAAAAGTAGTAATTTAAAGTGTCATAATGAAATTGATAATGTTTTTAACTCGTACTTTATCTATCATAGCCAAAGACATAACATTTGACGACACGTTTGGCTCAGTTTGTAGTGACCCTACATGCTGTGCCAGCGGTCGCGGGTTCGAGTCTCGCTGGGGACATTCATTTGTGTGATGAACACGAATGTTTGTACTCCAGTCATGGGTGTTTATATTTATAATATGTATGTATTTAAAGTTATATATGTGTAGTGTATATCAACTATCTGGTATCCATAACACAAGTCTCGTAGCTTACCATAGAATTAGATGGTGTTGTGTGTTAATGTCCCAACATATTTATAACAGTTTAGTACTTTTTTCTCCTTTGTTTGTCAACCGGTTTTTTATTAAGGAGCTACTGATAACGAGCTTTAGCTTTTTTATATATTTTTTTGGCAACAATACTTTTTTATTCATAGTATATGTTTTCCAATACTGATAATGGTTCGAGTTTCGACCACTGGGCCACCACACTGAACGTGAACCTTATATGTCTCGAAATATAAAGCGAAAAACATACGTAATCTTTGAATCTATATTATAACTTGGCTATTTATTATTAAATTAATATTTACCTGCGCCTCCCCCCCGCGTACAATACCTAACCCCTTAATAAGTTTTTAATAATTATTTCTTAGCAGATTCTTACTTTCTATGAGCAATATACCCTCAAAACTTCAAGTTTGTAGCAAGTACGTTGTCAGCAAAAATATAACAATAAAAAACTAGATCTGACCAGACACGCGACACAAAAATATAGGATTCTATATCGGATGCAAAAATACCTGTCACCTTATCTCCTAAATGCGTTATTCTGCCTACTCAATGATTATAAATTTCAGGTCATATATTTATGCTCATAAATTTTTTTTTGCATATAAAATTTAGTATATTTGTGACCCCGTTTAGTTATATTACTCGTATACTATAGTTAAAGAATATATACAAAAGTAAATATATATATTTAAAGTACGATTTACGAAATAAATCTTTAAATCTATAACATTAAGATTGAAAATAGTGTGCCAACAACGAATATAATTGCTCATTACAATATTTTGATGTGCACATTATCATTGCAAATGGTCCCTCAAAGTGACGATATATAAAACCTGTAGTAATGTAGGCATAAAACGGTAATTATGTTAGAATCGTGCTTTATTTGCTTACCCAATGTTTATGTGCGACATGATTTATGGTTCTTTACAAACAATATTTTTATTGTTATCAATATTTTTTTCGGTCATTTTGGGTGGTGTATTTATAATAATATTATCCACTTGAAACAGACGCAAGCAGAACTGTAAAAGCACTTTTTTATGAATGTATTTTATGAGAGCTATTATATATTATAGAAAAAGAGTGTCTACTATTTTTAACTGTATGTAATATATATACAAAGTAAAATAATAATAATACAACTTCATTTTTCCAGATCGATTTACTTAATTTTAACTACTTCTGCCTGCTTTACAATATAACTTTTTGTAACAGAATCATATGATGGAATTTGATGTTTTGGAATGAAAAATAAAAGTCGCGTCCTGATTCATAAACTATCAACATATACGCAAAAATCGAATTGATTCAATGAAATAGGCAAACCACAAATCAAAAAACTGAATAATTGCCTTAAAGGTTAGTTTTTCTTGTAATTCATACCCAATAAAACTTTTTAACAAAAAAATAAAAACCGACTTCAAACAAAAGCACTAAAAAGTAAAAAATAACTGATTGGTAGTTTTCATTTACTATTATACATACCTAATCAAATATTTTCGAAGTCGGTGTGCTTTGCTTTGTATGGGCTGGCACCGATTTCGAAAATATTTGATTAGGTATGTATTTAATAGGTAGGCTTTAATTACTTAGCCAAAGCACACCGACTTCGAAAATATTTGATTATGTATGTATAGTAAATGAAAACTACCAATCAGTTATTTTTTACTTTTTAGTGCTTTTGTTTGAAGTCGGTTTTTATTTTTTTGTTAAAAAGTTTTTATAATTGATATAAATCTGAAATCTGTTCTGTTATAAATTAAAACTATTAAGTGATTGTTTCTTTTCGCAGAGACCTACAGTGAATAATAAGTATTAATTAGGCCACGCGTCAACTGTGTGTTTGTGTCACGGCCATTTTATCTCTGACATCAGCTGTCATCTGAGCAGGCCTAAAATATGTTTGGTAATGGTACTTATTAATTTGTTTTTTCAAAACTTTCCTCTCTGGCCTTTATAACTTAATAATACTTATAAATAACATTTGTATCTGTTCTAGGACGAGTCGCTCTACATAAGTCGAATAGAATATAGCAGTAGGTATTTATTTAAAAATAACGCCTGATGAAATAATATAGCAAACGCTGTGTCTCTAGTTCGTTACTTAGCAAGTTTGTTTCTTCACGCTATCTACACTAATATTATAAAGGGAAAAGATTTGTAATTTTATATGTTTGTATCGAATAAACTCAAAAACTACTAGACTGATTTAGATGAAATTTGGTAAAAAAGATAGATTGAGACCCTGGGAAGGATATAGCATATTTTTTATTCCGGAAATCAGGGATTAAGGGGGTGAAAATGGGGATGAAAGTTTATATGGGGAATCAACCTAGGTCATGAATCCGAGCGAAGCGAGGGTGAGTCGCTAGTCTTTATTTATACTTCTTATATCTCCTAGCCACCGCCCCATACAAAAGGCTGCATTGTCCTTTAAATCTTTATTTTTTTTAAATGTGAACAAATTAAAAACAAAAATAAATCCATGTGACGAATTCGAATAGATTAATGTGACTGATATATCAAAATCTTAGCATTTTGCTCCAAACGCGTAGTCCTTTCAATGCAAGGTATTTGTTAGCTCAGGGCGAAAACTCCTATATTACTTTCGTCCCTTAGTACTTTACAAAACTTTTGCCTTTAACTTTGCAATTCATTGAATCTAAAAGTTTAACATTTGTTTGGTGAACAATAAGTACAAATCGTGATTTAGCTTCCTGTTGCTCTAATTAATCTTGGTTTTATCGCAAGTTTATATTTAACAGTATAAATTGGAATAGATTTTAATTAGACTTAAAGTTTCTAACAAAGAAACTTCTAAAACAAATTTTAATAAGAATATAATAGACTAATTCAATATTGTAAATGTAAAAGTGTGTTTGTTTGTTTGTTTGTTTGTTTGTTTGTTTGTTTGTTTGTTTGTTTGTTTGTTTGTTTGTCTGTCCTTCTTTCACGTCGAAACGGAGTAATAGATTGGCGTGATTTATTGTGTGGAGATAGTTAGAGGGCTGGAGATAGAGGGCTGGAGAGTGACATAGCCTACTTTTTGTCGCGGGAGATTACTTAATTCCCACTGGAAAACACGTTATAATACAATCCAAAAAAATATTTATTATCACTTGAAACTTGGTATTTATACTCTACAATAAAATTAAATAATTAAGTGTCTTAGCATTTTTCAAAATTCATCCTATAAGGGGGTAAAATAGAGGATGAAAGTTTGTATGAAACTACCTTTTTGGAGATTTTTTTGTAGTTTTAGCGCGAGCGAAGCCGCTTGTTTTGCTAGTTACAATATAAAGATAGCAATTTGTGTATTCAAAGGAATATTTTTTTGCCTGTATAACGTCTAGAATATAGTATAAAATGCTGTATAAGACACTTAAGGCTCTACCTAGCGAGATATATATATATATATATATATATATATATATATATATATATATATATATATATATATATATATATATCTTATTATTGTAGTTATCATGTTGCGAATATAGTCATTCATTCGAATGAATTTTGAGTTTACGTCAACCACCGGTAGCTAGCTCACGTGTCACTCAATTGTTCCTATTTCAAGTTACCTACGTAATCACAGTCTGCTATAAATATAATTCTTTCTGGTGCTGTGTTTAATTTACCGAACCAGCGCACAACAAATGTCGATAAAATAAATAATGCTATTTAACATACTTAAATATTTAAAGTATAAATTAAACGTCGTATGAAACAGATATATACATAAATATATGCGTTTAATTATTCTAGTTTGTACTCACGTAGAATAAGTACAAAACATATTATGTTACTAGCGACTCACCTTTACTTTGCTCTAGCTTGTCCCTAGGTGACTCTTTAAATTGACATATTTTTTTATTTATGAACCAATTGAAATAAGATTAACACTAAATGTTCAGTGACACTTATTATAATACTTTAGTGAAAACCCCAAATCGGTTAGCCCGTTTTTGAGATTAGCGCGCACAAGTGCAAGATAAAAAGACAAAAATTCTAAAAATCATTGTTTTGGGTTCTATTGCGGTTAATAAAGACCCCCAGTAATAGTTTTTATCAGATATCTTCCATGTACAGACAGCAGTCAGTTACAATTTATTATATGTATAGATAGATAAAGAATCTAAAAGATATAGATATAGAATATATTTAGAAGAAAATCATTAATCAAAAAGATTTTCTATTGCAGAAAAAGTTTTTGAGTTTCTCGTCTGTACTTCTCACGAACTGCCTGCTTTCGCAACCTTCTCATTTAATTCAAATATAAAATACTAGTGACTCACCCTCGCTTCGCTCGCGTTCGTCCCTAGATTGATTCCCCATATACACTTTCATCCCCATTTTTACCCCCTTAAGGGATGATTTCCAGGATAAAAAGTACCCTATATTCTTTCCCGGGTCTCAAACTATCTTCTTACCAAATTTCATCTAAATCGATTCAGTAGACTCCCTACAACGTCACAAACTCACAATTCACAAACTGTACCTCTTTATAATATTAGTATAGATTGGTTGATGATTCAGAATATTTAATTACATAAAGTCTAATTGAATAAAGTATATTTTAATTTAGAACAAACGTCACATCAATTTATTGCCAAAATGAGGTCCATAAAATTTGAAAAATTATTTTGTTATAAGAAAAATACAGTTAGTTCTTCGAAAACAAGACCGTTTATCTTTCATCCAAGTCCGTACTATAAAGTTTAATCGCGAGCTTTAAGATCCCGACCTGCAGTAAATTAAACCTCTCTTTGACTAAACAAAGCCATTTTTTTCTTCCTTATGAAAACATAATTTCTCGGCAAGGTGACTGCTTTAATAAAGATTTTTTATATTAAGAAGGGAAACTGACGGTATATTTTATTATAAATATTTCAAGATACTCTCCTTTTTGGAAGGAATATATATATATATATATATATATATATATATATATATAGCAAAAGGAAAGTAATTGGGTTTATAAAACTGTATGTTTATACTGTCTTTAAAAACACTTAAAAATTAATTAATATATATTTCAACCTAAAGGAATCTTATCTAACAGATTATATGAAACTACCCTCGCACTATATATATACTTATTTATAAATAAAAATTAAGTATCAGATTGGATTCGCAAAGCTTTCGCTCTATGACGAGCGCGAGACTCTGGGAGCGGCCTGTGGAGTATCCAACAGTGGACTAAAAGAGGTTGATTATGAAAAAAGGTATTATTAATGTTAAAATTTCTTTGAAATAGACAAAGATATAAACAAAACATATATTGAAATCAAGTTTTATACCTTTTCAGTAAATCTTTTCATAAAGCCGGAAGGAAATTAAAAACAGTAAACAACGTAAATCCGTATTAATATATTATGTTCACATTGTTTTAATTACTGGAATATTGTTCAAAACACCACACGTTTGGCTCAGTTTGTAGTGACCCTACTCTCTGTGCCAGCGGTCGCGGGTTCGAGTCCCGCTGGGGGCATTCATTGTGTGTTGACCACGAATGTTTGTACTCTAGTCATGGGTGTTTATATTTATAATATGTATGTATTTAAAGTTATAAATAAGTCCTTTATATATGTGTAGTGTATCAACTATCTGGTATCCATAACACAAGCCTCGTAGCTTACCATGGAATTAGATGGTGCTGTGTGTTAATGTCCTAATATATTTATTTATTTAAAAGTAGCATTTTATTATAAGAAAAACTATAAAAAACTTAAATGGATTAATGAACATTTCCAGAAAATTGAGAGAAAATTTCCTCGGCTGAAGGAAAAGGAAGTGTTTATATTATACGAGTAAATTTTGATAATAAGAGAAACTTGTAGCAGAATTTTAATAAAATTTAAGTTTGTTAATTAAGCTATCACATTTTTAAATACAAAGCAGTGTATATTTCTAGTCTAAGTATATAAAATACTGTTTTATAGTATTTTAGACTCTTCCTAACAAATAATTAACACTTGTTTGTTCTCGTTTAATATACTACGTATGTATGTATGTATTCAGCCCTTTTTAACGTCCCATTGCTAATCACAGGCCTTCCTTCAATACGAGGGGAATCAAGCCATAGTCCACCACGCTGGCCAAGTGCGGGTTGGCGGACTTCGTATGTGTACTTAATATTAAGTACAAGAGAATCCAATCAATTAAAATATCTCTTTATGAATATAATACTACTACATTTTGTTATGCTCTCGTAATAATTTAAATAGTTAAGTATACTTAACACATTATAATTTATTTAACATAAAATAAGATAAAAATATATTAATTAAGAATATAATAAAGTAGGAATTATAATATAGAATTAAAAAAAATCCTTATTACTTGATATCTATAGGTACATATAATAAAATTGTAACTAAGCCGAATCTGTACATTAAATATTTTTTGGAAAATCTTATTAAAATAAACATTATTATAGATACAGAGGCCGAACCTATAGTTTTTAGAATTTTTGTATGTCTGTATGTCTGTCTGTTAAGCCATGACAGAAAAACCACTGGAGGGATTTTGAAGAAATTTGGTACAGTGATAGCTGGTTATACAGGTCAACATATAGGATACTTTTTACCGCAGGAAAATGTCTCATTTCTGAGAAAAAATACAAAAACTTCAATGTAAGAGTATACTAATATGTAAAACCTAAGAATTTCTTTTTGGTCATAAATGTAGCCATATCGTTAACCAAAGTGGTTTAAATAAAATAATATAAGCAGCTAAAACTCATACAAAACTTAAAATGCTTATCACAGCAGAAAGTTTCACCGCTATCAGTATAATTGTTTTATTATACTTAAGTAGGATCTTAAGTTTCAAGAAACTTGGCCCGTTAATTCAAAAACTCTACCGTGGCTATTTGTGAAAAAAAAATTCGAAGGTTCTTACTGCTCAAGTCTGGTGAACTAGTTTGAAACTTCTGGACCAGTTTGCAGAGAGTTCATTAGGATCGTTGGTTTTGGGATAGGTTTAAAATGGAGGATGAAGCGGCTTTACTACGTTTTAGAGTTACGTTTAAGAGCAAGATGTTGACTTTGATAAGCTATTTTTATGTTTTTACACAATTATGATCATATAACAAACTAGCGATTCAGACTCGGGTTCATCCCTAGCTTGATTCCCAATACAAACTTGAATAAAAAGTATCCTATGTCCTTCTCAGGGTCTCAAACTATCTTCTTACCAAATTTCATCTAAATCGGTTCAATAGATCCAGAGATTACCCCCTACAACGTCACAAACACACAAACTTTACCTCTTTATAATATTAGTATAGAAGATTGATAATGGATAGTTATGATTTAAAATTATATATTTTGCATGATAATCTTTATTGAAAAAAAAACACGTATGGAACTGCTTTTTTTCAGTTATATCAATATCGGTAGGATATGTCATCGAGAATGATTTTTAGTAATTCAAAAACGTGGATTCTTAAATTTTTTTGATATCTCGTCTCTTATATCTTATTCCAATTATTCTTCTTTAGACAAGAAATGCTATACAGAAGAAATACTTCACTTTCTATAAGAGAATGAAGTTGGCCACTCGGGACTCGTTAAGACGTGCTTGTAATTGGACAGGACTTAGCTTTGTTTGACATCGAGTTTCTGGATTTCAAACTTTAGAATTTATGCTTTTAGTACTAAAAGAAAAATAAATAGATCGTTTGAGGATGTAAAAAACATTATATCTATAAATGTTACATTGTTAAATTTGAACATATCTAAAATAATTAAGGTACATCGCTTGTAGCTTACTTTTGGATGGTTGATCGCTTTGTATAGTATTTTTATATTTCATAATACATGCTCATCCGTTAGTCGCGATATTTATCTATTAATAGCAGTCGTTAAGTCATTTTTGCAGTACTTTAGCGGCCAGATAAAACCAAGCACTATTTACCCGCTTCGCTCTTCCCTAGGTGCATTTATAGGACTAGGCAGCGCCACCTTTTTGAAAATTTTAATATTATACTAAATTTTATCAAAATCAGCCATTTCAGAGTTAAGAAGTTATAAAGATACGTACAAACTTTCACATTAATAAGACTAGTGTACTTAAAAATATATATAAAATAAAAAGTAAATGATTTTTGTTATATCAGTGGCAATTGACAATAAAAATGGCTTATCCATTGCTAAGGTTAGTGAGTTCATACACCTAATATTAATTTTTTTATTGTATAATTTACAATATACGTAGAATATTGTATATACTATATTGTAACACTATGCCACGAAAACTAAATACTGTACTAAAATAAAAGTATGCTACATTATATGCTGTGACTAAAAAACTATTTCTTCAAATAAATTTTCTCTTAATAGTTGTAATTTTTGTTTTTTTTTTATGTGCAATAAAGAGTATATATAAATATAAATAAATAAATAAATATTTTGGGACATTAGGCACTCGTGCACTATCTATTTCTGTTACTCTCATACTCCGGCGGGACGATAATTCGACACGGCAAGAGATCAGAGAGACGGCTTTACATCCACTTCGAGGCACGAGGGTGATACACCGCCAACTTCCCAACTCCGGGCTGTCACTGAAACTTTCTTAATAGAAAACCTCAACTGCACTACGCCCAACCCGGGATTCGAACACAGGAGCTTTGGATCTGCAGCTGTAAATGCTAGCCATTAGATCATCTCTGTAATATTAGCTAAGGATGTCAAAGACAATAAAAACAAAATAATGCAATAATAATTCAATCAAGAGATATTAAGAAATAATAGGATAAGTATGAAATTCAATCACTCGATAGTAATAGGTGTAAAATTGATTTTTATTGAACGTCATGTTAGTAAAAGTAAACTAAAAGTACTGTAATCTTTAAGAGTTTAATTGAAATGGCTATTCTACGATTTTTACTTGGCTTATCATTTTTACCTACAATTTTTACTAGTAAGTACAAAGATTTCTTTCTATTTGCATATATCTAGTTACTTGTGCACCCTTTGATATTTAAAAAAAACACTGCATTTGCTATGACACCATTTTTAGTTTACTTTGATTGATTAGTTTGTTTTTGAACGACTGAACCTGTTGGCCATATGATATTAATAAATTTTAATAGATTTTTTTAAATTTAAATACAAGATTTGAATATTTTACGATTTTAGGTTTATTATGAATAAAACATAATATAATATACTAGCGACTCACCCTCGCTCCGCTCGGGTTCCTTGGTACGTTTTAACGGACAGTATTATAGATTTCTCAGAGATGAGACATTTTTCAGCAGTGAAAAGTATCCTAAATATTGACCCGAATAACCAGCTAGCACCATACCAAGTTTTATCAAAATCTGTCTAGTAGTTTTTTAAATATCGCAAAAGAACAAAATACCCCTCTATATGAGAATACCTATAATGCTTAATTAAAATTTAATTATAATGTTTTATTAGTCGATATAGATTACTTCTTCAGTTCTCCTCTTCGGACTGAAAAAATTGTTTGCGGACGTTTCCACAATATTATTTGCCAGATAAAATGTGAGGACTTATCGTCACTATGCATTAAAAACGAATGCTATTGCCTAAGTGTTACACAACCTGATGTCAATACTTCAAAACATGGTAAGATAGCATTTTCTTTCAACTATTTTGTGATCAAACAAAACAAAAGCAGACAAGGCAATATTGTACTTATGTCCAAATGAAAACCGCACACTCTGGGACACTAGGCAGAATTTGATGTGTGTACTGCGTAAGGGGCCATTCGTTAATTACGTAAGGATAATTTTGGCCATATTTGTATGAATAAGAACAGATAAAAGGCTTTTACCACTTAGCTAACCGCTAACAGTTAACCAGCTATCATCATACCAAATTTCATAAAAACCTCAAAAATCAGTGATTTTCTTGTGATGCGGTCACAGACAGACAGACAGACAGACAAAAATTCTAAAAACTATAGATTCGGTCTCTGTATCGATAATAATGAATATGAATGTACAGTTTCGACTTAGAATTTTAGTGTATGTTTAAATATCATAATATTTTAACGTAACTAATAATAATTTCGTTTTGTCTGTCATTTAATTAAATACCACAGTAACTTTTCACTTCATACCATTATTAAAACACTTATTAATAATTTTAATCATAATTATATATAATTATTTTAATAAAATAAAATAAATTTCTTATTTTAGATATCGTTCCACATAAAGACTCCGCTGAAACCATCTCATATGCATCTCGTCCAGCTTTACGCCATCATATAGCACATTTTTGCCCAAACCTTGATATTGCCAGATCGTGTATTAAAAAATGCATGGCAGTCGGTAAACCAGCTTTTTGTGGCAAAGATCATGTATGCTACTGTGGCCATAGTTACTCTAATATGGAAGACGATAAACAATATAATGTAAAGGAAACCTATTCTCAATTTAAGGATATGTACAAAAAGTACTTTGGAACCGATACAGACTCAGCAAGTGTTTAATATACGTGAAATAAGTAAATATTGTTGTAGATTATATTATTATTAAACAAAAATCTTTTTTTTATTGCGATTGATGAAATAGAAATAGTTTATTCATCACTTTTACTTGGGCACCCGCTAATTATACACATTTTTTTTTATATTATTACAATTCATGTTATAGACATTTTACTTACAATTAATAATACATTATACTACCCATAAAATATAGGAAAGAACGTAGTAATGTCTTTCTTATTCTACCAGAATAACTCATTTCAACATATTTAGCTCCTAAATTGTTCTATTTAAATCACACATTACATTTTAATTTTTTTGAGCGGAACCCTAATTCTTTTACTGAAATAAAGGTAGCCTAAGTTGCTTCTTATAACATTAACTAGCTACCTGCCAGTGAAAGTCCCGTCAAAATTGGCCCAGCCGTTTCGGAGATTAGACGGAACAAACAGACAGAGAGACAGAAAAAATATTGTGCTTTTCTTATAAATACCGTATATAATTTCATATGCATTTAGTAAAAAGCTGTTATTTTGACATTACAAACAGACACTTCAATTTTATTTATCTGTATAGATGATGATGTGATGACGTTCTCCTGGCCGATTTCAGACGTGGTGGCCAATCTCATTGAGACTAGCCAACTGCGCAGGAGATATTTAAGTGCACAAGTGTACGCGCAGACACAAGTTCACTTTCTTTTCCTGTTTGGCCTCAAAGTCCGAACCTTAATTCGTTACGACCGGTGAGAGTTAAAGCACAGGATCGAAGGGTTTACGTGCTCTCCAAAGCATGGGTGTGAAACGTCGTCAATTTACCAACTCCGGGCTGCTGTTGAGAATCCCTAACAGAAAAATTCAATAATTAAACTTGGCCCGACCCGGGATTCGAATTCAAGAATTCCGGATATGTGACCATGCATATTTCTCGACCACGAAAGCGCTTATTTATTTACATACATAGGTTTCACATTTATTTTTGAATAGTATATAATAGTACATATATTTATCTACTTCAAAAATAACTTACTAAAACATCTTACATAAGGGATATATAAAAGAAAATGTGCACCCATGAATTGTGGATGGCTCAGATTGAGTGACCTATGCCAGTAATAGTGTTTTAACACGCAATGACAGACGTTGCGTCCCACTAAAGATATTAGGGTGAAGACGTTAAGCATTTTATTTAGGAACAACACGAAATATATTGGTTTTGTAAAATAGAATGTATGTATGTTAAAGTTAATATTTATTAATTAATTTATTTATTAAAGGACAACCAACAAAAGACACATTAAAAACGGTATGATATTCATGTGCTAACAATTTCATAAATGTTCTTCTAGTTATAGGTTATCACAACATGCTCTTTTTTTTAAATCACGTCAATAACATTAATTACAAGATGCAAGTTTAAAAATAAAAAATAGTAATAAGTTAATAAATAAAGTTGAAATTAAATTAAATTAAATATTATTATGTAGTGACAATAATTTACTATTTCACATTTATTTTGTCTGTACTCTCTGTTTAATGTTGATTTCATGACCATAGCAAATTCCATGAAATGTACGAAAAAATCATTAATTTCTAGTATATTTATTTCCAGAACTTGAATATTAGTGACACTATCACGCGGATATGGCTGTTATTTTTGTTCAAGCTACCGGTTCGATTTACGATCAAGAAAATTCATTAATAAAAAAATAAGTAATAATAAATGTTTTAATATACCAATACATTCATTAAAGGTAAAATAAAATCCATCCATCTACAATATTCATTATATGGACGGCATAAAGCAGTTTGTATTTTATAGTATTATTTTGAAAAACAAAGATAATATTATATTTATTTTTTATAATATTTAGTTAATATATGTATTTTAATAATAAGACAGTTCCATTTAATGCTGTACTGTACCTACACCGCACTATATTAACTTATTTTCTCACTTCTGAAGGGTTTCTGGAAGAAATCTCTTAAAGAGATAAGTTATCCTTTGTCAACATTTTGTTATTTTATTTTGTATAACGTATATTTTATGGTACATAAATAAATAAATGAAAAAAAAAAATAAATAATATTGCGGCCGAACACTTTGAACAGTAAATATACCAAATCCCAAGAATTATTTTATTTTATTATACATGTATGAAATAATCCTATTTCTATTATTTGACTAATGCCCGATTTCACCAACCCATAAGCTATCACCTACGTATGGGATCCCTAGCTTAAAAGTCCCCTAAACTAGCCCCTAAATTAAATTTCGTTTTACGATCGTCTTCAAGCCCATATTTCGAGCACCTAAATTTAGAGGGCCTTTTAATATTTAGGTGACCCCTAACTGTCGGTGAAACAGAAACTGTCCCCTAACAGCCCCCTAACCATGCTTAAGGGATCCCTTAAACTTAGGTGACGTTGGTTAAATCGGGCATAAGACACCTATATGCCTATCACAATGTAGCTTTAATAAAAAAAATATGTTTGAATAAAATTATTGTGACATACGGACAGATAGACAGAAAAGATAGGGGATTTATTTTTGCCTTTTCGATAAGGAACGTAAAAAAATATTATTAAACTATAAAGTATAGATACTAGCAACAATAAACACACGTAAGTTTTATATTTTCTCAGATTCATCCAATTTCTCAGTCCCAGATGTGCGTGAGGGAAATGATGCGGTGAATTTGAATTATACACTTTGATGAGTAATTTCAAGCAATCCGTTTACGGTTTAAATTCTTTATAGGATAGCAAATTGAAATGGAGATATAAAAGTGTTAAAAAATTATCGCTATATATATATATGATAAATTTAATATATCAATGATAAAATTTTTTGGTGTATTATAGAAACTTAAAACTTTAGATGAGTCCCGGGATTACGTAAATCGTTTTTTTTTAACTTAGATGTTTTTGTGAAAAGCGAAAAAGAAGAATTAGTACATAGAGATTTTAATAAACTATTTATTGGCTTTTTAAGAAAAGTTTATTTCTTTGTTTGTTCTTCTTTAATGAGGTAAAGGAGAAATGAATTTACTGGTATTTTTAAAGCTTCCTCAAATATGCAAGGTATATATATATATATATATATATATATATATATATATATATATATATATACACATAGAGTCAGAGGCTGACTTAAGGAAGAAGAAATATCATTTATCTATACATATAATAAAAGTGTAACTAATTGTTGTCTGTACATGGAATATATCTGAGAAAAAAATACTATTTAGGGTCTCTATTAACGCAGTAGAACCCAAAACAATGATTTTTAATGATAATGATGATGAATGTTTGTCTGTTGGTCCGTACGTTTGTGTGCGCTAATCTCAAAAACGGCTTCACCGATTTGGGTGCGTTTTTCACTAATATATAGTGGTAAGCTTCACTTGACATTAAGTATTTATTTTATTTTAATCGGTTCATAAATAAAAGAGTTATGTCAATTTAAATAATCACCTAGGGACGAACTCAAACCAAGCGAGTGAGAGTCGCTAGTTAATAATAAGTTCTACAACGATTAGCTTTTTCATAATAAGTATCTCCTTTCCATATTTTGTTTTTACTTCCATTTCAATTGTTGAAATTCATCAAAGGCGGTAAATAAATATTTTCATACGGCTTCTACGAAAATATAGACAAAAGCGTTGATTACGTAATCTATTATGGATAAGGCTATCAATACTTAAAACTAGTATGATTAAATTATTTTCAATAATTTTGATAAGTTTAATATTCAATAATTACTTGACTAAAAAACTGTACCGACTTAAAAATCACTTTCTTAATGACAACATCCTTCTTTATTCCAATAGACTTTTTCTTTAAACCATGGCTTTACATACTTTGAGATATAATCTACAATCTGCAGACATGAGAAAAAATATAGGAAGGTATTAGTGTAACACATACAAAAAATATACACTTCAAATAAACCTGTTTCTGCGAAATCGGTCAAAATAACAAATACTGTCTAGGGCTTTTTTTTGGCATTTTTGTTAAGTCAATATATAAAACCGGCACCTTTTATGCAAGAGTACCTACCTAGAGCGGAGAACTAAATCTGTATTAATAAAATAGCTTAATGAATTAAAATGAAAAATAAATATATGCTTGTAATTGACATTAATAAATAAATCATTTCAATCCCATTATGATATTATAAAGTCGAAAGTTTGGATGAAAGGATGTTTGATACACAATCACGTCAGAATTGGTGAATGAATCTGGATGAAATTTGGCACAGAGATAGATTATAGTTTAGAATAGCACATAGGTTACTTTTTATTGGTGAAAAATATGGTTCTAGTTGAATAGATTTGTTTTTGTTTTCCACAGAGCTAGGGATTAACTATCTATTTCATACTTACCGTTAAAACATATCTAGGAACGAACGTGAGTCGTTAGTTTCAAATAATATCTATCTTCGACTTCGAGATATTCGATATAAAGTCTGTATGACTTTTTTAGCTTAAAAAGCTTTAAAATATTTGCCTCTATTCACTTATCTCAGGAACTGATGGAGCGATGATAAAACGTCTTTGCATTACACTAGTTGATTGAGGTCTCAGCCGAAAGTGACATAGGCTTTTTATTCTGAAAAAGAAAACCCTTGGACGTGTGCTACGTTTCGAACGTGTACCACATTTTCGATTTTCACGAGCGGTTAAAGTATTTTAGTTTAGTTAGAGTAATAAACATTATTTTTATGTCTTGATAAAAAAATAATACAATAAATTAATAAATATTTTGGACTATATATTATACTAGCAACTCACCCTCGCTCCGCTCGGGTTCATGCTTAGTTACATTTAACGTTTAGTATAGATTTCTCAGAGATGAGATATTTTCTTAGTTATAATTTTATTATATGTGTAGATACAAGCTATCTTCATATTTATATCCATTTATAAACACTCTAAAGCCAAACATTAGAATTACCATCTAAAGCCAACAACTTATTATTCGAAGGACTGACCCTTCATATTACCATTGAGTGTTCACATAGCTCTAGTCTATTGTTCTGTGAGTGCCTACAGAATTTGATTTGCGTATGGCCTAATCTTCTTTGGTTTGAAATAAAGGTGGTTATCCTATAACTAAAGTGTTAATAATATTGTAAACGCATTAAAATCTAAAAGCTAGTAATTTCATTAAGTAATATTCCATTTCAAAGCTTTTGGTTATTTTTTCTATTAAATATATAGTCAGAGTGGGAATGAAGGATTAGATTGTTGATTTGGGAACTTCATTCATTTTGAAGTTTAAAGCATTTTTAGGTAAATATTCATATGGAAAAGTTTTATTTACACATATTTTATGTAAATGTAATGTAATGTTGTCGTTATTTTAAAATGATTTCATTTAAGACTCTATAATATTAATATTTACAAGTAAAATACTAGCATAAGCCCGTGGCTCTGTCCGCATCGCAGGTGCGTCGACAAAATGTAGGCTGTGTTAATCTAAGATTTAATAAATCTCCATTCCCAATTTCATTGAAATCCGTTGATGATAAAAAGAAGAAAATTAAACAAAATACAAACCCACTTTCGCATTTATACTCACAATAAAAACTTTTTAACAAAAAAATAAAAACCGACTTCAAACAAAAGCACTAAAAAGTGAAAAATAACTGATTGGTAGTTTTCATTTACTATACATACCTAATCAAATATTTTCGAAGTCGGTGTGCTTTGCTTTGTATGGGCTGGCACCGATTTCGAAAATATTTGATTAGGTATGTATTTAATAGGTAGGCTTTAATTACTTAGCCAAAGCACACCGACTTCGAAAATATTTGATTAGGTATGTATAGTAAATGAAAACTACCAATCAGTTATTTTTCACTTTTTAGTGCTTTTGTTTGAAGTCGGTTTTTATTTTTTTGTTAAAAAGTTTTTATTTTTCCCTTTTTAGTGTAGACAGTAGTAGCAAAGTAAGGATTCTAACGTGTTAGGCTTGTCAAATCAAACAAAATAAGCCCAAACTCAAAGTATCTACTATTAGCCGTTGAAGAGTTCCACCTATCCACCTTCTGGCCTTGCCATCAGCTCAGGTCAACAACACCGAACCACTGTACTATCAACGAAAATAGAAATACTTGCGAAGTTTCAAGTCAATTTGACAATTAGAAGTAGGTTAAATTCATTATTAGTTGTTTTTCCACCCTTAGGGGTGGTATTTTTTTTGAAATTTAAATGGGATCAATCTGGAAGTATACCCTTTCAAACGACACAAAAATTGTCCAAATCGGTTAATAAATGACGGAGTTCTGAGGTAACAAACATAAAAAAAAAAAAAAAACATACAGTCGAATTGAGAACCTCCTCCTTTTTGAAGTCGGTTGAAAATGTACTTTCAATAATAATCTTCTCCTAAATAATTCCGGCTCATTGAGACTAGCCAACTGCGCAGGAGATATTGTAGTGCACAAGTACATATACGCGCAGACACAAGTGCACTCTCTATTCCTGTCACTTTCATACTCCCGTAGGACGACTGCTCGACACGACCAGTGAGAGTTAGGCGCAGGACCAATGGCATTACGTGCTCTCCGAGGCACGGGGGTGAAACACCGCCAACTTCCCAACTCCGGGTTGTTACTGAGGCTTACTATACAGAAAGACGCAATAACTAAACTTGGCCCGACCCGGGACCCAAACCCAGGACCTCCGGTTGTGCAGCCGAACATGTTAGCCACTACACCACCGAGGCAGTTAAGTACTTTCAATATTAAAAACATAAAAACAGCCTTTCTCATAAGTAGGTTAAAGCGAAATAATATAATAGGTAATATGAACCTGATTTTATTTTAACTAAATATATTTTTAAAATCTTTATAAAAAAATTGTTCAATACAATGTAAAGCCATAATTTATGACAAAGGAAATGTCACACTTTAAGGGTTTGACAGAAACCCTTTTGTAATGAAAGAGGTTTTGATACCCAGCTTCTGTCAACTGACTGAATTATACAATATTATATTAATGTTACAAATGGTTATGTAATCATATTTACATACTACGTTTTACTCGGGACTTCACTCGCGTGGTACGTATATTGTTGAAAATATTTTATGAGTATGTATTAATACAAAAAAAGCTATAGGTATTTAAGTTTGTATATTCAGAAGGCGAAGAAGTAAAATCCATTGACTTAAAAACTTTTATATTTATAATACAACTATGACTAAGATACCTCTAAAATTTTCCATGTAAATCAAAACCAATTTAAATTTTCTTGCAAAATCGTTAAATGTATAATATTATTATAGCTTTAATTAAAAGTGCATAACAAACTAATAACTCAAATCAGAGTAATAGTGAAGTTTGGCGTAATAAATTAAAAATTAAAATTACGTAAAACCAACTAAAATAACCATAATATTTACTCATCTACCACGCACAAAAGTGTATGTACGGACAGAAGCTACACGTTTATTATATTTGCACATACGACTGACGTGCCCCCTAATTCACTTCCCTACGCGAGGGCTCTGACGTGTTAGTCTTTGGGTGGATTGATGTTTCAATTTGGAAGATTTATGTTTTTATAGATGCTTTGAAATAATATCCGTTTGTACATAAGTTAAAATAAGTATTTCCCAATATTAATAGAATAATATTTACACTCTTTGTATTTGCTCGCAAAAGTTTTAATTCTTACTAAAAAATCATTCTTATAAGTTTCAAACTGTTACTATTAGTTTTAAAATATTACTAAATACACTTCACATACTTTTTCTGGCGACTCCGCTCGCGTAATTTATTTATATAAGACTAGCAGCCGCCCGCGTTCGGATGACTAACAACCGAATTCTTAGGTTTTACATATCAGTATACTCTTACATTGCGGTTTTTGTATTTTTTACTAGCTATCATCATACCAAATTTCATCAAAATCCCTCCAGTGGTTTTTCTGTGATGCATGATGTGATGGTATGATGTAACAGATAGACACATTCTACAAACTATAGATTCGGTCTCTGTACCGATAATAATGTTTATTACAATAAGATTTTCCAAAAAATATATAATGTACAGATTCTACTTAGTAACAATTTTATTATATGTATAGATAGATAACTACGTTCCAAAAAGACGTTGCGTAGTATTAGCTTGCATATAACTTTTCTCAATAAATAATCTACACTACTATTATAAAGAGGAAAGATTTGTATTGATGTATGTTTGTAATAAATAAACTCAACTACGGGAACTACGGTAACAATTTAGATGAAAGGTAAAATGATAGTTTGAGACCCTGGGAAGGACAGAGGTTTTTTTTTTATTTCGGAAATCATCTATTAAACGGGGATGAAAGTTTGTATGGGGAATCAACTTAGGGACGAACCCGAGCGAAGCGAGGGTGAGTCGCTAGTAAGCTAGAAAAACCCCATAAAAAAATATAGAAATTTTGATAGAAGAAAGTCTGTCTGGTCGACAGATTTAGTTACATAGTGTTAATCTTTCTCGTACATACTGAAAGTATATATGTCACAAGTTTTCAATCACAAAGGTTCAAATTGGACTGCAAGCGATATTCAATTATAGCTATGTCTACTAATGGATATTTGAATGTTCTCAAACACAACATATTTTGCGGGGAACAGGCGTATTGAATTGATAGTACAAACGCTTGCCAATTAGGACGAAGCCTGAAGGCGTGCTATCTCACATACCTATTTGTTAAAGTGGATTGTTAAAACGTTTGAAGTTCCACAATGTAAATTGATATGTATTTCTTATAATTTTTTTACCTTAAAAATATTTATCAATTCATTATTTGGGTAACAGTTTCTTTTAATACACTTAATTTTAAACAAATTTTATAAAAATGAAATCTAATAAGATTCTAACTAAATATATTAAAATCTAGATCAAAACAGCAAAAAGTTATTAAGACATTTTAAGCTGTTACTGGCTTTAAAGCTAACGATAAGATGGAAAACAAATAAAGCACCCTAATCACACAAAGAATAAAGCTAAATGAATATCTTACTACGCTGATTGCACAAGGGGGCACACCCCAGCACGTGTTTGTCATACAAACACGTCACTGGCATGTAGTGAAATGGTAAAGTGCAGCATTAAACGATTGTAAATACAGACAGTTGTAAAACGTTTCTCTTTAAATTGACTTGTAAACTGTATGTTTTAGGGAAATTGCTGGTTGAATGTCTCGTGAATTGATAAAAATGTTTTTTTTTTTTTATAAATACATAGTTATTTGTTGGCTTACCCTAAGCTACGCTGAGAAACTCCTTCTCTTAATATAATTAAACAATATAATTCTTATATAAATAGGTTTTTGGTTAGAAAAGATATAAATAAAGGCTACCGTATAAGTCAGTACATAAGTAATTTCATTGGAATTTCAGCCATAAATAAATAAATACGTTGGGACATTAACACACAGCGCCATCTAGTTCCATGGTAAGCTACGAGGCTTGTGTTATGGATACCAGATAGTTGATACACTACACATATATAACTTTAAATTCATAGATATTATAAATATAAGCATCCATGACTGGAGTACAAACATTCGTTATCACACAAATGAATGCCCCCAGCGGGACTCGAACGCGCGACCGCTGCCACAGAAAGTAGGGTCACTACAAACTGAGCCAAGCGTGTCGTATAAAGCTATATATTGCTCAAAAATATTAAAAAGAACGTGATATGGGGTCTGAGTGAAATGTAGTGATGTTATTTTTCCAAAAAATGCTAACAGAGAGCAGTATAAAAGTGCATGTCTATAGTGAAATACTTCTGATTTATTTCAAAATTCTAGTAGCATTGCTTAGTACTGTGGACCTCACGGGTTCGATTCTTACACGGGGACAAATCCATTATTTATATAGGTTCTTGATACTGATGTATCGCTAAAGAATGTAGAATCTATATCACTCCTTCACTTATTATAGAAAAGTAACGAAAACCACTTACTTTCAAGGTTTCTGTTTATAATTATTAGTTTATATATACATATAATAAAATTCTATTTCAATTTGTACATTAAATATTTTTCGGAAAATCTTATTGAAATAGTCATTATTGTCGATACAGAGGCCGAATCTATACTTTTTGGAATTTTTGTCTGCCTGCCTGGAAAGGCGTCAGGAGAAAACCTATAGACAGATTTTGATGAAATGTAGTATGATGAAAGCTGGTTATCTGGGTATATAAGATTCTTTTTACTGCAGGAAAATATTTCATTTCTGAGAAATTTATACTAAAAGTTAAATATAATCAGGCTATTATGTTAACACATTTATTTTAATAATGAAATACGAAAGTTTTTGTTTGCGAAAGTCCAAGTTTGTTCCTTTACGTGGTAACGATTTTATTTCATTAATATATTATAGACTAATTTTATATACGTGTCTATCACGTAAACACAAGTACGGGAAAAACTAATATTTTACATTGTGCCAGTTTTTTTTCATCCAATCTACATTTAATTATTTTGTAACATACAATGCTTATTAGAACTTAATTGATGTCATCTACACATAAGATATTAGGATAGTTCATTATCTATTCTATTAATTGCACATATTATCACTAAACTAGATTCACTGTTGAATATGATAACCAAATCATAACATAAATAGGTAAATTATGTTGATTATTGTGAATGATACTAAACGATAAACATCGCGGATTCGATTTCTGTCTTTAAATAAATGAATGCCCCCTAATGGGAAGAATTTCAAAAAATGATAAAACACGTATTTATTTGTATTGAAGAGTATTTATACCAAGTTTCAAGTGATTCTGATCATAATCTCACGCGGTAAAAAGTAGCCTATGTCACTCTCCAGCCCTATAACTATCTCCATACAAAAATCATGCCAATCCGTCACTCTGTTTCGACGAGAAAGAAGGACAAACAAACAAACACACTTTCTCATTTATAATATATATATTATTATTATTATTACTTATATGTGTTACTTAATATTCAAAGGTTCAAGTACCATGGTTGGATATGTAAAAGTTTGGCAAGGCTACGTGTTTGTTCACTATGTCATATTATTTTACTGTTTTTTTATGTTATTTACCCTATTATTTTCTAACTCACTTTGAGTTAAATAAAAAAAAATATTTCTACTAACTGCTATATACAATGCTATTACCATATATCCAACATTATAAGTCGTGTCGTACTTTACACGTGGTTATATTTTCGTCTACACAATTATAATAGCATGGTTTCACTGGATGAAACAATGCGAGTTGTTTGAACTCTGTTGGTTAATCTACATAATATGTTTAAGGTAGATTAACTGCAGTAATACCTTTACTGGTATATGGTCCTACATTTTTTATAAAACTGTATAAAGCCTTAAATTAAATTTAACAGTAAAGAGGACCGTATTTAACTAATACATTTTTATAAATATATATATATATTATTACTATAGCTTTATATATATATATATATATATATATATATATATATATATATATATATATATATATATATAAGCGAAATATTATTTTGCATCGATAGAGCTTTATTAGTATTATTGCAAATGGATAAAAGAATAAAACCTAATTTATTTATTTGAATGATTTAAACGGCTTAGCTTTCTTTATCCTTTTCGTACCATACAGGAAGCTATTGCTCTCTCATTTTAACATAGGGCCGGAATTGCCCAACTTGGACTGTTATCTCCTTCCTATGTATTTATAATGCTGTTGGACATAAGTATGCTTATTTAAATAAAATTATATTTGTTAATATATTGACATTTGATTTGTATATGTTGCCATAATTTGTTTAATATCCATTTTAATATAAAATAAGCGTTTTTATTTTTTTATTACTCAATTATGTCAAATATTAAGTTGAATAAGTATATTTTTTTTATATAATTCATACTTATATATTATGTTTTATGTACAGAATTTATATATAATTGAACTACCTTTCATATATAATAAATAATTATAATGTTATTAATTACTAAACGAGAATGTTAAAAAACACTCTTATTTTAGTAAAAAATAAATATTAGTAGAGCATACTCCAAACTATACAGCTTCGCTTCGATTGGCCGCGGATCCCCGCGTAGCTCGTAGCAACGTGAGGCTGTCGTACCGTAGACCGGCTACAGAGCGGACGTCTACGCCGTAGCATTAAAAGACCTTGACACGATTCAGCCCCGCCTGATACGAATTAACATTCTTATCAATGATTATGATAATTATCAACAGTTCATTTGATAACGTTTAGACTGTGTCTGTGTGTGTGTGAACGTTGCCCGTGTGTATATGGTAAGTGTTTATTATATTGTTTTTGTTCGATATATTATAAATCGATTGTATAATAGAGAGTATCTTTAATGCAATAAGATTCGGACGTGTGTAAAATATTTGTAAAGGTTCCTATAATAATTTCTCGTAGCTTAATGAGATTTGCTCAGGTTGCTATTTTGGTATTTGAATTTGAATGTAAACATATCAGATTTTGAGATCAGAAGAATATTGAACACAACAAAATTCTTCTATGACGATGTTATTTGTTTTCGTATTTATATTTGACAATTAAGAACGTTTTAATATAAATCTTATATGGTAAAGTCGGGAATGAAATTCATATTGGTTTAAAATATTTTCTTTGGTAATTAGATGGTTAATTTTATGAAATATTTCATGTTATTGATTTTAAATAAATCAAGTTCTAGGTTTTATATAATTATTTAATTTATTCTTAATCATTTGAAATTATTCTTTTTTTTTAAATGAATAATAATTATTAATATTAAGTTACTTCGAATAATTAAAACTATTCAAACTAAATAGTTAATATTTTGCTATTATGACAGAAAGTTTGAAATTAATATTTTTAGAAAAACGCGTTTGAAATATATCTAAAGGAAAATCGGAGGTTAAAGCTGAGAGCAAGCGATATAATTTAAAAATTCACACAGGAAAATGCTTACTCGAGAGAATATTTGTTTTGCGTTAAGAACTCATTGTTATACTTGAGCTTCGGTCTCTATGAACTTATTATTCGTTCTTATAAATATGTAATGCCTATATATTTGTTAACATTAGTATATTATATCTAATATACTAATGAAATGAAATATATCTTATTTACTATAAGTTAAGTTATTTTTCTGCATTAAAAGTAGAAATAATATTTTAAAATTACAGTAATCTGATGTATTTAGTTGTTTATACTTAAGAAGAATCCGCTAGGATGATATTGTGTTCTAATACTTAAAAATTAGCTGCCAAGTCCATTTTATTGACACACATGGTAATTTTCCTCGATTAAATTACACTTTCAAATCTTCTCTTCATAGTAGACGTTTTAAAAGATAAATAATTCATTTGCTTAATTTCTGCGAAAAACTAAAGAAGGTTAAAACAATATGTAGTATGATAAAATTTAAATACGAGAGTGTTTGTTCTCGCTGGAATAAGGGTCAAGGTAAATACTGTTACAGTTTGTTTTTTGAATAAAAACCAGTCCATTTAGTTTCTCCCTACGCTTCTATTCCGTAAACGTTATGTTCAAACGCTTGGAAAATTAAAATCTAGGCGTAGGCAAAGATTTGTCATTTGAATTCATATTTTATATATTCTGTATACTCTAAAGTAATGTTTCATACATTTTCTAAGTATAAAAATGTTATTCATATGTCTGTGGGTATATTTTAGATTAAGTTCATGCAAGCTTTTATCGTCGGTATTTATTTTGATAGAGTAATTAAATAAGTTCTATGTAGACTCGTTTTATCTTTACTACATTTTAAGTTGATAGCAGCTTACTTTATTTACGATCTAAAAAGTTTTAAAATATTGTTAACTGCTGTTAACAAAAAATATTTTTAATAGTTGTTTTTAAACAACTTTTTAAAACGAATTTGTGTGGGCTTTTTCCCTTTTTATGACTTTATTTTTTCGATAAGCACCATTTAAAAAATACCAAGCACGAATATTATTATTGGGTTGCGTAAGGAAGGTATATGAGTACGTTATTTGATTTTATGGGACTTTCAAGACTTTTCGTCGCCTTTTTCCTGTAAAATATATCTTAAACTTTATTGTGCAGATATTTAATAGTTCTAAGATGAGTTTCGAGAAAAAGTGACAGTTAAAAAATGTCTAATTTAATTCATTTCTATAAATATCTTTTAAATTATAGTATTTCGCACGCAGTGGTAGCCCAGTGGTAACGCGTTCGTTTGGCAAACCAAGTGAAGTGGGTTTAAATTCAGAATGTCGCACCTCTTATATTTTCATGTGTAAATAATTTTCAAACCTTTTCGAAAATTTTCGAAATACATAAATGAAGTTTACCAACCCGCATTTGGCCAGCGTAGTGGATTATGTATGGTTAATGGAGTTTGGTGCTAAAAAGATCTAAATATTTAATGAATTTCAAGATTTAAAAAATATATAATTATATCGTTCATGACGAGTTTGACAAGAATTATTTGACGTCACATGACGCTTTTCTTCGTGACGCTCCTCAAAATTAATCCTGATAATTGCAATTCATTTATTCATGAAATACGTTTATCATTGCGTCTCATAATTTTATATATGAACCAATTATCTTCTTTTCCGTTGAGTATATTCCTATCTATTAGTATGGGTCAGAGGCGAAGATAAATTACACGAAAAATGAGTATTACTATAAAGATGCCGCATTTAAATGTAAGTAACCATAAAAATCAACTTTATTATTTACTAGCGGCTCACGCTTTGCCTCTAAAAAAATAAAATCAAATCTATCCCGCGGGCTCCGTACATTTTACAGGGAGAAAAGGCCTATGTGCTATTTCAGACTATAATCTGTTTCTGTGCCAAATTAGTGATTAAGTAACAAACAACCAAACCAATATAGATTATATTTTTCTATTAAACTCTTATTGATTAGCTAATTAATAGCCAATGAAATCTCGACGGAGGAACGATACAATTATAATAACATGAAATAACCCAAGAACTTACGTGATTACGCTATTGGATCTGTACTAACAAGATTGTCTAGGCTTAATAATTAATTGGAATCTACTAAAAGCTCTATCTTATTTAAGTTCTAGTGCCGCTTTTGCTAGCCTTAGGATTTGTATTAGTAATGTATTTATTCGTTAATTATTACGATGTGAATAAAAAAATGTTCAAACCTCGCGCATTTTTTACCATTTTTTTATATTATGTTATCCATACTTCCATACTAATATTATAAATGTGATAGTGTGTTTGTTTGCTTGTCCTTCTTTAACGTCGAAACGGAGGGACGGATTGGCTTGATTTTTTGTGTGGAGATAGTTGGAAGGCTGAAGAGTGACATAGGCTACTTTTTACCGCGGGAGATTATCTCATTCCCACGAGAAAACACGTTCTAATACAATCCAAAAAAAAATTATGATCACTTTACACTTCACAATTACTTGAAACTTGGTATTAATGCTCTTTAATACAATTATTATGTGTTTTAGCATTTTTAAAATTCATTCCATAAGAGGGTAAAATAGGGGATGACAGTTTGTATGAAAAATACCTTTTTAGATTTTTTTTTGTAATTCTAGCATGAGCGGAGCCGCAGGTTTTGCTAGTATTTAATAAGTCGTATGTCATTTTTGACAACTGTGACAATGGTCACGATCGCCTAACAGAGATTTTAATACCTAAATAAAACTTACATAAGTGTATGTTAAGCATATTATTTCCATGGTAAAAAAATCGTTGTTTTCAAATTATTACATAGAGAGAATGAGTTGTGTTTTATAAAGAATGAAATAGAAAACTTTTTACAGTCGCTTCTAGGATTTTCTTATCATATCGTCTCCCATTCATAACAACCGTCTCCACTTGCCAACATAGCAGCCATATCTTAAACAGAAATTGTTTCTCCATTACCTCCAGCTTCATCTTTCACATAAGCAGGGCTTCTAAAAATTTTAATAATGTTGTTTTGAATCTGTAAGTAGTTCACTAGTATTTTTCTTCCAATAATAAATTTGAACAGCATTTTTACTTGCTAACGGTTTTGTCTAAACAAGACAAAATTTATTTATACCTATATAAATAATTAAAAATGTTCGGATATTAACACACAGCACCATCTAGTAAGCTACGAGGCTTGTGTTATGGATATTAGATTGTTGGTACACTACACATATGTAACTTTAAATACATACATATTATAAATATAAACACCAATGACTGGAGTACAAACATTCGTGTTCATCACACAAATGAATGCGCGACTCGAACCCGGCGCCGCTGGAACAGCTAGTAAAGTCATTACAAATTGAGCCAAGCGTGTCGTCAATAGAATTCTTTCGATTTTTATAAAGTTCAGAAGTAGAATTCGTAATTATAAAATCTAATACATTTAATTATAGTAATAATTTTACTTTTAAAATAACTCTAAACGATGGTTATACCGTTATACGAAGCTGTTCAAGAGTTTCACTATTCTGGTTCTATCATCAGATCACCTAGATATTAAATTATTATATTTCTCACCAGCATTGCCCGCGGCTCCGCCCGCGTTCACATGACCAAAAACCAAATTCTTAGGTTTTACATATTAGTATAGTATTCTTACATTGCAGTTTTTGTATTTTTTCTCAGAAATGAGATATTTTCCCGCGGTAAAAGTATTCCATATGTTGACCCGCATAACCAGCTATCACCATACCAAATTTCATCAAAATCCCTCCGTGGTTTTTCTGCGATGCGGCAACAGACATAACAGACAGAAAAATTCTAAAAACTATAGATTCGGCCTCTGTATCGATAATAATGTTTATTTCAATAAGATTTTCCAAAAAATATTTAATTTACATATTCGGCTTAGTTACAAATTTATTATATGTATAGATTTATCTTGTCATTATGATTTCCATATCAATACGACAAAACATTATATTTGTTTAGATTTACCAATACAAAACGATCAATTTGAATTGATTACATACGTGTACCTACAAACTGGTAAAAGTGTTTTAAGAAATGATAAAAAATAATGCTAATATGAAATAACAGCAACAAAATAACACAATACCATTGTTAAAAGTGTAAATTTATTCAATAAGTGCTACTTTATTTTTAACCATCCTCAATAGTCATGTACTTGGTCTTTTAAGAGTTCATAAAAAAATCACTATTGACCTAAGCGAAGTTAGACGATAAGGATGGAAGCCTTTACAAGAAAAGCTTTTGTTCATCTTTGAAGAAGTTTGACTTTGACTCTTAGTATTTAGAATCGTAGTATATATTTTCAATGAACTTAAAAAATACTTTCATAAAAAAGTTGAGTCCTCGCTAGAAATGTACATTTATAAAAGCTTTGTATTTCTCTCAGTTTATTTTGAAATAATTTTAACATAGTTTTAGAATAGATAAGCATTTGATTAGGTTAAATAAAAAATCGAAATAATTTTGTATTTTTACTTTACGATTTTACTTAAAAATGACTATAGATATTTGTATATCTGATATATATATGAAGATATCTAAGATATCATAATAAGAGTCGTCAACTAAATAAATAAATATGTTGGGGCATTAACACACAGCACCATCTAGTTCCATGGTAAGCTACGAGGCTTGTGTTATGGACACCAGATAGTTGATACACTACACATATATAACTTTAAATACATACATATATAAATATAAACACCCATGACTAGAGTACAAACATTCATGCTCATCACATAAATGAATGCCCCCAGCGGAACTCGAACCCGCGACCGCTGGCACAGCAAGTAGGGTCACTACAAACTGAGCCAAACGTGTCGTCGAAAATTAAATATATGTATACGTGCGTCAGCAAATTCACATGCAATAGATAATAAATAATTATTAAAAAAATCTATCCCACGGGAACCATACATCTTTCCTGGATACAGCCCATTTGCTATTCCAGACTATAATCTATCTCTGTGTCAAATTTCATCCAGATTCGTTCAGCCGTTCTGGCTAGATTGAGAGTAAAAATGGAAAAGATAAGATAGAGAATTTAAATATCTTGTATGTTTTATTACGTCTCGTCGTATCATATTTTTTATTTAAAGAAAGAAAAAAATCTTTTAGTTTAAAGAAAATGTTAAAATGAGTTAAAATTATAAGGCTGGACTCATATACAGAGGGTCACAAAGAGCTCAAATATTTTCTTAAAAATCCTGCGGTCACACTTTTGAAAATTGCTATTTTGTATAAGAACTTGATTTTGGCTTATGTAACATATTAGACTAACAATTTTAAATTAAAATTGAAGTTACATATTATGTATGTATTACTTATTAAAATATAAAACCGACCACCGAGCCGGTGGTAGCTTCCTCATACACTGACGCTTTCATTAAATTGACGATTCAAAAGTACTTGTAATAAGTCTAATTGAATAAAGTTTATTTCATTTCAAACCATAGCATATTCTAGACATGTGTTACATATTATATTGTTAATATTTACTATTTTTACATTGCTAAACCACAAAGCAACACATTGCGTAAAAATGGAAAACTACAAAATAGCACTCAGTAAAATAATAGCTGTTAATTAATTTTATTTTAGGGCATAAAAAAGATAAAAAGAAATAGAATGCGAAGCACAAATAAGCACGGGAAGCGGATTTTAACTGCTACAAAATAATTTCTCTCGAGCGTACAAAAATAAACCTTTTTTCATCGCGAGATTGGTTTCTTGGAAGAAATATTCGTTTGACGTAACTTTTGTGTTGAACAGATAAAAGTCAAGTAGGCCAAAAAAAGGCAGATTTACGTCAGAAATGAGACGACGGCTGTGGGTGAAGTTTCGATTTCTTCTAATTGGCTTAGTTAACATTTAAACTTTTTTAAATTTCTTAAAAGTTAGGCAGTTAAAATAATATTTATAATTGTTTGTCTAGTAAAATCTAACCTTGTATAATATCTATATCTATACTTTATTAAATTATAATTGATCGCTGTCTGTACGTGGCAGATATTTGAGAAAAAGTATAGGGGTCTTTATTGACGCAAGAGAACCCATAACAATGATTTTTAGAATTTTTGTTTGTTTGTCTGTGCGTTTGTGCGCGCTAATCTTAGAAACGGCTTAAGCAATTTGGTTAGAGTTTTCACTAATATATTGTGGTAAGATTAACTTAACATTGTTGTTATTTTATTTTTGAGAGTTTGTTAATAAAATATTAATCTTCTTTAATCATCCGTTCGATTTCTGTAGTTTGGGTAAAGACTATTAAAATTATTATTGGCGCAATATTCTATTATAAAATTTATACTTATAAATAAAAATAGAGTTTTTGTCTGAGAATTAAAAAAAAACTATGCTATATTTAATCGTGTTTTTTGATTCTTATCAGTCAAGTCAGGTAATATAAGTTTCATGCCAGACTGGATATTTCAACAGGTTCTATGGTGAACGCAATGAGCTGTGATTATGAGCTTTTCTTCCGCCACGCATAAGAAAGAGCTTAAAGCTGTTAATTTTTATAATTTGAAATTCTTCAACAGAGTTGGGGAACTCGTCTATTAATTTGGACGAAATGAAAAACAACTTTATTAACTTTATCCATCCGTTTCCAAGTAACACGTTCATGGTCTGTAATAAAAATAAAAATAATCACTGTATCTTTACGACCCTATTATAATTTTTAAATATTGGAAGATTTTACCTACTACTCGTGGTACATATGTGGTGTTATATATAGCCCTCTTCAATCAACAGAATATAAATTATAAATATCTTTTTTAAATGTTTTTTTAATCTTTCTAAATCTTATTATTAAATCACGTGCTTATCTATACATATAATAAATTTTGAGTCGAATCTGTACATTAAATATTTAAAAAAACTTATTGAAATAGTTATTATTATAGATATAGAGGCCGAATCTATAGTTTTTAGAATTTTTGTCTGTCTGTTGTGGAACGCATCACGAGAAAACCACTGGACAGATTTTGATAAAATTTGGTATAATGATAGCTGGTTGTCCGGGTCAACATGTAGGATTTACATATATTTTTTACTGCGTAAAAACATCTCATCTCTGAGAATTCTATACTAACCTTAAAATGTAGGGACGAACCCGAGCGGATCGAGGGTGAGTCGCTAGTATAGCATAAAGCTTGTATAGTATAAAATTTGGTTAACATAAATAAATTAACGATTTATGATATGTTCATATAACTTATTTACAAATAAAGATATTTTATTACTTATGCACAAAAAGCCAGCAAGTACTATTAAAATGTCATACCATTTACCCAATACAGTCCCGATATTCGTATAAAGATTTCCCGATATATCTATTGTCCACATGCGCATTTTAAAAATGTAGGCACTAAAAGTGTTTGGGATAAGAACAAATAGAAGTTTTCGATCTTGATAGCTTTCGTAGTGGCACTGTAACAAATGGCTGAAGTTACACCAAGATTGCCACGGTTTTCATTTTGAGCAACTTTGAACAGTGATTTGTTTGAACACTTGGACCTAATGCATGTTACACATATTTCAACGATTATAAACGGTTATTTATTTAAAACGATACTTTTATATTTGTGTGTTCTAATATTCAATTTTATTAGAAACACAATTTTTATTTGAATTATATATTAATATGTATCATTTTGGGTAAAAGCGCAAATGGAAATTAACTTCACTTCTGAAATGGTCTTACTGTATTTTTATCTTTATCAGTGCCCCAACGTTCTTTTGCGTGCGTCTCGCACTCGTGAATTTTGATTTGGTTGTAATTTAGTAGGTACTCAAAAAGACCTGGAAAAACATATAGACTATTTTTTTAACAAATTTAATTAAGCTGGCGTGGCGTATATATAATCCATACTTATATATATATATATAAATATATATATATATATATAAAAATATATATATATATAAATATATATATATATATATATATATATATATATATATATATATATATATATATATATATATATATGAAAGTTTGTGAGAATGGATGGATTGATGGATGGATGTTTGTTACTCTTTCACGCCAAAGAGAGATCTGGATAAAATTTTGGCACAGTGATAGATTATAGTCTGTAATGGCATATAGGTAACTTTTTATCCCGGAATAATATACGGGGATAATTCCCGTGGGATACATTTGTTTTTGTCTAGGGATGAACCCGAAGCGGAATAGGAATGCACCCTAGAGAAGCGAGAATACTACTAGCATATAAAATATCGATATGTATATTTAAAATAATATTGTCAGTTTGATCATAAACATTCGAAATACTCTGTGGGTGGAAACATCGTGGACATACCGCATAACATACGATATGGTTTGAAACTATTGGAAATTCGGAAATAGATTCAGATTCATTCATTCAGAGATGGATAGATTCTGGGCGAATATGTGTTGGTTGAAAGACAGTGTTCGTCCTTTACTGTATAACATGTTATTTTCTTAAACTCAATTCATTGTTTTTTGTGTTTCCGGTGTAACAAGACTATATTAATTTATTTATATGAAAAAAATTAATATTTATATGAGTATTATATTTTAGTACATAGGCGACTGGTCCGCCAACCCAGCGTGGTTGACTATGGCCTTATCCCCCTCGTATTGTAGGAAGGCCCGTGCTCAGCGGACCTTAAAAAAAAAGGGCTGAAAATGTGCGACCGAAAAATGGATAAAATGATAATAAAGATAAACTTAAAAACACATTTACGACTTAATTCAGATTAAATAAGAGAAGCGCTACATTTTAGCTCTAACAGCACTAAAGTCTGTGTAGACATAATAGTGACGAGCAAAGTAACAGTCTAAAATAAAATATATAATATATGTATATATATTTATACATATATTTTTCTATATACAATATACATACATATATATAAATGGAGATCCTAATATATTATTTCTCCTCTTTCTTAAAATATCCTACACTTTGCTAGTAACGACCACTAATTAAAACAACAACAAAACGACAGCATTTTATGATTTTTAAAGTAAAATCATCATAAACAATGCAAAAATAAGAAACCGCATATTTTCAGCATAAACCGTAAAACCTTCTACTGTGTATATATACCTAAATAAGCCAATCCACAACCACTTTTCCTTTCTAGTATAGCGACGAAATTAAATAATTTCTCTTTATAGAACACTTTAATATTCTTCACTTTAAAATTCTTTATAAAACAATTTAAATAGCAAGCTCCAATTTTTGTGTGAGATCAAGAATAGCTTACAAAACAATGCAGCTAGATAGCTAACAATTACTGCGTCTCCGTATACGAACCCTAATTTGGTGCGTCGTTTGTAGAGTATTATGCTCTTTCTGTAACATAATCGTCGAATTTAGTCGGATCAGACGTTTCGTTTGCCTTTTGTTTGTAGACAAAATGTGGGAAAACGTAACAGCCTAATGATTTTCCTGCCGCATTTTTCTAAAGCAACACTTAGAGAGTATTAAAAGCTATAGTCTTTTGTATGTAATACAGAAAAAAAATACTACTTATCTATACTAATATTATAAATGTGAAAGTTTGTGAGTATGGATGTATAGATGTTTGTTACTCTTCCACGCCAGAACGTCTGAACGGATTTGGATGAAATTTGGCACAGAGATAGATTACAGTCTGAAATAGCACATAGGCTTTAATCCTGAAAAAATTTGGTTCCCGTGGGATAGGTTTGTTTTTGTTTTCCTAGAGGCGAACCCGAGCGAAGCGAAGCTGAGCCATTAGTATATTATAATTTTTACTTGATATTTACGCTTAGGGATTATTCGAATAGATTTTTAAAAGACCAAATTAAAAGGTTCAATAAAGAAACATGACTAGGTAATAGGCTAAATACATATTAAGAAGATAATACATATAAAATATGTTTTTTTTTAAGTAATGTTAAGGGTATTTTCTATTTTTATTTAAATAACTTACAATGTATTTTCTTGTCATAGTATTCATTTTAGTTACTGTGATGTAAGAATCGTAGTTTTTACCAAACAAATCTTATAACTATTTTTGGATGAATATGAGGTAGATATTTGTATGTAACCCCCTTTTTATACTTGTTTTTCACATAGGCACCGAACACCTAAGTTCTCTTTTTAAACCTTAGCGTTTGGTTTTATTTGCAACTTCTTCTCCCTGCCCATTTCCCAATCACTTGGGGTCCGCGCAGTACATCTTCTGTACTGCTGATAGGATTTGGCAAAAGTTTTACGACCGGCCGCCTGCCTGACGTCAACCCTCCTTGGGAATGCTATTGTCTCTCTTTGTCTGAATGGTGTTGCGGGAGTCTTGTAATTATTATGCACTTTCAATTTTGTTGTCTTTTAAAACATTTTTTAAATATTACATAAATTTTTAATGTTATTTTCGGATATATTTTAAAATAAATTTCGATTACACCATAAATTTTGTTTTGACGTTGTCAAATTTTTTCTAAGGACTCATTTGCAACCTTCTCCGTTATTATTAACGCTGAATTCTATAGACGAAATGCAAAATCCTAATTAAATGTATTTATTTCTTTTGACCGAGAATATAAGCCGTATTTATAAAATATCAACACTCAAGCAATTTCTTTTTAAATTTATTTTAGAGCGAACAAAGAAATGATGAGGAAAGGAAAAATGAAGAGAATTTTCAATTTTTCTTTTTACAATATGAAACACGTCAACCATCGCTAAAACTTGTCCTCACGTACATTTATTTTAATTCGTCATACTTTTACTTCAAGTTAAGTAAGTGATAGCATTTTATAATTCATTATCTTTTAGTAACGACATATTTTTGATTCTTACTATTCTTCCTGCTGCTAAACAGTCTACACGTTACTCCACTTCATAATATATCTGTGTACTAAATTTCATCAAAATCCGTCCAGCTGTTGAGGAGGAACACATACATACATACATACAAACTTTCTTATTTATATTAATAACCCGATTATTATAGCAGCATTTGAAACATGCCTGTCGTAGTTTGGCGCGACTTCAGGTAATGTGTGGAATATCCCACAAAAACACCTAATATACAGGAATATAATAGCTCTTATTATGAAAAACTAGCGATTCTCCCTCGCTTCGCTCGGGTTCGTCCCTCGCTTGATGTCGTTGAGTCGCTAGTTATATATAATATAATATATTGTTGGGACTTTAACACAGCACCATCTAGTTCCACGGTAAGCTACGGCTTGTGTTATGGATACGAGATATGTTGATGCGCTACACATATATATAACTTTAAATAATATTATAAATATAAACACCCATGACTGGAGTACAAACATTCGTGCTCAGCACACAAATGAATGACCCCAGCGGGGCTCGAACACGCGACCGCTGGCACAGCAAGTAGGGTCACTACAAACTGAGCCAAACGTGTCGTCATCAGTTGTTTATAATTTTTTAGCTGTTTTAATTTTATGTGTTTTTTTTTTGCAATATTTTTTAGTTAAGTAAGTTTGTAAAATTCCTACTTGTAAAGAATGATTTGTATTGTTTATCCGTTCTTCTGTATATATTCATTGTGCATGTTGAGTTAGCCTGTAAGTGAGGTATACAATATCTATCATAGATACTTAAGAGTGTGCTCTAGAATAAGGTATAATATTATATACAACGTTGGCTTCCTATTTAAATAAATGAAAAAATAAAAATAAATTGCTCATTATTGTATCTATATAGCTGAGTGGACGACATATAGTGGAGTATATATTTAACCTAATATACACCTATGTAAACCTATGATGCAACTCAATGATATGTAAGTAAATGGTAAAAGGTCAGAATGAATTTAATGCGCGAATACGTTCCAGTTTTCATATTTCGTTATTATATACTAGCGGCTCACCCTCGCTTCGCTCGGGTTCACCTCTAGAAAAGCACAAAAAGATCTATCCCACGGGAACCGTTCATTTTTCCGGGATAAAAATAAAATAAAATAAGTAACCTGTTGTTTGAGCTGCATTATGAGGTATAGGTATCAGCATGCCAAATTTTACTAAATTAGGTGCATAAGTTGTTGTGTACTGAGCTGTATAAGTTACTATAATTTTTTAACTATCCCACGGGAACTCTTTAATTTTCCGGAATGAAAAGTATCAAATTTCATTTAAATAGGTTCAATAGTATCGGAGATTAGCCCGTACGAACAGACAAACAGACAGAGAAACAAAAAAAATTGAAAAAATCTGGATTTGTTCTATTTCTCTCCTTACGGGATGTAAGAAGAGAACTGACTCGTTTTTTAGCAATTTTTTCTACCATCTATGTACAGACATTCGACCTCTACAGTTTTATTATTCATATATGTACCTATATTCAGATAGAATAAATAACGTATAATAAAACAGAAATATATAATAATGAAAATAGTTATAGCGAGTGCACCTTAGGAGATAGACATATACTATGTAGAACTTTTCTATAGACCTTTTTAAGACTCACAATTTTCTTGTACAATGTTTTGATCTATCTCTTAAGGTTGAGCCAACGTTAGCCAATAAATTTCTAAGGACAATTCGATAGAACCAGTTATTGTATTTTCCCGTGGGAATGAATAATTTGCCTGTCGTAAAAAGTATTCTAAATGTTGACCCGAGCACTAAGTTTTATGACTACAAAATTAAGTTAAAATTGGTTGAGTACTTTTTGCGTGAAACGCGCACATCGATTTGACTAAGTTTTATTATAGGTATAGATAAGAATAAATATTGCGAGTGTAACTTAGAAGATAGACATATACTATTCACAACTTTTCTGTAGGACTTTTCAAGACCTACAATTTTTTAGTATATTGTCTTGATATATGTCTTAAGGCTTAGTCAGAGGAAGGTTTCTAGGGAGGACTCGATAAAACCAGTTATTGTATTTTCCCGTGGGAAAGAAAGATTTTCTTTGAATAAAAGGTATCTAGGCAGTGGTATCCCAGTGGTAACGCGCTCACTTGGGAAACCGAGTGATATTTTCATATGCGAATCATTTCTAACACAGTTACCACTTGTCGTAACGGTGAAGGAAAACCTGCATGTCTGACATAACCTAGCAAGTTTTCGAAAGACATGTGAAGACCACCAACCCGCACTTGGGCAGCGTGGTGGACTATGGCCTGATCCACCTCGTACTGAAGGGAGGCCCGTGCATGTGTTAAAAAGGGCTGAATACAACATACATACATACAAAAGGTACCCTAAATGTTGACTCGAGTAATAAGTTATCACTTCACCAAATTTCGTTGAAATTAGTACATTACTTTTCGCGTGAAACGCACACACAAAAACAGACAAACAGACATACAGGCAAACAGACAATTAGGAAATTTTTTAATAACTATTGTTTTGGGGTCTATGTTGTGTACATAATACGTTACAAATAAACAAAAACATCTATCCCACGGGAAAAGTACAATTTTCCGGGATAAAAAGTTACCTATTTGTTATTCTGATGTATGAACTATATTATTGTAAAGTTTCATCAAAATCCAATCAGTTATTTTGCGTACTAAGCTGTATAAGTTACTATAGTTTTTTGACTATCCCACGGAAACTATTTAATTTTCCGGAATGAAAAGTAGCTGATTTGTTTTTGTCATGTATGAACTATATTATTGTAAAGTTTCATTAAAATCCAATCAGTACTTTTTGTGTACTAAGCTGTATAAGTTGTTATAGTTTTTTAACTATCCCACGGGAACTCTTTAATTTTCCGGGATGAAAAGTATCTAAGATATTGTCCGGGGATATAAGGTACCACCATGCAAAATTTCATTTAAATAGGTCCAATAGATCCGGAGATTAGCCCGTACAAAGAGAAAAACAGATAAACAGCTCGCTCGGGTTCGTCCATACATACGAATATGTTGTATTATCTCTTTAACCATTTGTGCAAATTATATGCAGTAAAAGGGAAAAGTCTTTTATTTTAAACATTTTAGACGATAAATTTACTTATTTTGATAAGAATTCATAATTGTTGATAATATGACCAATAAACATGACCTACCGATTTAAATGATTTTTTTAATATAAAAAACTACTTTTTGTTACTTAAATATAAAAGTTAGACATATGCTGTCGCTGACTTTTTTGTAGGCATTATTAAGCTCTACAACTTTTCGCTAGAACATAATCATATATCTCTCATCGTTAAGGCAGCGTTCGTAAGAAACGTTTTCGTTCGACCGTTTTTTCTCCGACTTACTTTGCAAATCCGACTACCACGAAAAAGCCTTTTTATTTTTCGGGTTAATATATAGCCTATGGCACTCAGAAAGAACGTGGCTTTCTATTGGTAAAATAATTTTGAAAATCGGTTCAGTAGATCCAGAGATTACCCCCTACAACGTCACAAACTCACAAACTCACAAACCCACAAACTCACAAACTCACAAGATCACAAACTTTACCTCTTTATAATAATAGTATAGAAAATAGATTTGAGCTGCCAAGGTTGTTTGATTGGGGAATTTTTCCGATAAACTTTTGTAGCTTCTCTTAATGATTGATAGAAGTTAGGAAGTTACGAAGTTAGATAGTTAAAGACGAATAATGTTAAATATTAAATAAAAAAGATAACTATGTTAACACATCTAAAAATCACTTTTATTAAAACTACTAATATTATCAATATAAATAATTTTATCAGTATAACTTTTTAGGCTGATACTAAACCTTCGTTGTCCGTCCGTCCGTTCATCTGTCAGAGGGCTGTATCTCATGAACCGTAATAGATAGATAGATATTTTATCGTACACCACAAAGAAATATACAAAAGAAGAAATCAACAGTAGATGATGCACAGGGGGCGGCTTTATCGTTGCAATCTCTTCCAGGCAACGTTAGGGCGTAGAAGTAATTATATGAAATAGGAGGAGGTTTACATGCCGCTGCACACAAATACATATCCTAAATATAGACATAAATACATACCTATATACATACATGCATAAATGAATACATACATATGTAGATACTTAAATGAAATACTGAATACGTACATAAATGTAGATCGGATTAAAAAGTATAAGAAATAAAAGGTAGAGAGTTAAGATTTTCACAGAATATATATTGCTATTGACGCTTTAACAATTAAAAATAATAATACGAAATATTTTTTAACGTTCGTAATCGATTAATTATCGAGTTTAATATACTACAATACTACATACATAGAATAAACATCATAGTAATAAAAAGTACATGCACATTGTACACAACAGAAGACACTTCGTGTGCAAATTCGAGTCGCATTTAATCGATTTTTTTATGTGATTACCTTTGCAATAATAATTTCATAGAATAACGCAAATAAATATTTGAACTATTAAAATAAAATCATTTCCATATTTTATAAAACCATTCTATAATTTTGTGGCTAAATACTGTCTGTAATAACTATATAATGAATATATATACCTTAGAGACGTCTAAAACCTTAGCCTCTTTCGTGACCATGTTTGCTGTAAAGCATTCGAAACGTCGGGTACCAAAAAGCAAAATAAACCCGCCAATAAATCCGAAAAGAAAGTTTTGTTTTAAAACATTTAAGATATTGTTATTTCAGTACAGTAAACAAAATTTATGTAAACTAATACCTCTTAGACACTTAAGGTGGTAGCATAAGTCAACATCCCGAGACATCATCGTGATAGTAAAAAAAATCTGTATTAATAATTATAAATAAAAAATAAAAAAAAACCCTACGCAAATTAATTGTCCTTTAACGATTACACTGACACGCGTGAAGCACTTAATCGAGTAATCATGTGCCAAAATGCCTTACATCATTATGGAAGAGCTGATACTCTTACACTGCTGGACCGATATTAACCAAACATAAGATAACAATAACTAAGAACCACCGCAAGGAAACTGGCTTTCAAAAGAAAAAACAAACCTCTTCGAAATCTGTCCATCCGTTTGAGAGCTACGATGTCATAGACATACACATACAGACAGAAAAACAGACAACAACGTCAAACTTATAATAACTTACTTATAATATTTCGCTTAGTTAGCATCTTCGAAAAAGATTAACCAGATACGGTTAAAAGTGTCTTTATTGATGAAGTTTTCTCTCAGAAATAGATAAAAATTCTACTCAAGTTGTTAGATAAGAAGCATGCTGATATGATACGGGGACTTTTAAAGCTACTACAATTAGTAAGTTTGTAGGTTAGTGTGTCAGTTCACTTTAACTTGGTTAACTTGAATTTTCTTGTTATTCATATTATTTTAACCTTAATGTTAATGGTATATGAAAAATATAGTAAATTCTATTTTTTTGTATCATTTTAACTTAAACTTGTTTTGAATTGAAACTACTTAATTGGTTAGAGATAAGTTTTTCTCGTAAAATTTGTACAGGACTAACTGCACGTATAAGCCAGTTCATTGAAAAAAATATTAAAATCTTTTGACATTAGGTGAACTATTAAAGTAATTACATAAACATAAACGATACGTAAAATAAAATATAATAAAGAACAAAAAAAATTAGTCACATTCCGACCAACTCTAGCTTTTCGTATCTTAAATTACAGATATTTTTAAAATCGAAATTAAACCCTACAGTAAAATAGAATATATAACAGATTATATGACTTCTTGTGTTTTTTTCGTTAGCGCTATTCCTTAAAGAAATATTGTTACTTTAATTATTATTGTATTAAAGCACTACAACAATTTATTAACTCTCTAAATTGAGAAACACACAATAGCCACACATACTCATAATACACATACATACATATATATACATAGGTAGGTACTATTGAGTAACAAACATACATACATTCCCACAAACGTTGATTTGTATTTATACGATAAATTCCCTTTTATAAACACTATAACTTTCACATTTAATAATACACATTAATATTATAGGCTGTGGTAGCTCAGTGGTAACGCGCTCGCTTGAGTAATCGAGTGAAGCGGATTTAAGTCCCGGGTCTCGCACCTCTGATATTCTCAAATGCGAATCATTTTCAACATGATTACAACTTGTCTTACGATAAAAGAAAACATCGTGAGGAAACCTGCGTATATGAGAGAACCTAGCAAGTTTTCGAACGACATGTGCAGTCCGCCAACCCGCACTTGGTCAGCGTGGTGGGCTATCGCCTGATCCCCCTCGTATTGAAGGAGGCCCGTGCCCAGCAGTGGGACGTTAAAAAGGGCTGAATACATACATACACACACAATACACAATAATAAAAGTATAATAAAAAGATTTTCTCAGATAAGTTTCAAAGGTAATAAAAATAATTATTTTTCTATTTCCCATGCTATTACGAGAGGATTTATAATTGGTACGCTACCGAGGAAACGACATTGTAAGTTATAAGGTACAATTTATAGCACGATAGGACTCAAGATTTTGTTGAGTTGAGTCATATGCCAATTATATGAAACCTTGTAATTAAATTAATTATATAAGCCATTGATGTTCCATTCAATCTATACATATAATAAAACTGTAGAGATCGAATGTACATAGAAAAAAATATATAAAAAACCGAGTCGAGTTGAGGGGAGTGTAAGAAGAGAAATAGAACAAATCCAGATTTTTATAAAAAAAATTGTTTTCTCGTCTGTTTGTCTGTTTGTACGGGCTAATCTCCGAAACTGTTACACTGTTAACTGTTAACTGTTAAATTAAATTTTGCGTGGTGGTACCTTATATCCCCGGTCAACATTTTTATTTACATATACAACATAAAATTAAAGGGGTAAAATTTTACTTCTACAGCTTAGTACACAAAAATATATTCACCTAATTTTATAAAATTTAGTATGCTGATACTTTATATTGCCGGTCAACAACAGGTTACTTATATCCCGGAAAATGAACGGTTCCCATGGGATAGATCACAAACAGATCTTTTCTAGAGGCGAACCCGAGCGAAGCGAGGCTGAGACGCTAGTAATTTAATGATTAAAAATTCTGCAACGAATTATTAGAGCAATATTTTGATAACCCCTATCGAGTACGATATACGAATTTTAACGAGTAAGTTAGAATACTAGTCCGTATGCTAGACTGAGGTCACGAATTCTATTACCGTTTAGGAAAAATTATATTATTATTATTGGCAAAAACTTAAATAGTTATTGTTATAGAACTAGCATCACTATTAATCAATTTAATACGTATTATAGAATAATGAAACAATAAAAGGTTCTATCGACTCAAAAACCAAATGTTTGAAAATTGAAATCAACACGCGACATGCATTAATTTTATAAGACATTATAAATAGGGCAAAATGCGACATTCGTTAAAAATAAATAATATATATTATAACTGAGTCCCTCTAAGCAGGGTTCTTTCATGTTATAGCATCCCCACCTTCTAGTGGCTAATTAGGTTCTTTATATGATAATATCCTTGGGTCCTTCAAACGAGCGGCAACTTGTCTAACATGGGCTATATTATTACACCAACGAATTAAAGATTTTGTTTTTGTTTGTTTTAATTATCAATGTAATAAGAATTTTAGAAATAATAAGAAAATTCTATTATTAATTTAATAACTAAAAAAATACATTATGTTTTTTTTATTAATTATTAAAAAAAATATTAAACGAGGAAATCTTTTACGTAAAATTAAATAGGCAATACGTATTTTCACTTTTATAAAGTCTCTAGGTTAACTAATTACTTAACTAATTTAGATTTTAGATATTAATTCTGATAATCATCGTCCTGAATGGCACATAATCATTTTCTGAGACAATTTACCATGGTAATATATTTTTTTTACACCATTAGAAAGTAGAGATTTTAACGAACAAAAAGCCCACCGACGTTTTTAAAAAAGCAGATAGATATTTTGACGCGAGAATTTTCGGTTTAAGATTAGGGTGCCTTTTCGATATTAAGTCAAAATAAAGTGAAAAAATAAATATTTTAAATTAAAAAAAGAACAGTATGTTTGGGATATAAAAAGGTAAGTTTTCACAAAATTTTGATAAAAGTTTTTTTTGTAAAAGTTAAAAATAAAAAACCAAAACTTGGTTATTTGAATTTTTCACATAAATTTTGAGGTTATGTGAAAAAAATGGAAATACAAAAGTAGATCTTTTTATTACCTACAACTTTGCTATTTAACATTTTTCCAAAGGTTTTCCGGAAATCGAGATAAACCAATTTATACCCTTAAAAACTCACCCTCTCCCACTTCCCGACCTTAGATAGCCCTTAAATTATTTTTCCTTTCATTTTTGATATTTTCTTTTCTTTTTTCAATGGGTTTTATAGCCCATGACCCTGGACTAAAAGGGCTGATTTTATATACATTAAGTGCAATTGATTATCGATTTTTTTATAAGGCTTTTAATGTAATTTACATAGTCAAAAAATACTTTTTTAAAACATAAAACTACAATATCTAAAATAATATATTATACCTAATTAGTATATTAAGATAAGCATTAATATTATTCTTTTTACTTTATTCTTTGTTTTCATGGTGAGTCCACATCGATAAAGCAAAGGAACAGCTTTTTTCTGTCATTCAATCACATTTCAATACCATTAATACTGAGACCATGAAAGTGCTTAGACAATCTAAATCCAGAGAAATGCATTTCATAATAGTTTAAACTATATCCAAAGTTTTAGTTTAGTTTTCAATATTTGCTTACACATATTACGTACAGACAAACCCCCGCCGAGTAGTCCTCTGTTTTATATATATTATAAATTTGAATACAATAATAAATAAATATGTTGGGACATTACCACACAGCACGATCTAGTTCCATGGTAAGCTAAGAGGCTTGTGTTATGGATACCAGATAGTTGATACACTACACATATATAACTTTAAATACATACATATTATAAATATAAACACCCATGACTGGAGTACAAACATTCGTGCTCATCGCACAAATGAATGCCTCCAGCGGGATTCGAACCCGCGACCGCTGGCACATCAAGTAGGGTCACTACAAACTGAGCCAAACGTGTCGTCAAAATAATAATATATAATTTGAATATATACTTAAAATACAAAAAATAAAACACCTAAAGGGTTTCATACCAAACAGAGCATAATGTGTGAAAGCTTCATTGAGCTTAACGGTCAGGGGTCAGATGATACTGGTCGAGGGTCTCATAATAACGGATGGGTATAAGTGACCCTTCCGCTCGCGTTGATTAACGTGGCCTTTGTAACGCACATTTTAATAGATATTAATACGTACGTTGTATATTGTTATAGAATAATTGGTACGGAAAACCGATCGAGTTCTTTGATGTCCTTCCTCTTTGAAATGAGGCAATTCCCTGGAAAGTGTAGTAATTATGAACGCGTTTGTTTTTTCAAAATAAATAATATGAGCTTTTGGTTTTAACATTTTGTAGAATTACAGATCGCATAATACTATATTAGTAGTAGTGTATATTACCTCTCGGTAACAGCCTTGATGTTATAGTGGCTAGTATGTACAGTTGCACAGCTTGAAGTCCTGGGTTCGAGTCCAGGTTTGCGACAAGTTGGGAAGTTGTGTTTCACTCCCATGCCTCGGAGAGCACGCAAAGCTGATCCTCCGCCTGATCTCTCACCAGTCGTGTTGAATTATCGTCCCTTCGGAATTTGAGAGTAAAAAGAATGCAGAGTGCAATTGTATCTGCGCGTACATCTGTGTACTATTATATCTTCTGCGTAATTTCCAGAAAGATTGGCCACCGTGGCCGAAATTGGCAAGAAGGATAAGAATAAGTACATCCATCAAATCGGCGGAAAATAAAGAAAAGCAAAGATCTTTAATTACAGATTACATATAATTACAGTATAATTATAGTACACATATAATTACAGTATTATACTGTAACTAGCATTGCCCGCGGCTCCGCCCGCATTCAGATGACCAAAAACCAAATTCTTAGGTTTTACATATTAGTATACTCTTACAATGCAGTTTTTGTATTTTTTCTCAGAAATGAGATATTGTCCCGCGGTAAAAAGTATCCTATATGTTGACCCGGATAACCAGTTATCATCATACCAAATTTCATCAAAATCTGTCTAGTGGTTTTCTCGTGATGCAGTAACAGACAGACAGACAGACAGACAGACAGACAGACAGACAGACAGACAAAAATTGTAAAAACAATGTATTCGGACTCTGTATCGATAATAATGTTTATTTCAATTAGATTTTCCGAGAAATATTTTATGTACAGATTCGACTTAGTTACAATTTTATTATATGTATAGATTATACAAATACTCTATCCCATGCAATGACCTGCTCTTATTCAGGCTTTTTTCTTTTGCCTGTATAGATGATAGATAAAAGAAGAAAGAACAAAATAAATGTTATAGACTTTTTATACGTGTGCGATATTGAAATAACACATAGGTTTTTTTATTACTAAATTAACTCAATTTTTATTACTTCAAAGTATTACTCAGCAAAGCTAAATATGAGTATAGCAAAATTATACTACTATAGACTTGTTTTTATTCGTGATTGCAATTTTCTTTTTGTTCACTAAGTTTATATGGATCTGAAGAGCCATTTCCATTGGCCTCCGAAGCAATATCGTTCTTTTTGAAGTCACGGCGAACATTTGCGGGCCATTTCGTTTCAGTTTAATTTGCAACGTGATTGTTTTAAGATCAGCGCAGACATTTTGCATTGTTTAGAAAATGTGATTTGATTTCTTTAAGGCCTCTTATTTTCTTAAATGTTTAGAATAAGAAGCTGATATTGGCCGTTATCTAAAATTAAAAGTTCTGTGTAAGGTGTTATACAATTTTTATCTATATCTATACATATAATAAAATTCTAACTGAGTCAAATCTGTACATTAAATATTTTTTGAATATCTTATTAAACTAGTCATTATTATCGATACAGAGACCGAATCGGTAGTTTTTAGAATTTTTCTCTGTCTTTCTGTCTGCGAACGCATCACAAGAAAATAACTGGACAGATTTTGATAAAATTTGGTATGATGATAGGTGGTTATCGGGGTAAAATATAGGATAGAATATTGAATATATATACTTGTCCAAATTATTACAATTAAAGGCATAGATACTAAATTATATTAAATGATTATAACTTAAAAAGCGGAAAATAGCCTTATATATAGGCTTTATTATAATGCAAAAAAACTGCCTATTAATTTCGGAGATATATAAGTAGATCTTATAAGAAAATCATTTCAGCAGAGCTACTAAATAATGAATTGAAGGCAGTGGTAGCCCAGTGGATATAATTTTCATAAGGAAATTACAATAGGTATGGTATAATCACTCATTTTTGCATGAGTTTCTTAATATGAAATGTGTTCATATTACTTGTTTTTATATTGAATAAGAATTCCATCGTGTTTTTATTCAGTTATACCTTTAAGGTAGTGGTAGACTAGTTGTAACGCGCTTGCTAGGAAAATCGAGTAAACCTCTGATATTTTCATGTGGTAATCATTTTCTACATGATTACCACTTATTTTACGGTGAAGGAAAACATCGTGAAGAAACCTGCATGTATAAGAGAACTTAACAAGTTTTCGAAAGATATATCTATATATATATATATATAATTCGCCAACACGTACTTAGCCAGCGTTGTGAACTATGGCCTGATCTCCCTCGTATTAAATGCCCCACATTGGGACATTAAAAAGGGCTGAATACGAATATATATGAAAATAGGAATTTTATAATCAATTCTAAGTTGACTTTTTTATGCAATTCAATAGAGCTTATACTTAACATGCTTTTGAAAGCTTCTGTTTTATAAACTACGTTACATTACGTGGAGAAGCTGTAGCGTAATAGCTTTTTGTGAGTTGATGCATCGTTTTCTATTATTCCTTTATAAAGTAAATTAAAATACATACAGCCTTTACTAAGTAAAAACCATCGCTTAGACATATTTTTTTTTTTTCATATGTGACATAGAGATCAAAGTGAATTTTCTCTTACTTTCAACACAAATTTTATGGTCAGTGTTAGGGTCCTGGTGGACGTATAAATAATAGTGGACTGTATATAATATTTTAATAGTGGACGCCCGTTAATAATCGTCATTTTTGATACGCGCTTACATAAAAAAAGGGGAAGGCAAGTTCATGAACGAATTATCTCTAATTCGTTCATGGGCAAGTTATTTAAAATTAAGTCGTCTTGTCGGCCACGGCTATGACATAATTCGTTGGCTTACTATTACAAGGTTCTATGTTATTTTTAATGAAGTTTAGTAATTTTTACATAGAGCTTTATTATTTTGTTATTGAAAAAAAAACAACATAGAACTATGTAAAATTGAATATTTTGTAGTTATAGTGTCGCTATCTAGTGGTTTGTTTTTGCAAAACTGTAGCTAATGACATATAGAACCTTGTAGCATTAATAACTAAATAAGTACTAAAATTGTAGCATAGAATCTTGTAATAGTGAGCCAACGAATTATGACAAATGGGCGCTCCGTCACGTAATGGTCACTAGCTGTGGCTCTCGATGGTGGGGCTGCACCTGGGGCCCTGGTGGTGTCTACCGTTGCGAAAATCGGAGCGCAACAGTCAGTACTAAACATGTTATTTTAGCTTCTGTGAGAATGGAAATCATATTATAGACTATTCGAGCATATTATTATGTTGGCTCATATGTTATTAAAAACCACATATTACGAACCCTTATATTTATTCATAAGAATTTTTACAGAATATTTATTATTATTGTGATACACTAAAAATAATAGAAATATTAAATGATAAAAACTATGCTAGCCATAAAAAGGTGTTTTTCGAATTCTATTTTTATTTGTGTTCTATCGTAAAAATGGTTATACGTATCTATAAGCGTCAAACTTGTGACTGAATTTCTAACTTTAAAATATAACAATAAATACGAACTTTGCAAGTGAAAGTTAGATTCCCGATAGAGGCTTCAACAATTCAATATATCCTATTTTCTTTATAAACTAGCGACTTTACCTCACTTCGCTTATTCGATTTAAAAACATCGCATTTCCTTAACTTTGGTTGCAATATGGTAGTGAAAACTGCATTTTCGGGTTTTTCTGTAGGCCTTATTAAGACCTACAATTTTCTAGTAAGGTTTTGCCAGCTTTAGCCATATACATTTGTAAGAACGACTAGATAGAACCAGTTATTATGTTTTTCTGTGAGAATGAAAGATATTTTTGTGGTAAAAATATCCTTAATGTTGACCCGAGTAATAAGATATCATCTAACAAGATATATCACTACACAAAATTTAGTCAAACTAGGTCCATTATTTTTGCGTGAAACGCAAACACAGCAATAGACATACAGACAAACATACAAAAAATTAAATAACTATTGTTTTGGGGTCTATATTCTCTACACAATATGTTACAGATAATTAAAAACAATTTTAAAAAATATTTCATTTACATATTTCGCCATGTTACTGTTTTATTATATGTATAGATTATTTAAAAACACAAAACAAAAATAATACTATAACAAACCTTCGATCGAGCTTTACTAGCATTTGACCGATTTTTATTTCTCTTGTAGCAAAACAAAAAAGCTTTTTTTTAAACATTCCAATACTTTTCCAGTAAAGCCAATCCCAACGGTAAAAACCCTATATGAAATGACTTTAAAGCGTTGAAATTAAGAGGTGTGACAGTAACTGGTTATATTTAATCTGGATACACAATATCACTCATTTAAATTGGATATCCACGAGGATTTATTTTTAATCAAACCGTCTCATGGTTTCTATGGAAATTCTGATAACCAATACGAGTCAATCAGATTTAATCAAAACATATCAACCATGTGAATGGTATTGAATGTATTTTTCAAAGCCTTTATTTAACTTCCTTCTTTGGTATGTCTGTATTTCCGGTTAAAAATGACATTTTATTTTACTATATAATACGGTATAATAGTGTTGGCTTGATGATGGAACCGGAAGTTTACCCAAAAAACCCCTTAACTTACTTGAAAGCTTGATTTTTCAAATGATTCTTATATGTACATATATCATAAATAACAATATATTTCATTTCTCATAATCTTCAGTTATCTTTTTTGTGAACAATTTACTACGTTTGATATTGATGTTTGAAGCGATATTATTTTCTAAAAAAATATAAGCAATCTATACTATGGCTGAACGGATCTGGACGAAGTTTGGCACACAGATAGATTATAGTCTGGAATAACACATAGGCTACTTTTTATCCTGAAAAAATATACGGTTCCTAAGGGATAGATTTGTTTTTGTTTAGTTGTTTTGAAGCGAGGGTGAGCCGCTAGTATGTAATAAAAACATTTTTTTTTTAACTTTGTTGTATAGAGAATTAAAAAAACACGTTTGCCTTATTATACCGTTTATTTACATAAATACCAATATAATTAAAGCAGACTTGAAATAGAAAAACTTTTAAAGTAAACAAAAACAAAAAATTGTTGCTCAGTCAAATTCTATAAACATAATATTAAGCATAAATAAATTTTCAAAACGACTTACTAATATAATACTTCAATATATTTGCTGACTGTTATTTATGAACAATTAGGCCACTTAAATAGACCTAGATTGTAGCTGTAAATTATAAATATCCATTAGACTATTTAAATCAGGAAAAAACTTTTAATGTTGGATTTATAAATGAAACTGACTGCAAACCTAAATTTTGTCCATCAGAAAAATTTTCCATAGAATTCGCTTCTCGCATTGAAGGGCATGGGGGCACGGGTCTCGCCTAGCATGGAAACGTTAATAAAGAGCTAAATACATTTAATGATATATTGAAAATAGTAATTTAATAAGAATACAATAAGTAACAGCGTTCTTACATATGGAACAAAATGCAGCAATACGAGAGCTTCTACTCCATATTCTACTCTATGCTACACAAAAAATAGAAAGGAAAAAGATTCTGAACTGATTCGTCTTTGCCTATTTATAATGATAATGTAACGAGTCTATTACTATATGTATATTATTACTCTTTATAATGCAAATATGGTGAAATAAATATTTTGATTTTATAACTTAATTAAAACCTTAAAATTCATATTTGACACTCATGTTAATTTATCTTTTTTCCAACCATAATTAAAATAATATTTTTTGTAATTTACATCTATACATATAATAAAATTATAACTAAGCCGAATCTGTACATTAAATATTTTTTGGAAAATCTTATTGAAATAAACATTATTATCGATAAATAGGTCGAATCTATAGTTTTTAGAAGTTTTGTCTGTCTATCTGTTACCGCATCACTGAAAAACCACTGAAGGGATTTTGATAAAATTTGGTATGATGATAGCTGGTTATCCGGGTCAATATATAGCATACTTTTTACCGCGGGAAAATATCTCATTTATTAGAAAAAAATACAAAAACTGCAATGTAAGAGTATACTAATATGTAAAACCTAAGAATTTGGTTTTTAGTCATCTGAACGCGGACGAAACCGCGGGCAATGCTAGTTTAACTATATTTGTAATAATTTGTATTTGTGACAATGTTAGTTATACCTATGATGTTCTCCTAGCCGATTCCGGCTACGGCGGTCAATCTCATTGAGACTAGCCAACTGCGCAGGAGATATTATAGTGCTCAAGTGTACGCGCAGACACAAGTGCACTCTCTATTCCTATCACTCTCATACTCCAGTGGGACGACTGCTCGACACGACCGGTGAGAGTTAAGGCGCAGGGCCGACGGCTTTACGTGCTCTCCGAGGCACGGGGGTGAAGCACCGCCAACTTCCCAACTCCGGGCTGTTACTGAGAATATATACTTAACAGCAATGTTTTTGAGACGTTGAAACATAATATGTTGTAAGTACATATATGGCATTTTTTTCATAATAATCTGAGAAGAGGACGAGAATATTCTAATAATAGCAGCGTTATGAACATTTTTAGAGATAGATGTCTAAAATTTAATTATTTTAAAATATTTTATAAACTCTCATAAAACTACTATAATGTGGATTGCAAATATTTAAGGAGTATTATCCAACATTTATTCCATCATATAAAGTGAATAACAGTATGTGTTATTCAGTTATATTTGAGATTTAATATGGAAAATCAATGCTTTTTAAAGTCATTTTTATCACTATGGCGAGACGAAAACCTAATGATGTGAGTAGTTAAATATTCGTGTTTCAAACCAACGTATGACCTCTGGATCATTGTCAGTGTTAAACTAAAATAGATACACTGCATTTTGTTTTTTTTTTACTTTATTAAGGATATGGCCTTACTTCATTAAAGTACATCCCTAAGATACTTTTCACAACAAACTAATCACCTACGGTAAAAGTAACCTATATAATTTTCCGATCTTTAAATTATATTCAGAACATATCGTCACTCCTTTGCTCAGTTATTATGTAATTGTTAGGACAAATCAACAAACAAACAAACTTTCTTTCACAACACTTGTTCATTCTACTAGTCCAACTAATATTATAAACGCGAAAGTTTGTAAGAATGTATGTATGGATGTATGTTTGTAATTCTTTTACGCTAGAACGGCTGAACGACATCTGGATGAAATTTGGCAAACAGATAGATTATAGTCTGCAATACTTTCTATCCCGGAAAAATATACGGTTCCCGAGGGATAGATTTGTTGATGTTTTCAGCGAGGGTGAGCCGCTAGTATTCATAATAATCGTGGAGATAAACAACGTCTTACTTATATCTTATTATTTCCCAACTTTTCCTTGGTTATTTATGATACCAATTTCCGCCAGATCAAGGGAGTCATTTTTTCCATTTGCCCTAAAAGAGCGATCAGTCGGCTTGACAACATCTAAACACGCGCAATGATGTGTCAATACCGATCGCGGAATTTATCTTTTCTATCGGAAATTGGTATGGCGGCTGACAAGTTAGTATAAATGACTTGAATCCAATTTTAAATAATGATATTGTTAAACATGTTTTTCAAATACAGTGGATTATTTGTATTTGCCATTCAACGGGGGAATGCGGCTAGCATTCTTGATACTATTCCACGCGGACATGACTTGTGCAATGTACAAAAATAAGTAAGTGTACATCTGATTTGTATATATAATTAAGTATATTTGTAATTTTCTTTATCTATATAAATTTAAAAAAAACGATAATGATCATTCAATTTTTATTTTAGTATAATTTAGTTGACAATTTCAAATTTTTTTGTTTAAGTGTAATCTATTTTACTGTGTTTTATTGTTGCCTATTAACCATGTTATTTATGTTAATTTGAGTGAATTTTGGAACGGGGATAGCTAGAACCTTATATATTCATATTCACGTACCATACAAGCGGAACTACAGGCAAAATTGGCTATAGGTAATATATTAAAGCTAAAGTTTAGTATTTAGGCTTTAACCTTTCAGGTTTAGTATAAATTTCTCAAATATTATATTTTCCCGCAGTATCCTATATGTTGACTCGAATAACCAGCTATCATCATACTAAATTTCATCAAAGTCGGTCCAGTGGTTTTCTCGTGATGCATTCCCAGACAAACAGACAGACAGTCAGACAAAAATTCTAAAAACTATAGATTCGGCCTCTGTATTGATAGTAATGACTATTTCAATAAGATTTTCCAAAAAAAATATTTAATGTACAGATTCAACTCAGTTATAATTTTATCATAATACGTACTATCGACTCACCCTCGCTTCGCTCGGGTTCGTCCCTAGCTTGCTTCCCAATACAAACTTTCATCCCCATTTTCACCCCCTTAAGATTAGATCCAGAGATTACCCCCTACAACGTCACAAACTCACAATCTCACAAACTCATAAACTTTACCTCATTTTAATATTAGTATAGATAGATTGGTCATATTTTCAATTGACATTTTTGTGTATAGTTGTGTAATGTACATTATTCTTTCACTGAATAGAAAGAATAATTTAACTAAAATTCGCTGAAAAGAATAGAACATAATTAGATTTAAGTGGAAATTTGCAGTTCGCATTTAAAATGCTTAAAATGCAGTGTGCTACTTTTAAAATCCAATGTAAGATTTTTATTTATATAATTTAAAGCGCAAATTCAGAAACTATTTCATGGAGAGAGAATATTAACTGTCACGAAGTCTGCTATTTATATACATTTATTTCTAATATATTTCGAATAGCTTAATAGATCATTTATACACCTTAATTAACTTAATTATATTATAAAACTTAAAAGTAAGTCTTTTGTTTGGTAAGAATTAAGCAGATCAATTTGTTATCGTGATATAATACAGTAAAAACTTATACTATATATCTGCAGATTCGGAGGTCTTGGGATTGAGTCCCGGGTTGGGTCAAATATAGTTATTGAATTTTACTGACAAGAAAATAGCCAGCCTAGAGTCAAGCTGTTGGCGGTGTTTTACCGCCATTTCCGCATACTTGTGCTGAGTGCACTATATCTCCTGTGTAAATAACTAGTCTCTTTTAGATTGACTGCTATGGTAGAAATTAGTTGATATATTATAAAATAGCTGCTGGGCATGGAACTCCATTCAATACGAAGGGGGTCAGGTTGTAGAACAATATGTACTCGTAGCCTCATAAAAGCACTTACAAATATGATTGGTGTTTCGACTCGATAAAAGAGTTATCAGACGCCATCGATATCCTTTTACTCTCTAAAACACGAGAGTGCATAAAAAACCCCAACTTCAACTTTTTAATGCTTAGTAGCTTTTGAGAATTAGTTAAGAAATAACTGTTTTTGCCTGAACCAGGACTCAATTCCTATCTGAAGTTATAAATTTACTACACCACTGAGCCATTGAATGAAATTAACCAGTATATTAAACAATTAAATGTGCGACGACTATTATCATATAAAATATCCATACTCATTTACCAATATTACAAATATGACACTACGTTTGTTTGCCCTACATTCATACCGAAACAAAATGATGGAATTTTTCATGGAGATAGTTGGAGGTATGGAAAGTGGAAAATATCTCGTTTCCAATTGAAAATACGTTGTTGTAATAAAATTCATATACAAGAAATTTCCATTGATGTGGTTTTCTCTTTGGCGTTCGGTGATCTCGAGAGTGGCATAGGTATACATACTTTTGTTCGCCAAGGGACAAATCCAAACGAAGTGAAGGAGCGATATATATACTATGTATATATATATATATATATATATATATATCTCCTGTGCATTTATTATTCCCACCTGATGGTGGAGTCTGCCTTCCTAGTGTTATGCTTCCACTTCGCTCTATTCGTTTCGCCCACGTTTCGCTACCATAGGTGAGGACTGGTCTGGTAATACTTTTATATATAAGTCCCTTAAGTTTCACTGGCATTCTTTGGTCGCAGGTTACACCGGTTACTTCTCGCCATTTTAGCCAAGCTGCCGCAATTCGATGTTGAATGTTTGTGTCCAAATTTCCTGTATTGTGCAACATAGTACCCAAATATTTATATTCGTCACATTTTGCAACTTGCTGCCCATCGATGACAATAGAGCTATTTTGTGAGTCTGGGTCGTTACACACCATGTATTGGGTTTTAGAGACACTCAACATTAGACCGCCTTTTAGTAACTGCTGTTTCCATTCTCCAAGTGCATATTCCAGCTCATCTCGGGACGTTGTGCAGATAGCTACATCGTCAGCATATATAAATGTCCACGGCGTCAGGGTTTGAGCATTCTCAGCTAGGGCATCCATCACCAAGCAGAATAAATACGGACTGAGTACTGAGCCTTGATGCACTCCCTCAGTCACCGCTATTGGTTTTGTCTGACCCACTGTAGTTCTAATTACGGATGTTACGTCCCTGTACATGTCAGCAATGATTTCCACATACCTTTCTGGGATATTTTTCTTACGAAGACTCCACCAGATTGTCGGACGAGGTACGCGGTCAAATGCCTTTTCCATATCCAGGAAAGCCATATATAGCGGTTTATTCTTAGCTCTAAATTCCTGGGAGATCATGCTGAGATATATATATATATATATATATATATATATATATATATATATATATATATATACTATAAGTTTCATTATAAAATTAATCAACAAAATAGCGATAGGCGACGATTATATCAGCGAGAACAGAAAGAATTTAAAACAAAGCGTGATAATTTATATGCAATAACCGCTGAATACAGACTACAGTTCTAAAAAGAAAATAAGTCACTGATAATATCTTGAAATTAAAACAATTCCTTAATAATATGGTTTAACTTCTAAGACAGCTTGCTAAAGCCTTTATAAAGCCTAATTGGTATATAATGATAGATATAATTAATTATGTTAATATACAATACTTTGACGGACTGTCCTGTTAATATTTTGGCCACGATTCTCCTATTTGGTTCAGCAGTCAAGGTTCGATTCTTGCAAATAGCAAAATATACTTTACAATAAAAAAATATTGATATATTTTACAAAGGGTATCAAGTACTACAGTTAATTGTTCAGTTTTTGTCATTCTTCTTTTTATAATATCCGCTATTGCTATAACTAAACTAGAGATTTTTTATGGATTATTCGAAAATTAACAACTGGGAATCGAACCTGTGAAGTCATATGCCGTAAAGCGTGTAATGAATATTCTACTTTAAAATAATCGACAAAGGTAGCCCATGTATCAAATACATACAAAACTATTTCTTTTAATTCTTTGGTACCATAGGTATACTTACTACTTAGTATGTAATACGGCCTCCGTGATAGTCCGATAAACTTATTCATGGTCACAGTGAGAGACCGCAATTTATTCCCTTATTTGGCAGATCCGGTCATACGCATTAGCATAACTGAGGTTACGATACAAAAATTCTGTTCCCGATGCTCCAGAGATCTGTTCCAAGCCAAAAGAAAATGGCGAGAAATAAAAATACACCGTTTTTACTATACAAATGAAAGTACTTGTTAAATAAAACTATCTTTTCGGATTATTTCGCGGATTTATTTTGATTTTTGGTTCCCGACGTTTTGGTTTTATTTAATAATGTCAAACATTCGCGTAAATCTAAGAAAGTATTATAAAAGTACTTGTGTTTACAAAGAGATATGTATAATCGCCTTGTGTTTTAAAATATGAGCTTACGTTTAGATAAAATTGTTGATGCAATTTTACGTATAGTGGATATATGAAAGCTTTTTCATATATTCAGTCTGACTATTTCAGTATTAAAACTATATCATTTGATGAATACGAAATATTTTTAACAATGAAATATCTAGAAAAAAAGTATGAAAATTGTGGTGGTAAATCTGATTGTACAGTGTGTCAGAGTTCACAATTTAAATCTTGATGAGTAAAAAAATATTATATGAAAGAAATACTTTAAATTAAATATAAGCACTAATCTTCATGCATCTTAATTATGTATTAAACAAAATGTTTTTATATAATGGCTTTTGCAAGTTTGTTTGAATTCGTAGCTTTTATACTGTTCTCGTTTAGTAGATATCACCACACAGATGGAGTGACCAGACCAAAGTAAAAAATCTGTAGTTTTGGCTTTCATTGTTATCTTATACATTGTGCATAATATATTGTCTAAGACCCACTGTTTTATATTTATTTACATTAAAGTCACAGTTTCATCGTAATATATTTATAGATAATACACACACACGCATACACACACACACACACACACACACATACACAGACACACATACACACTCCTCTCCTTTAATTGCTCACACACATTACACTCATTACACAAATACTTCTTACAGTCATGCATTACAAATCTTAAGAGAGAGGAATTATATATTTAGTAATATTAATTAATATCTTTAGTATGTAATTCTTTATTATTTTTTTTTGGTAATATTTATGTCACCTAACCGTGGGGATATGGCGCTGACAGCTGATGCACAGGTCTCCTAGTTCGGCTGCAGATGCTATGTTTTAAATATTTGTACGAGTATGTACCAAATTAGATTAAGTAAGTGTTAAGCAAATATCTGGATGTACTTACTATCTTTTGGAAATAAAGAACTTATTATTATTATTATTATTATTAATACCGATTTAAATAAACTCTTTCCACTTATTCTTGAGCTTTAAACACGTATTTGTGGCTTCTTCGATCCCAAGCAATGAATGCAAGATTTATAGAGGTCGCAATCTATTCTTTACAAAACTTGGGGCACTGTACGTTGATCGACTACGTATTTATTCAAGAGCACTAAATGGGGCACCTATTCACATATTCCTTTCAACATAAATAATAACGTCTGTTTAGTGATGCGATGTGCGTATCCGAAGATATCAATTGGTTTGTATTATTAACATTCATTCAACTGAATTTTTATGTCACTACTGATTTACCAAGGGCTTGCCCGGTTTTTTTTTAATATTAATAGAAAAAATCCACTAGTTATTTGAGGCTATGACAGCTTTATAAAGCTTTTAAAATTTATAAAGCTATTAATATGTCAATCTACAATCGTTAACGAATAAAATTATTTAATGTGAATTAAATTAAGCTAGTGCTCGTCCAATGGTCTAAATTCCATAATGATAATTTTTTTATAGATAACATTATTATAGCTTGTCAATAATTACTAAATTAAAAAAAAAAACAAAATCGGTTGTCAAACAGAGAGGAAAAGGTACTAAACTGATTTGTATGACTTTTAACGTTAAATCTTCTTATAACTAAGAAAAATATCTGTATATTTCATGAATTCACTAAAATCTAAATGAATATCAAACCCAAGCTATAAATAGCAATGTGAATGAATGCCACTACAACAGTAGGGCTACCAATATTAACATTGTATAGCGTCAATCTATACATATAGATTACTAGCGGCTCACCCTCGCTTCGCTCGGGTTCGTCGCTAGGTACGTTTTAAATAGATATAAAAAGAAAAAATCTTTCTTTCTCACATTTTAATTATATGTTTTAATACTTACCTATTCCGGACTAAGAGAAATCCAAAAATTAAAATATCATAAAAATTGGAACGCGGTCGAACGGGATAAAAAGTATCCTATGTCCTTCTCCTGGCTCTAAACTACCTCCCTGCCAATTTTCAGCTAAATCGGTTCAGCCGTTCTTGAGTTATAAGCGAAGTAACTAACACGACTTTCTTTTATATATATAGATAAGAAAATTGTATCTAAGCCGAATCTGTACATTAAATATTTTTTGGAAAATATCATTGAAATAAACATTATTATCGATACAGAGGCCGAATCTATAATTATTAGAATTTTTGTCTGTCTATCTGTCTTTCTGTTACCGCATCACAGAAAAACCACTGGAGGGATTATGATAAAATTTGGTATGGTGATAGCTGGGCATCCGGGTCAACATATAGGATCCTTTTTCTGCGGGAAAATATCTCATTTCTGAGAAAAAATAAAAACCTACAAGATAAGACTATTATACTAATATGCAAAACCTAAGAATTTGATTTTTGGTCTTCTGAACGAGGGTGGAGCCGCGGGAAATGCTAGTCGTGCATAAGATGTTTCAATGAATAAGTTATGCCTTAAATATGTTTTTATTTAACTTTGAAAAAATCTACGATATATAACTAGACAGAGTAATAATATAAAAATACTAGCAAAACCCGCGACTACGCCCGCGTCCAATCTACAAAAAAACTCTTTTGGCTTTATGTTATACAGCGGATTTACCCTCGCTTCGCTAGGGTTCGTCGCTATGTATAATATTTATACAATATTGTTCATACAAAAATACTAAAGTTGCGATAAAAAATGGGTGGTGGGAGTAGGAGGTTGAAAAATACTTTACGACCTATTCTCATACCTACCAAATATAAAAAAATCATTAAATTCAGTCGAGCCGTTTCGAAGGAGTGCAACCACAAACAACGTGACACGAGATATTTATATATTAGATAGGTGCTTATAAAATCGAAAAATATTATATGTAAAAACATTTTATATCTATATTTGATTAAGTATAAGATAAAGAAACGTTAAACTGGAATATAAAAGAAGCTGTCAAAGTGAAGATTTCTAGAGAAACTCTGCAGCGTCTTTATTCTGAAATTGAATAGCGTAAGGAATATAAATTGTTAATTCTGTCTTCTTTGTGATACACTGCATGATTAAATCTTTGTACACTTAAGAATTTCATGGGAGCTGATTTTCATATGAAATTTTTCTTTTCTTTTTTTTTAATAATTCTGAATACGTATTCATTTTTTTTATAGAAAAAAGAGGCAAACGATCAAACGATCCACCTGATGGTAAGTGGCTATCGCCGCTCATAGACATCTGCAGCACACGAGGAGTTGCGAATGCGTTGCCGGCCTTTAAGGGATTATATTATACTAGGCATGGGCCGCGGCTCGGCCCGCGGTCAGCTGACCAAAAAACAAATTCTTAGGTTTTACATATTAGTATACTCTTACATTGCAGTTTTTGTATTTTTTCTCAGAAATGAGATATTTTCCCGCGGTAAAAAGTATCCTATATGTTGACCCGGATAACCAGCTATCATCATACCAAATTTCATCAAAATCCCTCCAGTGGTTTTTCTGTGATGCGGTAACAGACAAACAGACAGACAGACAGACAAAAATTCTAATAACTATAGATTAGGCGTCTGTATCGATAATAATGTTTATTCCAATAAGATTTTCCAAAAAAAATTTAATGTGCAGATTCGGCTTAGTTACAATTTTATTATATGTATAGAAGATTCATACTTCATTGAAGTTCTTTTACGTTTTTGTGGCTTCACATGACAGAGGAAGTTACGTTGTTGCATTCTCAGTATATCTTTTCTTTAAAAGAAACACTCTTCAGGAATACTTAAATTATATTCTGAGATTTTATACCGATATAATTTAAGAAGAAAGCACATCTATTGATAAATTAACGATTATTACAATTAATAGTGGATATCAAATGTTATCTGACAACTAGTCTACTACTGATAAGTAATAAGTATATTATATAATTCTTCTTTATACTATACATATATTTTTATATACTTATACTAAATATATAAACATAGCAAAACATAGAAACAACAGACACAAAACAGTAGCAAATATAATGAAGTGTCATATTAAAAGTTCAACCTGCATGAGTATTAAAAGTTTGTCGCCAAAGTCGCAGTACGTAGCTGACTGGTGGAACTTTCAAGGTATTCCATTCAATTTGGCAGAACTGAATAATTCATATTTTCATTAAAACTGCCGTGAATTCGAAAATGGACCAATAAGGTAATGAAGCATAACAATCGTCTGTAAAGCATAGCAAAAATACTTTGTTTTATAAATGTAATGAAATCAATTAAGTATGTACCTATTATTGTACAAAAAAACGTGTGTATATACTTATGTACATAGGAAGTTATACTTCTTTGGCGTAAAAGAATAAAAAAAAGCTAAAGATTTCATCCCGTATGTCACAACTCTCTGTTTGTAAAAGGAATGCTGTTAACTTTATCATGTCGCTTTTTGGCTGTCGGTGTGAAAATCGTACTGTCATAATTTTTCCCAAACGTGCCAAAAGAAGTAGAACTTCAAAAAAAGTCCAACAATATGTGTTATGTACATAAAAATTGTATTTAATACATATATTATGTAGTCTAAGTTAATCAAATATTTATAACTAAATGTATTTTTAAGTTTGGTAGAGGGTTTTTCATTGTGTGCTTTGTTATATATAGCCCTAATATGGCTCCAATTCTTCAAACTTGCTTGGTAGCTATTGCAGCTTGGGTAGTGGTATCTGGTGTGATCACTGAAATAAAATGCGATATAACAGAGATACTCAGATCCTGACACTAGTGGCTGCTACTTGCGCAAACGCATGCCTATCAATCTAATCCAATGTATTTGACACAAAGCCCGTACTTTTTCATTCGTGTTTGTTTATTGACGTGAAGCAAACATTTCAGCTTATATTATGTCTTATATTTATCTTTTAATGTTTATATTACCTTTTTCTCTCCTTCTCGCTCTGTACTATGTTAAACTGTATGTATTGTATATATTATAATCTGTATATGTTTATTATGTATTATGTTAATTTGTATTTATTATAATATGCATAATTAGGCGTAATTACCGACTTGTGCGAAGTGTACATTTTCTTACTATTAATTAAAGTAACATGCCACCTGCATCTATACAAGTATCAACATACATATCTAAATATTACAAGCAGAACTAAGGATATAATAAATAAACGAATTTCCTGTACAATATGATAGGCAGGTATCAACTGAAATTTACATTTATAGTGAGCTTATCATTAAGGAAGACCGACTGTTCCGCGGTGAACTATGACTGTTGCCGTCTCACTGGCTTTATTTAATGGACTCTATCCGAGCTGAATAATTTCCCATTATTTTTTACACCCATATGAACTTTCTACCTGCTTTCTCGTCACTAAAACTTCGAAAAACTATTTTCTATGATTTTTTTTAAATAATGATATTCTCAATTCTGGTAATAATGTTTTTTTATATGTATATTAAACTGATAAAATATTTTTTTTCAATGAATATGTGTTATTCATTATACCTATGTATTAGTAATGCTTTGTATTGCTATGTAATATACTATAAATAAATAAATATGTTGGGACATTAAGCAGCTAAAAGCTACGAGGCTTGTGTTATGGATACCAGATAGTTGATACACTACACATATATAACTTTAAATACATACATATTATAAATATAAACACCCATGACTGGAGTACAAACATTCGTGCTCATCACATAAATGAATGCCCCCAGCGGGACTCGAACCCGCGACCGCTGGCACAGCAAGTAGGGTATCACTACAAACTGAGCCAAACATGTCGTCATGTAAAAAATATTATAATAGACTATGTATATAATTATATGGAATACACATTTTTACTTCAAAATAGGTTTCTCCATGAAAAATATATATAACCTAATCATTTACTCGTGCGATGAGAGAATTGAAAGGTCTGTGTATACAAAAATACGAAGCCTGCGGTATAAAGCGTGTACATTAAAGGTATGAAATAGACGTGAATTATTCTGAGCGCCGAGGGGCATCTTTAGCTCGCTTTTGTTTTTAATGCAGTCGCTATAGCACGTAATAGATGGATGTCCAGTGGTGTTTTTATAGAACTAGTTTTTCCGCTCGGATCTTATAGTTTTTGTTGAAAATTCTTTATATTAATTTTATTTTATAGTATGAAATGTGTTAAGAACATATTGTAAAACAAGGTGATTTTTTAAATTGACATGACTTTTTTATTTAAGAGTAGTAGTTTAGTAGTATGAACCGATTGAAATATAACATCTTAACTTAAAAGTTTACCACAATACATTAGTGAAAACCGCACCCAAATCAGTTAAGTCGTTTCTGAATGCGCGCACAAACGCACAGACAAACAGACAAGAATTCTAAAAATCATTGTTTTGGATTTTACAGCGATCAGTTACACTTTTATTAGGTATGTGTACCTAAGAAATTATGTTCAAGGCTAAAATCTCGATATTAAAAAAAATATATAATTAATATTGTTTCGAGAACTTTGGGAATACGTAAAAGTTAAGTTGCTTGTTAAAGAGAAGGACCTTACGTTATATAAAAGCGTAAAAAGACCGACTTCCACGCTCGAAGTCGGTGCCAGCCGATGCAAAGCAAATCTAGTATATTTCGATACGTAAAATTCCTGTCACAGACACACACATAGCCTGTTTGATGAGCTCCAACCCCTTTTATGTTTTTTTACTGAAATTTTCCGCATTAATTTCTAAGTACTAACCAATTTAACCTAAATTACATTAACTCAAAAGACTATTAGAAAATAATTACACTTTACTAAAACTAAAATGAATTTCAAATATAATTTTATTATCAAATAATTACCGTGGTAATATTGTTTCAGACAACGTACGTAAAAGGCCTGTTTGAAAGAGACGGTTAAAGGTATGTAATAGAGGAAAATTACTGAGCGTCAAGAGGCAAGCTGGTTTTGTTTTTAATGCACAGTCGCTGTAAACAACGATGTTATTATGGCCAGCTGGAGATCCACTGGGTTCTTTCAGAATATAGCTTTATTTAGCTAAATATTAAAATATATAACATTCTTATAATATGGTATAAAGCAACATCAGTGGTATAATTTTGGACATAGAAATCATAATTTTTAGGAAATTCTGTAAGACTTTAAATCATGCTGTTTTTACTACAGTATTGTAAATAAAAGTGAATTAAACTAATTTTAAAAACAATTTCAAGTAAGCTTAGTAACTGACTGATAAAAATAACTATCTTAACTGAGTAAAATGACAGCTTAAATTCTCACAAGCCATTTCTAATATGTTGTGAATTCCTGGCGATCAGGTATAAAGTATAAACTATATGAACTGTATCTTATACCATATAAACTCCTTTATTTCCCCACGATAAAACATGGCTATTGGCTGTCAGAGCTCCTCTAAAACCAATCAATTGTTTTTTTCTGTTCTGAATCACAGGGCTCTTTTTCCTATGATAAAAGTAAGTCCATCTTTAAGTTCTCTATTCACTAGTGAAAGTTTAATTGAAATCGGTTCAGCTGTTAAGACTCAAAAAAATTAAAAACTGTTTTGGTATTGCATAATGACCTCGGTTTGTGTTCAGTTTAGAAATCAATGACAGACATTTTAATCTATATTTATATCTGAAAATATCGTTATTTATTGTTTTATTTTGTTTGTCAACGTTATCTATACTTATATTATAAAGAAGTAAGTTTGTGAGTTTGTGGCGTTGTAGGGAGTAATCCCTTGCTCTACTGAACTGATTTAGATGGAATTCGATAAGAAGATAGTTTGAGACCCTGGGAAGGACATAGGATTCTTTTTATTCAATTATTCAATAATTAAGAGATTGAAATGGGGATGAAACATTGTATGAATCAAGCCAGTTATTATTATAACTGCTGCACTAACGCTGAAATTATTCATAAGTATAACTAGGTACTTAAAACTATTAAAATAATAAAAGAAAATAAAAAAAGAACTACGAAAATTACAAGGACCACAGGTAATTTTCTTCGCTTAAATCCTGAGTTCATTTACTGCAAAAGATCTCTAAACGATATACGGTATCCTATAATGCAAATTCATTCAAGCACTATACATGCTTATTCGATTTGCTATTCAATATGTATGACGTGATATTGATTTAATACTGAATTATTAACAAATAAATTGAACGTAAATGTTATTTTTAACTTATTTTTCTTTAATACTTCCTTAGATTTACGCGAATATTTGACATCTATACCTCTATACATATAATAAAATTGTAACTAAGCCTAATCTGTACATTAAATATTTTTTGGAAAATCTTATTGAAATAGACATTATTATCGATACAGAGGCCGAATCTATAGTTTATAAAATTTTTGTCTATGTGTCTATCTGTTACCGCATCACGGGAAAACCACTGGATAGATTTTGATGAAATTTAGTATGGTGATAGTTGGTTTTCTGGGTCAACATATAGGATACTTTTTATCGCGGAAAAATGTCTCATTTTTGTGAAAAAATACAAAAACTACAATGTAAGAGTATACTAATATGTAAAACATAAGAATTTGGCTTTTGGACATCTGAACGCGGGCGGAGCCGCGGGCAATGCTAGTTCTAAAATAAAACGTATATACATAAATATAAGTTATATTACAGTTTTAATGTTATACATAAAAAAGTTTTATACTTCAGTCTAGTATAACATCATTATACATTTCTCTTGAAAACACTACAATAATTTTTTGTACTATAATAAAAATTCACACAACTGAAAATTCAGTACCTATACGTACATATTTGGCAAGTGAGTTGGCATCGGTTAAGCGAACTTTTGAGAAATTACCGACTATCGAGATGTATACATTCAACGCAAAGAGCATTCGAAAATTCGTAGTTGGGGCAATAGAACGGTACATTAAGCAGGGTGCAGACATGTTATTGTAGGAATATCTTTCAACTTTATGGGTTGTGAAGATTTTGCTGCATTATATTGCATGTTTTCCCGCTTTGAAGGGATTCGGTATTTTCAGAGTGAACTTAGACGGGATAAATATTTTGTGTGAATAAAAATTTGTTAATAGTAAGAATTTTACTAACAGTACTTCATTTATTTTCATATCTTAGACTAGTGACTCACCCTCGCTCTGCTCGGATTCGTCTCTACTTACGTTTTAACGTTTAGTATAGATTTCTTAGAGATGAGATATTTTCCCGCAGTAAAAAGTATCCTATATTATGTTGACCCGGAAAACAAGGTATCATTATACCAAATTTCATAAAAATCCCCTCCAGTGGTCTTTCCGTGATGCGTTCACAGATAGACAAACAGATAGACAAAAATTGAAAAAAAATCGGCCTCTGTATCGATAATAATAAGATTTTCCAAAAAATATTCAATGTGCAAATTTGACTTAGAATTTTATTATATGTATATATAGATAAAAGAAACATATTAACAAAAACTAAACATCATTATGTATAAGAATTTTATTTCTATTCAAAATAGTAAATAAAAAAAATCATAGTTCTCATAATATTACATTTAAAGGCCAAGTCAATTTAATTTAGTTCAAGACTGAGGTTAAGCTTTTGTTCTAGCTTGTAGAGTGGACCGTATCTTTTTATTTAACTTTTTCTCGGTGTAATAATATAAGTTAAGATTCACCTCTATCCATCTTTATACACTCGTCTAGATATTTTACGTTCTGTAAATCTGGAATACGAGATTATTAAATTCCTTATTTGAGGAACGTCCAGTGCAGAAGAGACGATTTCCCAGAGTAAATATGTTTACTATAGACGAGATTTAAGAAATACGTACAAACATACAAAAATTGAAACATACAATATAAGGTTAACAAACATTTATTGTTAATTATTAATGTAATCTTATAATATTAAACAAACAATTCTTGTATATATATATATATATATATATATATATATATATATATATATATCTCAATATCTTTTTTTTGGCCAAAAATTCCGAGCAAAGCACGGTCGCCCAGGTACTATATATATATATACAAGATATATATATATATATATATATATATATATATATATATATATATATATATATATATATTTATTTCGTGTATCTCGGAAACGGCTCTAACGATTTGAATCAAATTTTATATTTAGATAAAGTTTCGCTTTTTAAGTCTATCTATATAGGTGTCTTTTTTGAAAAAACGTACTTTTTGTATCTTTTCAGCAGCACAGAAGTTAAATGAGAATATTTTAATTGTTCTATTAATATCGCCGAGCTGGTCCCCTGATATAAGGAGCTTAGACAAGATATTATTCTACATTCATTAAAAAATTGAAAAACAAGATATTATAAATTAAAATATTTTTTCTTCAAAATCAACAGTTTTTCTTATTTCAGGCGACTGAATTATTGCGGATTAACAATTTTATACCATCTATCTATCTACACTCGCAACCTTTTATAATTCTCATTTTCAAATACTAAACAGCTATGATTTGTTGAGTCGCTGATAATAAAAGTAAATATTACAGTCCATACCTGAGTTACAATGTTACTTTTGTATGGTGCTCAGTGATAAATGAGCGGACAGCCCACCTGATGGAAAGGTGTTACCTATCGCCCATAACACCCACGATTCATGCACTTAGGTTTTATGTAACAGCTTATGTAAAAATGCAGAACCGCAGGTGCGTTGTCACTACGAGGACTAAGATGGTATGCCTCTTCATGTAATTGCGCTGGCTACCTTATCCTTCAAACCGAAACACAACAATGTATTCATTGTTGCTTGGCGGGAGATATAGATAAGGGGGCGGTACCCATCCAGTCAGACTCCTCAGGCTTGACAGAATCCTACCATCGGTAAAATTTTCCACTATCTCGATAATTTTCCACTATGTCGACATTTTTATCCGTTATGTCGCTAACGTACCCACCCCTGCTTCGCTCTGGTGTGTCCAAATTGCCTAACTATAGCCGATAAAGTAACTCAACAGCCATTTTTTTCGACTTCAATTAGATTTATTATGTTTTCTGTCAGTAAGTACATTTTCAAATTACATTATCGGAATAAAAAATAGCATATATCACTCTGCGGTAATATAGTTTATTATTAATGAAATCATTTTCAGATACAGATCAGTAGTTTTAGCGATTATCCCTACATACAAACTTATAAATTTAAGCTTTTTATAATATTAGTTTAAATTTAGTTACAGCGTTTAAAAAGGACTAATAAGATTTTCTTATTCACAGAAAGAAATTAAACAAATTAAATCTGACGAAACGTTTGGCTCAGTTTGTGACCCTACTTGCTGCTGCCGGAATTCATTTGTGTGATGACCACGAATATTTGTACTCCAGTCATGGGTGTTTATATTTATAATATGTATTTATTTAAAGTTATATATATGTGTAGCGCATCAACATATCTCGTATCCATAACACAAGCCTCGTAGCTTACCATGGAACTAGATGGTGCTGTGTGTTAATGTCCCAAGATATTTAAAAAACTAAATAAAGTGTAATTAGCTTTTTGATTAGCAACGACTTAAAACCGTAACGCTTTTGATGCAAATTACACACCGTACGAGTCTCGACTATTAACGAGACCAGTTTGTAACTAATGTTAATTTATTAGAAAGCCCGTTAGTCCTGCTTCTAAAAGTCATAAATGTAGCACCCCAATTACCATGTTGGAGAAATTGAGATCGCAAAAACTAAAAATATGTGAAGAAAACTTTTATGAATATTGTCTCATAGCTAAAGTCAACCTATGTATAATGATTTTCTTCTGCTATCCTTTGTGGTGGTTTGTTAGTACAACTCTTAAATTATAACTTTTAAACTACGGCTTCATCTTGCTTCGCTCAAGTGCGTCGCTAAATACCTTTTGTATATAAATAGTACTAGCAGAACCCGCGGCTACGCCCGCGTTTAATCTACAAAAAAACTCTTTGGTTTTATGTTATACAGCGAGCTATTGTATTCAGCCCTTTTTAATGTCCCACTGCTGGGCACGGGCCTCCCTTCAATACGTGGGGGGATCAGGTCATAGTCCACCACGCTGGCCAAGTGCGGGTTGGCGGACTTCACATGTCTTTCGGAAACTTGGTAGGTTCTCTCAGACATGCAGGTTTCCTCACGATGTTTTCCTTCACCGTAAGGCAAGCAGTAATCATGTTAGAAATGATTCGCACATGAAAATATCAGAGGTGCGAGACCCGGGATTTGAACCCGCTTCACTCGGTGTCCCAAGCGAGCGTGTTACCACTGGGCTACCACTGCCTTTCAACATTATATAAATACAGCGAGCTATGTATTTATATGATGTTGTTCACGCAAGTAGTATTTACTAAAGTCGCGATTAAGAAATGGGGGTGGGGGTAGGAGGGTGAAAATTACTTTATGACCTATTCTCATACCTACCAAATATATATATACAAAAAAAAATCATTTAAATCGATAGAGACGTTTCGGAGGCATGCGACCACAAACACCGTGACAAAAGATATTTATACAGTAGATTTGATATAGACAACCCCAATTTTAAGCTACAAAATTTATTATTAATTAATTATTATTAATTATTAATTAATTGTAGCATATGTGTTACTCCAGTTCTTATTCTATTTGTGTACTAAACTTTATCAAAATTCGTCCTTCATTTCAGCACGTACATGTTACAAACATACACATATATGAACTTTCGTATCGGTAGTAGTAATATAATGATATTCGGTAGTATTTTCGTTATAAATCATCATAAAATACCGAAACTTCACACTTATCGAAAGCTTAGAACTAGTCTGAAAGCTAGTTCTGAGCTTTCGATAAGTAAGATAAGAAAATGTGCGAGAAACTTTAAAAGCATCTTTTGATATTGTTTAACTATGTATCTATCCAGAAGGTTTAAACCAGAGGTCATTCTACAATCATTGAATAATAGAAATATTCTCTTTTCGTCGTGTCTAAGTCCCCTGTAATAATTTAATATTCCTATATAATATACTAGCGACTCACCTTCGCTTCGCTCGGGCTTGTCCCTAGGTTGATTCCCCATGCAAACTTTCATCCCCATTTTCACCCCCTTAGGGAAAGGTGTCCGGAATAAAAAGGTCTCAAACTATCTTCTTCACAAATTTCATCTAAATCGGTCAAGTAGTTTTGAGTTTATTCGTTACAAACATACAAAAATACAAATCTTTCCTCCTTATAATAGTATTGTAGATAAAAAAAAATATGTTGCTCACTTTTCCGTTATTTACCTTATTTATCTTACCTTACCTTCTATCTTTAAATACCTTTTGTTTATCTTTCCTTTTCACACACATATCTGATTGCAGAACACCCCTTTTGAAGTAAGACAACTGGAGTGTAAGAACCAATGTGTTGGAAAAAATCCTTACGTGTGTGGACTTACCCGCATTTTAGATCAGGGCTTAGATCACAGTTCTATTGCGCAGAAATGATCTTCTGTAGATATAAATACATACTTTTGTTTTGAACCGTAATGTTAGTAAAGCTTATATAAATATTTCAGTTTTCTTATAAAAAGCTCAGTAAGCATAGATTTTTCCATCTATTTTCTAATATTTGTATAATTTATGAAAATATAAGTTTTTTACTTTATTTGTCTTAAAATATAAACCAAACTTTAGTTTTATTGTTTTATTGTATGTTTTATATTTAGGATTCATACTTTTTTTGTTTGTGCTAAAATCACAATTTTCCCCATACACGTTTCAGGTCAAAAGTATTCCTCCGCAAGCAATCTGTAAATAATTATTAAATTATATTAAAATATATTTAAAACTAGCAAGAAATAAAAAAAACTTACAAGTCACCATATAAATGTATTGCAAATGGTTAAAATCCAATATGTACATCCATCGCTAAAACTTTACATTTACCTTTAAACAATTTAAACAAAACTAAATTAAAGATACTTATTTCACATATCTACTGTATAATGTAGCCTAATAGCTATAGATATTGCTATATCAAACAAAGCGTTCACCTTTCTATTGTGTGCAGCTCGAGCCCAGTATAACCGTACAAGCGGTGCATTGTTGCATTTGAGACGAAACATTTGTTGTAAGATCGTGAATCTCACGCTTCGATTATAATAAATGCGATTGATGCTCCCGTTATCCATTGAAATGGAAAAAAAAATTTTTTGCTAGCAACTAACCCTTGCTATACTTACTTTGTAGTTGCCTTATGTTTTTATAATATTAGTACGTAAGCCACTAAAATTCGCTTGGCAGATATTTGTTTTTTTTTTGTGAAAAATTGTGTTTCTTTCAGAAAATACATCTGTGTGGATAAACTTAAACGGCAAAACCTTATCTAAATGCAAAATTTAATCTAAAACATTAGAGCCGTTTCCGAAATACACGAAATAAATTTATATATACACAAGAATTGCTCATTTAATATATCAGATATAAAAGTCCACTGAAAGGGTCTTTTAGAAAAAAAATTGTTACTAACAGCAGCCTATGTGTTATTCTAGGTCTATCTGTGATTTTATTGTTGAGGTATTATCCCCATTCGTCCATCATTCAATCTATCCAGCCGTTATAGCGTGAATGAGTAACAAATATACACATACGTACAAATTTTCGTATTTATTATAATACGATTACATTATAGTGTTCTGTGTCTATTTTTTACCTTAGCTTTTTTAAAAGCCTTTATGCACTAGTGTAAAAGTTAAGTAAAGGAAAATATCCACTTTTTATTTTACACCTTTATCCACATACACAAAGCAAAAAAGCAAAAAGATATGAAACAATAGGCGGCCTTATCGCTAAATGAGCGATCTCTTCCAGGCAACCTCAGGGAAGAGGAAAACTAAAGAGGGATGTACCTGATTTAAATAGTAATTAAAATTTAAAGTCCTTAAGAATAGATACTTATGTAAAAAACATATTTTTAACGATTATACTATGAACTGTAACGATGCATGACTAATGTGATCGCCTATAGATTATCAAAATGGGTCAAGCCGATTCAGGGGAGAAGGATATCGAAGACAAGGATGCCGAAATTTTATATGTATTCAGCCCTTTTTAACATTTCACTGCTGGGCACTGGCCTCCCTTCAGTACAAAGGGGATCAGACCATAGTCCACCACGCTGGCTAAGTGCGGCTTGGCGGACTACATATGACTTTCAGAAACTTGTAAGGCTCTCTCAAATATGCAGGTTTCTTCACGATGTTTTTCTTCACCGTAAGACAAGTGGTAACACATGAAAATATTAGAGGTGCGAAACCCGCGATTTGAACCCGCTTTACTCGGTTTCCCAAGCGAGCGCATTACCACTGGGCTATCACTGCCTTCGATTTTATATAGAAAGATTATATATATATATATATATATATATATATATATATATTAGTATCGCTGAGTCTCTTTTAATAGTTTTTCTCAAGGTTGAGTCAATTTTTCCGAACACTAGTTCTTAGTTATTAGTTACTAGACTACTGTAATATTTTTATTGCTGAATAAAAGTTTGAACTTCTATATGGAAAACTAATAAGACTACTTTGCTCCATATTATCCCTCTTTTCTAAAGCTCTGCACTTTTAGAATGCTTTAGTGACTTTTATTTTGCCGACATCAAAATAAGTTAAGAAATATGTAACAGCATGAAATCATATCATTTATTTGTAGAACAATATTCTACCTCGAGTTCAAAAAGATAATTCTTACTTAAGCCTTGGCCGGAATTGGCGGGTGAAACTCGGCGATTGATCTTTTCTAAGAAGTTTTGTTGTTTATAGGAAGTGTGTATCTTCTATAAATTTATTTCGTTAGCCTTTTATTATCCGCATTAACTTTTATATATTTGTTTATAGATTAAACAAGTAGTAAAAGCTTTTCGAAAGTTTCCGAGATTTTATTGTAAAATTGTATCCCAACATTTCCCATAAACGGTATTATTTGGACTCATCTTAGGTATATCGATTTATTTTTAAATGATGTTGCTTTATTTATATGACCATCACAAATAGTAAAGAAATATATTTTTTTATTATTATAATATGATGATGTTCTCCTAGCCGATTCCGGCCACGGCGGCCAATCTCAATGAGATTAGCCAACTGCGCAGGAGATATTATAGTGCTCAAGTGTACGCGCAGACACAAGTGCACTCTCTATTCCTATCACTCTCATACTCCGGTGGGACGACTGCTTGACACGACCAGTGAGAGTTAAGGCGCAGGACCGACGGCTTTACGTGCTCTCCGAGGCACGGGGGTGAAACACCGCCAACTTCCCAACTCCGGGCTGTTACTGAGACTTTCTATACAGAAAGACTCAATAACTAAACTTGGCCCGGCCCGGGACTCGAACCCAGGACCTCCGGGTGTGCAGCCGTGCATGCTAGCCACTACACCACCGAGGCAGTTAATATATGTAATATATAAGCAAAAATCATATAATCACATTGTTTTTTTAGCGTCTCCGTAATTCAAAAAAAGCTCCGTAAAAAGCTATCGCATAATATACTACATACATATTAAAATATGCACTTGACTTAAAAAATCTTCATTTTTAAGTAAAAAAAGTAAGGATTGCAAGAAAATAAACAAAAAGATTAGAATTTTTATTGACTCAATTTAAATCGGAGATCGTGTCATTTTTATAATCGCTTTTACAAGGGATAGGGACGACCCTTATGAATCTCTTCTTAGTAGGTACTTCTGTCGGCTTTACGAAATCGTTTGATATGCCTTTTTAGATAAGATACGTGCAATTAAAATAAACTGTTTCTTTTTTGCTTTCTACAACATATATTTAAATGAATTTAAAATATACATATATATATATATATATATATTACAATAATACTAGTGACTTACTCTCGCGTTGCTTTAATGCGTACCTAAATGACTAATAGTATAACAGGTCTGTGTACTAAATCTCATCAAAATCGGTCTAGCCGTTTCAGAATGAAGGACAATCGATGCCCTCGGTAAATATCGATGCGATCCAGGATTCTCGTATAAATGAGTATAGTATTCAATTCTCGTATTATAGGAGTCCAAAAATGTAGTGAAACGAATCTGTTGCTTTAAAATTGGCACTTCTTTGAAATTAGCTACGAGGTTAAATATCGTAATTTTCAATGTTTTTTCTCAGTAAAGACAATAAAGGGAGCAATTTTTAAAAGCAGCCTCAAAAGACCTGACCCAATTCATCGGGCTTTCTCGCAAATTGGCCTGTAATAAAGAATAATAATAACTTTATTAATCCTCTTCGCAAAATTCATTTCGCCAAAAGCGTTCAACTCTCCATTGTCGAGATTGATTTCAAAAGAGAGCTACTATTAACGTTTTAGAGAGCTTTGGTGCCTTTCATACCTTTTTTACAAAAAATTAACACTGGTTTTATTATAGAAAGAAGTATTTCTTTTCTGATACAATCAAAACAATGTATTTGTTACCAAAAATGGGTAGAGATTGAATTTTATTTAATTCGGAAGATACTTAATTCTGTAATTAATTCAATAGTAATGCAATAAGATGTTCGTACTATCATATAAAGTGTTTGCAACAATATTTTAAAAATATGCCGTAACGTAGCGAAAAAGAATAATAAATAGACAGACAGTTATATATATATATATCGCTTCGCACGCTCTAGGTACATTTTAATGGTTAGGTTAGATACATAGGTATGATGAGTCATTGTGGGTTCTATTGTAATATGTGTTTTCCCGTGGGAATGAGGTAATTTAGCGCGATAAAAAGTGGCCTATGTCTCTGTCCAACCTTTTAACTATCTCAAAATCACGCCAATCTGTTACCCTGTTTCGACGTGAAAGAACAAACAAATAAACACACTTTAAATTTATAATATTAATATGGTTATGGAAGTAGATATACAAATGTCTTCATATTCTATATAATCAAATTCTAATATCGATTGTTTTAACCGCTATGTCTAAAAGTATAAAACTTTGAACAAGATATTCTTTCGTAATAAATGATGAATGTTGTAAGGGTTTTTAATAATTCGTTATATTTTAAGTTAAAAAATATACAAATTAATATTATACATAATAATATATGGAAAATGGAAATGCGATTCCAAGCTCACTGCTTATGTAATAAACTTTCAACTATTTCATTTAAAGCTTAAATATTGCAAATAACCGTCACGAGGTTCAAAGAACAATTGAAATCGCTTTTACCTATTCCATAGAACTTCGGCGACTCTATTGTGAAATATTTAATGTTAATATTGAAAGCTAATTCGCTATATACGGAATATGAACCTTTAAAGTTCAAAACTGATATTTAAAAGCTCATTAAATTGAATTTACTAAAGTTAGAGACTTTGTTCTTGAAATTAGATATCTAATAAGTAAGTTATGTTCCAATTATTACTTCTAACAATTAACAATCAAAAACATACCAAACTTTCTAGTTAAAGTTTGCTTAAAATATATTAAGATATTGATATTCGGCTTTTAAAGCAAGCATATGAGTATATTTTATGTATGTACGTGTTATACCATGATTTTTCAAACGCAGGTTCCATTCTAATACAGATGAAATCCTTTAACTTTTGTTTTTAACCTTAAAAATGATATCAATCCTTTTTGCGCCAAGTTTTTACCAATTATGCGTACAAATAATACTAAACAATAGAGAAATTCTGATAACGAGTGTTAGTTTATATGATTTTTAATTGTGTATAAAGAAAATAAATTCTCGCTATCTTTCCAAAAGATAAGAATTCAAGTATTGTCAAGTAATATGGAATTTAAATTTACATGGCACGGATATATATTACTAGGATAAAATATATCCTGTGTCAGCCAAGGTCATCAATCATTTTTGTCAAGTCTTATCTAAAGCCGTTATTTGGTTTACGGGTGAAAAACTAACAATAATCCGAACTTATTAAGAAACAATTACACGTTTAGTATTTAAATATAGGTGTTCAAAAACTTCTTATAAAAGTTATTAGAGGAATAACATGATGTAACAGAAGGCATCGTACTGCATCAAGTGCTGGTGGTTGCTGGTTCTATTCCTTACTACCATTTACTTATATTACAAGTAGCGGCTCACCCTCGCTTCGTTCGGGTTCGAAAAACACAAGCAGATCTATCCCATGGGAACCGTTCATTTTTCCGGGATCAAAAGTAACCCGTTGTTTGACCGGCAATATAAGGTTTCAGCATGCCAAATTTTACTAAATTCGTTGCATAAGTTGTTGTGTACTAAGCTGTATAAGTTACTATAGTTTTTTAACTATCCCACGGGAACTCTTTAATTTTCTGGATTTGTTCTGTTTCACTTCTTACATCCCCCTGACACGGTTTTTAGCATTTTTTTTCTATGTACAGACATTTGACCTCTAAAGTTTTATTATATGTAGGTATAGATATAAATATTTAATCTTATATGTCAGTGTTACTGACAATATTATTATGATGTAATATGGAATATTAACTATGTTTAACACTTACTTTTGAGGGATTACTTATGACCATGGCGCTTGTAACACTGCCGAAATATCGTAACTCTCAAAAGTAAGTGAAACATGGTAAATAACCCGTTTTACACCATACTCGTAAAACTATTATCTATACATATAATAAAATTCTATCTGAGTCGAATCTGTACATTCAATATTATTTGGAAAATCTTATTGAAATAGTAATTATTATCGATACAGAATCCGAATCTATAGGTCTTACAATTTTTGTCTACCTGTCTGTCGTGAACACATCACGAGAAAACAACTGGACGGATTTTGATGAAATTTGGTATGGTGATAGCTGGTTATCCGGGTCAACATTAAGGATACTTTTTACTGCGGGAAAACATCTTATTTCTGATAAATCTACCCTAATCTTAAAATAGCTTGTACTCTAATATAGGTGGAGTACAATATTTTCTTTTAAAAATATCTTTGTTTTTTTCATTCACAACAATTTCAATAGAAAGCTGGTACAATTATCACTTCGAAAACATTTCGATTGCATATTTTAAGTAGTCTATAGAATTTGCTAATGAAATCTTATAAAACGTTCTTTTTATAACAAAAAAAAAATGAAGAAAAGATTAGAATGAGAACAAAACCGTTTCGTTTCGATTTCTTGCATGAATGCAAACTTCGGGTGAATCTAGCTTAGTATTGTCTTCAAGCTTGTCATTGTAGATTTGTTCGGCGACTGAAAAATTTAAATTCACACCGATATTGCTGGCTTTGGAAGCCTAAAGGATATCCTGGAATTTATTTTAACCAGGCTCGTGAAAACGTGTAATAGGAGAATTTTGTACGACTGTTTTTGCGTTTTTAACATTCGATATCCGCTTTACGTGTAGGTTATACACGAGTAAAGTTTTGTTTTGACTTTGTTTGCTCTGGTTGTATAAAGCTTAGTTGTATAGGCATTTTTAAAGAAAAAAAAAAGTATGTTACTTATTCTTAAATCTATACATATAATAAAATTGTAACTAAGCCGAATCTGTACGTTAAATATTTTTTGGAGAATCTTATTCAAATAAACATTATTATCGATACAGAGGCCGAATCTATAGTTTTTAGAATTTTTGTCCGTCTGTCTGTTACCGCATTGTGGAAAAACCACTGGAGGGATTTTGATGAAATTTGGTACGATGATAGCTGGTTATCCGGGTCAACATATATAAGATACTTTTTACCACGGGAAAATATCTCATTTCTGAGAAAAAAAAACAAAAACTGCAATGTAAGAGTATATTAATATGTAAAACCTAAGAATTTGGTTTTTGGTCATCTGAACGCGAGCGGAGCCGCGAGAAATGCTAGTTAAATAAAACAATTAAAATATAATTCTTTTTCATTTCTTTGTTGTGGCTATAGAATCACTGCGACCATTCCTAATATATTATGATCGCCGCATATCGAACTAGAGTAACCCAATGAACCCTCCAGCTATAATAAACTGCAGGAATTGCTTAAGGGTACACTCCATAATACCTGGGCTTAGTAACAATTTCCCAAGATTAATGCTGCGCTTGTGCATCTGTCTCCATACATCTTCTGCAGGTTTGTGTATCACTCAACCTTAGGTTGAACATGTGCATATTTGAGCAGCAGTCTCCTCAGCTCAGAAACCTACGTCCTTTGTTAATGATATAATTTAAATGAAAATATGTTAAATCATTAATAACATACATTATTCCAATCACAAAAATAAACACACTAAAGTTTCAATTTTGTTCTATTATTTTGAAAAAAACTTAAGTGCACGATAAGTTTAAGCTGAAAAAGCTTTTATGTAAACACGTTAAGGTTTCAAAATTGAATGAAACGTGTAAAAGGGGTTCACGGTACCTAGTAATAAACGCAAGGGTCCAAAGCACCTTTAATCAGGCTGTTTCGCTTCGGGGAGGACGCTTGCATAATTCATGATGTACGGTCGCCAACAATTATATCTGTATTTGATTTTAAACTTTAAACTTAGAGAAATACGATTTAAATTCCATGTACAACTGACAAATGCTAATGTCAGTCTGAAGTTGAAATTTCGAAAATATTTATGAAAAAAACATAGCAAGTTCTTTCTGTATATTTATGATTATTTTTTAAATTCGATATTTAGACCGAGTTTGGAGATTATGGCTTAATAAAAGAATTTTTAAAGGAATTACGAAGAGATTTTATATGAAATAAAATGCATATTTTCCATTTTAAAATATTATTTTTATGCTAAAGTAAATTTACTGCAAATTATAAGACAGAACACATAAAACATTTGTTGTTTAATTTAAAAGAAGTTTTGAGTTTTATGCATATCTATATGTATAGATAATAAAACTAGCATTGCCCGCGGCTCCGCCCGCGTTTAGATAACCAAAAACCAAATTCTTAAGTTTTACATATTAGTATACTCTTACATTGCAATTTTTGTATTTTTTCTCAGAAATGAGATATTTTCCCGCGGTAAAAAGTATCCTATATGTTGATCCGGATAACCAGCTACCATCATACCAAATATCATCAAAATCCCTTCAGTGGATTTCCCGTGATGCGGTAACAGACAGACAGACAAAAATTCTAAAAACTATAGATTCGGCCTCTGTATCGATAATAATGTCTATTTCAATAAGATTTTCCAAATAATATTTAATGTACAGTTACAATTTTATTATATATCTGAGTCGAATATGTACATTAAATATTATTTTGAAAATCTTATTAAAGTAGATCTCTTCTAGAGATAAGTCCACCTTTGCCCACATTGGTCTCTGTATTATCTGTGTTACTCTGTTAATATGCAATAAAGAATATATAAATTAGTCATTATTATCGATACAGAGGCCGAATCTATAGTTTTTAGAATTTTTATCTGTCTGGCTCTCTGTCTGGGAAATGCATCACGAGAAAACCACTGGACAGATTTTAATGAAATTTGGTATCATGATAGCTGGTTATTTGGGTCAACTTATGGGATACTTTTTACTGCAAAAAATATCTCATCTCTGAGAAATCTATACTAACCCTCAAAGCGTACCAGGGACGCACCCGAGCGAAGCGAGGGTGAGTCTCTAGTTTTAGAATAAATAAACAATAGAAATTCTAACAAACTCAACATTATTTAGCTTAAACTAGAGTTATTTCAAACATAGTCTTTGTAGCTAAAATGTTGTTTGGGAGACCTCTTAATACTTTAATGGATATAGAGAGACGGGCTTTTATTTTGTATAGTTTAAGCGCACGATACGCGGCAAGTGCGACAAAGCAGTAATTGTGTCTGCACCACACGAGGGTTAACTTGCAGACAGGCTATGCGTTAAAATTCATAAATATTCAGCTTAAAATTTTCATTAAAATGCAATGGCTATTGTCTACGCAAGACTATTTATTCGGTGGAATAATAATGTAATTATCATTTTGTATTCGAAGCACTTTGCACTAATTTGGTTATAAATTACTCTAAAATCTAGGCTATTAGTGGGTGATCAAATGATGCTGCTAAGGGAGAATAATAAATGATATTATATATATATATATATATATATATATATATATATATATATATATTGCATAATATAATTATAATTTTTGTTTATGCCCAATTATTGTAATGTAGACAAGTTTTAGCGAATGGTTTACAATATTACAAATGTGAAAGTTTAGGTGTTTGGATGTTTGTTACTCAATCACGCCAGAACGGCTGAACGGATATAGATAAAATTTGGCACAGAGATAGATTACAGTCTTTATCCATGAAAAATGTACGGTTCCCGTGGAATAGATTAGTTTTTGTTTTTCTAGTAAATTATAGTTTTACACTTTCTATATTTATTTTAGTTGTTTTAATTTTCGTATTTAGTGAAATATAACCAAGTACATAAAATACATGAGCTATACAAATTAATTTTTAGCATTTTGGCTAAATACCTTACAAATTGTCAGACTACTATAAATACGAGAGATTGTTTGTATACGTTTGTTACTCCCTCTCGTTGAGATAGCTGAATTGATTTAGATGTAATTTAGTCCATAGATAGACTATCACTTGGAATAACACAGCATTGTTACCTAGGTACGGTCTACCTTATGACGCACCCGAGCGAAGCGCTTATATCTCTAGTGCTTATTTATATACATAAAAAATTCGAAAAATAATATTAAACTTTTAATTGTCTTGTTAAAAATTAAGATATATGACACTTTCAGAAAATTTAATGTTCATTTTTAAGCAAGAAAATTTAAATTCTGCCAACATTGTTTATGCTTCCCTAGGGTATTGTAGGTGATTTCGTTAAAAATATTGAGCACATTTTTTGTCGTTCAGGGTCTTTTAATACATTTATATATATACAATAACAAGATTTTAACTGAGTCGAATCTGTACATTAAATATTTTTTGGAAAATCTTATTGTAATAAACATTATTATCGATAGAGATAGCCGAATGCTTAGTTTTTAAAATTACCTATCTGTCGGTTTCTCTGTCTGTCTGTCTGGGAACATATCACGAGAAAAACACTGGACAGATTTTGATGATATTTAGTATGATAATAGATGGTTATCCGGGTCAACATAAAGGATACTTTTCACTGCGGGAAAATATTTCGTCTCTGAGAAATCTATACTAAACGTAATAGAACTAAAAAAAATATTTTAATACTTTTTGTAAATTACTCGTATAATGGTTAAGACATGCATTTAAATTTAGTGAATTAAAATAAACATACTTATTTATATTATTTTAACAGGCACGTGGCTTAATTTTGTCTTATATTCATGTTTATTTCCTTAAGTTTTTACTTGTGTATAATAATTAAGTATTTTTGGACCTTCATTTTGTTTAATTTAGTCAAATCTATACTTAGGATATTTTTAAAATTGGTTTTATATTGGATAAATTAATATAATGGTAACTAGTAGTTTTGTTACTTGTAGTTAGAATAATTTTTACCTTTTACGGGTAGTTAATCCGTTGAGATTTTCATATTATATTATTTACTTATATTTGTTACTTTATACGCGAAAGATCGCTATTATTTATACTGACAAACCCGAATTTCAAACCATTAGCTAAAAGGGAGTTTGAACGAGGCCTCAATAACCTTATGGAAATTACGTTAACAGAACCCTTCGATGAACTATAAAAACTTTGTGATTTCATTACGCAAGGTTATAAGAAGGTCTGCTTTTTATTAGAGGTCCGATATAGGATGATTTATCATTTTTAATATGACTTTCTTATATTTTATTGAGTATAGTAATTTTTAACGACTTTTTATATAATAATATTTTTACATAATAATATTCTCTATGTATTTCAAGTAAATTATATCTATAGGTATATATAATAAAATTCTAACTGAGTCGAATCTGTACATAAAATGTTTTTTGATGGAAATCTTATTGAAATAGTCTTTATTATCGATACAGAGGCTGAATCTAAAGTCCTTAGAATTTTCTCTGTCTGTCTGGAAATGCATCACGAGAAAACCACTGGTAAGATTTTGATGAAATTTGGTATAATGATAGCTGGTTATCCGGGTCAAGATATAGGATACTTTTTACAGTGGGAAAATATCTCATCTCTGAAAAATCTATACTAACCCATCTACGAGTAGAAGACATATATCGTAATACTTCGAAATTCTCAAGTTAACTAACGCTTTTGTCTGTTCAAAGAGAGAAGTTGTTATAATTGTATGAAAACACGATACACAATTTTTTTTAATTTCTATTTTTTCACTTTTAAAATTTTTCCAGACCACTTTATTATTATTAAAATATAGATAGTCGATCGACGTAGTTCATAATAATACTTTCCTTTCCAAGGCGTCAAGGAATATAGTATGATCTATGGCTTAGTGTTCAAGTACGAGAATGTAATGGGTATTAGGTACTGTATGTCAAAAAATGTACTTGTAAAAACAAACTAACACACTAACGTTAGTGGATATAAATCTATACTAATATTATAAAGAGGTAAAGTTTGTGAATTTGTGAGTTTGTGACGTTGTGACGGGTAATCTCTGGATCTACTGAACCGATTTTGACGAAATTTGGTAAGAAGATAGTTAGAGACCCTGAAAAGGACAAAGGATACTTTTTATCATAGAAATCATCCCTTAAGGGGTTGAAAATGGGGATGAAAATTTGTATGGGCAATCAAGCTAGGGACGAACCCGAGCGAAGCGAGGGTGAGTCGCTAGTAAATAATAAATATATTGGGACATTAAACACAGCACCATCATGTTCCATGTTAAGTTACGAGGCATGTATTATATATACCAGGTAGATGATACACTATATATATGTATATCTTTAAATATATACATATTATAAGAATACACCCATGACTGGAGTACAAACATTCGTGTTCATCACACAAATGAATATAATATCAGCGGGAATCGAACCCGCGACCGTTGGCACAGCGAGTATAAACTAAGCCAAACGTGTCGTCAAAAGCTTTTCCTTATAATGTTTTACTTTGTATAAGTAAGTTGTAATCATGCTTATAATAATCCAGACATAAATATGTTTGAACTATGAACCCACACTTAGCTTCTGTTTTTACTTACAGCTGTTATAAAAATAATTATAAAATATCGCAAAAGAAAACCTTTTCACAATTTTCTCTCATAACTGAAATTGAGATGAGACTTAAACTTCATTTAATCCATACAATAAAACATTATTCAAGTATCATAGGCGCTTAAAATTTCACTTGCCTTAATTTGACATGTACAGGATTTATGTTAATGATTCCTTTAGGCGCTTCTCATAGCTTTATATAATTTTCATAAGGAAATTATGATAGGTAAGATATGATAGGTATGATATGATAGGTATGATATGATATATCACTCACTTTAGCAGCTCAGTGGTAATACGTTAATTTGGGAGCCGAGTGAAGCGGGTTCAAAACCCGGGTCTCACACATCTATTTTAATGTGCGAATCATTTCTAAAATTATTACCGCTTGCCTTTCGGTGAAGGAAAACGTGTTGAGAGTCTACGTGTTTGAGAGAATCAAGCATGTTTTCGATAGATATGTCAAGTCCGCCGACCCGATCTTGGTCAGCGTGGTGGGCTATGGCCTGATCCCTATCGTAATGAAGGCGGGACATTGTAGAGGGCTAAATACATACATTTAAATATATTTTTTTAAATGTATGAAATTTAAAATAAAGTCGTTAATATAATTCTCTCAATGACATCCCCACTAACAATCGTAATCAAAGCTATTTATTTTTACCTATTACGTAATATACAATGTACATAAATGCACGTATAAAATTTATATTTTATTTAGACAACAGCAATCATTAATAAACTCAGTATGTTACAGAGTAAGTGTTTTATATCCACAATTTCTAAGTTACTTTTCTATGTCTTCTTTATAAAAATTGTAAGTATCTACGTAATCATTTGTGTAATATCTTAAGATACTTACTTATCTTTAGTTTTGAGCTTCCTTTGTATATCACTTGTGAGTGAATGTTATTAATTTAGAGAAATAAATATGTTAAACTATAAAGCATAACTTATGTATGGATATACAGTTTCTCCCGTGACCATGATTGCTGTAAAGTATTCGAAACGTCGGGAACCAAAAATCAAAATAAATTCGCGAAAAAATCCGAAAAGATAGTTTTATTTAAAATGTCAAGTATTCGCGTAAATCTAAGAAAGTATTACAGGATGTACAAAACTTATATATTATGTATACATAAACTTATATAATATTCCACGTTTCGCCTTAAAATATATGATGGATATTTGATAAAACATCGAATGGAGCTTTTAATCCTATTAATATATACCATTTTTATATTAAAGCGTAAAATACACGGTCGGGATCCATTTGATTGAAAGTATAATCTTTCAGCTTTCAGTGCTGAAAAAGCTCTATCTACAGCAATCTGTCAGCGTCACTCCAATATAAATGTTTCAAACTAATAATAATTACAGTTTGCTACACGACGCGTTGTTTTAACAATGTACTAACTTTGGCACGTGCCTTGAATTTAACAAGAAGAGATAAATTGCTTTGACTATTGAAATGGTGATAAAGTTATATTATTGTTTTAAATATCGTCACCTTAATGCTTATTTGTTCGAACGACCAATACGTGAGGTACTTTACAGTAGAGAGTTATTTTCCTCTATTCTTAAAATAAAGCTATATTTCTAATTATGTACATATTATATAAATATGTTCGTCCCTAGGTACGCTTTAACGGTTAGTTTAGATATCTCAGAGATGAGATATTTTCCTGCAGTAAAAAGTATCTATATGTTAACCCGGATAACCAGCTATCATCATACCAAATTTCATTAAAATCTGTCCAGTGGTTTCCTCGTGATGCGTTCCCAGACAGACAAACAGACAGACAGACAAATAGACAAAAATTGCAAAAACTTTAGATTCGGCCTCTGTATTGATAATAACAGCTATGTATTTCAATATGATTTTCCAAAAAATATTTAATGTACAGATTCGGCTTAGTTACAATTTTATTATGTGTATAAATATAACATAGTTTAAATAACTCTTGCTATGGTTGTAACAAAGCAAAAAACTTTTTTTACTTTTTAACAAACACAAAATACATGTATACTAAATTAATTTTTGGAAGTTTCTATGATTAATTTTACGTAAAAGCTTTCATTTGTAATGCCGTTATATATTGTGAATTACGTTGGGTGGTCTCACTTTGTTAGTCGTTATTAAGCTATATATTCTTGGAATATATAGTAATTAACCCTTTCAACATCTCACTGCTGGACACGGGCATTTTCCAATGCGAGGGAATGGGGCCATAGCCCACCACGCTATCCAAATGCGGGTAGACAGATTGCACACATTGACTTCTCTCGATTTTTTCCTTTAACATAAAGCTTTCTCTGAATAAAATATAAACAAAAATTTGTTATATTTACTTCTCGGAACTACCTAGACCACTTTCAAAATTATTATACATTTTAAGTGAGAAATGGTTTTGTAATTGAAATATAGTTTTAACGAGGCGACGAAATTTCCACACGTGTTCCAACACTAATTATGAACTGTGTCATCCAGTCTATGTGTCTAGGGCGACAAAATTCAAAGGAAAATTTAATACGGGTATCGTAACAGAGCCTATAATATTAAGTTAGCAAAAGTCATATTATATTTTTGTTTGCACTTACTTTTTGTGAAGAAATAAATTTTAACTGTTATCTATACTAATATTATAAAGGATTAGAGTTTGTGAGTTTGTGAATTGTGAGTTTGTGAGTTTGCAACGTTGTAGGGGGTAATCTCTGAATCTACTGAAGCGATTTAGATGAAATTTGGTAAGAAGATAGTTTAAGACCCTGGGAAAGGCATAGGAAATATAGATTCGGTCCCTGTATCGATAATAATGACTATTTCAACAAGATTTTCCAACAAATATTTAATTCGACTCAATTAGAATTTTATTTTATACAGTATAGGTAAAAGTGCCCAGGGCGGTAAATTTTTAGGGGTAGCAAAATTCGGATGATAAAAAAAAATCTTTACGTTATCGAAAATGCTTTTTTTGTTATTTTAAATAAATAATAAATAATAACTAGTAAATTTTTAGAAAATATTTAATAACTTTCTTTTTTGCATTTTTCAAAAAAAAAAACAAACTTTATCAAAACTTTATTTTTTGCTAAATTTCGATAATGGGGCAGCATTCTCACAGTACCTAGGGGCGGCGCTCAGGTTGAATAAGGTTTATATATATAAAAAAAAACGAATGTTCGTATGTTTGTTATCTATGCGTTCCTAAGCCATTGATCAGATTGTGATAAAACTCTGGTGGATTATTCTGTTAACGCCTTTTTTTTTCTTTTTTTTTTTAACGTTGGGAAATGCATTTACGCACGACGTGTGGGACTCACCGGCGTAATACAGCCAGTACTACCCACTAAAACCTTCCCCCGTCTAATGGGGCGTCGCAGGATCGCTTACGCATTCAACTACGACGCCCCGACGGCAGGTCTGCCAAAGCAGACCACCACAACCATGGGGTTGCTCCAAGGTCCACTCTGCTATCAGAGAAGTACCAGGAGCAACCCGCAAGGTACACCGCCCCCCGAAGAGGGCCACCTCCCACCGCCCACCGAAGTGGGCAACCTCCCTGTGCGTTTCTTAGCTTCGCTACTACTACTGAGCCCCCCCACCACGACAAGGTGAACGCACGTTGGGGGGGATTCTGTTAACGCCTGCGAAAGTTCCTGGCGCAATGAAATATATTTTTTTAAACGTTTACCTTTTATATTTTCCTTTAGGAATGGTTTCCCATTCAAGTCGAGAGAAGCGTCCGAGCGATGCGAGGATAAGTCACTTGATATAAATTAAATGCAACTATGTAAGTAAAACAAGTGCTAATAAATTTTCATATCTTTTCATTTCGTTTCGTACTTAGCACTAGCTATGAAATAAAAATTTAATTAACAACACTTACTAGGCAGAGATGATAATATATGGTTCTAATTAATATAAATACTGACTATGTAATAAAATATTATATTTTAATTAATTTAATCTATTTGAATATTAATCTCGATTGATAAATTTCAAGAGCTAAGCCAAATGTTTTGATTCCGTCGAATGATGCTAACCTGAGTTAAATCCTTCAAATACAGCCCATCTGTTCATTAAAATACGAATTACTCTTATTCACTTATATTTCGCTATTGGATAATAAATTATATATAATGAAATAAGTTTTGTATGAAGGCCGAATAAAATTTTAGTCCCTGGTCGTATAGTATACTAAAATAAAATATAATTAATAACATTTTTACTAAAAAGGTTCAGAAACTAAAAAAATCGCTTAAAAGATATTTAGTTTTAAGGGTATTTTTTTCGAGATTTATATATATATATATATATATATATATATATATATATATATATATATATATATATATATAACCCTTGATTTATATTATATATACTTAACATTTTCATTTAAGTAATAATTATGAAAATCGATTCATATTTGATGAAGCTATCGTAAAACATACACGCAAAAAAATACAGCCGCATTGCATGCCTTTTTTGAAGTGAGTCAGAAAAGTAAGCAGTCACATGAATCGGACTACTATTGTAAATGCGAAACTTTGCATGTGTGTATGTTTGTTACTCCCTCATACTAAAACGGCTCGACGGATTTGGATGAAATTTAAGGTATTGATAGGCATCAAGAAACCATCTGAACGAAGCTGGCCTAATCATAAAAAATATAGTTTAAAAAATATAATCTCATAAAGATACATACTATATTTTCAAAATTCGTACAATTTTGCGAAAAAACATTTAATTCAGGTGCTAAAATAATAATCGGCTAAAATTTTAGTTCAGTTCATACTTCCATATTTAACGGGTAAGCGTTTCCAAAGGGCCAATAAATATGACGGCGGGAAATTGGACGAAATCTGCTTATTCTGCACCAGATCCGGTCCGCTCGTAGTTATTTCTGGTTCATAATATAGCACCTATGATTTAAAGTGTAGTTTACAGTTTGCTTTAGTTAGGGCTTTGTTACTTTTGTGAGGTAAATTGAACTGTTAAAAGCTTTGTTTGGTAAATATTATTAAAGTTTTAGTGAAAAGCTGTTTTTATTGGCGTATCTATGTGTTACCTATTAAAATTATAGCAAATAGGGACTTAGTTTGTAAATGCTTTTTAGTAAGTCTTATCTATCTTAAATATAAAAATTAATTGCTGTTCGTTAGTCTCGCTAAAAATCAAAAGCGGCTGAACCGATTTGAATAATTCTTTTTTTGGTTTATGGGTGGTGTGTCAGAGGAGGTTTAAGTATAAGAAAATAGACCCCCCCCCTTCCCCCGCCCCAAAAAAAAAAACAACAGCTGGAAAATCGAAAAGTTCAGAACCGTTTATTTTGTAAAACTAAACCGTAAATAAATAGAAAACACATGCAAAAAAAAAGTTAGAAGGTAGTACATCCAATATTAAAACTGAAATGTAATATAAGCCGTGTCTGATTTGTTTTAAGTTACATCAAAATTATATAGGGACATATACATATATTGCATCATGGAACCGTTCGTCCAATTGCACTAGTAACTATGCGAGCGAAGCCGCAGGCCAAAACTAGTATTATATATTATCTCCCATCAAAAAGCTAGATTTAAACCATCAAACTATAATAATATCTTTCAGTCCTTTGTTCTCTGTTCTCTCCCGACCGATTCCGGCCACGGCGGCCAATCTCATTGAGACTAGCCAACTGCGCAGGAGATATTATAGTGCACAAGTGTACGCGCAGACACAAGTGCACTCTCTATTCCTATCACTCTCATATTCCGGTGGGACGACTGCTCGACACGACCAGTGAGAGTTAAGGCGCAGGACCGACGGCTTTACGTGCTCTCCGAGGCACGGGGGTGAAACACTGCCAACTTCCCAACTCCGGGCTGTTACTGAGGCTTACTTATACAGAAAGACTCAATAACTAAACTTGGCCCGACTCGGGACTCGAACCCAGGACCTCCGGGTGTGCAGCCGTACATGCTAGCCACTACACCACGGAGGCAGTTAATACCCTTTACACGTTACCGTTGAGGCCCTTTATACATGATACAACTGAATTTCCTTTTAATGAGAGGATTAGGTCATAGTTCACTGGGCCAAAGTGTGGGTTACCGGAATTCATGTCTTCCTAATAATTATTCGATTCTCTCAGATGTTGGAAACGATTCGCACATGAAAATATCAGAGATGGAAGTTTCGGGGTTACAGCCCGTTTCATTTAGTTCACTAAGTGAGCGCGTTACCACTGGGCTATTACTGTCTTTTCTACCGAACAATACTGTTAATTAAAGTTTTCACTTTCAAGTGTTTCACTTTCATCACGTAAACTTGAACTTGATATCTTTATCGTGTCAAAAGACCTGATTAATAAAATAAACTAACTAAAAGCTACGTTGGAAGCTTAGTGAGAACTGCGATAAGATAAAAGTAGAATGGTTATCATTAAGAAAAAAGTTAAAGAAGATCAATCAATAAGCTATACAATATTAATAGAGTGTGAAAATATTAAAAGAAATAAACTATATTTTACATAAAACTACCAGATTTTTCTCGGATTTACCTTAATTTTAGTTCCAGACGTTTCGAATGCTTTGCAGCAATTATAGTCACGAGAGACTAAGGTTCTAGACGTCTCAAAGGTCATATATACTTATCTATATATACTTGTTACAGACAGTACCTATTCACGAAAATATACAATGATTTAAAAAAAATAAGAATGGCACCAAGGTAGTTTACAGTATTTGTTAATTTTACAAATTTTTTATGAAATCTATTCCTTTCATACAACAACTTCCATTAGCAGTCCTATTCATTAAAAGATCCATAGACTTAACTTCATAAATTTTAAGAGCATATTTTCAATTCAATTATAATAATTCTTATGTAAACCCTTAGAAATCGAGAGGTTTCTATGATTTTTTTTATTTATGACACATTGATACGCTAATTGCATGTTTAAGAGCGACGAGTTTTCATATTAATATTAATTCTTAATTTTAAATAAAACTATCTTTTCCGATTTTTTCGCGAATTTATATTGAATTTTGGTTTCCGACGTTTCGAATGCTTTATAACAATCATAAACACGGGAGAGACTGGGGAGAGAGAGAGAGAGACAGAGAGAGAGAGAGAGAGAGAGAGAGAAAGAGAAATATTCGCGTAATTTTAAGAAAGTATTGTGATAATTAGATTTAGATATAAATAGGCTTTTTTGTTGTATAAAAATCTTTTTTGTTTGGTACACTAGTAAAAATTTAAATAAAAAAGTGTATCTGTTAGCTTGTGAGTTAGATTTAAGGTATTCTTAGTTTACTTGGATTGGCGAGTAATATATTACTATAGAGTAAAAGCAGTCAAAAGTTTAGCAGGTGCTAAGTAACCGAATGCATTGAGAGATGATTGTAACTACACTTATATAATAAAATTGTAGAATTTGTTTATATATTTTTTTATTGTAATCTTGACAGAATTATATAATATATTAAATTATATAATAAATTTGTGATTTATGAATGAATCACGCAAGAGAATGTCTAGTACAATATAAAGTTTACGAATTCCTAACACTCTCAAAATTAAAGATCATAGATGAAAACACTTGTTCAATAATTGAAGTGTAAATATGATGAAAGATACTTTTCTATTGAATGCGCTTCAGTTGCTACTCTATATAACTTAAATGTGTTACACAAGAGTTCTTTTATAGCGGGAGTGAGGCAATTTCTTTGAACGTAAGCTTTTCAACAGATACACCACATATTTTTATTTAACTTATATTTTTCTACATTAATCTTTTTTATATAATAACATCTTTAATCTTAAAAGGAAAGAAAACTAATTTTAGAAACTAGCATTGTTTGGCTTTGGTATATATATATATATATATATATATATATAACGAATACATACGTGTCGTAACTATATGTAGATAGTTAATACTTTTCTCAATAAGTATATTTTGTAAAGTTAAACGATTATTTATTATACTGACGGATATTTTCAAAGAGTTGTTGTTTTGTTACGTCTAAGCAAAACATAAACAAACTTTTCACTTTACAACATTAGTATAGGTGTGTTACTTCACATATGTTACTAGTTAGACTACTATATATATATATATATATATATATATATATATAATTAGTTTTAATCGTTGTTCATGGTATATTTATGACTCATCGACACAGCCATGAAAGGCCGCACATTTTCCTATCTCTTTGAAGTGAGAGTCCACGGTAATTGCCAATAGCTCACGGCCAACGCCTGAATAAGTAACGCTTTGTGCAATCCGGCTAAGTTTATGTATTTATACTACGATATTGCATTAAAATCATTTATGTTGAAACTTTCTATGTGTAGATATGAAAAATACACCTTTTAATAAGTTAGCTTTACAATACCGATATTTCTATTACGGGAATTACATATGTACACAATTAATTTCATTTCCTTACATTTTTAAGCTATGTGTTAGCAATCATTGGAGTCTCTAAACTCTCTAGTATCTATATAGCGAGCATTCTTCCATAAAATAACAGATTAATGTTATTAATTACTATATACCTATCATAAGATAATTTATGACCCAAAGCGTGACTTAAGGTACTTTTAAGAGAGCTTTCCATTAAGCTTAAACACATCAATGAACATATTATATTCATTTAAATCAGTACGAATAGAACCAAAGTAAACAAAGCTCCATTAACAAAAGCAGACAGATTTGATCCAAATCCTTCTAAAGCTACTAATCCTAACAGAAACTAATAACGGGTATGTCTTAAAGCTCATCAGTGTCGGAGATGTATCCAAACAGCATAACCTACATAGCATTCTACAAATTAATCTTCGAAATAATGCATGGATGTCATACGTCTTGCTTGTTTTAAGCTTGGTTCAAATAATATACAAAATAAGTAAACTGTCTAATTTATACTAATATTATAAAGAGGTAAGATTTGATTTTTTGTTTGTTTGTTTGTACTGAATAGGCTCCGAAACTACTAAACCGATTTATATGAAATCTTCTAAGAAGATAGTTTGGGGCCCAGGGAAGAGCATAGGATAGTTTTTATCCCGAAAATTATCTCTTAAGGGGGTGAAAATGGGGATGACAGTTTTTATGGGGAATTAACCTAGGGTCGTCCCTACCCGAGCGAAGCGATTGTGATTCGCTATTAAACAATAATAATAGCCCCCAACGGATTTTTTAAATGATTAATAACAAGCTAAAACTTTGTGAGTAGCTTCATTTTGGCGAAACGCCCAACTATTCTTTCTACGAAAATTTAATAATGGTAGATACTTTTAAATAAAACTATCTTTTCGGATTATTTCGCGGATTTATTTTGATTGAAAATTGCAAAAATTACCTTACAATATTTTTTGCAATTTTCATTTTGTTAATTGTGGGTAGGCTGTCTGTAACAACTATACCTTCAAGACATGTAACACCTCAGTCTCTCCCGTGACCATGGATGCTGTAAAGCATTCGAAACGTCGGGAACCAAAAATCAAAATAAATCCGCGAAATAATCCGAAAAGATGGTTTTATTTAAAATGTCAAATATTCGCGTACATCTATTAGCGGTTATATTATAATATGTAGTAGGAGATCCCGATCTATGTGGTGGACCTCATTCTTTTTCCATGCGAAATATTATATTTTTTAAGCAACAAAACATATTAACAAACACGACCCAAGGTGAATGTCACCGAAGGATGCTCTAGGATATTTTTAATAAAATATTGTAAATTGGTAAAAAAATATTATAAAGTTTCTGTAATATCTTTCAGGATTAACAGATAGTCTGTTTCGAAATCCTTCCTAAGCTTGTAAACCTCGCATACTAATAACCGGTTCCTTTGAAAAGCTCGTCAGCATCTGAGTTTCTCTAAACACTATATATAATACTATACTATAGATTGTATTATAAATAACGTATAATATGTATATTGTATATGTATGTTATGTTGTGTTAGTGTATGTTGTATATACCCCCCCAACGTGCGTTCACCTTGTCGTGGTGGGGGGGCTCAGTAGTGCCCGGCAACCCAACCGGGCGCGAAGCTAAGAAACGCACAGGGGCCCACTTCGGTGGGCAGTGGGAGGTGGCCCTCTTTGGGGGGCGGTGTACCATGCGGGTTGCTCCTGGTACTTCTCTGATAGCAGAGTGGACCTTGGAGCAACCCCATGGTTGTGGTGGTCTGCTTCGGCAGACCTGCCGTCGGGGCGTTGTAGTTGAATGCGTAAGCGATCCTGCGACGCCCCATTAAGACGGGGGAAGGTTTTGTTGGGTTTTAGTGGGTAGTACTGGCTGTATTACGCCGGTGAGTCCCACACGTCGTGCGTAAATGCATTTCCCAACGTTAAAAAAAAAAAAAGTGTATGTTGTATATGAAACTCTGCCTCGGTAGTGTAGTGGCTGGGATGTACAGCTGTATATCCGAAGAGTCCTGGATTCAACTCCCAAGTCGTGCCTCTTACTGGGACAGAAGGACTTAGTAAATTACTGAGTCTTTCTGTCCTAGTAACGGCCTTGAGTTTTGAAGTTGGTAGTGTCCCTCGCCCTTGCTTGCTTCTCTTACCGGTCGTGTCGAATTATCGTCCCATCCAGCAATTTGACGTCCGATAATCTTGATACTATACTGTGCCCCTTATTTCAATGTTCACTTGACCTCATTTTATTTACGCTAAAATCTGCAAAAAATATAAAAGTGTGGGCTCAAGCTATGGTGATTTTTACCCTTGGTTTTGTTTTTGTATTGACCGTACATGGTATATTTAAATTTGAAATTGCAGACGAGTTAATGTAGAATAACCATACTTTCTCTGCCTTTCTAATGTGAAATAAATACCTTACATATTTTTTTTTATATTTCATATATATTTTTCACTAGATTAACAATAAAGTGCGAATTTCATCGAAATATGTTTCTAAATACTCATAATTTCCAACTAAAATGCTTTGTATTTACCGCGGTTCTGTTTACGTATCTGCTAGCCATCGGAAAACAAACAATCGGGGCCTAACGAACCCCAATTAGTCCACGAGCTTCGAGCCTACCGTCAGCAAAACAGTGAAAACAATTAAATTTTCATTTACCTTGCTTACATATGGTATATTTTTGGCATTTAAAATATTAAGAAAAAATTCAACCTTTGTGTGTTTTAAAAACACATTAAGATTATATTTTATTAGAAAAAAATCTATTGACGAGTATTTTTGTCATAAAAATATATTATATATTTTATGTTTTACTTATAGTCGTTATTAGCAAATTGTATCGTAGATTGTACGCACGTTTCGTAACAAAGCACTATCATAAATGTTGGGACATATACACACGTCATCATCATCTAGTTACATAGTAAGCTACAAGGCTTGTGTTATGGATACCAGATATTGATACACTACACATACATACATATACATACAACTTTAAATACATATTATAAATTTTTGTCCAGGGATAAACCTGTAGCGAAACGAGGTTGAGTCGCTACTATTTAATAAGTTTCTATATGTAAAATTGTTACTAAATAATATTTTATTTCAGACCATACAGTATAATCATATTATCGTCTTGTGTTAAGTGTTCAAATACATCAATCGAGGGAGTCAATGGGAAGGGAAATTAACTATTTTTTAAAGAGTAAGCTTATTATTATCTTATAACATACGTCCTTCGCAATATTTCTGCAGTATATTGTTATCCTGCGGGACATAAAATTACTGTCTCAAATTGATTCTAAGTATTTTTCATCATCAACCAAGTCAAGTATTGCATGAAAAAAGACAAACAAACAAACCGGCAAACATGATTTACTTCGTAATGTTAAGAAACAAAGCAATTAATACAATATTCGAGAGTATCACGCTTATATTTTAATATAATTGACGGCAGTAAGATATAATCAATAGATAATTTAGATTTTATGTAAGCATTTATGTAATAAAGCACACCCGAGGGTACAAATACAAATATTACATGGCGTGCAGAGCAAATAAGTTATTTGGTCGCCTACTGACCGCCATAAACAAACTAATTTTATATATCTTTACTTCTTTCTAAGCACTATGAGGCAGAGCTTTATTCTTAATCTTACAAAATGTATGTACATATATGTACGTATAGCCCTTTTACCGCCATACCACTAGGCTACCACTACCTTTAATATAACACATACAATGATAATATTCTATGATATTACATAGACAGTATAAATATAAAACACCGGCCAAGTACGAGTCGGACTCGCGCTCGAAGGGTTCCGTACCATTATCTATAAAAACGGCAAAAAATTCATATCTGTTGTATGGGAGCTCCACTTAAATATTTGTTTTATTTTAATTTAATTATTTATTTTTAAAGTGAATATATAACTAAATATTATGTGAATAGTTCAATAATTGCCGTTATCAATATCAAACTAAAACCAGCAAAAATCACATTTGTTGTATGGGAGCCCCTTTAAATTTTTAATTTGTTTGTTAGTATTTGTTGTTATAGCTGCAAGATAAATACATCATCTGTGAAAATTTCAACTGTCTAACTATCACGGTCCATGAGATACAACCTGGTGACAGACGTACAGATAGACGGACGGACAGCGGAGTCTTAGTAATAGGGTCCCGGTACCCTATGTTACAGTATTGGTACGGAACCCTAAAAACTACCTCATTGATATGAGTTGAGGATCTTCAGGTGCAGATCTTGAACTACAATGATTTTTATTGATTACGATACTTACATATGTATATTTTGAAGATTTTTGACTCTCTGTTAAATGGAAACGGTATTCCAGTTATATCGGTATGTAACTGCTTCCATGTTCATTTAGGAAAAATATTTGTATAGACAAACAGATTTTTTATTAGAAAATTATAGGCTTGCTTATTAAATAAATTATAGTCAAAGTTTGGATTACAGCGCAAATATTGGTTTTGCTGAAAGTTAAGTCTAAATTTGTTCTGAAAATAGATTTTCATTCGTTATAATGACTAACAAAACTCTCTCTAACTCTAATAAATTCTTTATTAATTTTAAAATGAAATAATAATATTTTATTTCCAAAATGCTATATAATAATTAGCGACTTAGTCTCATTTCGCTCGGGTGTCTAGATGCTTATTGTACTTATATAATGATTCAATTCAATTCTTGGTTCTCTGGCTTATAGGTAATATTACCATACACAGGCAACCTTTTAGCAAATTGTAATAGGTACTACCAATATCTTATGTGTAACTTAGGTCATTTTCTATGTACTAAATATAAAATATAAATATGTTGGGACATTAAACAGCACCATCTAGTTCCATGGTCAGCTATGACGCTTGTTTTATGGATACCAGATAGTTGATACACTACACATGTATTACTTTAAATATATACATATTATAAATACATATAAAGACCCATGGAGTACAAACACACACACACAAACATTTATTATATATATATATGTATATATATATATATATATGTATATATATATATTTACTATTATAAATGAATTATTAAATTTATAATAGTAATACAATATTTATATAACAATGAAACAAAAATAGCAAAAGCCAACAAACAGTATTCATATAATAGAACTAAATTCGGAATAGTACCGTGCACGGGAAGTTGTAAGGAAATCCTGTATCATATTGTGCCAGGAGCAAAATGATAATTAGTGAATAAATAACCGTCCGTGCCCAGTTTATTGTTACATCATTGTATACTTACTCTGCCAGTCGTATTCATTACGCTACGTTTCCAGTCAAAATTGTATTATATGTAATTATGATCTACATATTATACATATATAACTGCCTCGGTGGTGTAGTGGCTAGCATGTACGGCTGCACACCCGGAGGTCCTGGGTTCGAGTCCCGGGTCGGGCCAAGTTTAGTTATTGAGTCTTTCTGTATAGTAAGTCTCAGTAACAGCCCGAAGTTGGCGGTGTTTCACCCCCGTGCGTCGGAGAGCACGTAAAGCCGTCGGTCCTGCACCTTAACTCTCACCGGTCGTGTCGAGTGGTCGTCCCACCGGAGTATGAGAGTGTTAGGAAAAGAGAGTGCACTTGTGTCTGCGCGTTCACGTGTGCACTATAATATCTTCTGCGCAGTTGGCTAATCTCAATGAGATTGGCCGCCGTAGCCGGAATCGGCTAGGAGAACATCATCATCATCATCATCACATATATAAATTTTTAGTTAGAAGCTAATTGTATAACACTATTTCAACTAAATTCAATCAATTATTTTGTTCAGTAGCTTCGAGGAATGGTGTTTGGTACAATTTACTTCGCGAATGTCGCGTAGAATGGAAAAGACACGTATATCTATACATATAATAAAATTCTGAGTCGAATCTGTAGGTACATTAAATATTTTTTGGAAAATCTTATTGAAAGAGTCATTAGTATCGTTACAGAGGCCGAATCTATAGTTTTTAGAATTTTTGTCTGTTTGTTTGTCTGGGAATGCGTGACGAAAAAACCACTGGACAAATTTTAATGAAATTTGGTATTTTAAATAAAACTATCTTTTCGGATTTTTTCGGGGATTTATTTTGATTTTTGGTTTCCAACGTATCGAATGCTTTACAGGAATCATAGTCACGGGAGAGACTAAGGTTTTATAAGATTAATAGAATAAGATAGATAATAAAGAATAGAACTAAGAAATCATTATGAAATTTAGTATGGTGATAGCTGGTTTACCGGATCAACATTTAAGATACTTTTTACTGCGGGAAAATATATCTGAGAAATCTATACTAACCTTGAAACGTAGGGACGAACCCGAGTGGAGCGAGGGTGCGTCACTAGTATAAAATAAAAAAAAATAGAAAATTGTCCCAACGCATTTCCCGATGTCATTAAATCTTTTTGATTTACAAGTTCCTTTCAATATTTTTCACTGTGAAACTTGTTACTTTTATAATTTATAATTGAATTTTATAACACGCTCTAAAACTTCTAATCTTTATATATTTTGGGTTGACGTCTTATAGCTACGTAGCGAAATTTATGAGTTGATAAGAAAAGCGATCTAGCAAATGGATTGGTTGAACGTTGCTGAGTTACAGTCGCTAAGTAATATTGTATTTACGTCGAAGCTTAAAGTAACTTAAACTTCGTCAATCTTATTTCCAATGGATATCAATCGATAAATATTTTTTTATGTTAAATATTAGTATTTAAAAATAATATAATACTAATTTATTTATTAACTAGCATTGCCCGCGGCTCCACCCGCGTTTAGCTGACCAAAAACCAAATTCTTAGGTTTTACATATTAGTTACCCTTACATTGCAGTTTTTGTATTTTTTCTCAGATATAAGATACTTTCCCGAAAAATATCCTATATGTAGACCCGGATAACCACCTATCATCATACCAAATTTCATCAAAATCCCTCCAGTGGTTTTTCTTTGATGCGGTTACAGACAGACGGACAAAAATTCTAAAAACTATAGATTCGGCTTCTGTATCGATAATAATGTTTATTTCAACAAGATTTTCCAAAAAATATTTAATGTGCAGATTCGGCTTAGTTACAATTTTATTATATGTATAGATTAAAATGGTTTACCCGTATTTACCTTTTATCCATATTCATCATTCATTTTTATCTATTTTTACAATATAGATATAAAAACATATATAGCATAATAAATGTTATTGATGTTAAATTCTTAGTTTAAAGGATTTTTTATTAAAGTTCTGCAACTTCCTTAGAAAAAAAAAACAGTTTTTTTAAATACCCATGCGTTTGTATATCTATGGTTATCACAGTGTATTTTCTCCGTATTTAGCGATACAGTTAAATGGAGGTACGTGTATAGATTAGATAACCTAATGACGGAAGTATAACGTAAAAATATCTTACCTTATCTTCTAAAGTATTAAGTTTAATATTGGAAAAAAGTATGAAAAATGTGAAAAAAATCGATTAAAATGACTTTAAAGGATCAGAGGTTTAGTTTTTAAAATGAAACAAAACTTTTTTTACATAAAAACATCATATGCAGTCGCACTATATTTGTACAATAGTATTATAAATAAGAACACAGAAGTAATTAGAGGAAGTACTTCAAGTCATCACCGAACGAGATAAACTCCACCACTTGCCGTTTTTATTTCACTTGAGCTTAATGTTTGTTTTTAAATGATAAAATTTATTTAACTTAATGTTGTATTTTTGTTGAAATTTCAGGAAAGCAATTATTTTAGTAAATAATACTAAACTAGAGAGTATATTATGACTGTTTAAAATTACTTTTTCGCACAGTCAAATGTTTAAAATTGTACCAAAAAAAAAAAACAATTTGCAAAGATTTTCGCTTCGACTAATTCACACCTTATTTGCTATTATTTGTAAAATAAATCGATCGATCTAAGACTATATTTGCTATAATTCTCTGGGCTATTTTAATTCTGTGCATTTTATGTAGATCATATCTATTTTTAAAGCTGAAAATAATGTGATGAATAAGGCAATTCAAACCAAATTTTCCGATAAAGTATATTCACGTAAGGTACATCGAAGTCTAAGTCAATTTGCTGAACAAACACCATTTGTCTCCCGAGACAGGACTGTAATGCAACGTTACCGGACTTGGAAACTTGGTGGAATTAAATTTACTTGAGATTGCTTGATTTACATGAATATTGTCCGAAATTGCAATCTCAGTGATATTTTTCAATTAATTCTTTAAGTGTCTGCTTTGCTATGAAAAACAATTTTATATTGAAATTTTTTTTAGGAATCAGTAAAGATTTTGTATAATTAAACTTTCATCTTATAAATAAGACTTGGGAAATGATTATACTACATTTTTGTGTTTAACCAAGACTAGCATTTGTAGTTATTTATTGCAATAAATATATGTAATAAACGATAAAAGTAACGTAGGTGTGTCATTCTCTGGTACATTTTTTTAAGTCAGAATTTTAAAACACATTTAGTACAACAGGGAAAAGTAGTGATAAAGATGAGAAAGAACCCCTTTAGGGTTCGAACATTTTTGTGGTCGCTGGCAATATCTACGTACGCTAGCGCGCAATGAAATTGATTTATATGTACAGAAGAATGTTACCTTAAAATATTTGGAAAGCATGGCACATAGGAGGCGAATTGCTGATTTTTATATTTGTTTAACGGCTTTCTAAATTCTATTCGAATGCACTACATCCATTGTGCACTGCAAGTTTAGGAAAAAAAAATGGTGGGATAACTATCTCCTTTCACTTATTCCGGTTTTAATTTGTATTAAAACGAACTTGTTCACAAACAAACTTGTAAATTATTTTATCTTTTTCTGTAAAAACCTCTACTTTACAGCTGAGGTTAAGCGGTTGTGACTTCACTTGACCTGAAAAATAGAACTGCGTAAAAGCCTTGTAACACTAAGACGTACTTTAATGACTTCATTCAAGATCTTACATTTTTTAGCAACGCTGACTAAAAGAGCTTTTAGAATGTACAAGCTATTTTTATACTTGACACTTCTATATACCGTGAGAAGTTTCTATTTTCGTCAACGTAAACAGTTATCAATACAAGTAATAAAATACATAGTACATAACATTATTCGACCATAGAGTGGATGTGACTAAAATTGTTAATATCTATACATATAATAGAATTGTAACTAAGCCGAATCTGTACATTAAATACTTTTTGGAAAATCTTATTGAAATAGTCATTATTATCAGCACACAAGCCGAACCTATAGTTTTTAGAATTTTTGTCTGTCTGTCTGTCTGGGCAACGCATCACGAGAAAACCGATGAACAGATTTCGATGAAATTTGGTGCGACGATATAATACGTAATAAGAAAATACATAAAGTTAGTATGGGTCATTGGGGTCAATTTTTGTTTTTAGCATATGCTTTTGGATAATAAAGAATTATAATGTATTATTATCGCGTCATTTCGCACCTGTTACGTTTTAACACGTCACGTGACCACGTCGATGACGACTTACATGAATTTACTCCCCATCCAAACCTGCCTATAGAAAGTTTTCACTTCAAAAATAAACTAGCTTAAGAATAAGAATATTCGATTTTTTGACAAAAATATTTGGAATGTTCTTATAGATAACAACATGTGTATACCAAATTAAAAAAATAGCACAATGCTGTATTTTTCATTATTACTTGAAATGAATGTGAAAAACAAAACAGTAAATAAACGAGAGTGTATGAAAGATTTCAATGTATTTAAAGCTCAATACTTATGCTCTTAATCAAGTAACGCAATAACCGCGAGTACGATCCAGAAATTTCATTTAATTTTTTATTGTAAATAATTTTATGTTTTTATGTTTTTTGAGGGCCCTCATCTCTGGACTACTAGTGAAATTAAAAAAATAGTTTTGCATTTTATAGTCTACTAGCGACTCACCATCGCTTCGCTCGGGTTCGTCCTTAGCTTGCTTCCCAATATAAACGTTTATCCCAATTTGCATCCCCATAAGGGGTGATTTCCAGGATAAAAAGTATCTTATGTCCTTCCCAGGATCTCAAACTGTCTCCTTACCAAATTTCATCTAAATCGGTTCAGTAGATTTTGAGATTACTCCCTACAACATCACAAACTCACAAACTTTACCTCTTTATAATATTAGTATAGATTTATTGAGGTCTTTAAGAATAAGAAGACTATCATATATCACGCTACCAGAACAACTACATATTATGTATAAATACAGCTATATTTTACAAAACCCTTACCTATTTCGCCAAATGTTATGTAAAACACCTTAACGACATTCAGCTGAATTGTCATGGTGTTAGTTCGGCAATGCATTATGTTAAATTCAGACTTGAAGACAGATCCAAATCGCATTATGGTAGATGAGAAGTATGGGAGCGATCTGAAGCTCCCATGAATAGCATAGCTCTCGTCTTAGCCTTTTCGCTAGCTACTTTTACTTTCTTGAACCCAAAAACCTCTGACTACCTACAGTGCTGTATTGTTACTAATAAAAGCCTATAGGTAATATTGCTCAAGCTATTTTAACGTGAAGGAGCTACAGACATACATACACTCATATAAACTTTGGCATTTATAATAGATCAAATGTTATCGGAAAATAGATTTATAGTATTTTTTACTAGCAACTCATCCTCGCTTCGCTTGGGTTCATCCCTAGACTCGTAGATCGTACATTTTAATTTTTTGGAGTGGAACCTAATTATTTTACTGAAATAAAAGTAGCCTAAGTTACTTCTTATAATATCATCTACCTCCAAGTGAAAGTCCCGTCAAAATCGGCCCAGCCGTTTCAGAGATTAGCCGGAACAAACAAACAGACAGACAGACAGACAAACAGACAAAAATTAAAAAAAATGTGTTTAATTGTGTTTGTTATTTATTTCATATTTTTCATACTTTTATTATATTGCTAAAACATTATTGTTTTATATTATCATAATTGAATACTAGTGTTTTATTATTGCCATTTTATTTCCAGTCCTCTACATAAAATGATAAAAACAAAACAGAAATATCGGTAGTTTCACATCACTAAACTAGAAAGCCAGCTATTCTAATTTGATTAACTCCTTGTATAATACGCATTGTTACCTCTGAATTGCAGAATACATAAATGCAACTAAGATGCTTCAAATACCTTAATTTCTATGAAAAATACACTCAAATAATATTATAAAAGCAAAATAGTATTTTTTTTGTTTGTCTATTCGTCCTGTTTCATGCAGCAACATAGCCAGAGTTCGAAATGAGCTACATACTTTCCAATCCCAGTCCAAGGGATGGACACCGCAAACCCAACTCCAGACTTTCCGGATTTCTTGTTAGAAAAACTCAATAACTTTCTCACTAACTTTTTCTGACCTGGGACTCGAACCCAGGACCTGCCGATCTGCAGCCGTACAAGCCACAGCCATTGAAGTATTTAATTCCGTTCAAATTATAATATAATATACATCACTACAGTTGTTTATCTCTTAATAAATACATCACTACGTAAATATAAATACATATTTTACGAGATTTTAAAACAAACGTAAAACATCGCTTTTCATTAAAACTCTGTCCAATTACGAGTTTCGTATTCGAACATTTAAAGCCAGTTTATGTCAGCTCATCGCATCATGGTAATAAACGGGGTCAGTACTTACTTACATATGTTATGCATAATATTGTAGTTAATGTAAGCCGATTTGTTTGTTTATACTTTAAAATTGTAAATATTAATATATTAAAGTGTTTATAATTAACTAGCTTAGACTTAATTTTAGGTTTTAATTTTTTTGAGCGAAACCCTAATTCTTTTTCTGAAATAAAATAGCCTAAGTTACTCCTTATAATATCAGCTATCTGCCAGTGACAATCTCGTCAAAATCAGTCCAGCCATTTCGGATATTAGCCGTAACAAATAGAAGATAGACAAAAAAAAATTAAATAGCTTTTCCTATAAGCACCGTATATAATTTCATATGCATTTAGTAAAAAGCTGTTATTTTGATATTGCAATTTTATTTATCTGTATACATTAAAAAAAACGTTTTTAACTTTGAGATTTCGCCCGGGATTTTGCACTAGTTATATAGGATAAAAAAACTATTTCCATTGCGAATTTAACGTAAATCTATTGAGCCGCTACAGCGTGAAAAAGTAACATATATTCTAACTCAGTACTCGCTCACTTGCAAAATTTCACATTTATAACTTTAGTGTGATATTTTTTTATATTTCATATTCATACAAACGTATAGAGAGAGACTGTTTTGTCAAAAATATAATTTCTTTTGACGTTATATATTATATTGTGTTTGAAGTATTCATTTAGACCAAATTAGTGTTCACTTTTGGGTCAGTAATATAGCACACATTATCCATTGAAATTAGTTGAAAACATATATAATTTTTAAAATAATTATCTCGGAACCATTTTCAATCTTCAAGGATTACAGATAACAAATGGGCAATGACCAATGACCACGTTTGATTATTTTTTCCCCTATAAGCCTAATTTTATACCCCAAAGCAAGAATACTTAGTCAATATTCGTTTTAAATGAGATATTTTTAATCATACCTCTATAGCCTCTATACGTAAAAAAATAAAGCAAATTGTTGAGTTTTATAGCTGTTGTTAGTAATTTATATATTTTTAAAGTTTTTTTAGTTATTGTTAGTAGCTAAAAGCCGTACATCATTGTTACCGTAGGTTAAATCTCGTTTTTTGTAATATTAAGGTTTGTTTGTATATGCATGCTGTATCTGCATCTAGAAAAATGTCATTTGTTTTGTGGACCAATAAACATAAATAAATAAATTAATAAATAAAATATTGTAATAAAAAAGCTAGCATAACTTTCAGTCAATTTAGTTTTTTATGAATATACGACTCCCTGCTTAATTATATTAAATTTATTATGGGGATATCTAGATCAATAAAAAATGATATAAGTTTAAAAAATATCCTAAAAAAGTAAAAAGAGATGTTAAACTAAACTTAAAAAATATCTGAAAAAGGTGAAATAAATTTGTATGAAAAGAAAAAGTGTGTTATTTTTATATAGAAAACTATTTTTATAGTTCTATTTAAAATAAAATTCCTAGTAAAAATATAGTACTAAAAATATTAATAATTTTGTCGATATCACAGCATTCCATCACTATTCTATAATAGGAGCAAGGGGAGAGAACGCCGTCAATAACGCGATTAGCCTTGTATTTGCAATGTGCGTTTAGTGCGACACTGGTTTTATTCGAATTATATCCTACTGATTAGGTTTGTTCAAGCATCCATTATGTAGTGCTTATTAAATTTATGTAGAGAGGGTGAACACTTAGTGAAGCAGACTTCAAAGTCATATTGATTGATTATATATTATATGCTTATATTTTAAATTTAAACCTAAATTGCAACTTTAACCTAAATGCAGCCACGTGGCTATTTATACGATACTAGAGACTCACCCTCGCTTTGCTAGTGTTCGTCCCTAGGTTGATTCCCCAAACAAACTTACATCCCTGTTTTCAAACCCCTTAAGGGATGATTTCCGGAATAAAAAATATCCTTTATCCATTCCAGGACCTTAAACTAACATCTTACCAAATTTCATCTTAATCGGTCTGATTATGATATTATATTTATATTTTATAACTAGCATTGCCCGCGGCTCCGCCCCCTTTCAGATGACCAAAAACCAAATTCTTAGGTTTTACATATTAGTCATGAACGAATTAACCACTGGACTAGACATATAAGCGGACGTACCTTTATCGGTCTTCTCAGTAACCAGGAGATTTTAGGCTTGGTCGTTTGTTTTTTGCGTCAGTCTCAAGCACTTATTTGTCAACAAAACATCTCCCAAAAATGACTAAATGTTCTGTTAAATGATGTAAAAACTATAACGGCGGAAGCAGCAGTATTTCTTTGCACTTGTAAATACATTATTTTATTACATTTATTGTTATTTATCACACAATTTAATTAAATGTAAAATAAAATGTCATATTATCCAACTATATTAAATATAGTCCATATTTCTATGTATTGTTGACATCTGACAACCATCATAAAATCCCTGGATTATACCATTCAGAACAAATGACTAAACTGTCGAGTGAGTCCATTTGACATCGACTAGTGCTTGACAATGTCGAAAAATATATCGATATTTGACGAAATTACTAAACGAATTGTGTTATTTGTACAGTACAATAACATAAAATACTTTTACCACAGTACCCTACAATCTGATGACAATAAATTTATAAAAATATTTTCTAAATCAAATAAAAATATAAATGCAAAAATTATAATTAGTATGTGTACTTAATTTTTTATTTTATTTTATTCCACATTTATATACTTTGGAATATTATTCCATTGTAATAATAATAAAGATCATTTTATTTCAACACATAACTTACACAAAATCAAATAATAATGTTTTAGCACTAAACTTCTGGGTTGGCGATTTGTAATAAAACTTTACCACTTGCACTAATTATTTTACTTTCACGATCCAACAATCACTTTAATTTGCAATCTCTTTTTCTTTTTCCTAATTTCACAAATGTTTATTAAGAACTGAGCAATAGTAAGACAGTGTCACATTTTTATAACTACCCGAGACAATCAATTGCCAATTAAAATAGTTCAATAACAGAATCAACAAAATCACTTTATTTAATTAGATTAGCTTAATATTTTTTTTAATCTTTACAAAATAATATTTATTATATATTAATGGAATATATACCCGATATTCATTTGTTCATTAACATTATTATAGGCCAACAGAATGTTGCCATCAATGCCATCGTATTTATATAAATCAAATTAAAAAATAATTATTATTTGACACATTATTATTGCCTCTTTAATTCATTTATTTTAATTTATTAAAATTAAAAGAAGAAGAATAAATTAAAAAATGTAAAATATGATGACTATGCTAACCAATGTCTAAATTGTCATTCATTGGTTCATCGATATATGTATTTTATCGATTACGTTCAAGCACTAGAAATATTGTATTGTGTATCAGTGTTTATAATAATGTAATAAAATCTTTGTGTGCGTTAGGCGTCACTTGGTTGAACTAGTTTTCATACATTTGTATTTTATGTCAGGTCCAGTCTCTAATTCGTTCATGATATTAGTATACTCTTACATTGCAGTTTTTATATTTTTTCTCAGAAATGTTTTCACGTGGTAAAAAGTTATCACCATACCAAATTTTATCAAAATCCTTCCAGTAGTTTTTCTGTGATGCTGTAATAGACAGACAGACAGACATAAATTCTAAAAACCATAGATTCGGCCTCTGTATCGATAATAATGTGTATTTCAATTAGATTTTCCAAAAAATATCTAATGCACAGATTCGGCTTAGTTACAATTTTATTATATTATGTATAGATATTATCATCAAGGTAAGTGAAGTATAACTAAATATTCATAGCAGATGCAGAAGCAATACAGTATATACATACATATATTCTGTAAGAATGCAATATATTTGCTTCAAACGGGTATTGAACTTACTAACGCCAGACGTAACGGTTACGTCAAACATAAAACGAAAGAAACACTCTTAATACCTACATCTCGATGTTATTATGTCATATTTATGTCACGGTCATTAAATCACAATGACAGAAATATAGTAGTCTCATAACAATAATATAACGTTATCAAGGAACACTCGGTTTTACGCAGATATAACATTGTAATGACATCGCTATAAGGCATTAGCTTATATTATGAAATATATAAATTTATGGTTACACGAGCAGTTATCTAGAAGGATTAGAAATCGTAGTTGTTTAACAAATATTTTAACTATACATTTTAAATAAAACTATCTTTTCGGATTTTTTCGCGAATTTATTTTGATTTTTGGTTCCCGACATTTCGAATGCTTTACAGCAATCATGGTCACGGGATAGACCAGTCTCTAATAAATAATAAATAAATTCGCGAAGAAATCCGAAAAGATAGTTTTATTTAAAATGTCAAATATTCGCGTGAATCTAAGAAAGTATTCTTTTAACTATATAGTTTTTATTTTGTAGCTTTAGGTACTGCTGTAACATAGACATATTTGACAACTGCTGTCTTTTCTTTGATTCCCTCTGAGCTCGTTTTACTGCTCTTGAATATATATTAGTGTGATGGCTTTAAAATGTAAAAACATTGAACGGATTCAAACAAATAAAGAAACAAAATTTTCAGGTTTATTTATCAGTATACATAATTACATACGGATTTATAAGCGTAATACCTATAAGTGAAAAACTTATAATTTTTAAATTTTAAAACATATTCCATACACATTCTATAAATAACGAAAAATGATATCCAAAGCATAGCAAATTCCTTAAAGATTTTGCCATATCTTTTCTGTCTTCTCCTAGAAGGATGATGCTTCGAAAATCTTTGTCATGGGACTTAGCTTTACTCTGTAACCTAGTATACATAGTACATGTATATACCTAAGTCGACTTCAAAGCCTTAATACACTACTAAATCTATACATATTATAATACAATTCTAACCGAGTCGAGTCTGTTCGTTAAATATTTTTTGGAAAATCTTATTGAAACAGTCATTATTGTTGATACAGAGGCCGAATCTATAGTTTTTAGAATGTTTGTCTGTCTGCCTAGCTGGAAACGCATGACGAGAAAACGACTGGACAAATTTTGATGAAATTTGGTATGATGATATCTGGTTATCCGTGTCAATATATAGAATATTTTTTACTGCGAGAAAATATCTCATCTCTGAGAAATCTATACTAAACGTTAAAGTAAAAATATAAAGAGATGAACCAGAATGGAGCATGTGTGAGTCGCTAGTACGAATATACGTATTAATCACATAATATTCGAGTCACATTACGTTTTACCAATCAGAATTTCATGTAACTTTACCAAAGTTTGAAACAATTAAATATTCAGAAAGCGTCTGTGCCCCAAACGACCTCACTAAAATATTTATACCCTTTCGTTTGACAGGGCTTTGGGTGCCCATTTTTAAATAAGAGTTAATGGGTTATACCTGTGTATCTTCATCCAGTTTAGGATTCAGATTTTAGGATTTATTCTTAACTATGACAGGTTTATTTAGTGTTATTTTCCCTAGCATATTTTCCAACTAAATTAAAATACTTCCTTTCGAATTCTGATTCAAGATGTACATAAATGTAGTGTATATAATACCTACTTGAGTTATATCTATATATATATATATATATATATATATATATATATATATATATATTTATATGTACTTATTCTTACTTCGTTTTAAATTAAAAAAAATCTCAATACATTTTTTCTTGTGGTTTTAGTGTACTGGCCATAAAGTTTCAAAAGCTGTTGAATGCAGTAATTATAGTTTTAAATATATTAATGAAAAGATTAAATATTTAGTTTGGGATAAGATAAGTTATTTATAAAAATCCCGCTTAGTTAAGGTTGCTTCATCTGAGCTTAAAACTAATCACGCGTCAACTCGTGAGGGTCACTTACTCGTCTAATCCGTTCGGTAGATAACCTCATAAGCGACAAATTATAGAAGACCTATCACATCCCTTCCTCTTCCAATAATTTCAAGGCAGTTTATGAACTTCAGCCTCTTTTCGAAGCTCTAAGTTAAATGGAAGTGCTTTATCAGGTCGTAAATTTGCGGATATCTAGCTTACGTCAGACTTCCAAGGTCCGTACAAAAATTTCATGGATAAAAGCCTTATATTTTAGGCAAGTAGTAAACTGTGTGTTATTTTTCATGAGACGCGTTGGGTTCCAGTAAAATTAATAGCTTGTCTGGTATCCCTCAAAAGGTCATCCTTTGTTACAATTTTGTTTTATGTTTTATGAATTTTCATGTTGTCGTTATAAACTTAACCAGGAGATATAATATTTTAATATATGAAGTAAAAGTCTTGTAGATAAACATTTACTAAATAAATTGTAAAAATAGTATTAATACCTAAGCAAAATTATCAAATAATAATATTATGTAGAAATAAGTGAAGTATCATTCAATATTAAAATATAGTTCAGATCAACTCTAATTTAATTCATATTTAAGACTAGCGACTTATCTACGCTTCGTTCGAGTGCGTCCCTGGTTGGTCACAACTTTATGAATATTAATTTTTGCGCGTTCTTCTATCTGCCAGTGAAAATTTCATTAAAATCAGTCTAGCCGTTTTGGAGATTAGCCGCATCAAAAAGATAGATAACAAAATTAAAAATGTTTTTTTTTTTTATAAGTTACGTATATGCTTTCATATGTATTTAGTAAAAAAAACTGTTATTTTGATATTACAAACAGACACTTTAATTTTATTAGTATAGGAAATGATATAATACTCATAGGTCAGTGAATCAGTGATTTATTTCTAAAGTAATTATTTTTTAGAAAGCTATATTTCTACAAATTTTAATTTAAAATCCCTTCAGTTAATCAACTCTCACTTTAGAGCCCATTGTGAAATAAGTCGAGAACGTAAATTTTACAATAATAATTGCTGTATTCCCTTTGCAATATTTTATCATTCAATAAGATTTATAGAGAAGTCCAAGATAAGTTATGTTTCTCACAGAAAAACGATTTTAGATTAATTTAAATAAGATTTAATCTTAAAATCATTCTAGCGAAATGTTAAATTATGATGTCTCCATTAGTAAAATTAGTATATGAGAGAGCTCAGTTTGTTAGGCGTTTTTCTTTTAAAAAAATTCGTGTTTTTTTTTCGGAAAGGATATAATAATTGTGTTTTTTTATAAAAAATATTTATATAGACAAATTTAAAAAGCAATCTTTTCTGATGGTAGCAAGATTTTTAACGAAAATCTATATTTTCCGCAAAACGAATGTTTATCTTCTAAATTCATGTTCATAGTATTTAGTTATTTGAAACAATTTGAGCAAATCTAAAAAATAGCTCTCAGCTTAGTTTTAGTTAAACTAGGTCACAAATGCTCGCACGCTTTGACAGCTGGTGTTCACTAACTTTAATACTAACAGCGAAAACACACTACGGTATATAAATACAGGAACTGTTAATTCGTGACAAGCTTTGCGGTATGTTTTTGATACTAACTTAAATATACCCATTTTGTATTTGCTTCCTAATTTAAGTTTGAAAATCATTTTCCGAGAATGTTCTGTAGCGTTTATATATATATATATATATATATATATATATATATATATATATATATATATATATATAGTCTTGGCCATAGTCTGCCGGCTATTTTTTCTATGTCGTCAGACCATCTTCTCGTAGGTCTGCCTCTTTTGCGTTTTGAGTCTCGTATAGTCCAGTTCGTTAGTATATGCGCCCATCTGTCTGGTTCCATTCGCTGTACATGTTCTGCCCATTTCCACTTTAATTTTAGTGCTGATTTGATGACGTCTATGGCTTGTGTGCGTTTTCTGATAGTGACGTTTTTCACTCTGTCTCTCAGCCTTAAATTTAAGAAGCTCCATTCAATACCTCTTTGACATATTGCTATTTTGTTTCTTGTATTTTTATTGAGAGCCCATGTTTGGCAGGCATAAGTCAGGCATGGATTTAGGCATAGGTTCATAGCTTTGGTTTTTTGGTAGAGATCCCTTAAATATTTCCGTCATTGTCCAATCTTCCAGTTCCATTCCAAGTTTGTTTGACTGTTCTTTGGATTTCTTTGTCGTTACAGAGTTTGAATGAAATGAGGTGTCCCAGGTAGATTTATAGTCTTCGACGTATTCTATTTCTTTTGTGTTCAGTGTAATTGGTTTTATTTCTTTGTTTTTCATCATTTTTGTTTTGTCTTCGTTTATTTCAAGTCCGACAGTTTTGCTTTCGTGGTTTAGTGTCTCTAGCATAAATTGAAGTTAGTCTGGATCTTCGGAAAGCAGAACTAAATCGTCAGCAAATCTCAGATGTGTCAAATATTTCCCGTCAACTTTTATTCCCATATCAGTCCAGTCCAACCGTCTGAATATGCTTTCTAGCACTGCAATAAATAATTTTGGGGAGAGAGGGTCTCCTTGTTTTGATCCTCTTTCTATTGGAAACATTTAGAAGATATAACATAATATTTATTACATAAAATAAATTTAAAAATAAAATTGTCTCTTATAATAGAAAACTTGAAATTTTTTAGTTTAAGTAAAGAGTTTCGTAAGCAAAATGAATTAGCTTATTGAATTATTTACTTTGTATTCAGAGGTCATGATTTTATATCAGAAAAATATATTGTAACTTGATTTCTTCGCTTTATGTCATCTCATAAAATAAGGGATGATAATAATTGTCATATTGTGAAGTTGATATCACAGAGATATAATATTTATAAATTAAGTAAGTTTTGTCCATATATGAAGTTTTATTTAAAAAAAAAACACTTGTTTATTTAAATACAAGTTTACTTCAAGAAGTTTTCGATAACTATTGAATATAAAGATTTATATTACGAATTCACTCAGTTATATACATACGAATATATACATAAATAAATACATAGCTATAAAAATATTATATACTGCACGCACGCTATGTGCACGTAACATAGCGTTGTTACAGTTTAATAGGAAGATTTTTTAAGAGGAAAAATACTGTGTAATGTGATTTTTAATATAACTTTATTATTCATCATTTAGTCGGCACGATTTTCAACAATTATGTATATGATTGGCCAAAACCTTAATACGCCTAAACCTTCCTCAACCTATCTATGGTTGAAAACTATATGAAAATCCGTTCAGTAGTTTTTGAGTTTATCGCATTCAGACATACAAACAGACGCGGCGGTATCTTATAATATGCAGCGATGATTCTGCTGGCAATACAATCAAAAGAATAAAAGAAATCAATTCAATAAGCCATTACTTATCATTACCGCGTGTGGTTGACGTCGTTAGCGTTAACCACTTTTGTAATTTGCGAACTAAAAGGGTCTACAATTTATGTTTCACCTGTCTTTACCAACTGAGGGTCGACCCTATTTGAGTCCATATGGGACTGCCCCAACTGTTAACACCTTTGTCAGTTTATGTAAGGGTGCTTTACTGAAGGGTCCAGCTTTTGTACAGCGGTTTTCCTTTCACATTAGAGAAATGGAAAGGATTTTTATTTTTCGTTTCTATATTTCGCTCGGTTGGTCTAATGATAGGTGGGGCGCTGTATGCCCAGTATGACCACTGCTGTTGATTAGGTTTTTTTATGTGTCTAGACTGGTTTCATTCATTTATGTATGTTTGACCTGTTATGACTGTTTACAAGATTAAAAGTCATGTATTTTAAATGAAGTAGAAAATTGTGTTATTGTAATATATTAATATATTTATTTTTTTATCTAAAAAACTGCGACTTCATAAATAATTCAAAAGAAATCATTCCACACTTATTCCTTAAAAAATCTGACTTAATTTATTATTAGATAATTAATTTACAATTGGCGTAGACATAAAACAAAAAATATACACCCAAATCGAGTATCTCCTTCCTATTCATAATATTTTTATTTTAAAGTTGGTCAAATTCATTTTTCAATTGAATTGTAATTTCCAAATATTACAATAATAAATATCCACCCAGAAATAGAATTTTATATTCACAAAATCATTTTTAAAAAACTTTATTGTTCTATTATCAAATCCGTTTGATATTCTAAAATTTGGCATTTACATTTTGCACTGGATTTATAAAATTTTATCATTGAAACTACAACTATCTGCTTCCCGATGAATGAACTAACATTTCAAATTTCGCAACAGAACAGTGGGCTTGTTCAGAAACAACCGTTAACGTCCATTGTTCATGTTCGATAGTTACGAACTACGTTTCAGTAAAGGTAGGCAAATTATCTATTATATATTCTACGAAGGATTACGGAGTTAGACGGTAAGTGCTCTGCTACTTGTCAATGTTCATTACGTTTGAGTCTATAGACCGATTGTCTCGTTGGTATATCTAGCGTGAAAGGCTGGCATTTGGAGGTGGGTTCAAGTCTCGGCTTGTGCCAATTATACTTATTGAGTTTTCTTGTTAAGAATTAATTTTAAGTAATAGCCCGGAGTTGAAAAATTGGGTGGTCCTACTGCTGGCCTGATTTCTTATTAGTCATATCGAATTATCTTCCAACCAGACTTGGTACACTTGTGTTTGCTCGCGTACTTATGCACTATAACATCTCCTGCGCACAGTGATTCTTAGTGAGATTGATCGCGTTGAAATTATTCAAGAGGACAATATTAAAAATAATTCTTAGTTTTATACATTAGTTAATAAATATTAGACTAAAAAATATATTTTAATATCTTCAAGATGTTATAACCGAAATACAGTTCTGATAAGTCGATGAAAATCCTTATAGATTATAACATTTTCAGCAGACATTTTGGAATATTTTGACATTTGTGACAAATTCACATAAAAATATTAGTAGAAAAAATATAAAAGGGTCAGAGTTACCAAACTACATTAAAAAACAAAAAGCCTGAACACATCCGACTTAATGTCGTCCATCTTCAATGCCGCCCTGTGTTGGGGTCTACGTTTTTTCTACGTCCATTTCACTGCTTTCATGCATAGGTCATTCACGTAATAAATTGCATTTATGCCGCGTTTTTAAGGCTTTTAGCGTTCATGTTCCATGAGTTTTATTATCCGAATTCTAATATTATAAACGTATATGTACTGGAAAATATTATTTTGTCAAAGATTTAGTCAAAACAGCGATAATGTACATGATCTAAGTCAAAGCTAGTTAATGAGACAACCAGAGAAAGTCAAAAGTAATAAATAACTTTTATAGGAAGTGTCTTCTATTAAAAATTACTTAACTTAAATAATAATAAAGTTACACTATTATCCTACAAAATCCCCTACTGGGATAAAATCGTAATGTGTTAACCCGGGTTCATGCGTGTCTGACTGAATACAACCATACATCGAAATATTTTACACCGCAGTCACGTATCACGTTAAGTGATCAGCTTTTTTACATCTGTATAAATATTATAAATGTAAAAAATTGTGAGTATGGATGTTTGTTACTCTTCTACGCCAGAACGGCTGAACGGATCTGAATGAACTTTGGCACAGAGATAAATTATAGTCTGGAATAATAGGCTACTTTTATCCCGGAAAAATGTACGGTTCCCGTGGTTATTGTTTTCCTAGAGCTGAACCCGAGCGAAGCGAGAGTGAGCCGCTAGTTTATAATATTAGTACTAAGAAAATTATTTTATTATGATTTTAAATGAGATTAGATTTATGTTTAAAAGCCACCCATGCTCAGTATTTTCACTGCGTATATTATCATGTTCATAAAAAAACGCTGTCAAGTAGAAAAATCTTAATAAATGAACCGAAATTTTAATTTCATAATAATGAAAGATAAAACGGTAAAACCGAGTAGATAAACAAGTGCTCCTCATAAACAAAATGGATCTATTACAGCCACAACGACGCTCCGTTAAAATGGCAGGTGATGCGAACACAGATAAATGATATGTCTGGAAATGACAAGAACTGAATTAACAAAAGATCTTTGATTTTTGTCTTTCCTTTTTTTATTTGGTCATAAATCGTAGTATTAAAATTTTATTGAAAAAAAATTGATGCTATTTTAATGATATCTCAGAACAGTCTTAACTATCAACGATAAATAAAATTGATAAAATTTTATCAAATCTTTATCTATAAAAATAATTATCGATTATCTATAAAAATAATTAAATCTTCCTGATTATTGTTAAAAAAAACATAATATTATAGGTACTAATAAAAAAAAACATAATATTATAGGTACTAATAAAAAAAAACATAATATTATAGGTACTAATATCGCATTCGGCCCTTCTTACCGTCCCACTGCTGGAAACAGGACTCCCTTCAATACTAGGGGGATCAAGTCATAGTCCACCACACTGACCAAGTGCGGGTTGGCGGACTACATATTGTCTTTCCAGAACTCGCTAGGTTCTCTCAGATGTGCAAGTTTCCACACGATATTTTCCTTCACCGTAAATCAAGTGATAATCTTGTTGGAAATGTTTGCACATGAGAATATCAGAGGTACGAGACCCCGGGGTTTCAATCTGCTTCACTTGATTTCCTAAGCGAGTGCGTTACCACTGGACTAGCACTGCCTGTTATACTATTATATTTAATAATTACTATATTTTTTTATGTTAACATTCATATTTTTAGACACAAAAATATCCACTTCTATTATAATTGAAATTGTAATACTTAGGTGTATTTCAATGTTTTTCTTGGCGTTATTCGTTATTCGTCGAATGCGTTATAAAATAGCTCAATGTTAAGAGTATTGCTTATTTGGGATCTAGTTCAATACACCACTGTGCACCAAGCGTTGACTGTCGTAGTAAAAAAGTTTATTCTCAATGATCTTTATCGACTTTCTCGCACGAAAAGCTCTTTTCATAGTCATGGTTCCCTAAATGAACCGCCATTGACGTTCATGCTCTTATTTAATCATATAGAACTTAGATAATTCTAGAATATATGCATAACAATCATAGCGATGAAAGGGAAAAAGGGGCTTTTAGTTAAAAAAATGTCTTAAACTAAAAAACTCATAATATATCTTTAATAAAGTAGCAGTGCATGCATGTAACTTATTGGTCAGTGCCATGGACATCTATAACTAACATATTAGAACTTATAACAGAGAATGAATTTAAATTGTATCGTGTTGGTGTTTTTATTAATTAAAAAAAACTGAACTCGATTCTCTGCTAACAGTCAAACGAATTCAAGACACGCAAAACTGAAATGACAGTTGATATGAACATAGACAAATGATTCACTGGAAGTGTCGTGGATGTAATTAACAGAGCCTCCATATGGGTCTTTATTATATGTCATCATCATTAACATCGCTGACAGTAAATTACGTTGCTATCTTTTATGTCGCTGCTACTTGGGATTCTGCACCTATCTCGACGAAATTAGGCCACCTAGATCTAAAATCTAAAACAGAAAAGTTTATCTTTTTTGCTTTTGAGAAAATATACTGTGATTCAATGGAGCATTTTGTAAAGATAACGCAAAAATTCTCTCTAAATGGCTTAGAATTATAGTCTTTAGTTTTTCTAGGTTTATTTATTTATTATTATTTATTTTTATCACAAATGTTTCTTATTGACAACAAGAATATTACCAATATATGTACATTGTACGAGAACATATTATATATTAGAAAGTATAAAATATGAAATAAATCAATATATAAAAGAAAATATTTGGGAAAGTTAAGAATAAGAAAATGTCTTCTAAAAATCTAAATTAAAAATATTCAAATCGTTTACCAAATCTTAGAATATATGACCCAACTTACACGCCATTTATGAATCTTGACTGTAACATATCTCTTTCTGGATATAGGGAAAATATTTTCATTACGCAGGCATATCGTACAACACGAATGGATATTTCTATATAGGCACACGTTTCTTTCACATTTTTTATTATTGGATACATGACGATATATTTCTCATACATTAAATACGCTGAGCACGTACGACATCTCGCAGCAAAATAATATAAGGTCAGCAAATTGCGGGAGCTATCACTCGAAATTAGTTGTTTTGTCTCTCCAACTTCAAATAAGATACTTTATTATTATCGGGCAAATAAAGTAAAGAACATATTAGGGCCAGTGTCAATTATTATTATTAGTTTGCTTCCCTTATTGTTTAATATCGTATTTTATTGAAGAGTTTTGCTATATAGTAGGTAGTTCTAAATTATAGCACATGCTAGCAGAACCCGCGGCTTCGCTCACGCTAAAACTAGAAAAAAACTAAAAGTAGGTCTCATACAAACTTTCATCATCTATTTTACCCCCTTATGAAATGAATTTCGAAAAATGCTCAAACACGTATTTAATTAATTATTGTATTGAAGAGTATTAATACCAAGTTTCAAGTAATTCTGATCATAAATATTTTTCTGGATTGTGTTATAACGTGTTTTCCCCTTAGGAATGAGATAATTTCCCGCGGTAAAAAGTATTCTACATGTTGACCCGGATAACCATCTATCACCATACCAAATTTCATCAAAATCCCTGCGGTAGTTTTTTGTGAATCGGTAACAGACAGATAGACAAAAATTCTAAAAACTATAGATTCGGCCTCTGTATCGATTATAATGTCTATTTCAATAAGATTTTCCAAAAAATATTTAATGTACAGACTCGGATTAGTTACAATTTTTTTATATGTATAGATATTTAAATTCGAGTATCGATCTATAAATAAGTAAAAGAATTAAAAAAAAAACAGAAAAACTGTTTATCAAATTGTACATATAAGTTACGAGGAACTTTCCTTAAAGGAGGTTCTTGTGAAATCCATGCAGTGCAACTACTGCACACTTACAAATCTTACCTATCATTTACCATCTATCCCTTGTCATTCCGTTTAGTAAACAGGATAAATAGTCTGATCTATCCGATTTAAAAATCTATGCACTGCATTTTATCTAAACTTATTGGGCTGTGAAATGCACTCGAACGTATTATAGAAAACATAGCGAAAAATGTGATGTAATCACCTCTTTTTAACGTCCTACTGCTGAGCACTGGCCATACTTTTTTACCACATAAAATTATATTGTTTAAAACTAGGTATTTAAATTAAAAAAAAATATAATCTACTATATTTAAAATTTGGCTTAAGTCATTATTTTCAGTGGTCTAACTTTACCTACTACTATACTTTACTTTCATGGCGGTACTTGTAAAAAATAATAATAATGTTGAATATCAATCTTTAAAACTTTAATGTATAACTGACATTGTAACGGCATTGTTATTATTGTGTGGCTTTTTAGTTAAATATATGCTAAATTTAGTGATAATGTCTAATGATAATTTAGTGATAATTCTTTTATGTCATAGAGGAAGGAACTGTCGTCTGTAATACAGGCTTGGCCTAGTACAGTCGGCAGTGACAAACCGATGTAAGTAACCTAAATCGTGATTAGCTTTATTTTGCACTTAGTGTAAATCTAGTGTAAAAACTTATGCTAATAAAGTTTTATAATTATTACATACTTAAATACGATAGGGATCAGATAGTAAGTACACTACGCTGGTCAAGTGCTGGTTGACTGACTTCACATGGCTTTCTAATATGCTAGATTCTCTCAGACATGCAAGTTTCCTTACGATGTCTCCTTCAGCGTGAGACAAAGTGTTAAATAATGTTAGAAATGATTTGCATAAGAAAATATAAGAGATGTGAGTCCCGGGATTCGAACCCGCTTCACTCGGTTTGCCAAGCGAGCGCCTTACCACTAGGCTAATGTTTTTAGCAGTCTGTTTTAACTCTCACCGGTCGTGTCGAAGTATGGTCCCATTGGACTTTGAGAGTAACAGGAATAGAGAGTGCATTTCTGCCTGCGTGTACACTTGTGTCTTGTTCACTATAATATTCTGCGCATCTGGTCAGTCTCAGTGAGATTGGCCGTCGTGGGCGAAGTAATGAGAAATTTATTATGTCTGTAGATCGAGAGCTCTTGAGTTCGAGTCCTGGGTCAGATTGTATTTCCACAAGAATATGAGAATAAATAGAGAGCTTGTATTTTTACACAAACTGTACACTATAATATGTCTCACGCAGTTGGTCATAGTAAAATTTTTCGCTATAACCGAAATCGATTAGGAAGACATTACTTACTATACATATTTTAACATATTAAGTATCGACAGCTACAGCAGGTCGCCCAGTCTATGAAAGTTATAAAACTGTTTTATGTATCGTAAATACTGCTACGGTAGCTTTTAAGTGCTTTCAAGTTTCATGAGTTAGTAAATACTCATGTTTTGCTAACTAGAAAACATCTATAATCTAAGCTCCTACAAAACTTTGAAAGTATCGGGTAATTCTAAAGTTTAAAGTTTAAGAATGATATTCAAGTCGTAAGCCTGCTAAGCTGCTGCTAAGCTCACAATGCTACGAGTAACTTCTTTAAAATTTGTTTATGAAATTCTTACGTAACATATTCTAAGGTTATGATGTCATCCGCAAAAATGAAACTTTAACTCCATGTTCACTTACATATTTAGTATATGTAAATTGCAGTATGTCGTCTTATGCACGGTTTACCAAAGTTAAGAATATCCTATTTTTATAGTGTGTATTATAAACTAAACTGCTTTAGCATAGTATTTAAAGAAATTTGAAAAAAAAAATTTTTTTAATAAAAATGAATAAAAGATAAATTTGTTATAAAACGTCCTTAGAGATAAGCAGGCAACTGCTCTCACACGCCACCTTTTTCCATCACCTTGATATTTTTTTAAAGGAATAAGTGTGACATGCACATATGTCATATCTATCCCAACAGTGCTTTCCAAAGCTAACTCTAGGATTTATAGATATGGTAGTAGAGACGATGACATCTTATTCATGCTTATTAAAGCTATTTTCCTTTTGTTACAGATAAGAATTGAAAAAAATAATATGGTTTAAAGAAATGCGCTGACCGGGTCAAGATGGCGACTAGTTTAGTGTTGTTGGCGCTTAATCTAGCTGTCGCGGCTGCTGGGAAGTGTACTACGTAAGTTGTAAATAGTATTATTATCTATTCATATAAATAAAAACGAATGTTACGTGTATTCATATTCGTCCTCTATGTACTCTTAAATCATTGATCCGATTGTGATGAAACTCTGGTGGGTTTTTCCTGTATATGCCTGCAAAGGTACTTGGCCCAAAAATGAATTCTTCTCTGGACGTTTGTATTTTGTGAGATCCTAAGCCATTCAAGTTTAGGGTCGCTAGTAATAATAAGATAAATATAACTAGCGACTCACCTATGCTTCGCTCGGGTTCGTCCCTAGGTTTATTCCCCATACAAACTTTCATCCCCATTTTCACCTCCTTAAGAGATGAGTTCTGGGATGAAAAAATTCCAGGGTCTCAAAATATCTTCTTACCAAATTTCATCTAAATCGGTTCAGTAGATCCAGAGATTACCCCCTACAACGTCACAAACTCACAATTCACAAACTCACAAACTTTACCTCTATATAATATTAGTATAGATTTATAATTTTATTCATTTTCTAAATAAGAGCGATGAATATAATAGTAATATTGAGCGTTTTCCTACGACTTATGTAATAAGATATTGCCTTTATGACAAAAAAATAAGTTTTTAGGTTTAAAGGGAAAATTTAAAGTAGAATTCAAAATCGAGTATATGTTATGTTACATAATGCTAGCGACTTAACCTGGCTTTGCTCGAGTGCATACCTAGGTACCTAACAGCAGACTATGTGCTTCCGTCATAGTCTCTCTGGTTACTAAACATTTGAACCCGTCCAGATATTTCAGTGTTCTTCAGTAACAATAAACACACACCAAAACAAACTTTGTTTGATGGCTTATAGAAGAAGATAGGAATTGTATATCGAAAATATAAAATTTTGAAAATTTTATACACATATGTAATGTGTATCCATACTAATACTATAAATGTGAAAGTGTGTTTGTTTGTTTTTTTGTTCTTCTTTCACGTCGAAACGGAGTGACGGATTGGCATGATTTTTGGTGTGGAGATAGTTGCAGGGCTGGAGAGTGACATAGGCTACTTTTTACCGTGGAATATTGTCTATTTCTCACGGGAAAACACGTTATAATACAATCCAAAAAAAATATTTATTATCAGAATTACATGAAATTTGGTATTAGTGCCCTTCAATAAAATTAAATAAATACGTGTTTTAGCATATTTCGAAATTCATCCTATACTCGTAAGTGGGTTAAATAGGGGATGAAAGTTTGTATGAAACTACTTTTTAGAGATTTTTTGCAGTTTTAGCGCGAGCGAAGCCGCGGGTTCTGCTAGTACATAATAATTATAATATCAACTTTAAGTGTAGAATAAAATGAGAAAAGATATATAAAATACCATTTGCTATTTTAGAATTCTATTCGCATTTGCAAGCAAAAACTAAAATTTTATGCAACGCAGGCATTTTTAAAGTGAAATGACGTTCATCCTATTATGCCATCAGGATTAACAATGAGCACATCACGCATGATGGCTCGCAACAACTCATTACGCTAATATGCGTTATGTGTGTTGCAGCGTACTTTTAACCGACGCATAATACTGTAATATACCGAACCATTCATTATTAAATTTTTAAAATGACAAAATATCCAAAAACACGGAAAAATTAGTATCAATTCTCCCTTTATAAATTAATACCTCCACGATCGCGCACACGCCGGCGTTACAGTTAACAATAGATTTCTTAGTTCAATTAAATTCTTTGAAATTTACCTGTAAGTGTTTACGTGACTACTTTGACATATAGGTTTTTTTTAGGCTATTAACACACAATACCATCTAGTTCCATGGTAAGCTACGGGGCTTGTGTTATGGATACCAGATAGTTGATACATTATACATATATAACTTTAAATACATACATATTATAAATATAAACAACCATGACTGGAGCACAAACATTCGTGCTCATCACACAAATGAATGATGACCCCAGCGGGACTCGAACCCGCGACCGCTGGCGCAGCAAGTAGAGTCACTGCAAACTGAGCCAAACGTGCCGTCTAGTATATAGTATGTACATATATAATATGGTATGTACTATGTACACTATTTTTATATAGCTGTTGAAATAATTTCTTTTTTAATCCAACTTCATTGAACCATTTTCCAAAGAAAGATTTTTTAAGAAGGGATTACGTAAAAGTCGGAAGCTTGTATAAAAAACCTTAATTTTAAATGTTAGCGGTAGAATAAAATTACGGCGGCTGCACGGCATCAAGACTTGAATTCCACGAAAGTTTCTTTTACCTTAAATTTGAATATTCTCAAAGCATTTCAACTTGACCTTTCTCTTTTAAATTTCGACTGTGAAGTCACACACACATTCTACAGAATCAATAAAGCTGAATGTTTACTTTTAAGCGGAAAAAATTCTGTGCCCCTACTATAAAGCCTCCATGTACTCGTTAGACGTTAGCGAATACGTAAAACTTACCGTTTCCAAATAGTCTTCGTTTAAATGAAAATATAATGCCACATTTCTACGCTAGTTCGTATAGTAAACAAACATAACTTTACGATAGCTATATATAGTAGTCAACACTTGACCTTTTAAAAGAGAAACCGTGTTTTTAAATGTTCTTCTATGAAAAAATGTTAGGTTAAAACCGACAACCGGGACGAAAGTGAAAATGTGTCAAGTGTGAGAGGAGTGAAAATATAGCTGCTTTAGCGCAAACAACTTTGTGAGACCTTCATTTAAAATATCACTTTCGAATGAAAGCGCTCGTCAGTTATTTTGGATTAACTTTTAGACTTTTTGGTCTTTTCATTATACACGAAGCTTGATTACCGTTTTTTTCATTTGGATTTTGTAACGTTGAGTTTTAAATTTTCTTTGGCGTATAACCTTATCGCTTTGCGAATATGAATTTTCACTGGCTTTAATAATAAATGTTTTTATACTACTATACTATTTATTACTACTTTTTGCATAAATTCTGTTAATTTGACGATTTTTTATAATAAAATTTAATATTTAAAGAGTCAAAGTTTGTGTTGTTTTTACATAAGTATAATAAGTTTTACAATTGTTTTACGTGGGCGTTTGTTTTATATAAAAAATATTTCTTTGATAAAGGTAATAGAAAATGAATATAAATAGATTTTATATTATAAAAATATTATATAAAATAAAAAAAAACCGAAAAGATAGTTTTATTAAAAATACAAATACTTGTTTGTACGTGGTTTATATATTAATTTCTAATTTAGCTAACATTTTATAGATCGTTCTTTTCCCCAATTACATTGGTTCTATTCAAACTGTTTCATTAAGCTATACAGGGGACCCTAAAATTTTATGCTAACTGTGAAACTTCGACGATAATCATTTTTCAAAGGCCACGGGGTGTTGTAAAACGACTTGCAAACAATGGGGTCTTCAGTGGACTAATTTTATTCTGAAAAGTCATTCCCCTAACGACATCTTAACTTTACTGTGAGATGAATGGTAGATTCTGGAAGCTGTGTTCTCGTGTAAGACTTTTCTTGATGGGATCAGTCAGCTTTGAATATAACGTATGCGAAATAATACTTTTAGTTTTTGTATAAATTATATTTATAACAACACTAAAATTTACTAGAAAAAGACAAAGTATACTTTATATATACATATGTATATATGTACATATGTACTAGCGACTCGCTCCGCTCGGGTTTATGTCTACGTTTTAAAGGTAGTATAGATCCCTGAGAAATTAGATATTTTTCCGCAGTAAAAAGTATCCTAAATATTGATCCGGCTATCGTTATACCAAATTGCATCAAAATCTATCGTGGTTTTCTCGTGATGCGGTAACAGACAGACAGACAGACAGACGGACGGACGGACGGACGGACAGACAGACTGACAGACAAAAATTGCAAAAACTATAGATTCGGACTCTGTATCGATAATAATGTCTATTTCAATTAGATTTTCCAAAAAATATTTAATGTACAGATTCGACTTAGTTAGAATTTTATTATATGTATAGATTAATTAAATTCATTAAATAAAAGATTTTTGAACGCCAATTTAGTGATAGATAGGCGGATGACATTTATATTTCTGGCGATTAAGCAACTGACAATTTGGACGTCTCTAAGAAAATTTGTCAAGTGAAAATGATTGTGCTTATTCAGACTAATCATTTTCTTTTTACTTTTATATATCGGTCATTTTTGTTAAATTATTGTTAAATTTATTTAACAAAACTTAAGTCTATATTTTTAATATTTATTGATTCAGAGACATTAGATATATGTACAAATATATTTATTTACATTAACGAGGTAAAATTCTGTTTAAAATCTCCATGTTTGTATCAAAATCAGTAATAATTTACTTTCATTAACATTATCCATACAAACATATAAATGGAAAAAAGAAAAATGGAATAAAATCGCGTTTTAAATCTAAAAATGTATTGGATGAGTCTATCAGTCTACAATATCAGGTTTGTGTTTTAAATTAACGATAGATAAACTTATAATATTGACAGTATTTCCATTAAATTAAATCACGTTGATAAATAAGAGCGAAATTCTATTTATTTTCTAAAGTCACCTATTTAATTGAAGTAACTTGACGACAGTCCTTCAAAGGGCTCTCAAGTGCCCCTAAAACTTTTTTCTATTGTTGGCAACCCTACTCAGGGTACGGGGTAGCACAAATAATAAATATGCTATATATGTTTATTCCTGCTGTTAAAAAGGTGCTAAGGTATATAACTCTGTGCTAATATATAATAAAAAAATCATTTCCATTGTACATAATGTACAATGGAAACGGTTTTTTGACGATATGTATAAAAATTATTATAAATTAATATATTTTTGGTTGTCTTGAATGTTTCTGCTATATTATTGGACGTACAAAAGCGTACTATGAAAGAAAAGGCCTGTGGTCGCTACACTATTGAAGCGAGTTTGTTACTAAATATGGTGTATCACAGTTGTCAACATACACATACGTATATTCAGCTCCTTTTTGACGTCCCACTGCTGAGCACGGGCCTTTCTTTAATACGAGAGGGATCAGGCACCATTGTCCACCACCCTGGTCTAGTGTGGGTTGGCGGACTTCACATGTCTTTCGAAAACTTGCTAGGCTATTCCAGACATGCAGGTTTCCTAACGAAATTTTCTTTCACCGTAAGGCAAGCGGTAATCATGTTAGAAATGATTCGCATATGAAAATATCAGAACTGCGAGACCCGGGATTTGAACCCGCTTCACTCGGTTTCCCAAGCGAGCGCGTTACCACTGGGCTACCACTGCCTTATATCCATTTTAAGAACAATTAATATCACTCTTCAAAGTTACTAAGTAGACAAGAAATCAGACAAAGTTAACAAAATTTTATGAACCCTCATTAACAATGACATAAATACAATTTCACCATTTTAGCTTTCAGTGTTCAAGCGTCTCACCTACGGTTCTAGTATCAGTGACATATTGTTATATCCGAAGTCTAGTCGAAGATCTAGATATTTAGATATATGTATTATGTGTATTTTATAATTTCTAAATTATTTTGCGAGTTTATCTGATCAATTGAGTACATAACCGATACTTATGTGCGAGTAATGTTTGAAAGCGAAAATCAGCATAAGTCAACTGTTACTCCACATTTCTTGTGACAATTCATACAAGTTTTAACTATTTTTATTAATTTACTGATTATTTGCTTTGTAGATATATACTAGGTTATAATTAATATCATTTATTATTTTATGTAAAAAGCAACTACAAGAAACCTTACGTAATTTTTTTTTTCTATAATGATTTTATTACCCATTTCTTTTTCTTTCGTTCGAGCCAAGAAACAAATTCTAGCAGAACGCTTTTTAATATTGCGAAAAATGCGTGTCAAATCTCATAATACGAGTATTACACTTTAATACAATGAAGATGAAATAAAGTGTTACAAACGAAACGGTAACAATTGTTTGACTAAGACATGTACATCAAACAAGAAACTGCAGGTTTGATTCCGTCTAATTAGGTTAAAATAAATAAAATATATGTTACTCTAAAGCCCGGGAAGTATGATCAATTTTAAGAGCCAGTAATATGGATAATTAGAATTTTCTAACTAGACTAAACATAATATTGATTATATTAAAATAAAAAGATTAAAATATCTATAAATTTGTAATGTATAATTTTCTATAGGAATCGCTGATTTTGAAGTACAATTATTCTAATTAATAAACTTTAGGTTTTGCCATATTTTCTGGGTTTGTAGCAATAATTATATATAATAATAATTATATATAAAAATAAATACCAAAGTTTTATAAAACTAAGAAGCCGCTTATAAACGTATTCTTTGAATCCTGTTATAAGATCCAACATTCAGAGCTAAACAACTATTTCTTCCCACAAAGTTCAAAGAAAACTTACGACAAATTCTGGCAAACAACAAATAAATACCATAATTCTATTCCGAGGAACGTGTCAGTAGCAAGTTTCCGGACAGCAAAAGAATTAATTTACACGTTCCGGAAAGAAGATATGACGTCAAAGTGAAGTCAATAAAGCCTTCTAAACCTCCGGGTCACTTGGTTGGGAGGGAGTGTACATGAATAATTTATTAAGAAGTAATGAGCCGCGGGCAAGTATTCAGTCGCCGTACAGATTCTATGGTCGCCCTGCAGGGTTTTCCCAAGGAAAGATTCTTTGGATAAAAAAGAGTATTATATGTACAATAGTAGTGACCTCCTTTAAGGGGAGATTTCTAAATTATGGTTTTGAATATGCTAGCGTCCAAGCAATTTTTAACCGGTTTTAAAAATAGAGGCTCAATCATTATTTTTTCTTACTTTCGTCTCTTGAAGTTGGTTTAATTTGTTTTAAAGTTATACAATTTTATAGTAAAATTAACTTGTTTGAACACAAACTTAACATTAAGGTTGCTTTTAATATATTTTTATATTAAACTTTATACGACTACCTTATTATTACAGTAACAAGTATTAGATATTAATAGTTATGTTTCCATTAACATTAGCGTATTTGTGGTATTGTTGGGATATCTCGATAAAGAACAAACAGATGGCACGTGTTTCCTACATGCTTATTATAAGGATAGTATGTGGAGCTGTTGTTTTATAGATGATCTACGTTAAAAGGGATGACAGAAATTGGATTCAGCCTGGACTTTTTGTGGAATAATATTTTTTTTTCGCATACCCTTTCAAGGATATTGTTCATATTTATGAATACTTATCTATATATAAAAATGAACACAATATGTTTGTATTTGTTAAGTATAATAATGTATTCCTTTACGATTCCATTGAATTTCGTATAACTTTGATGAACTACTGTGCTTGATGAACGCTTGGTATGTTTTTGACATTGATACAGCTCATCAACAAAGGTTAGTCGGTGCACATTTCATTTTTTTGAGATATATTATAACTAGTATTGCCCGCGGCTCCGCCCGCGTTTAGATGACCAAAATTCAAATTCTTAGGTTTTTCAGATTAGTATACTCTTACATTGCAGTTTATGCATTTTTTCTCAGAAATGAGATATTTTCCTATATGTTGACCCGGATAACCAGCTATCACCATACCAAATTTCATCAAAACCCTTCCATTGGTTTTTCTGTGATACGGTAACAGACAGATGGACAGACAGACAGACAGAAAGACAGACAGACAAAAATTCTAAAAACCATAGATTCGGCCTCTGTATCAATAATAATGTTTATATCAATAAGATTTTCCAAAATAATTTTATGTGCAGATTCGGCTTAGTTACAATTTTATTAATTGTATAGATTGAACATGCGATGCCGCGGGAAATACTAGTAGGTGTAAAAGAATTTAGAATATTGGTATGGTCAAGAGGAAGAACCATTATGTACGTGTAGTGTATATAATATCTTTGATATTATTTACCTGGACGATCCCGTAGGTAGATAATTTAAATAAGGACTTTGAAAATATAAATGTTCTATAAATCTAGACCATTTAATTAACATACATTATGACTACAAATTCTAATTTACCTCATAATTTTATTTTAATACCTACATTTAACCTACATTTGCGGTATTGTTGAGATATCTCGATAAGAAAGAACCAGATAGCACACAGACGGTGTTTTTCTTTGTAGAACTCGTTTTTAGTATGATTATGGTTATGTCCTCTCTACCTATTACAGCCACGGCGGCCAATCTCATTGAGACTAGTCATCTGCGCAGGAGATATTATAGTGCACAAGTGTACGCGCAGACACAGGTGCACTCTCTATTCCTGTCACTCTCATATTCCGGTGGGACGACCACTCGATACGACCAGTGAAGGACCGACGACTTTATGTGCTCTGCGAGCTTCTCAACTCACTTGACTTGACTGACTTGACAACCTGACGCGACCCGGGACTCAAACCCAGGACCTCCAGATGTGCAGCCGTACATGCTAGCCACTCCACCACGGAGGCAGTTACGAGTATATGTATCAATATAAAAAATACTATATAAATATTCCAAAAAATAAATGCTATTCATTTTATCTTTATCGTGCTACGTGTAAGATAAGTATCATACCACAACACTGGGTATTGAACGACAAAACGAAGTCACGTCAAGATACACTTTTCCGGCTCTCTGCTGATGTAAGTATGTATGAAGTACATAACGCTCCTGAAAATAGGTCATTTTCCTCAGGCTATATCGGAAATTTTCGATGACCGCGCTTATCCCATTTATATAAGGCACTCGAACAGTAAATATGGTCAGATGAAAGAGAAAAGTCAATTAAGTTTCAAGTAAGAAAGAAGATAATATATTTATTTTAAAAATCTTTTATTTAGTTTACTTAAACTAAAATTGTGGGTCGCATATCATGTTCTTGGGTTTATTTATTTTTTGGCGGTTATATTTAAAAAAAATGCTTCGGACGTTTCGCAACAGCTATAACCACGTTTGTATTTAAAACACAGTCAGGTTTTAAAAATCTAAATAAAACCATGAAAAAAATTTTTTTTTTAGTTTTATTCAAAACCAGCGACCTTACTATGCTTCGATGAGGTAGGACCTAAGATCTCTTTTTGCTATACATTTAGTTCCAATTATTTTAAACCGTTGGGGTAGTACGTCGCTTGTGAATTCATTTACAAATATATTATAGTTTTGACAAAAACATTATCACTAAAGATGAATAAGTTTGTAATTACTAATGCGAATATTTCCTTACATTAATCGATCTATTTGAAAACAAATAAATAATTATGTTATAAAATAAATATTATGTAGAATTCCATTCTATATTTAGATGTTCAAAATTTCTTACATCTCCATCAATCTTTATTTGCCAAAATTTGCCTAATAAAAGATTTTGATACTTTTCGTCTTAAATTGATAGATTATTTTAGGACCTTTCTAAGGGTTTTCTCAGAAGAGTTACAGTTTGTTGTTTTGAAATCGCGTCTAATGTTACTCTTTTAAGACCCAAGGGGTTATGAATATTGTCACTGTTATAGTTATTCAGTTCCGTACATTGAAAAAATAAATTTGTATACCATACAGAGCTTAAGTAAATATAATTACCTGGTATTTTATCGCAATATTGTACTTTAGTTAGAGTATGTAATACCGTAGTACACGGAAAATAGGGCATCGATCTGTAGAGATTTAATGAGTAGGAAAGTTTCCATGCCTTTACATAACATTATGTTTTTTCTCCTTAAACTTGACATTTTGAAGAAATCGAGATATTGGTGATGATAATAATAGTAATAAAATATTTTTATCCTCTCTTGGCAACGTGCAATCTATACAGATAAATAAAATTGAAGTGTCTGTAATGTCGAAATAAAAGCTTATTACTAAAAACATATGAAATGATATACTGTGCTTTGAAAAACGCAATTTTTAATTTTTTGTCTATCTGTCTGTTTGTCCCAGCTTATATCCGAAATGGCTGGATTTATTTTGACGGGATTTCACTGGCAGATAGTTGATGTTATAAGAATTAACTTAGACTACTTTTATTTTAGAAAAAGAATTAGGGTTCCGCTAAAAACAATTAAAACATAGTTAGAGTCGCAACCTAGCGAAGCGAGGGTAAGTCATAAAATAAATAATTAAAATGGGATTTGTTGTAGGATTTTGAAATATACTGTCACAATTATCTATATCTACGTATATGTATATCTTTTCAATTTGTTGTTGACAGGTGAAATACTAATACATACATACATATTTAAATTAGCAAGAGTTTCACTACTATGCAAATACTTACACTAGTGTTGTGACAGCCAGCTCTTGAGAAAAACAATCCTTTGTCAAAGGATATCGATTACGCAGTAAACTTGGCAAACCTCCATTTGTATGAGAACTCGGAAGATTGCTTAATACAAAATAAGATTGTATAATAAGGAATTTGAATTCAATTTAATACAAAGTTTAGAAAATCTCACAAGAAAATTTAAAGAAGACTTTCTGCTATACGATTTTTATGAACTAACAAACTACGTATTATAATAAATAGTAATTCATCATCGTGTTAGAAAGGAACTTTCTATTATTAGGGTTCCGTAGCGAAATGGATATAATGAAACTCATATTGTATCGCCATGTCCCTCTGTCCGTGTGTAGCGCAAACAACTTTGTGAAACTTATAGGTCTATAATATTTAACTATGGCATAAATAATACATAATTATGACAGAGGAGAAAAGAATTTATTTTTTACTAATATTTAACCTTTATTTAACTTTTATTTAACTTTAAACCTACAATCTATACATATAATAAAATTGTAACTGAGTCTAATCTGTTCATTAAATATTTGTTGGAAAATCTTATTGAAATAGTAATTATTATCGATACAGAGGCCAAATCTATAGTTTTTAGAATTCCTGTTTGTCTGTCAGTCTGGGAACGCATCACCAGAAAACCACTAAACAGATTTTGATGAAATTTGATATGATGATAGCTGGTTATCCAGGTCAACATATAGCATACTTACTGCGGGAAAATATTTCATCTCATCTTTGAGAAATCTCTACCAAACGTTAAAGCGTAACTAGGAATGAACCCGAGCAGAGTAAGGTTGAGTCGCTAGTATATTAATATAACTACCAAAAATGTATTATCAAAGTTTTATTTTGACATAAGCAACAAAAACGTGAGTTGATCGCTAGTTTTGCACCCATTTGGAGGACACCTCATTTTGTGATGCCAGAGACCACACTCACACTTAAACGTCAAGACCAAGTTAATGCTTGTATAATCAGCCAAGTATCCAGTAAGCCACAAGAGAAACTTACCCATATTATTTGACCCAGTTATATAAATAGTACGAGATACTGGATCAGACGTTTGATAGTATTATTATAACTTACTTTCTCTATATGGAGCTTTAACTGCATTTTTCTATTAGGTTAAATCTCTGAATATTTATAAAAAAACATGGTTATACAGAACCAATACATCCGCACTTTATTGGGAGAAAAGAACAGACAGACATACAGACAAATAGTAAAAAAAATATTTTTTAATTTCAAAACTAATAATGATTATAAATATACACATTTATATTAGAGAAGCTTTCAAAACGTGCAAGAATGTTTCGTAGTTTCTAGAATAAACTTTCTTGTTACATTAAATCCTTTTTTTTTTATAACGCACCATTAGACCTTACGAATTACAAATGTAGGTACTTATTTTGAGCCGGGATTAAGTCAGATTTGTTCCGGAAACTTTTGTACAGACGTGAGCTATTCTCTAACATGGTTATGATGTCAAATTTTATGAGAATAGTATTGTTATGAAAAAGTTTTATATAGTAAAATAAAACTTATTTTTTTATTTATACTATTCTTAGAAATTTAAGAATTGAAATAGCTGCTTTTCAGAAAATGTATTTTTAAAACGTACCTGAATAGGCTATGAAGTTTTTAGACTATGAAATATCTCTGCGCAAAGAATGGCGTCGATTTAATGCTTCTTATATGAAACTATGATGTTCTCCTAGCCGATTCCAGCCACGGCGACCAATCTCATTGAGACTAGCCAACTGCGCAGGAGATATTATAGTGCACAAGTGTACGCGCAGACACAAGTGCACTATCTATTCCTGTCACTCTCATACTCCGGTGGGACGACTGCTCGACGCGACCAGTGAGAGTTAAGGCGCAGGACCGATGGCTTTACGTGCTCTCCAAAGCACGGGGGTGAAACACCGCCAACTTCCCAACTCCGGGCTGTTACTGAGACTTATTATACAGAAAGACTCAATAACTAAACTTGGCCCGACCCGGGACTCGAACCCAGCAGCCGTACATGCTAGTCACTACACCACCAGGCACTGAGCAGAAACTATAACAAACAAACAAAACACAATTTCTCATCATTTATAATGAAAGAACTACTGATAAGTACTAACAATACTATTTCCTTTTAAGCTATCAATTTTTATTCGTAAAATATTATCGTGTTTCTAATAAAATTGGTTTTATTTAGAGGTACTCGTAGGAAACCGGTTTTCATTCGAAGGATTCTTATTTAACAAAGTACTTGAGTGGTTTGGAACGAATGTACTTACTTAATCAATTACTTCAATGTAACCGATAAACCCAAAGATTTTTTTTAAGTTGGGAAAGGTAACTTGAGAAGTAACATATTATAATGGTTAAAGATTTTACATTCACTATATTTCTCTATCTTACTTGCTAGGAAAAGCCTTACGCTCTATCTTTCTAGTAAGATGAAAAAAATATTGGCGTATTATAATTGCTCATATAGGATCAATTTGTAGTACATCTGTTAAGACAAGGTCTTGTTTTTGGTAAGGTTTGATGTTTTATATTCAAGCCAACGCAATCACAAGGTTTAAATATTCAGTAATCAAATTCAATTCAATTCAATTCTTTGTTATGTAGTTTTTAGTTGCCAGTTAGGCACAGTTCACCAATATCGTGTAGAATGGAGAAGATTTAGTCATCAAATTTTATTGGATGTTTTTCATTGACATAATATTATAATCATTCATACTTGAATTTATATATCTCTACTATTTACGTTTTTGCCAGTACAAACTTTGATTTTCACTTGGAGCTTTGATACAATTGAAATCAAAAAATAATACATAGAAATAAAATTAAGCAAAAGAGAACGACACATATCCAACAGTCAAGATGTAGATAATAATACTGGCTCAAAAAGATAAATGGAACGAAGGTGTCCGAGATTCAACCCTCATCAAAAAGAGATGTAGTTCAACCAATACCACATATGTAATCTTTAGAAGGACTATAATAATATATTTCAAACAACATTTTCCCGGTTTCAAACCCGGTTTTGTTATACTTTCTTATAATAATTTTTATTTAAAACCGGTTTTGTTAAATTTGGATGAAATTTAATAAGAAGATAGTTTGAGACCCTAGGAAGGACATAAGATACTTTCCCGGAAATCGTCCCTTATGAGGATGAAAATGAGCATGAAAGTTTGTATGGGAAATTAAGCTATATACATTATACAATTATCATAGCACATACAATAATGTAATTAGGTCATGTAATTATTTTTGTCAATTTAATTTTTAATCTTGATTTTGATTCAGATTACTATATAAAACATTTTTTTTATCTAAATACGAACATGACTTAGCACTAGCAAAAATAGAAACTAGCTCAATGTAATTTCAGTAACTCCAATATTGAAAGTCGAATATAGGCTTACACTTTTCATTTGAAACCGCTAACAAAGTCTATTGAAAACAGATTATTTCATTTTAAACCACAGATAGATAGGACTGATTAAAAAATGACAAGTGTACATAGATACTATACCTATTTATTTTAAACTGTGCAAACATTTTTAGTTAGATTTTGTTTTCAAATAAACTTTTTGATTAACGATTGGTACAACTAAAATTAACCTAGATATTATAAATATACATTCTGATTTAATGTTTAAACATTGTTATTACTTATTATAGTAGGCAATTATTTTATACTAGCAACTCACTCTTGCTCGGGTTCGTCCCTAGTTTAGCTCAGAGATGAGATATTTTCCTGCAGTAAAAAGTATCCTATATATTGACCCGGATAACCAGCTATTATCGTACCAAATTTCATCAAGACTCTTCCAGTGGCTTTTCCGTGATGCGGTTATAGACAGACAGATAGAGAGACAGACAGACAAAAATTCTAAATCTATAAATTCGGCCTTTATATCGATAATAATGACTATTTCAATAAGATTTTCCAAACAATATTTAATGTACAGATTTGACTCAGATATAATTTTATTATATGTATAGATTTGTGGGCGAAGCCGCGAGCAATGCTAGTATTTGATACAACTAAGCTGACGAAAGTGAAGGACTTGACAAGATTGATTTACATCCTCTATAGAAGTCGCTTAAAAGATTACTTAACTCGAAGTCGTTGAACGTAAGAACTTATACGTATAAGACGGTGTTTAACTAAACTAAACCAACAGCAGGTAACAAAAGAGCGAAATTTTGACAGCGTTTCCCTATAATGAGATAGAGGTAATTCATAAAGTGTTTTTTTTTAATTCTACATTCGGAACACCTTAAAATTTGAAGTGTTAATAATTTTGATTTATATGCAAAAATTTATGAAGTGTCAACTGAAAAAAAAAACATCATTCAAAGCCGATACAGGTGTTAATTTGCAATAAATCTGGTAATAAATATTATTTTATATTCATTAATTATTGCTTAGTTTGTTGCAAATGCAAATGAAGCCACAGACTGTCAGAATATATGAAATAAATTAAATTATAGAAATCATTTTTGATCATCATGCATTCATTAATAACTTAATCGTCGACCGAAAGCTATTATAAGGAGATGGGATAAATATTCTTCCCAATGAAAATTACGCTAAAATATTTGATGTACACACAGACAGTGTGATCTGTTAAAGCGAATTCTCGAACTGTTTTCGAATGAACTGTTCGAGTTAAAAGTAAATATTCGTAGCATCCGGGAAGTCAAACAATCGTCTAGAAATTGCGTTTAAGTATAGCACACGCGTTCAAACAGTATATTATGGTGTAATGATTTAACATATTAAATACTAGCAGACCCCGCGGCTTCGCTCGTGCTAAAACTACAGAAAAACTTCAAAAAAATAGGTTTAATACAAACTTTTATTTCCTAGTTTACCCTCTTATGGGATAAATTTTGAAAAATGTTAAAACACGTCTTTATTTAATTGTATTGAAGAGCATTAATACCAAGTTTCATGTTATTCTGATCATAAATAGTTTTTGGGTTGTATTATAATGTGTTTTCCCAATTACAACTATCTCCACACAAAAAATCACGTCCATCCGTCTTTCCGTTTTGACGTGAAAGAAACAAACAAACAAACACTTTCACATTTATACTATTAGTATGGATTTATTTACTACAAAAGGAAATTTTAATAATACAAAATTGACAAGAATATAATAATATTATAGTGAGGTCATACTACAGTTAACCTAAGAAACATCAGTTTTTATGGCATTTTTTGACGTAACCACACCTCTTCTATAACAAATCCGTTTTAAAAATTTTCCCTTTGTATGATAATAGAACTTTAAAGCTTAACTGATTTTAGTGCAACTCAGAATGGAAATAACTTATAAGTATTTTCGATTAATATATTATATTATACATATTATATATGGATTTCCGTTTCACGTTGTAATGAATAGTTTAAACTTGTAATAAATCGAATATACGTATTATAGAGAAAGTCAAATTTCATTCACGAACGTTTAGGAAGCGTGCCCCAAACAAAATACCGATGCCCTACTCTTGAAGGAAATACAATAATTTGAACGTGTCCATACGATTTGTCGCATTGCAGCTGCTTGAAGTGGATTTTTCAATATTCAAGTCGAATGTTTGATATTTTGCATTAGTCACTTTGTTGGTGTACATGTTATTGGTAACAAATATGCGCTTATTTATTATTCGTGAGTAAAGATAAAGTAGTAGTGGAGTTTACCGATTTGCTCTGAAAAAAAAAAAGATATATTTTGACTAAAACATTTATTACGTACGATATTTTGATAGCTATCAAAAATTTTTACTACAAAATTCACAGTATTTTAATTTAAATACATAATATGTGCGTTTCAATAGCGATTCACCTTCGCTTCGCTCGGGTTCATCCCTAGGTACGTTTTGACGCTTAGTACAGAATATATAGAATATAATATATACATAGGTATGATGAGTTTTATATCCCTTATTTGAGAAAGGATCAATATTTTTGATCCTTAATTTTCACCCCCTTAAGGTATGAAATCCGGGATAAAATTATCATGCACTATCCTTTCTCAAACTATCTCTATACCAAATTTCATCTTAACCAGTTCAGCGTGATAGATCGGTTAAGTATGAATTATACTCAGATGTGGGGAACCTGTATAACAGAGGTTTGAACCTACATCTTTACAATTCGCCATCCTATTAATTCATATAAATATTCTCTATATATAAATAGCATACTTCACTTACCTTATGATTAATTTAAACAAATTAATTTAACTTAAATTAATAAACCCTAACAATACATTTAAATCCCAAAATCAAACTATTTTTCTATGACCGCTGCTTTCTAAATGATATTTAATCGTTCAAAAAATATTTCTATGTACATACATAACTTACATTTTTTTAAATTAAATATCATACATGAATAAATTTATAAAACCAATCTTTCACAGAGGCTTTTCGGTGGTGGCACCTGAAGTTGCAGTGCCGGGTAAAACGACAGCCGTACTCGTGACTCTACACGGTAGAGCGGGAGATGAAACACTGGACCCTCTCAACGTGACTGTTAGACTCGAGACTCAAGATGCTGATAACGACGTCAAGCTGTTGACCACTGCAAGTCAAATGATTACAGGTACGAGTGATTTCCATTGTTATAGCCTATTTATTTTTCAGCTGATAATATTCTCGTATATATTAATGTATACGCATTACGTCGATTTGTATCGAAACAAATAAACAAATTATAATTAATAAAATTAAAATTATAAACGGTTATAAATAATAAGAAAATAAAAATAAAATAAATATTATAGAATTATGTTTAAATAAAACTTCTAATATAGAAGGCAAATGTATAATACGTATTATTAAATATTTTTTGTTGTGATCTAAAAGTACCTCTTTGCTATCTATCTATCGTAAGAAACTTAAACGCTGTGTGTTACCTAAAAATATATAAAAAAAATTTGTAAATCTATAATATATAAAAGAAAATCGGACTAGTTACACCATTTATAACTCAAGAACGGCTGTACCGAATTTATTGTCTTTGATTTAGTTGTGTTTGCACCCGTCCCGAAAGCAAAATAAACTATTAACACATCGGAAAAACTCACAAAAAAAAATAAAATTTACATGGCTAACGTTGGCTAATAACTATTTATATCTGTTTAAAACGTACCTAAGGACGAACCCAATGTAAAACCTTTTCATATGTTTTAGCTAATTGCCACTATTTGCAAAAGCCATGAACAGTCTGTCTTTTATATCCACATTCAATATACTACACATTCAATGATATAATCCCCATACTAGTATCGAACATCGATATATATCGATAGTATTGATTATACTCGAATTATAAGTACATAATTATCTCTGAATTACACAAATGTGATCAAATCGCTTTCATTTATTTGGTCAAAACATTTTGTACGTTGTTATGATGGTTACATTTTATTTTTATTTAAATGCCTATCTAGTTACATTATTTCTTAGACATATCTATGGTGCATTTTACAAAGGATATGAATTTCTTTCCTTTGGAAATTTTTATTTCGTTCATAATCCATTGTCATGGTTTCTCCGCATTATGGATGCACCATGGATTATTTTTGCCATTAATTAATATTTCTCGAATGTCATCATATCTAGAAACTGCATAAAGTATTTTCTTGCAAAAACACGTTTGTAAAGGGAAATCTCACAAACAATTTAATTTAAAAAAAGCAATGTCTATGGCTGTTCTAAACAATTCGTAACTATTCAATAGAAGCCATAAACAGTTTGTCTTTCATAATAACGAAGCTTGTAGCTAAACTTGTGTAAATTTATAAGCTGCTAGTGTTGCATACGCTAGTCTACTTTGAAAGTTGTCACACGTAGAGTGAACTCTGGGGGTTTCTCTGGCAGACAGAATTTAAACTGAAGTCATTCACCAGAAAACTAAAGTAAACGTACAGAATTAGCTCGCAGAAGTGAAAGTGAGCAGGTCATTTCTCCAGATGTACTGATGTTCGACAACGCGTGCTAAAGTGGACCGTATTTAGGCAAGCGTATAAGATGCCCTGCAGCACAGTGGACTGATAGCCTAGGGAAGGTGACGAGCTTGGTGACTTCAAATCCGTAGCTGTACATTCTAGCTACTGCATCAATTAGGCAGCGTATTCTAATATAGGTAGAAAGTGACAGCAAAATAATAGTTCACTGAATTCTTTATTGTGTATGCGTGAAGTTCAGTAAACTTTTCCTAAATCTATACATATAATAAAATTGTAACTAAGCCGAATCTGTACATTCAATATTTATTGGAAAATCTTATTGAAATAAACATTATTATCAATACAGAGGCCGAATTTTAGAATTTGTGTCTGTCTGTTACTGCATAACAGAAAAACCCCTGGAGGAATTTTGATGAAATTTAGTATGGTGATATCTGGTGATCCGGGTCAACATATAAAATACTTTTTACCGCGGTAAAATATATGATTTCTGAGAAAAAATACAAAAACTGTAATGTGAGAGTATACTAATATGTAAAGCCTAAGAATTTTATTTTGGGTTATCTGAAAGCGGACGGAGCCGCGGGCAATGCTAGTTTTATATATAATTTTATTCCGAGACAATTTGAGCTATATTGGTATATCAGGATAGAGCTATAAAATTTAAAGATATGTTTTCAAGTCAGTTATTTATTCAAGCTTAAAGTTGCCGTGCTATATGCTTCTAATATCGTAATCATTATATGTTTATGTCATTATTACACTCGCAAATCGGTTTACACAAATTAAATATAAGATTTAAGCATATAAAGTCGCGGTAAGTAGCAAGTACATAGATAACATATTAATTATTACAAGTCAATAACGCTAGAAGTGTAATGATAACGTTGCTAGTACAGATTTAAATTATAGGTTAATTAGACGGCACGTTTGGCTCAATTTGTAGTGACTCTACTTGCTGTGCCAGCGATCGCGGGTTCGAGTCCCACTGGGGGCTTCATTCATTTGTGTGATGAGCACTAATGTCTGTACTCCAGTCACTAGTATAAACTATCTGGTATCCATAACACAAGCCTCGTAGCTTACCATGGAACTAGATGATGCTGTGTGTTAATGTCCCAACATATATTTCCCAATTTATATATTTTTTTAAATTTCTCTAACTTTATAATACAAAAGATATAATCTCTTTAATTAATGCAGTGTGAGAAGCAGGACCATAAAATGTGAAATTTACTGCGAAAGCTGTTCATAAATAAAACTAACCCATGTAACATACAAATTTAAGTTTTGTTTATTTTACTCAACCGATATGCTGCTATAAAATTATTACTCTACTAGCGACTTTTTCGTGCTTCATTCAGGTGCATTCCTTGGAGCCTTATTGCTCAAGTGTTACTCCAGGTCAAAGTCTATAGATATAAGCGTACTAAATTACATCCAAATCTGTTCAGGCGTTTCTACGTGAAGTGACACACATACGTAAATAACTTCTCGTTTTTATAATAATACTTTGATTTGGTTATTTTCAATCACTATTCTATATATACTAATGACAGTTCTATGAAGTACTTTCATCATATTTTATCTCAATCAGGCGGCATCATCATCAACATCTATAAAGCAATAAACAAATACACCTCGCAAGAATGAACCCGTTATCTTCCACATAATAATCAATGCCAATAATATAATGAAATAAAACAACGTTGCAATAGCTGTCGTATACTTATATGTATATATTGGGTTTCTAAATCTAAAAGTTTTTAAACTGACTTCACCAAAGTTAAGCAAAGCTCGTGTAAATGAATATAGTGTGAGTTGCACTGTCACGTACATTTTCGAAACTTGGTCATAAATAAAACTTCCTCGAGATATCCGACAACTTTAACAAAATTATTTTGCATGTTATAAGTTTACGAAGAGCGTGCGCCGTAAAAGTGTTTCCTTCGGTATAGTGAATTATCGATGTGGAAGTTTCTGTGTTGTGGTGCATATTTTTCATATTCCTTAACTCTTGCTCTTTCATTTATATAAGCTTAAAAGTATATTTGACATGGGATAATCTATGTTTTATAATATAAATGTATACTTTCGTAGTTTTACTTATAAGGCACGAATGGCAAAATTTTATGTTTGCAATCCGCTCGATTTTTTAGAAACTTTTACTTACAAGCTATAATTTCAGTCAGATATGGAATGTACTTCATTTAAATCTACTAATATTTGTATCTATATAAAATTTAATAAGGATTGAGCTAAAAATTAAATTCTAAAAAAATCGATGGTTTCTAGTAAAACGTAGTTTAGGACTCATTTAATTGGTTTTCTCAAGTCCATATATTACTGTTCTTTAAAAGCCTATTTTTAGTTGTCAAAAACTATTCTTATTAAATTAATTGAAGTCTAACGGAGAGTGTAAAGAAAAACAAACATCAATCCACTGTGACTGTGACAAATGTCTATAAATATCTACTCTATATAGAACCAACCCATGTTCTCTATGTTCCCATGTTGACTGATTAATATATTAAAACAATGTGCACAACATTTCATTGGACTTAAAGAGTAAATGTTTTGGCAATATATTTACAGCCAGCTATTAAAAAAATATGTAATTTAAATCCAGAAAAATTATGCGATTGCAAAGTTTATATTGAAAGTTATCTTATAATGACCTCTCTTAGACACAAATAATGATATATGTATGAAAATACACGTGTGAAGATAAAGCAAGTCAACAACGATCAATATTATTCACACAGTAAGAATCGAACCCACCACTACAATAATAAATATAATAATAAATATGTTAAGACACACAGCCCCATCTAGTTCCAGGTTAAGCTATGAGGCTTGTGTTATGAATACCAGATAGTTGGATACACTACACATAAATAACTTTAAATACATACATAATATAAATATAAACACTCACGACTGGAGTACAAACATTCGTGCTCATCACACAAATAAATGCCCTCAGCGGGACTCGAACCCGCCACCGCTGGCACTACAACTGAGCCAAACGTGTCGTCAAATAAAATTATATTGTGAAAATTAAATAACTTTGTTTTATATTTTTGTTAGTTATTTTAGATAATTGTGTTATACTCTGAATATTATGTTACATTTCATACTATTATATAAAAATCATACGTGCCATTAACTTAATAATTGAATGTTGAATAATTAATAGTAAATAATCGCAATTTAATGAATGTTATAATAATTTTATTATTCAGTCCTTTTAACGTCCTGTTGCTGGGCACTGTACTCCCTTTAATGCGAGGGGGATAAAGCTAGTTAGACTCTTTCGGCCATGCAGCTTTCCTCGCGATAGTTTGCTTCTATATATATATTTATATTAGCCAACTGCGCAGGAGATATTATAGTGCTCAAGTGTACGCGCAGACACAAGTGCACTCTCTATTCCTATCACTCTCATACTCCGGTGGGACGACCACTCGACACGACCGGTGAGAGTTAAGGCGCAGGACCGACGGCTTTGCGTGCTCTCCGAGGCACGGGGGTGAAACACCGCCAACTTCCCTACTCCGGGATGTTACTGAGACTTACTATACAGAAAGACTCAATAACTAAACTTGGCCCGACCCGGGACTCGAACCCAGGACCTCCGGATATGCAGCCGTACATGCCGTACAGCCACTACACCACTGAGGCAGTTAAAGGGTTAGTTACTACATACCTGTTATTATATCACAAATAAATTGACTTTAAAATAACATAATTTAAATTGTTTTTAATTTTTATAAACCAATTCATTTAAAAAAAATATTCAAAAAAGAATTCACTCATTTTTGCTAAAAATTGTTTTTTACGTGATTGTGTGATAATATACACAAAATAAAACAGAATAGGTGAAAATTAACTATTATAGATAGACATACAGCTACATAAAAAGTTATATGAAAATTCAGCTTTTCATCAAACTTACTTATATGGATTACGAATACAGGCCGGACCCGTAAAACAGGTATTTAAATATTTTACCTTTAAATATTCAACAAGCAGAGTGCTGTCAAAGATAAAACGAAAAGTAAAAAAGCAACGTGTAATAATCCTATTTATTTTTATTATAAATATGTATGTGTATATAAAATAAATCTTTATGAAATACGTAAAAATGATAGTGATAATAGAAATATTCAGAATAATATCAATTTACGACGTCTGAGGGAATCGTAAAGGCATTTTGTTGTCTAGAAAACTTTCGCCATTGCAGTATTCATGAACGAAGCGTTAGAAGTTTTATTAGGGTTTATTTGTGGTTAAAAGCAGTACAAAGGCAGCTTATACCGATTTTACATAGTACTTTTCATATGAAAAATTGTACAAAGAGTAAATAGCATTTATTATATACATATTATATACTTAGAATTAAAATACGCAAAAAGAATATTTCATAAAATCTCCATTATATTCCTCTTTACGTTACACATCACATACAAACCAAAGACAAATTTTAAATACCTCTGGTTTAAAGTTAGTTATTAATACACTACTGCGACCATTGTACATATAAAACGTAAAGCAAGTGCAAACTATGAAAATTCGTTGTTTCATAACTTGTTCAGCTAATCACCTTATGTATAATTTTTAAAAGTTTTATATATTACTACTACTTACCCCTGCTTCGCTGAGTGCGTCCCTCGAATGTGTGCTATGTGCTAATGTGAAATTTTCTATAGGCCTTTTTAAGTTCTGTAATATTCTAGTTCATGTTTCATTTATCATTGTTTTGATGTCTACGAGTATCTCTTAAGATTTAGCCAGGGATAGCCATGGAAATTTCTGAGAACGACTCGACAGAACAAGTTATTGTATTTTTGCTATGGGAATGAGAGATTTTCCTGCAGTAACCTCCCTAAATATTGACCCGAGTAATGAGTTTATCACTACACAACATTTAGTTAAAATCGATCTAGTGCTTTTTACTTAGACAGTAGACACACAGACCAACACATAATATATATAGACAAATAGACAAAAAATTCAATAACTAATGTTTTGGGGTCTATGTCCTATACACAATACGTTACAGTCATTGTTTTTAAAATATATTTCATATACAGATTTCGTTACTAAGTTACTATTTTATTATATCTATACTGTATAGATTATTATCAATATTTATAAAATTGTATAATATAATACTTATAGTTAAACCATTTTCCAAGTACATCTATCAAAAAAAAATAGTTTTACACTCAAATAAAACTATCTTTTCGGAGAGTTTCTCCTGTGACCATATTTGGTGTAAAGTATTCTAAATTTCGGCAATCAAAAATCAAAATAAATCTGCGAAAAAATCCGGAAAGATAGTTTTATTTAAAAATAGCAGAACCCGCGGCTTCGCTCGCGCTTAAACTACAAAAAAAATTCTAAAGAGGTAATTTCATACAAAAGTTCATCCCCTATTTTATCCCCTTATAGAATGAATTTCGAAAAATGCTAAATCACATATTATTTATTTAATTTTACCAAGTTTCAAGTAATTCTAATTATAAACATTTTTTTGGATTGTATTCTATCGTATTTTCCCGTGGGAATGAGATAATCTCCCGCGGTAAAAGTAGCTTATGTCATTCTCCATCCCTCCAACTATCTCTAAACAAAAAATCACGCCAATTCCTCACTCCGTTTTAACGTGAAAGAAGGGCAAACAAACAAACAAACAAACAAACAAACAAACAAACAAACAAACAAACAAACAAACAAACAAACAAACAAACAAACATACTTTCACATTTATAATATTAGTATGGATGTCAAATATTCTCATAAATCTAAGAAAGTATTATTTACACTCAAAATAAAACTTGGCACTATAAAATTACTTCTTAACTCTATTCCCATTCATCACAGCCATACTTGCTACTTTCAATCTCAATGCTACATTTATCTACGTCCAGATACTGTCGCTGATGTCCTGTCTTGTACTGCAAACTGGATTTATAAAATTTAAAAAGAGACCATTACTTTAACTTAGTTTTCAGTTTATTTTCTGTGACATTTAAAAAAAATGTTTGGTATTTGATAAAAAGTTCGTAAAAATGTATGTTCGAATATTTTAGTGGTAGTGGGTTTGATTTTTGAGAAAAGTAAGAGAGCTTATTAATAATTATGAACTGTCACTAAAGATACAACAATTTAGTTAATTTTTAACATAAATTATTTTCAAAAATAACTTATATTATATTAATAAAAAGTGGAGAGTGATTTTTTTATAAAGAAAAAATACATAATAATCTATGAATAAAGCATTTCATTTTCTACTTTTATCTACGTTATGAATTAAAAAAAATACGATTTCAAGCCAGCAATATTAAATCTTACAAGGCCTTTGAGAAACTCATAAAATATATTAGATGTAGTTTGACTTCCAAAATAGAAGCTAAATTTTGATCTACACTCAGTGTTAATAGCTCAAAGCGTTCCAAGATATCTTTCACTTAATGATTCATTCCAGATCGGATTGACAGATAGGCTCGACTGATAAGTGTCGTTTACTGAAATAGTCTGGCAATCAAATAAATCAGCAGGAAAAGTTTTAAAATATTTAAGAAAGCAAAAGTTGAATTCTCCCTTTCATCTCCATTTATTTTCTCTTGTGAGATATATAACAATAAGTAAGTTTTTTTTAAATTAGTTTGCAGGAGACTTAAATATTCAAGACTATAATTATTTATCTATCTATAATAATATTATAAAGGGCAGAGTTTGTTTGTTTGAACGCGCTAATCTCAGGAACTATCAATTTGAAATATTCTTTTATTATATCTTATTGCATAAGATAGCCTGTTTATTGAAGAAGGCTATAATAGGCTACGTATTATATAGTATATAGTCTATCTATTCCATACTAACCGTCAAAACGTACCTAGGGACAAATCCGAGCGAAGCGAGGATGAGTCGCTAGTACTACATGCATACACTAAAGATGACTGTAATGGTACCAATCTGAAACTGACTAAATTAATTATAATTACGAAAGTTTATGTCTGTGCGTATGTTTGTTACTAAACTAAATTTAGTACACTGATATACTATATTTATCTTTACTTTCCATTTTTCACAACGTGTGGACATTTATAATTCTCTCGACGCCATTTTCCTTTTTCCCCTTCCTTCTTGCTCGCTCCATATATCTCTCACACTCATGCACTCACGATTCATTTTAAGCATTCCTTCTTGTTTTTTTCACACATACAAAATTTTCTTATTCTAAATACTTTTTCCATCTAAAGACAAAAGTAATCGAATTTTCATTATATACATACTATGGCTTTAATTACTTTATATAAACATGAAATATTTATATTATATTATAATAACTATTATAACAATGCGTACGATTCACCTCCATAACATAAAAAAGACTTTTGAGTTCGATATTCGTTTAAGTTATGTTTTATTTATGCTTTTGTCCTTGTAATGTACGTTTGTATATTCGATTATAGTGTGTAATGGTTGTCATTTTGGCTGGTTTCATTTATTTCTTGTTATTTCATTGAAAAATTTTCATATAATTGTAGAATATATTATTATCAATAATAAATTATTTTATCTTATTTCTAATAATTTCTAAGCTTCTTCAGCTTAAAGCTTCAATTTGCAAATAAATCTAGGTATCCTTTCGGTATAGATCAAAAGCAAACCGTCAAAGATATCGGCTTAGTCTACACTTTCGCAAACCCATCTTCCATATTAAGGCAACTAATACAGCTAATAATAGCAAAATGAAAAATGAATTATTCATTTGGAATTACTAATACTGTTGTTTTTGTTATATTGAAAACTAGCGATTCACCCTCGCTTCGGTCGGGTTTGTCCCTAGTTTGATTCCCCATACAAACTTTCATCCCCATTTTCACCCTCTTAAGGGGTGATTTACTGGATAAAAAGTATTCTATGTCCTTCCCAGGGACTCAAAATATCTTTTTACCTTTCATTTAAATCGGCTCAGTAGATATAGAGATTACCCCCTACAACGTCACAAACTCACAAACTTTACCTCTTTATAATATTACTACATATAGACTAGCGACTTACCCCGGCTTTGCTCGGGTTCGTCGTTTTAATGATTGGTATAGAATAGATTATATAAATCTACACATACATTGGTATAGAAAAGTAAGTACTTTATAAAATAAAAAAATATACTATACATATATCCGTTGCTTGAGTAATGATTGGTTCCCCATACCAACTTCCACTCCTCTTTTCACCTCTTTAAGGGAAGATTTTCGAAACAAAGACTGCTTTATGTCCTTCCCAAGATCTCAAACTATCTTCATACCAAATTTCATCTAAATCGGCTCAGCCGTTGAATTGTGGAAAGGTAACAAGCAAATAAAAACGCAATTGTATTATCTTTCTTAAAAAACGCCAAGTGAAACTCAGTCACCCAGAAATTTCTAATAATAAGATTATCTTGTAAGACATAGAATTAAGAAAAATATTGATCAGCAACAAAGACTTTAGCAAATTAATTTGACTGAAGACTTTGTTTTGAACTAACTTAGTAATAAATTAAACTCTTGAAACGAAAACATCAAGCTATAAAATTAATGAGAATATTTACACTGTGCGTGATTTAATTTATATAAATGAAATTTCCAGACACATTGTTCAACAATATTTTATATTAAAATCTTTAAAATGAAGACCTGTTGAACAAGGTTTTAGGGTAAAAGGAGTACAATTTGTTATACGAAACAAAAAACAAAAGTAATTTCATAGATGTACTGACTAGAAAGAATTAAAAGTGATTTTAATTTATAATTTTGTAGATTTAGATGAAAAGTGCACTGATGGTCTAGCACATAGGTTACTATTAATAATAAAATTTAAAAGATGGTCGTCATCTGTACTATCGAATATTGTATGGATGTATACAGCACTTCGTATATGACGACTCGTTTGGCTCAGTTTGTAGTACTGGCTGTGCCAGCGGTCGCGGGTTCGAGTCCCGCTGGGAGCATTAATTTATGTGATGAGCACAAATGTTTGTACTCCAGTCATGGGTACTTATATTTATATCATGTATTTATTTAAAGTTATATAAATAGTGTATGAACTATCTGGTATCCATAACACTGGCCTCGTAGTTTACCATGGAACTAGATGGTGCTGTGTGTTAATGTCCCAACATATTTATTTATTTTTGAAGTCCCACTGCTGGGCACGGGCCTCCCCTCAATACGAAGGGGGACCAGGCCTATCTAATATTATAAATACAAAATACATCATGTTATCCCAGCTTTTTTTATTATTAACATAATTACTTATTATGTAAATTAAAATAGATAAAACGGACCAAGCCATTTAAATACCAATCCAAAGCCAATCCTGAATCAGATTACAGTCATCCCAGCTGTATAATGCGCTAATGATAATAGAAATAGCTAATTCTCCCGAAGAAATCCGATTTGCTTTGCAGCGAGCCTAACGAACCGTTCACTAGATGTCAGCTGCTTTCAGTTGATGGTACGGAAAAATTAGATCTCGGAAAGGAAAATCTCCTTGTTAGAATTACGTTGTACGAGTAACGGGTAAATATGGATTTTGTAGTGTTAACGTATTCGTTATCTCATACCATAGGGCTGTTTATAGAAACGAATTAGTTAAATTGATTTATATTAATATTATCATCATCATTGTATGAATGTTTATCGTTTTTCATTTCATCATACTATAATTATCATTTTTTATTGATAAACTAAAGAAAGACTAAAGCTTGGTATTAGCTACTAAACAAAAAAAAGTAAATCTGTTGACAAACAGAGGAGAAAAAGATACTGAACTGTTTTCTCTTATATTTTATAGATAATATTTATTTTAAACTAAAGAAGGTACCTATATAAAAATCACGTTAAAGAAAACTATCATTTTATCTTTTCCAATTACGGGTGTACTATAAAAACACATTTAATACAACTTCAGTTAGTTACTTAAAAATACATTTAGATACTAGCGGCTCACCCTCCCCGATTTTTCCGGGATAAAAAGTAGTCTATGTGTTATTCCAGACTATAATCTATCTGTGTGCAAATCTCATCCAGATCCGTCTAGCCGTTCTGGCGAGAAAAAGTAACAAACATCCATACATCCATATTCACTAACTTTCACATTTTTTATATTAGTATAGATAATATTGAATAATACAGATATAGTTTTAAAGCGAGTGTTACAAAAACCATTTTACAATAATGGAATGTAAGATAAAATTTCACTTTATTTCAAGGAAAAACAATATAATGCTTGAAGATTTCTCAGAAGCTCAAGATTATTTGGACGAAAGAATAAGTAAGTAAAGAGATGATGCAGTTCATTTAACGTGACCACCGGTGCGTGTCTGCTTTTGCCGCCGTATACATTTTAGAAAAAAAAACTTTATGCAATAATAACACTGACATTTATTTGCTTACAATATTCACACAATCAATATTTGTCACTGAAAAGGGCAAAAAAATATTTAAAACACGAAGCTTTCAACCAAAAATTGTAGATAGAACAAGCTTTTTCAGTAAAAAGGAAGTACAACATATTGAATGATAAAAAGTACTGCAAAAACTCTGGCAGTAGTTCGTTTAGCTCACAAAAATTAATAAAATAAAACATACATACATATGAAAAACCCACTAAAAGTGAAAAGAGCAAGCTCTTTGCAACGTAGACCTTAAAATCTGTGTACTCATAAATGGTACTTTTGTGTAATTTGCATATTATTCTAGCCGAAATATGAAAACTTTTCCCTCAATCCAATGGAATTGGTCTGAAAAATTCCTTTGAATGAACTCTAGTTGTTTGTGCGTCCGGACAAAGCCAATCTCGTCAGATTTCTGTACAAAAGGTTTGCTCAACAAAATATTATATTATGGTATATCGTTCCTTTGTGTTCATGGAAATTTTTCGTCGCCAGCCTTCGCACGAGGAATAATAAGCAGCCAATTTGAAATTTGGTGCCTTTTTAAAGATTTGCTACAAAATCTCCCTTTTATGTAAATGCACAGTTAGTCGCGGTAATATTATGGCTTGATTCGATTTTACACCGTTCTCGTGTAGTTCTATGAATAAATGTATAATTAGTAGTGTATTCTTAACATTTACTGCACACACAGTTCTTTGATTCTGAGGGAAGATGAAAAAACGTAGTGCCTGTGTGATCTAAGTCTACATTGAAATCAAAAATAGAAACGAATTCGATATTGTAAGTATAAGTTGAGAATATTATATATATGTAATACTAGGGAGTCACCCTCGCTTCACTCGGGTTCGTCCCATAAGTGATTCTTTAAATTGACATAACTCTTTTATTTACGAACCGATTGAAATAAAACAAATACTAAATATGGAGTTAAGCTTATCACATTTCGTTAATGAAAACCGAACCCAAATCGGTTAAACCATTTCAGAGATTAGTGCACACAAACGCACAAACAAACAAAAAAAATCTTTGTTTTGGTGCTCTATTGCTTTAAGCGACCCAATAATAGTTTTTCTTAAATGTCTTCAATGTTCAGACGGCAATTAGTTACAATTTTATTATATGTATAGAGAGTATAAATATAATATTTATGCATAATATAAGCCGCAGAACTTTACACTCATTTCGAACGCTAAATAGGTTCTCTCAAGCATGTAGGTTTTCTCGTGTTCTTTCCTTTATTGCATTAGCAAGTGCCAATCATGTTGGGAATGGGATTTACATATTATGAAAATATTAGAGATGCGGGACATGGGTTTTTCATACAATTTCCACAGCTTACAAGCTACCACTGGGCTTCCACTGCTTATTGTACTATATTATATCAGTTGATACTATGAAAGTTAGATAATTTGTTTTTATTTCTTCTGAAACTATCAATCCGATTCGAAAAAATCTATTTATCCAGAAAGTTTAATTCAATTCAGTTCAATTTTCTTGTTAATAGCTTCAAAGTAGAAGCTTGCAGGCTATCTAAAAACACTCTCTATTTCCTTAAGAAGCGGAACTTTACAAATAAATAAGCTTTACAGACAAAGCCGCGAGCGCGACTGTAGTAATTTAAAAGTAGGTACATATGTATATAAAACCTCTAAGCTCAACTCCCTCTTTACAACAGAAAATATGAGTATTACACATATTATATATATATATATATATATATATATATATTTTTATTATTTATATATTTTATATTACATTGAACATATTTATTTTATCTAACAAAATATTTTCATATTGTCTTCCAATTTCCAAATGGAAACATGTGGTGAGCGTCTGAAATTGTTCGCTGCAATAGTGACATCATTGATCTGATGTCAAAATATCAAGTGCTTCCAATTCTAGATATTATCTGCAATTTGAGTAAACAAATTTCTGTTGATACAAATCGAGTAAAGTTTCTATACCATTCGTATGTCAACAGTACACGTATTGTTACGTTTGCAGTTCGTTAAGTGGTTGATTGAATTAAGTACGGGTATTGGAATAACTCTTAAATTAAAAATTTATAAAACCCCCAATATATTTTTTATTGAGGCCACTTTAATGAACCTAAACACGATATCTCTATAGATACGGCTATTATATATGTTAGTAAAGAGTTAAGTATCTTGCAATTTCAAAAAAAAAAATTGCAAAGAACTAATTAAAAATAATGATTTTAATTAAAACAATATGTCTTTTTCCAAATCTTTATTTTAGTAAATCGGTCAATTCTGAAAGTGACTCGCGTGAAAGACTCGATTAAGGTCTTGATTATTATGGAAATACAAAAATATAGCTTTGTTTAAACCATAAATATGATGACACGTTTAGCTCAGTATGTAGTGATCCTACTTGCTGTGCCAGTGGTCGCGGGTTCGAGTCCCGCTGGGGGCATTCATTGTGTAATGAGCACGAATGTTTGTACTCCAGTCGTGAGTGTTTATATTTATAATATGTATGTATTTAAAGTTTATATATGTGTAGTGTATCAACACAAGCCTCGTAGCTTACCATGGAACTAGATGGTGCTGTCTGTTATATATATATATATATATATATATATATATATATATATATATATATATATATATATATATATATATATATATATATATATATAAATGTTTATTCTGTATTTTAGGAAATATACAAGAACGGATTTGGAACTTAAAAAAAAATATATTAAACTCGTACATTATCATAAATCATTTACATGAGTATTATTATAAAGATTAAACAACAATATATTCACATAATTAATTGAAAATTGTGCTAAACAAGAAATTTAATTCAAAGAGAAGAACTTTTAATTGAATCTACCTTAAGCATTGACGGAATACTTTTCTAATTATTCTACGTGCAGATTCAGGAAGCTGTCAAATACACGCGGCGGAGACAAATTGCTTTCATGTTTATTTAATAGTAGAAAGTTTTAGCGGCAACAGTGAACATAAAATGCATAGTAGCCATTTTCTATTTCAAATACGCTGTAATTTGCGAAGTTAGTAAGTGATACTAGTAGAATAAAAAAAATGTATTTATTCAGCCCTTTTTAACGTCCCACTTCTGGGCACGAGCCTCCCTTCAATACGAGGGAATCAGGCCATAGTCCACCACGCTGGCCGAGTGCGGGTTGGCGGACTTCATATGTCTTTTGGAAACTTACTAGGTTCTTGTTCTTGCTGGGCACATGGAAATATCAGAGGTGCAAGACCCAGGATTTAAATTTACTTCCATCGGTTTTCCAAACGAGCGCGTTACCACTGGGCTATCCCTGCAATGAAAATAAAAACAAATACGCTGTGTTAAGTAACTTATATACCAAATAATAAAAAAAAATCGATATAAAACCCTCAAGCGTGATCTTTTTTTCAACTTTATATGGGATCACAATTAATGAACATCGGTTTAGTATCGCTTGAAGCAAATTCTTACATATTAATACATAGCAACAACATTTTAAACTGTATACCTTATGTAATACTTACAAAAATATCTGTATGTGTCTGTGTATATAACGTTCAAGTAAGTTTTTTTTTAAATTGACTTGCTAAAGAGGTTAAATATAAAAGATGTAAAAATGCAAGCAAAACCGTTGTAAAATTTTAGACTTTTAAAAAAATAGAGCGAACTGGACTATAAAAAATAGATATCCGTTAAAAATATAATTGAGACGTTCGTTACGCGAGTAACAAACCCGATATCATGCTCTGAAAGACTCAATACGGTTCACTGTTCTCGTTAGTGTTATTTTTGTTCTTTTTCAGTTTTCTTTTTATTATATAAAAAGTTTAAGCCCGATCCCTCTGGATAGCTGGCAGGCAGATCGATTTTGTGTACCTTGTGTGCTTTTTTGTACGGAGCGGTCGGACGTGTAATTTAGATGGGAATCAATTTTTTTCGTAACTATATAGAATATCTTGTAGTTTTTATCATACTAAGGATTCACCCTTGCTTTATGAACCCTCGGATACATCTTTAGGTACCTAACAGTAGTCTTATGTAGCTTTAAAGTTGAGGTCATAGTCTCTGTGCGCTAAATTTTATTCTTTTTATTCTTTTTTCAGCCTTTCCAGCGTGAATGAGTAAGAGCATATAGACATACACACAAATATGAGCTTTTGCATTTATAATAGCAGTCCGACTGGTATATCTCAAAGTTGATTTTATGCATGGCTTAATCAAACTATTGAAGGCTTACGTCTTAGTAACATGAAAATTAGATATTTCGTATCTCTTTGAACTGGAATGTATTATAGTTATGATACTTTAAGGCGTATAATATACTAGCGACTCACCCTAATTAGATTACCTAATCAGTTTATTCCCATACAAATTTTCATCCCCATTTTCAACCCCTTAAAGGAAGATTTCTGGAATAAACAATATCCTATGTCCTTCCCAAGGTCTCAAACTATCTTCTTACCTTTAACTAAATCAGTGCTATAGTTTTTGACTTTATTCGTTACAAACATACAAAAATACAAATCTTTCCTCTTTATAATATGAGTGTAGATAAAAAAAAAGAAAATATATCTAATATTATGACAGAGACATGAAAGTATGCTTTTATATGCCGTATATACATACATGAACTAATATAGTATCTCTAAGCCACTAAGAGTCTGAGAGGACCTAGCAAGTTTTCAAAAAATAAACATGTGAAGTCCGCCAACCCGCACTTGGCCAGCGTGGTGGAGTATGGCCTGATTCCCCTCTTACTGAAGGGAGGCCCGTGCCCAGCAGTGGGACGTTAAAATCGCCTGAATACAAGCCACGAAGAAAAAAAAACTTATATAATTTCTTTCATAATATTTTGAAAGTACTCTACTTTAGAAGAACTGCTCTGTTTCTATGTAACTATCTTTTATCGATGTACCATGCACAAAGTCGCGTGATAAACACCTGTTATTTAGTCACACTTGGTTTCTTATAAAATATGTACATCCTGCTCTTTTCAATTGGTTTTAAAAGTAATATCGGAAATAGTTTCGCAGAGTCCATATCAATTTTCAATATTTCAACCGTTTTCCAAAGGGTAACTTAGAAAGTTTTCGAGCAGGATATCATTACCATTGCGAAAGTTCTAGTTTGTGCAAGACCTTACACACTCTTGGAAGTATTCCCTATTTCATAATATTACTTTGTGGGTAAGTTTCTATCTAGTAGGTACATCTGCAACTTTTGGTTATAGAATACAATTTTTTAGGAACTTTTTTTACATTTAGTAGGTGATTTATGGGATTATTATAAAATTAATAAAACCTTAAATATCTACCCGTTACAATATCACGAATGTAAAAAGAAAGTCACAAAATTCCTCTTGACCCTTGATTATGATAAAACAGAAGAACTTCTAAAAAATCCCATTTGACGATTTAGACCTTAATATGCAAAGTGTAAAAACACTAACACTAACTAAACTACGCAACACATACATACACTCACATACGTACACACACACACACATACACACACACACACACACACACACACACACACACACACACACACACACACACACACACACACACACAAAGATACACACATACACCACACACAAAACGACATGCACAGAGATACATACAAAATTTCACACACTCTCACTCATACACACGCCACAAATAAATCACACTTTTATAATTACTAAAATATCAGAATATATATTTTTCTTTATATGTTTGTAACATACATTTTCTCAATTAGTTAACTGTATCGTTAAATTATTTCATGTCAACTAATTAAGCTAAAACTTACTATTTATGGAAGAGCGAAATCCTCTGTCACAGGTATTGTTACTTAAAAGAGGGTTTCAACCTTGTATACTATCATGTACTTGTTGTTAAATGAAATAAAGTTATTATTATTATTATTATTATTTATGTGATCGTTGTCAGTCTAATGATAAGTATGTGGTGTTTGACTGTAAATCCGGAGATTCTTGGTTCGAGTCTTGGTTTTTGTGTCAATAAATTCTCAGTATTAGTAATGGATGGCGGTATTACACCCCCTTGCCTTGGCGAGCATGTTAAGCTATATGCACACACTCGTGCATTGTAATATTTCAAATGCCATGTGTATTTGAAATATTATAGATAGACTCAGAGATATAAGGCCTAAGTCGATTAATTTTAAGTAAATTCGTTCGGACATAATAATTAATATATTTGTATCTTTTCGGATTTCAAGGGGCCTTGAAAGGCTTTTGTGGGGACGTAGGACCTAAATATAGAGGGCCCCTTAAGAAATTTAAATTTGCTTAATGTGACTCACGAACCGAGTTCGTTCCACCTCTGAGTAACCCATAAGGGATAACCTTAATTTTGTTATATTTAGTTAAGTCATTACTTTGTTGAATAATATTAAATTTGGATTTGTTGGTAATATTACATTTTAATTAAACGTTTAAATTGAAATAAAACATTTATTGCAATTGTATATTGAGTGGCAGGCGTGTAAATAGCCGTGCCCTCTTTGCGGTGTGCAAGAATTATCACCACAGTACGTGGGTGCTTGGCTTGAGCTTCGTTCGAAGTTTTTCGGAAAAGATAAATTAAAATTCGTTTTTTTTTTCAGAAATGACACCCACTGGTATAATCCAGATAAATTTATTTTTTTAAAAATTACAAAGCAAAACCTTATCTAATATTACAAAGTTTGATCAAAATCATTAGAGCCGTTTACGAGATACACGAAATAAAGTTGTATAATACGAGTATATAATAGAATTGTTACTGAGATAAGATAGTATATCAAAAACGGCTAATATTCAATAAGCATTTTTTTCATACTAGCTACTAACCCTCGTTTCGCTCGGGTTCGTTCGTGGAAAAACAAAAACAAATCTATCCTACAGAAACTGTAAGTTTTTCCGGGATAAAAAGTAACATTATGTGCTACTCTTGTACCTATGTGCCAAATTTCATCCAGATCCGTCCAGCCGTTCTAGCAGCGTGATTGAGTAACAAACATCCGTGTAAACTTTCGCATTCATAATATTAATGGGATAATGGGATTTGTTACTAGCTATATACATGGGTCCGGGCTCCACTCGCATAGTAAACAAAGTAGGGATAAAACCATTCAACCGTTTTTAATGCCCCACTGCTGGACACGGGCCTCCCATCAATACGAGGGCGAAATAAAAATGATAACAAATATTAATAAAATATCATTATTTCTATAATAATAAACAGAGTAGGAATAAAAAGAAGAGGGATACCTAGATAAAATGGCAATCCCCATGATGCAATCTATCTCCTTGCAAAACCATAAAATCATCGAAATTTCTTTAGTGGTTTAAGCGTTATAACTCGAAAGAATACGTTTATAATATTAGTAGGTATAGTGATAGCCTAAAAGGTAAGCTTTCTCTGTCAAGTCATGCAAAAAATATTTAAAAAATATTATTATAATATTAGGCCCATTTCTATTTTTAGAACATACTGATTTAAAAATAATTGCCAACATTACGATATCTTAGAGTATCTATTAAAATCTCGTTCAAATTTTATAAAAGGCCCTTCAAAATGTAATCTGTTTAAACCTCTACTCTCGAGTGAAGTCATACTTGATCCTTTAAACCGTAGCGGAACACCAAGAAAATTTAATTATCTGAGACTTTAATTGAATTTACGTTCCATTTATTTCACAAATAAGTCATTTGGAAACAAATCAATTTCAAATTTTAATACGAATGAATAAACATTAGTTAACGATATCTAATATATTTAAACGTGCAATTCTTGTATATTTACTAGCACTGCCCGCGCCCGCAGATGACCAAAAACCAAATTCTTAGGTTTTACATATGAGTATACTCTCACATTGCAGTTTTTGTATTTTTTTCTCAGAAATGAGACCATTTCCCGTCGTAAAAAGTATTCTATATGTTGACCCGGATAACTAGCTATCACCATACCAAATTTCATCAAAATCCCTCCAGTGGTTTTTCCGTAATGCGGTAACAGACAAACAGACAAAAAATCTAAAAACTAGATTCGGCCTCTGTATCGATAATAATGTCTATTTCAATAATATTTAATGTACAGATTCGGCTTAGTTAGAATTTTATTATATGTATAGCGTTATACCGGCGATCTCAGAAACGGCTCTAATTATTTCGCAGAAATTTGGCATGTGGCGGTTTTTGGAGGCAAAAATTGATCTAGATCGTCAATTTAATTTAAAAAGCGTCACTGTAGTCAGTCCGCGACGGTCAGTCAGTTTTAATACTGATACCAACATCTATTACTTATATTCTTCAACTACTGATTATTACTAACTTCAACATAGTATTTTATATGAAATCAGAAAAAATCTAATGTAGCTATCTAATAATATAACTTTAAAGTATTTCCAACGAGCTCGTAAACACTCGTACGTAACCTATCATCAAACTCCATTTGCGTGTAGACGGTAAAGTATTTACTCCAAGATTTACTTCTACAGCGAAAGACGCATGCATTATAATTGAAATAAGTAAACGAATAGATAGTAAAGTACTTTTAAATGATGCCATACGTTTTGTGCGGTTGGCTAATGAAGCAGTTTGTGGCACTAATTTGCTAAATTATGTGCAACTCGAATATTAAACCTAAACTAAGCGCAAGAGCTCCTGAATAATACCACCGTTTAAGCTGTTCCAAGCTGAATTTCTAAGCATTTAATACGTTTTACCAAGTAAATAAAACAGACTACAGTACTTAAAATATGTGAATTACGAGTACTTTTTAGCTTTAATTCTGAAAGCAAATGCGCTGAAATAAAAGGTTTTTAGTTAAAAAAAAATTGCTTAAAGCAATACTAATTTTCTGTTTTAAATTCTTTGAATTTGTATTATCTGGTGACTTTTATTTTAGCTTTACTAGAAATTCTAGCTTAGCTCAGTTCAAGCTCCAATGGCTATAACGAAGATGCAGAGAATTTCACCTGGGACGCACAAACGACTTGCCTTCCCGAGACTATTCGGTGCTGCACTAATAACATTGTACAACGAAAATGCAGTTATAACTTCGATGATCATGTCGTTTTATTCAATATACATATATGTATATGGTATTAAATTTATTTTTATTTTTGGTCGTAAGTTTGTAGAGAACACAGTAAATAACACATATACGAATCATTTCCAACATGATTACTACTTGTCTGACGGTAAAGGAAAACTTTGTAAGCATACCTGCTGACGTGCATATCTGAAAGAACCAAGGTTTCCAGCGTGGTGAACTATGGCTTGATCCCTGTCTAATAGGAGGAAAGCCCGTGCTCAGTAGTGGGATATTAAAAAAGGGCTTTGGTATTTTATTAATGTTAGTGTTGTTTTTCAGATTTTTGTTCTATCTCAAAGAAGATTAACTCAATTACTTAGAGATAAATAAAATTTTAGTCCATAGGAATATTATTTATTTAATTTTAGCTGTTATATATAGTTTTTAAAAACTTTATTAATTACTAATATTATTTAGTGTTGCTATTATTATATTATGTATAAAGAATATCAAAAAAATAAACATATTAATTATTTATCTAAGCAATATTATTGTTTATATATAATTTAAAGGAAGTTAAAATATTAATTTAGATTGCTATTATTTAAAGTTAAAATATTGAGCAACACTATTGCTAGCTATATAGACAAAAAATACATTAATCAGAATTACTGTCATTATTGCGATCCACACAGTATGAACTAACTACATCTACAAATCCACAAAAACAAATATAACAGACCATTAGATTGCTATATTTAATTATAATATTTATTAATTTCTTTTTAAATGTTTAGAAATAAAAATCAACGTAAAGTGTAAGGTACTTATTGCCATTTATTGAATTTTTGAAATTATTTTTGTAAAATAGTGGGTAGACACTGTCTGTAACAAGTATGTGTTTGAGATGTCTATAATCTTAGTCTCTCCCGTGACCATAATTGCTGTAAAGCATTCGAAATGTCGGGAATCAAAAATCAAAATAAATCCGCGAAATAATCCAAAAAGATAGTATTATTTAAAATGTTAAATATTCGCGTAAATGTAAGAGTCTAAAAAGTATAAACTTAATGAGAGTTGAGTAATTGTTGATGTTGCATCCCATTGACCTAAAGAGCATGTAAGGTGTTCTTGATCTAATCTCTCTGCGGTCGTATTGAATTGAATGGAATAAAAAATATAATGAAGAAGTTTCCAATTTTTTTTTTGTGTCAATTATAAAAATTTAAGCAAAATATAACAAAAATATGAAGGAATTATTGAAATATCTCAATAAATGAAAAAGTTATGAAACTTTAAAGTTGCGCTTGTAAGCATAACTTCGTGACGTCACATTACCTTAACGATCGTTTATATTAATTTTTCAGTCATTTATAAATTATATTATATATATTTATATATATACATATTTCAAACATTTTTTCACCGATTTATTAATTTTGATCTATATCATAATTCTATTTCGTTAAATATGATATTATAAGCAACTTCTCCATTGCAGAGTAGATCTTAGTGGAGTGTAGTAAGTATCTCCTGAGTACCTACATTAAGTGAAATTTCCGGTTTGGTCTAAAAATATTGACAAGTAGTTTTCTAATTTTCTGAATCTTTATGAAAATATTACCTTCAATTTAATAAGTCGTTATACGTAATATAAAGCGCAGGTTATTGTTTGGTCCTTCTTTAAGTTAACATTATATATTATATAACATTATGTATTATATATATGTTAACATTATGAAATATATGTAGGTACTTAACAGAATTAAATGAAAATAATAAAATGACGTAAAATGAAATAAGTCATTCTAGAACCGCCTTTGTTATTAATATGTAACGAATTCTGTGTATTCATATTTGAAATTCAAATGAACTGCGAAAGAAAAAGTTTGTGGTAACACTCACTCGCATACAATTCTCAGTTTCTTAAGATATCTTTTGAAATCCAAGGTTATTCTGTTTTTAATATACTTACAAAAGTAAGACTTGATCATTTTTATATTTATACAAAAGCAGTAGCATGCTAGAGACCACTTGAGAGTGAAGTGGGTTTAAACCACTGGTCTCGCATTTCTGATATTTTCATTTTATTATAATTTGCATTTATAAGCACGGTAACAGGAAATTTTCGTAGTGCCAGATGGGTTTTAAAACAAATGAGACGAGCAACCAGCATTGGCCAACCTGGTCAAGTATAACCTAATTCCCCTCACATTATACAGAGGCAAGAGCCTGTTAGTGGGACGTTAGAAGGACTGAATTTTCATATATGTATTTTATGATATATATATATATATATATATATATATATATATATATATATATTGTAAAATATATAACAAATAATAATAATTTTCAAACCGAGCGAACCTTTCTACTTTTGGCCTGTTACATATACCTTTTGGTTATATAATTTGGTTGTTATTTTGAAATAAGTGATTTTTTCTTATGTATTAATATACTAGCGATTACAAAATAATACAAAATATATAAATGTAGGAATACAAAAACAAATCTATCCTAAGATAACCGTACATTTTTCCCGGATAAAAAGTAGCCTATGTGTTATTCCAGACTATAATCTATCTCTGTGCCACATTTCATCCAGATCCGTTCAGCCGTTCTGGCGTGAAAGAGTAACAAACATACATCCATACAAACAATTTTTCACATTTATAATATTAGTATAGATAATGTCTACAGATTTACTTCAAAAAAACTACATACTATAATTAAATACTGCTTAACCCCAAAAATAAATTCAATTTCGTAAAAACGACCACAAAAGACTTAAAAAGCTTTCATCCTAAAACAATACTAGAGTAATTTATTTTACCAAAACTCAATAACAGAAAAATATATACGTATTTAATTCGAGTTCTTAAACAACAATTTATATAAAATACAAATATTAAAGCAGAAAATACAAAGAGTACAATATAAAATAACATTTCCACAATCGTATACCCTATTCTTGGGTGTAATAATTTTTACCTTTTAATAGTGTCTGGTTCATTTGAGTGGTTGGCGAACGCTAGAGCAATTTCTTCGACATCTTTCCATTTGGAGATGCTCCAAGATCTTTTATTGTTGGTATCGAAGTACCTCGAACTTTACCCGTACTTTAATGTAGAATCACTTCTATTCTATTTAAATATTATTCATTCAAGTTGTGAACGCTGAATGTAACAATTAATAGATTTTACAAACTTATGTTGAAAATTGTGTCAAAAACATGGCAATAACTTAGGTTTTTTTTTTTGGTTTAATATTGTAAATATTATTTTTACATTTTCTTACATAATTATGATAAAGCTTGCATTTTACATAATTTGTTTAGATTTTGCAAAACTTTTTATAAAATAACTAGCAACTCGGTTAGTCCCTAGGTTCATTCCCCATACAAACTTTCATCCCCTTTTTCACCCCTTTGGGATAAAAAGTATCCTATGTCCTTCCCCCTGTGAAAAACATAGGGTACTCACTCTCTCAAACTATCTTCTTACGAGATTTCAAGTACATCGGTTCAGTAGATCCAGATTAGTCCCTACAACGTCACAAACTCAGAATTCACAAACTCACAAACTTTACCTCTTTATAATATTAAGTATAGTTAATATCTTATTACATCATCGGGATAAAAAGTATTGTTATACTTTTATACTATAAGTACTATAATTCTCTAGCACAAAGCATTATTTCTATACAAAAAATCACATTGATTTATAACTTCTTTGTTGTGTGAACGAAAAACAAATAGAAAAATCCATTTTCATATATAAACTAATATGATAAGCGGAAGAGTCTGTTGTTTGTTTCGTTGAGCGTTTGCTTATTTGGTCTCTGGAACTATCAGTCCTATTTAACTTTGACGACACGTTTGGCTCAGTTTGCAGTGACGCTATTTGCTGTGCCAGCGGTCGCAGGTTCGAGTCTCGCTGGGGGCATTCATACAACATTTAACATTCAAGATTCGTGCTCATCACACAAGTGATGAGCACGAATGCTTGTACTCCAGTCATGGGTGTTTATATTTATAACATGTAATAAATGTATTTAAAGTTATATATTATTTGTAGTGTATTAACTATCTGGTATCCATAACACAAGCCTCGTAGCTTACCATGGAACTAGATGGTGCTGTGTTAATGTCCCAACATATTTATTTATATTTTATTTATTTAAAATCCGTATTTTAAAGCCCATTTACTGAGGAAGGAAATATGCCACCTACCATGAAACAACGAAAATAAATAAATAAATAAAATAAATAATATATATATATATATATATATATATATATATATATATATATATAAATACGACAATGTGTATAAAAATAAGTATATTAAAAATATTTCTTTTTTGTTTAGGTTACGGTATTATTCCCTTGAAAATACCATCGTCACCTGCTTCCCACTGCACTCTACATACTACTGTGGGCTGTGTAGGCAACGACGAGTGCACCGCTAAAAGTCACAGTGTCATCAGGCTCTTGGGACCCGTACGAGACGTTATCGTTCGACCAGCAAGACACCACTACCGTCCGGGAGAAACAAGTTAGTATACTCTATATTTTAACTGTCTTGTTAGTCTATAATTGGCTATCTATTGACGATACGTTTGGCTGTTTGTAGTGTTGATTAGTGACCCTACTTGCTGTGCCAGCGGTTGGGTTCGAATGCCGGGAATTCATTTGTGTTTGATGAGCACGAATGTTTGTTTAGTCATGTTATATTATAAATGTGAAAGAGTGTTTGTTTGTTTGTCTTTCTTTCACGTCGACACGGAGTGACAGATTAGCGTGATTTTTTGTGTGGAGATAATTGGAGGGCTGGAGAGTAACATAGGCTACTTTTTACCGAGATAGATTATCTAATTATAATACAATCCAAAAAATATTTATGATCAGAATTATTTGAAACTTGGTATATTAAAAAGAATTAAAGAAATACGTGTTTTAGCATTTTTTTCGAAACTCGTTCGTAAAATACGGAATAAAAGTTTGTATGAAACTTACCTTTTTAGAGTTTTTTTTTGTAGTATTAGCGCGAGCGAAGCCGTGGCTTCAGCTAGTTTATAATATGAATGTCTTTAAAGTATATGTAAATAAGTGTAGTGTATAAATGTTAGGAAATACCACTTGCAGACATACAGGTGGTTATGTGGGACGTAATGGCTCGAAAAGCCAGTACTACCCACTAAAACCCAACAAAACCTTCCCCCGTCTTAATTGGGCGTCGCAGGATCGCTTGCGCACTCAACTACGATGCCCCGACGCGACGGTAGATCAATAATAACAAAAAATAAAAAAAAATATTTTCATCTTTTTTCTATTTTCAATATTAAATAAGTATATGTATTTTAAATAACACAACTTTTTTTTTTAATTTTTCTACTAATGAGTATTATAGTCTACAGGGTACAGGTCTAGTATCTATGTAAATGTATATAAATAGACAAAGACAAAACAATTCAGTGCCTACCTTATTCTCCTACGTTAATGAACCGATTTTAATTTTTTTTGCTTAGTAGCTCTAGCTATTAAAAATGTTAATTCATATACATAAGTTTTTCTCAATTTTTTAATAATCATTATAGTAAAAATTCAACTACTACGCAAACACTGGCAATATATAATATACATATGTACGTATAACAGTTTTGCAGTCTGTATACAGATCTTACCGTAAGGAAACTTAGAGGTCGGACACAAAATATATTAAGGCTGATCCGTAAAAAAAATTCGATTCAATTCAATTTGTTTGTTTATTGGCTTCTAGAATAATAAAAACAATATTTCTAAAATAACACCTAAAAATGACACAGGTAACAAAATATATGTCTATTAATTAGAAAATAAGAAAACTTACCTACTCTCACTTAGTTCTTTCTTTTTTTATTTACTTACATAAATTAAATAATATTTATTCAATAACATTCTTTATTAAATTATACTTCCATTTATCAACCTAAAGTTTTTTATCTGTTGAGTTAAAAAATTGACTAAGATTTTTATTTTCTAGCTAAATATTTTCACAAACTTCGCATTATATGGATTTTTTCTTTCAAAGTAAATTATTTAAAAGGCTGATTGAATGAACATTTATTATGTTCGCTCCAAAGCAGCGAAGGTATTGGGCGTAATTAATTAGATTTTCGATCACCCTGTCACCATAGTAATTGGCGGCTTCTTTTCTCTAATAAATTTTATTTTAGAATTTCGCTGGAACAATATTCTAAATATTTCTATCGTGAAATGTTTCGAACAGTTTTTCTATTTTTTTTTGGTTTATGGCCTACGGCTTTACTCTCCGAAGCACGAAAATTTTCAATCTCAGCTTTGTAACTCCAGGCTGGTATTTTTTTTTCGGCATGTCTAGTGCTAGGCCACAAGCTACTGGCCTTGCCAGCGTCGCCGCTTTGAGGTGGACAGATGGTTCTACCTAGAGAATGAGTTCCGTAATATAATATGTCTATTCGAAGTATAAATTTCTTTATAAACATGTAGATAATATAAGGTACAAGGCAGATAAATGTTTATCATATAGACTACGTCAGACAAAACTGAATTAGTCCTTTTCATCTGGATTTATTGCTCCGACAGTATAATTGCTTGCAATTACACATGTCATTTGAAATGTCATTACATCCCTATTTATAAATAGGTAAAGACAAAACCATTTAATACTTTTTTCTCCTGTGTTTGTCAACCGATTTTCTTTTTTTTATTAGCAGCTATTGACGAGATTTAGTGTCATCAAAAAAAAATGATTATGGTCGAATTTCGAGTACTGGGTGATAACTAGTATGTAAAATGTTGCAAATTATAAGGAAAATTTAGATTTTTTTTGTTTATATAAACATTTTTTTCCTTAATTTTTTCTATGCAATACGATGTAATGTATCTATGTATATTTACTTCAGACGAGCATCAAACCAGTACTCTTAATAAGCTGTCTGCTAAAACACTAGCCGTTCGTTAATCGAAATTGAATAAATAAACTCGTGCTTTAGGTAAATTAAGAACTACGCGACGGAATAAGAAAAACAAGTACGAAAGACAAATTCTGATCACGTGCATACAAAAAAAAAGTTCCATCTAGCTGTTAAATTAACGGCGAACTTCCTTTGGCAACTTACCAGTGTTAGCATTAAGTGTAATTTGAAATACCAATATTGACTTTGGAATTCTCCATTGATATGTATTTTATCGAATTATTTTGAGTATCCGCGTATTTTAGGTTCAAGTAATTTTAAATATAATTTATTCATTTTTTTAAATACTAGTATTAGGTATTATTCAAAAAGATTTTTTTTTGTCTTGAACGTTAAGTATAATTATATTGTACATTAAAAATATTATGTTAAAATTTAAATACAAATTATCAGTACAATTTTTAACAAGCACCGATGGAAGCAAAAATCAAAATAAATCTGTAAAAAAATCCGAAAAGATAGTTTTACTTAAATGTCACAAAGTCACAAATTTGTGTGAATCTAAGAAAATATTGTATTACCGATAGTAAAAATCATTTCACAGTTAGCAAATACAAAAAAAACATATACTTAGCCAAATTAAGTGCCTCCATTTTTGAAGTCGGTATAATGTAAATGCAAAAATGTGCCTTTTCTTACTTCTACTTTCGCACAGTAGAAGAAAAACAGATTGACGTATTACATTAAATGATTCTCATGGGATATCAATCTTTTACAAAAAGTACGCCGTAGAGAACCAAAAATTAGTTCCTTTATAAAATAGAATGTTATATTAGCTTATACGGATACCATAATTATATAAATCCATAATTTCATGTTCTATTTTGAATGTTAAAATACTGTCTGTTCGTTTGTGAACAGATTTCGATCAAAGGCATTGATTGCATCAAGGGGATAAGACTACCTTTTATTCTTACCCCACTTATTATGAGAATAAAATCACGGCCGTAAAGTATATACTTAAAATAAAATTCTGAGTCGAATCTGTACATTAAATATTTTTTTGGAAAATCTTATTGAAATAGTCATTATTTTTGATAAAGAGGCCGAATATATCGTTTTTAGAATTTTTCTCTGTCTGTCTGGGTACGCATCACGAGAAAACCACTTGACCGATTTTGATGAAATTTAGTATGGTGACAGCTGGTTATCCAGGTCAACATATAGAATACTTTTAACTGTGGGAAAGTATCTCATCTCTGAGAAATCTATACTAAACTTACAAACGTAACTAGGGACGAACCTATTGGAGCGAGGGTGAGTCGATAGTATTAAATAAAGCTAATTACGATTAACATACACAAATGAATAGCTCGATGAACTTTTTACACGTTTTAGTGAACAATACAATTAAAGTACATTAGTATGGTAATCTCATATTGACACAACTTCCAACCTCGTAAAATAATTGGCAACTCTTACCAATATCCAAGTTCTAGCGCACGGCTTGATGTAATTAATTACGAAGCAAAGCCCATACATTACGCTGGCAACTACTTTAGCCGGATAAATTGTCTTTCAACTGTTTCACGGCAATTTGTGGCCTCATTTTTATTGATGGTTTAACTTAGATTGACGGCAAGTTCGAGAGATTCGTGTAAAATTTAAAGCTTTTGGAAAAGGGTTGATATTTTATTATGTTAGTTATATATATATATATATATATATATATATATATATACAATTTTGAATCGTAAAAGTGTATCTGGTTCTAGGGAATTGTATTCACCATATAAACTTAGTGACATAAGCAGTATTTAGTAGGTAACTGTGCTAAAGTCGTAGAAAACTAGGTAATACTCGTAGAACAAATTTGTATCTATGTCAAACCTTTGTCGGGAGTTCAGTAAGCAGCATCGAAATCGATAGAAAGTGTCTAAGAAAATGTTTTAAACAAGAATATTCACGTTTTACCTGCATTTATCTACCTTTCTCATACAAATAAAGATCTCCAAAAAAAGGGTTTTAGTAGCTTTATATAAAGTATCATCAAATGGAAAAATCCATATAAGAAATTAAATTTTTCAACTGAAGTAAAAAAGGAGGATGTTCTCAATTCGACAAGTATATATTTTTTTCTAATAACTTATACATAGATTAGCTTAGCATAGAAAATCTAGATTTTCTCAATTTTCTAAGTAAACAAAATTTTCTAATATCAATAAATACGATGCCTTTTATATTTCAAGCATTTAATATCCACTTTGAATTTAAGTGTATCATTGAATATAGCGTACCAATTTTATATCATCATACATTAAGTAGATTAAATATATACAGCTTTTCAACTCGCACCATTAAAATCCGATAAACACATTTTATTCACATTAACGTTCGGGTTTTTATTTTATAAAAGGTAATGAAAAAGTTATGAGAGATGCGATATATAAGCTTTCGTATATTTTGTGTTTTTGAGCTTTTATAAGCAGCTTAACGGTTATTTATGGGTTTATCTTTCATGTTTTTATGCTCGTATGTGAGAACACGAAGTTGTTTTATACATGAAATAGTTATTTATATCTACAATTTATTATAACATATATACGAGTATATATATATACATGATTTTAAATAAATATATAACTAGAATATATAAATTATCTAATACTAGCGGTTCGTCTTCTCTTGGTTCACCTCTAGAAAAACAAAAACAAACCCATTCCCACGGGAACCGTAATTTTTTCCGGGATAAAAAGTAGCCTATATATTATTCCAGACTACAAACAGATACAGATAATCTATCTCTGTGCCAAATTTCATCCACATCCGTTCACCCGTTCTGGCGTGAAAGAGTAACAAACATCCATACATGCTCACAAACTTTCATATTTATAATATTAATACGAATTATATAACTTTGTTACAGTTACATTTTGGATTCTGGCATTGGACCACGATCTCCGACTAGTTAGGAACGAGATAGCATACGTAGCTTTGAGCGACCCCGCGGGAACCAAAGTTGCTATATGGGATCAATTGTCTATGGACGAAGGTAAGTTTCAACTAATTATATATGCATGAGGAACTTAACAGAAGTAGGCATTAGGGACATTGTTACGTTATAATTAAATTCATACTGAAACTTCAGAGATGCTTTATGCATGTAGGCTATTTTACAAGCGCTTTTGGTTAGTTTGAATCAAATGGTTTATAAGCCTGCCATCAGATCGAAAGGTAAGTGCTGAAAAAACGAAAAAAGCCGACAAAAAACGCAACAGTTTCTCTTTTAAAAATAATATTTTATCTATTATTATATTTATAAAAGGCAAAAGTGATTGACTGATATATCAACGCACATGCCAAACCCTTAAGGCTAGAAAATTGACATTTCGCACACGTATTCCTCATATGATGAAGGCATCCACTAAGGAAGGGTTTTTAAAATTCAACCCCCAAGGGGTTACAAGCAATAAGTGTTTGTAACTTTTTAATCCTTGGACATATCTGCATGAAATTTCTTATGAATTGAGTACGGCAAAAATAATGAGTTACATATTTCAGCGTTTTATAAAATTCAACCCCTAAGAGGGTAAAATAGGGGGTGAAAGTTTTCAATAAATAATTAATATTTAAAAAATTTTTTTTTAAATTTTGGATATTTTGAGTTACGATCGCTAAAATTAAATTTAATTTCCATATATATATATTTAATAAATAATATGAAACACGAAGTCAATTTTGCAAATAAAAAAGTATGTATTGCGAAAAAGTTCTTTTTTCGTAGTTTGATCGCGGGCGAAGCCGCGGGTTCTGCTAGTTTACAATATAAGAAAACAATGATTTTGTACTCAACCTACATAAGTATCGATTAGTTACTGGAATTAATCCCACACACTTATATTTGCAAAGTCTTAACCGGAATAATATTGTTCCTTTGCGGAATATTTTACAGATTAGCGGCTTTGCTTTTAGATTTAAACAATATTTATGTCGTCTATACATATAATAAAATTCTGAGTCAAATCTGTAGATTAAATATTTTTTCGAAAATCTTATTGAAATAGACATTATTATCGATACAGAGGCCGAATCTATAGTTTTTAGAATTTTTGTCTGTCTGTCTCTTTGTCTGTCTGTTACCGCATCACAGAAAAACTACAAGACGGATTTTTATGAAATTTAGTATAGTCATAGCTGATTATCCGGGTCAACATATAGGATACTTTTTACCACGGCAAAATATTTCATATCTGAGAAAAAATACAACAACTGTAATGTAATAGTATACTAATATGTAAAACCTAAGAATTTGGTTTTTGGTTATCTGAACGCGGGCGGAGCCGCGGGCAATGCTAGTTTTATTATAAATGCTTACACCTTGTCCTAAAACAAACAAACTACGAATTGGAAACGCGCATAAACTTCGCTATTTATTATTTTATAATAGAAATAAAACTTTCCTTTGAACGGTAAAGGCATGATATTTTGTATGTAAAATCGTTTTGGATGTTATTATAGTATGGGAAAGCATTTGTTGAATTCTCCTCCTTTCATAGAGCAACGGAGCAACTTTTTCATTTTTGCCCAAATATAGTTTATTTAGTAGAGTACTTAATCCATCATTCAAATTCATCCAATCATTTCAAATATTTCGTGTATACATAATTTGCCAATATTATTGAATGACTTATGGGAATATGGTTCTCTATACTAGCAACAATTTCAAAAGAAAAATCGTCTAAATATTGTAATTTTATAATCAAGATAAAGCCTTTGTGATTCTAATTCTCATTTTCAATCTTGTATTCAATTTATTAAATTATTTTTTATCCCTATAGTAAAAGCTTTTCTATGTAACATCAGCAAGGATCAGTACCAAGGTGAAGCTTTTACAGATTCAATTTCCGGTTATAAATAGTCTTAGTTCTCAAATAAGTTTACCGCATAAAGAATCTAGCGACCCGGAAACCTAAGTGTTTGAATACATAGAGAAAAAAGTGTAGATCTATATAAATTTATGTAGTTTTTTGTACAGTTTATGTTATATACGCCAAAAGAAACGTTGAAAATTGTAATGTTATGCCGCATTTAGTTTTTCAATCAACAAATCGACATGAACAATGAAAATTGCTTTGGTTAATACAAACTTAGCTTCACGGGAATCGAACTTGTGACATGCAAATCAGTGTTTTGCTATAGTACACGTTCTTATGTAACTGGCAATTGATTACCCTGAAACTTCGTAATGTATTTAGATAGATTAGACGGCTGTTCTACTGAGGCAGACCACAACAACTAAGGGGTTGTTTTCACGGTCTACTCTGCTATCAAAGAAGTACCATTCTTTTCCTCTCACTGAATCTAAATATAATCAGCAAATACATTTTCAAAATTACGAATATAATTTTAGTAAGGAGAGTATTTTGTTAAAGTAAAGTTACGTAAAGTTTTCAATTCTGAAAATCATTGCCACCAGAGCGATAAAGGCCAGATCCCTGGGCAATAATAAAACATAAGATCAGATGCGCTGCAGAAAATCTAGTTGAATCAAAAGTTTGAAGGAAATAATATTAGACTATAGAAACTCATGGGAACTGTTTATGTAATTGAAATTAAGAACATGGTATAAATATATTTTTCTTTTTTTTCTTTTATGACCAACTAGCGGCTCACCCTCGCTTCGCTCGGGTTCGTCGCTAGGTACGTTTTAAATAGATATAAAAAGAAAAAATCTTTCTTTCTCACATTTTAATTATATGTTTTAATACTTACCTATTCCGGACTAAGAGAAATCCAAAAATTAAAATATCATAAAAATTGGAACGCGGTCGAACGGGATAAAAAGTATCCTATGTCCTTCTCCTGGCTCTAAACTACCTCCCTGCCAATTTTCAGCTAAATCGGTTCAGCCGTTCTTGAGTTATAAGCGAAGTAACTAACACGACTTTCTTTTATATATATAGATATAATATATCTATTATTTACTGTATTTCATACCTATATTGATTTAGTTTGTTTTAGAAGTTAAAACCTTAGAATTGAATATTTAAGTAGGTTAAATTTATTTATATATGTAATATTTTTTATTAACTAGGAGTGAGGCGTTGTATTCAGTATTTCTTATATTTAATTTCATTAGTTTTGAAGGATCTAACAAACATACACGCGAGTAATCCCAGTCTTTAACTTTATCGTTTTTATTGTTTATTGTAATTAAAAGTGAAATGACTTAAACTAAAACTCTATTAACATCGGCACGCCGCAAATAAGCCAGGCAAGTTTAGGCAACTATCAAAGTAAATTGTTCCGTGTCATGCTAGAAGTTACTTCTACCTTAACATCAACTTTGAGTCCCGTTTACAGTAAATCATTGCTTTAAGAAACCTCACCACTTAGATAAGTTAAATTTCTACAATCGATTACGCTGGTAGAAAAAGTAAATAAGATAAACAAGAAAATGACAAATTTTGACCATTTGGCATGACGCTTAGCTTTCTATTAACGACTAGCGATTTCCCCTGGCTTTGCTCATTTGCGTCCATTGGTAAGTTTTAATTTTTATTCGAATACGACTCTGTTAATCTATACTTCTATACTAATATTACAAATGTGAAAGTATGTTTGTTTGTTTGTTCGTTTGTTTGTCCTTCTATCACATTGAAACGGAGTGACGGATTGGCATGATTTTTTGTGTGGAGATAGTTGGGCTGGAGAGTGACATAGGCTACTAATTAACTAATTCCCACGGGAAAAACGTTATAATACAATCCAAAAAATATATTTATGATTATTTATGATCAGAATTACTTGAAACTCAGTATTTATGCTCTTCAATAAAATTAAATAAATATGTGTTTTAGCATTTTTCGAAATTCATCCTATAAGGGGGTAAAATAAGAGATGATATTTTGTATGAAACTACCTTTTTAGAGATTTTTTGTAGTTTCAGCGCGAGCAAAGCCGCGGGTTCTGCTAGTACTACATATATTAATACGAATACGTATGTATACAGTATTTTAGTCGTTTGACTTTTCGACCATCCCATTTACTTACCTTTATCGGGAACAGATTCCACTACCCACAATGTGTAGTATAATTAATTATACATTATATTTTATAAATAATAATTCTCAAATGGCTTCAGAACAGATAATTTTGTATCATCAACGACAGCGAACAAGCTCTCTAATTGCGAAGTAACTTTGTTATTGTTACTCTCCGACCCGGAGTCAAAAGCAATAAGAGGAAGCACTCCATTTTGTTACTAAGCAGGATGCTGCGCTCGGCTTCCATATTTGCTAATCCAATATCTGATTCACTTATTTTTTGGCATTTTGCTGTAAGATAAAAGAAAGTGAATGAGCTTTATGATATTACTAGCTAAAAATATAAAAAAAAAACTCTAAAAGGTAGATTTTTGTTACAAACTTTCATCCCCTATTTTATCCCCTTTTGGGATGAATTTCGAAAAATACTAAAACACGTATTTATTTAAATGTATTGAAGACCATTAATACCAAGTTTCAAGTGTTTTGTTTGGGTTGCATTATAATGTGTTTTCCCGTGGGAATGAGATATTCTTGCGCGGTAAAAAGTAGCCCATGTCACTCTCCAGCCCTCGAACAATCTTTACACAAAAAAATCACTCCAATCTGGCACTCCTTGTTTTCACCTGAAAGAAGGACAAACAAACAAACAAAAAAACAAACAAACAAAGAAACAAACAAACACACTTTCACATGTATAATATAAATAATAATATAATAATATTTATATTTATAATTACGATTTACGATATTATATTATTCGGACTACTGCTATAATGTGAAAGTACATGTGTATTGTTACTGATACAGACTGAAATGGCTGCATGAACTTGGATTTAATTCAGTACATAAATAGCTATGACCTGAAATACCATATATGCTACTATTAGATATCTAGGGACGTACCGGAGTGTAGCAAAGATTAGTCGCTGATGTATAAAATTTTTTTACCCAATAAGAATATAACTTTACTCAAACGCTTTCAATAACAAACTTTAATACAACTTATTATTCAGAATTTTAAAGTGACAAGTTATTATTGAATTTTAAGTAGTTTAAAATCAATGATTTTATGAAATTATCTTTACGTGTCGTTTCTATTAAAAGTCATTTTCATTCACAGTGGGTGCACACAAACCATACTAATTGCAAACTTAGTTATTGTTGCTCTGTACTATGAAGTTAAATATGGCGAATGTATTGTGTATTGTTTATAAGAGTATTTGGGTTTTATGTTTTCTAATACGATGTTTGAAGTAGAAATATGTATTCAATTTTAAATAACAGTCATTTTTATATATTCGCACAAGCGACTCACTCTCACTTCGCACGGGTTAGTCCCTAGCTTGATTCCCCGTACAAACTTTCATCCCCATTTACACCTTGATGAGTTCCAGGATAAAAAGTATCCTATGTCCTCCCCAGGGTCTCAAACTATTTTTTACCAAATTTCATCTAAATCGGTTCAGTAAATCCAGAAATTACCCACTACAATGCCACAACCTCACAAACTCATAAACTTTACCTGTTTATAATATTAGTATAGATAATAGCAAAAATATTTCCGCATATATTAAGACAATGTATGCAATTGAGTACTACGTATTGTCTTTAATAGATTACAAAAAAATCGAACACGTGACCATCTAAGTGTTTACCATTTACCAGAAAAAAATGCTTACATATATTACATACTAAGAACAATCGAGATAATATAGCTTCCTATGAGAAGAGGAATCATATGTCAGGATTAGATCAGTAATTCTGGGATTTGTTTTCAACATTTCGGACCTTAAAATAAATAATTCTAAGTAAACAAAATCTTAATTCAAGTCAAACTTGCACAAAAATTCTTAACTATTATAGCAGCGAGCGTACTATAAAAGCCTTTCCATGTCGTCTACACTGTAACCCGTGTCAAATTTTGATAGATTGGGTTTGCCTTCCGCGCCCCACTGACTTATCATTGACGTTTTATTGAAAATTCGTCCGTTCGTTTCTTTGAATTTGTAATAGAGACATTATTTTCAAATTAATTTATTATAAAATTGGATTTGCTATTTTATTACCTTATTAAGAATTTGACTCATCTCTAAATAAGTGTGTGCTGTAGATCCCGCAAGCATAATTGTTCTTTTAGGATTAGAATTTTTCTTGTTTGTTTGTTGATTGATTTGAGATTATATAATCTATAGGTATATATAATAAAATTCTGAGCCGAATATGTACATTAAATATTTTTTGGAAAATCTCACTGTAATAGACATTATTATCGTTACAGAGGCCGAATCTATAGTTTTTAGAATTTTGGTCTGTCTGTCTGTCTGTCTATCTCTCTGTCTGGGAACGCATCACGAGAAACCACTGGACAGATTTAGATGAAATTTGGTATTCGGTAACTGGTTATCCGAGTCAACATAAAGGACACTTTTTACTACGGGAAAATATCTCATCTCTAGGAAATTTAAACTAAACGTTAAATTCATAAAAAAGCCAATAAAAATCGATTCACAATAATTGCTAAGTATATCGCGATTTATAAATATTCACCCAAATTGACCATCTACCTCTTTTTGAAATTGGTTAAGATCTGCATAAGCATGTACTATAAGATATGTCACACGAAAATTAAGATTGCAAAAAGAAACTAGCTGATCCGATACTACTTTGTGAAAGATAAAAACTTTTTAACAAAAAAATAAAAACCGACTTCAAACAAAAGCACTAAAAAGAAAAAAATAACTGATTGGTAGTTTTCATTTACTATACATACCTAATCAAATATTTTCGAAGTCGGTGTGCTTTGCTTTGTATGGGCTGGCACCGATTTCGAAAATATTTGATTAGGTATGTATTTAATAGGTAGGCTTTAATTACTTAGCCAAAGCACACCGACTTCGAAAATATTTGATTAGGTATGTATAGTAAATGAAAACTACCAATCAGTTATTTTTTTCTTTTTAGTGCTTTTGTTTGAAGTCGGTTTTTATTTTTTTGTTAAAAAGTTTTTATTTTTCCCTTTTTAGTGTGGACAGTAGTAGAAAAGTAAGGATTCTAACATGTTAGGCTTGTCAAATCAAACAAAATAAGCCCAAACTCAAAGTATCTACTATTAGCCGTTGAAGAGTTCCACCTATCCACCTTCTGGCATTGGCATCAGATCAGGTCAACAATACCGAACCACTGTACTATCAACAGAAATAGAAATACTTACAAAGTTTCAAGTCAATATGACAATTAGAAGTAGGTTAAATTCATCATTAGTTGTTTTTCCACCCTTAGGGGTGGTATTTTTTTTTGAAATTTAAATGGGACCAATCTGGAAGTATACCCTTTCAAACGACACAAAAATTGTCCAAATCGGTTAATAAATGACGGAGTTCTGAGGTAACAAACATAAAAAAAAAAAAAAAAAAAAAAAAAAAACATACAGTCGAATTGAGAACCTCCTCCTTTTTGAAGTCGGTTGAAAATAATAGACTCAAAAAGCGTGTATTTTCATAAATTCTTTTAGTATTTCATACTTTAAAAAATTATAAATTATTAGTTGTTTAACAGTCCCAAAAGAAACACTTAATAGATTAAATAATTGTAGCATAGTTATTGTTCTTGACACCATATTTATTCTATTAATTAGTAGAAAAGATTCAATGAAGGAGTCAATGAAGCATTTAGAAATTAGATGCACTTTGATTTGATGAAATTTTACATACTATATAATATATATATATATATATATATATATATATATATATATATATATATATATATATATATATATATGTGTGTGTGTGTAGGCATTATTTCAAAACAAATATATTTTTTTTTAAAAGCAAGGATCGAACTGAATTAAAACTTCTGATTATGGAGATTATTATCCATGATCCATATATTTTTCCCAATCTCTTTTAAATCGGCATATTAATAGCTTATTTTAATTGTTCCCGACCCAAATCCTGAATTGAAAAAAGGATTTACCTTAAATCCGGAATTTCCATTTTGTAAAGTATTCTTTTGACATTTGTTTATTGGGTCATAGATTTATGAAGGGGCGTCGCGATGGCGAGATGCGAGAATTCTTTTAGTAGATTATCAAGTATACCTAACATCGACCGATCTGTATCCGTAGTATGATGAAATGAAAAACTTTTACCAATACTTTATGTATTAGGTTATTATTCTAAGTTTATTTTTATCGCTATCAGTAGGCATATAAAATTCGTAGGGTTTGGGTTCGATTTCCTTCTTATTAATGGGATAGAAAATAGAAGTAGAACATCTTGACAGATTTTAATGCAACATTTTCTGATAAGTTTAATTCAAATGGAATAAAAAATAGTTAAGGTCAGACTAACCTTGATTATTTTTTATCGTAAAAAGGTATGATTTTTAATTTAAAGAAGAGCGAGCGAAAAGTATATTACATAATATTATAATAAAATGAAGAATTTCTTTATTTTTTGTTTGAACGCTAGAACTATCTGTCCGATTAGAAAAAATCTTTTTGATTTTTATATCTTTTATTTATAAAAAGATATAAAAAAAGATCAAGTCAGTCTACGTACGACCTCTAGGACCGCGGTAAATCAGTATAAATTAACTAAGTGGGCAGATTCGTGGGCAATGTTAGTCTAATATAAAATTAATAACGATAACTTTGATACGTTAACATATTTTTTTCTTTATACCATTACGATTTCGATATAGAAATGTCGATGTAAAAGAAATTCTCACATTTGTTTATAGGTCATAGATTTATCAAAAGGCGTCACGGTGGCGGGACACGGAAATTCTTTTACATGCCAAAGGGATCAAGAGCACACCTGACACAGTACCGGGTTTCCACAACGTGTTAACATAGAAAACCTTTTGCAATACTCGCCTTTACTTTTATATGACGGTTCTTGATAGATTTCGGGCCAATTTTTCTTAAGAAAAAGTGCTTCGTATTTTCGTAAATACGTTATTTTTTGATTGGTTTCGATATGAATTTTGATTTGACAATTCTTTGAAAAACGATAGCATTTATTTAATATATTAATCATTGAAATATAATTACGTTCTTTAATTTTAGGCTTAAATTATATATTGTGAAAATAAAATAGTAATTTTTTAAGTTAAAATTATCAAAAACCAATATAAAGGATTTACCCGGATGTTGTGATCTGATGGATGTTGAAACCATTTTTTAAACTAAAATTAACTCTTAAGATGGATAGTAAAAATCTTGTATTAACAAATGCTATAACTAGATTTTTAAAAGAGTTGAAAATAGTATGCAGCATTTTTTAACGTCCCATCGCTGGGCCTACCTTCAAGGGGTCCACCACGCTGGCTAAATGCGGGTTGGCGGACTTCACATGTCTTTCGAAAACTTGTTAGATTCTTTCAGACATGCAGGTTTCCTCACGATGTTTTCCTTCATCAACACAAGTGGTAATCATGTCGGAAATGGTTCGTACATGAAAATGCTTAGAGGTGCAAGACCCGGTATTTGAACCCGCTTCACTCGGTTTCCTACGCTAGCGAGTTACCAATGGGCTGCCACTCTTGGGTTCTTCATATTTTTTTATATAAAATAAGTGTAATAAAAAAAATATATCATAAAATAAAAATATCCTTACAAAAACAGTTTTGTTCAACATACTTCAAGTTCCATTATGTAGTAATTTCCCTTTGTTTTAATACATTGATAATGAAAACACGTCGTGTCTTGATGTCAGCGGGACTTAGGTTTGATTAATTATATTCGTCAACCCTTGGAAGTCATGTGTCATAACCGAAGGCAAAAACTTTGTGAAGGCACGCCTCATGTCACTGGGTCGAGTGTGGCAAAAAATAAAAGTTTTACTTCAAGAAATATATTTTACATTTTAAGCCTGATACAAAAATAATATTATTTTTAATTTTTTTATCTTCTTTTTTATTAGTAATTATATGAATATTATCTGTTATTAATTAGTGCTATCGATTTCACTAAAACCAAATATTACACGTATAAAATGGCTCTGGCGTTTGGTGATCTAGAAGTTAGCTTGTATATTAAATGAGTCGCAAGTTTTTTTTGGTTGGTTTTTCTCTCGAGCAAATTAAGTAACAGCTTGGAGATAAGATTTTGGAGGTTTTACATTACCTTGCCTTAAAGAGCTCGTAAAACCATCTGCCTCATCATGTCTATCCCATTAAGCTATGGAAGAGAAGGCACCTGTTGACGCACACTCATTACTACCTACTTGTGGTAAGGTGGCGTAGCATTTCACTTTAAATGATCTGAAATTGTTACCAATATAATTGTTTTCGCCGACGATTTGTGATATAATTGTTTTTGACGACACGTTTGGGTCAGTTTATAGTGCCCTATACTTCTATTAATATAATAAAAAAATCAATTTCCGATTTCATTCAACAGAAAATATATTTTTTTTTTTCATATTTTCCTTTATTACAACTTAAAGCAATTTCGACTGCCTAACTAAAGCGTAAAATATACTTATTTCTATTAATCTTTGATTAAAGTTAATCTAAGGCCAGTGTTATCTGACATGAAGAAAGTTAGTATGTAAATAAGCCCATTAGAAATCTACCATGATACTTTCTTAAATTTACGCGAATATTTAACATTTTAAATAAAATTATCTTTTCGGATTATTTCGCGGATTTATTTTGATTTTTGGTTCCCGAGCTTTCGAATGCTTTACAGCATCCATCCGTCCTGTGACCATAGATGCTGTAAAGCATTCGAAACGTCGGGAACCAAAAATCAAAATAAATCCGCGAAATAATCCAAAAAGATAGTTTTATTTAAAAAAATCTACCAGAGTCAGTTCGAAGCTACGCACTTGCTTGTCAACTTTACTAAAGTAACAATAGTAAAATTTAAAAATTGTTTTTTTCATCCCTCGCTGACCGCGAACACGCTGGCGTTACAGTTTTACCGTCTTAGAAATTTAATTAATATTTAGAAATTTACCTGGAGGTGCTAAATTCTTATTTATTTATTTTAGTTTTGCAACATCATATAACATTATTCTAATTTGAAGTAAATCGCACGGCTAATTATGCTGCTATGATTACAGTATTGACTCAACGCAACTAGATTAAATACGTGTTTACTCATAGACACCTAATTGCCATGTTCGTGTGTTTATCTTTCAACGAGTATAAAGACAAACATTGAATTATATAACTTGAACTACAATTATTGAAGGTGCAATTGAGACTAAATTTTTAAGATTTATCTTATTTCTAATTCAAAGGCAGTGGTAGCCAAGATGATTACCACTTGTCTCGGTGAAGGAAAACGTGAGGAAATCTGCATGTCTGAGAGAACCTAGCAAGTTTCGAAAGACATGTGAAGTCCGCCAACCCGCACTTGACCAGCGCGGTGGACTATGGCCTGATCCCCCTCGTACTGAAGGGAGGTCCGTGCTTGAGTTAAAAAGACCTGAACACTAAAACACCAATTCAAAGTAATATTCTAAATTGTAGATTTTGCAGACAATAATTTTATTCATCGATTTGTGTTTTCAACTGTCATCTGCTAGAAGTTTATATGGGACTAGCATTGCCCGCGGCTCGATGACCAAAAACTAAATACTTAGGTTTAAATATTAGTATACTCTTACATTGCAATTTCTGTATTTTTCTCAGAAATGAGACATTTTTCCGCGATAAAAAGTATCCTATATGTTGAACCGGATAACCAGCTATCACTATACCAAATTTCATCAAAATTCCTCCAGTGGTTTTTCAGTGATGCGGTATCAGACAGACAGACAAAAATTCTGAAAACTATAGATTCGGCCTCTGTATCGATAATATTGTCTATTTTGATAAGATTTTCAAAAAAAATATTTAATGTATAGATTCAGCTCAGTTAGAATTTTATTATATGTATAGATTTAAACATTAAAATGATAATAGTGATACTAATTATTTTAATTTTTTAAAGTGCTTATGATATGATAATTTGATATCATGGAGTCGGAAACTATTTAGTGGTTACGAACTTAAAAAAGCTTTAAGTATAAGCTCATTTATTTTTTTAATATATTATAAGTTATTAGTTTAAAAATTTCAATATTATCATATAATATTTTCTTAAAAATGTGTATGTTAGTTATTTCGACACAGTTTTTGAACTTCTGCAAATATTTTTATTTATATATCGCTATTTACGTACTGAATTCTGAATAAATCTGAAAAAAATGTTATCACTGTTAAAATAATATTTCTTTAAATTTACTAATAAAGACTAACTGCTAGTTTTTTCCTTAACAGGTGTAAAAAAGCTAAGTGCGATCGTTGCATCTGGTGCCAGGTCTGGTACTTGGAGGATAGAGGCACAGTGTGGAGGAGGATCAGCACGTGTTGACCTAACTATTGGATCTAGCTTAGGAAGTACTACGCCTGCGACTCCGGCTGCTGAACAACATTTCGTCGAACTGAAGTTTGCTGATAGCATGCGACGGAGATACAAGCCTGGATTACCTTTTGTTGGCAGAGTAAGTACTAAGTATGCTAAGTATCCATATTTGTGACTAGCGGCTCACCCTCGGTTCGCCTCTAGGAAAACAAAAACAAATCTATCTCTCGGGAAACGTATATTTTTCCAGTATAAAACGCCTATATGTTATTCCAGACATTAATCTATCTCTGTGTCAAATTTAATGCAGATCCGTTTAGCTGTCCTGGCGTGAATGAGTAACAAACATCCATACTCACAAAGTTTAATATATTATATATACATAGTTATTATATATGCACAGAATGTATATGTATGTTTAAGGATCTATTGCCATAGCTTATCTCTAAGTTCATTCATTATCACGCGTAATATTTTGCTTATAATAAAATCATCAATCATCATACTTAATTATTATAAATGTGAAAGTGTGTTTGTTTGTGTATTTGTCCTTCTTTCACGTCGAAACGGAGTAACGGATTGGCGTAATTTTTTTTGTTGAGATAGTTGGAGGGCTGGAGAGTGACATAGGGTACTTTTTATCGCGGGAGATTATCTATTTCCCACTGGAAAACACGTTATAATACAATCCAAAAAATATTTATGATCAGAATTACTTGAAACTTGGTATTAATGCTCTTCAATAAAATTAAATAAATACTTGTTTTAGCATTTTTGAAATTCATCTTATTAGGGGCTAAAATAGGAGATAAAAGCTTAGTAAAGTATGAACCTACTTTTTGAGAGATTTTTTGTAGTTTTAGCGCGAGCAAAGCCGTGGCTTCTGCTATTGTATTATAAATGGGAAATTGTGTTTGTTTCGTTAATGTCGTAATAGAATGACTGATTGATTTTTACATACAAATAGTTTATGAGCTAGAGAGTGACACAATTCTGAATATTTCTTAGCATGGTATGGCATATCATATCTAAGACTGCTACATACTTCACCAAACCTTTATATATAAATACTATTACATATTTGTAATACGTGACGCTCACCCCTGCCATATATGCCTACTCATAAATACGTAAAAGCCCTTCTTACATATTTCTTTCCCACAACCCTAAATGAGCACAGTTTTCCTTCTACCAGCATATGGTACCTTATAAAACTGACAAAGTACTCATAAATGTTATACTTTAATGGTACTTCGAGTGATGTAGGAAAAATTCATATTACAATATAAATTAGGAAAATATTATACATTTTTCTATAAATCCATATCCATACTAATATTATAATGTTAAAGTTTGTTTGTTTGTCCTTCTTTCACGTCAAAACATCAAAGTGATGGATTGGCGTGATTTTTTTGTGTGAAGATAGTTGGAAGGCTGGAGAGTAAAATAGGCCACTTTTTGCCGCGGAAGATTATGCCATTTCCACGGGAAAACACGTTATAAAATAACCCAAAAAAATATTTATGATTAGAATTACTCTAAACTTGGTATAGGTACTGGCTCTTCAATACAATTAAAATTTATTTAATTGTATATTATGTGAATTCAATACAATTCAATACAATTAAAATTTATTTAATCTTTAAAATGGTAGGTTTCATGCAAACTTTCATCCTCTTTTTTTTTTTTTTTTAACGTTGGAAAATGCATTTACGCACAAGGTGTGGGACTCACCGGCAAAGCCAGTACTACCCACTAAAACCCAACAAAGCCTTCCCCCGTCTTAATGGGGCGTCGCAGGATCGCTTACGCATTCAACTACGACGCCCCGACGGCAGGTCTGCCAAAACAGACCACAACAACCACGGGGTTGCTCCAAGGTCCACTCTGCTATCAGAGAAGTACCAGGAACAACCCGCATGGTACACCGCCCTCCGAAGAGGGCCACCTCCCACCGCCCACCGAAGTGGGCCACCTCCCTGTGCGTTTCTTGGCTTCGCGCCCGGTTGGGTTGCCGGGCACTACTGAGCCCCCCCACCACGACAAGGTGAACGCACGTTGGGGGGGAATCCCCTATTCTATCCCCTTATGTGATGAATTTCTAATAATGCTAAAATAATAAAATACTTTTTAAAGATTTTTGTGGTTTTAGTGCAACCGAAGCCGTGGGTTCTGCTAGTAATAAATATTTACTTATCTATACCAATATTATAAAGAGGTGTCTGAAACTATTCTTCCGATTCTCATTTATTTTTCATTAGTAGGAAGCTATGTCGCTGAGTGCTATAGGCTATTTTTATTCCAATAAAAATGTTTAGTGCTAAAAAATATAATTATTTTTAATTGAAGTCAGAGAAAAATACCGTATTTTATCGGCTAAGTTAATAGGCACTAAAGGCGCTGGTTACGTAATATAATTTGTAGTGGATAATATCTTATATAGAATAAGACGGAAATAATTACAAATTAATTTCATTAGCTAATACTTCGCTTGTTCAGCCTTCGTGAATGCTCTTTGTACGAGATTTCGAGGAAAGCTACGTTAGTCATAACATTGATATATTATGGAAAGGGAAATATTCTATGAATTTTACTAAGCAATTCTTGATACAGTTTTCTGAAAATTAAATATCAAAAAGCGAATAGAAATACAATAAAAAAATAATAATTTTTCTATACTAATAATATTATGAAGAGGTAAAGTTTGTGAGTTTGTGACGTTGTAGGGGGTAATCTCTGGATCTACTGTACCGATTTAGATGAAATTTGGTAAGAAGATAGTTTGAGACTCTAAGAAGGACATAGGATACTTTTTATTCAGGAAATCTACACTTAAGGGGGTGAAAATGGGGATTAAAGTTTGCATGGAGAATCAACCTAGAGACGAACTAGAGCGAAGCGAGGGTGAATCGCTAGTATATTATAAAACGAATTAAAACAAAGTCGCGTGCATAAGCTAGTGGTGAAATTTAATAGCAAAAGTGTGAATTACATCACTCGTATTAAAGAAAACGGTGCAAAATACCATTTCGCTTACATCGATTTGTATTCGGCACGTCTCTCTATTCTTTCTTGTCTTGGCAGCGCTACAATATAATAAATTACATCGTGTCTAACGAAGGAGCTTTATATCATGATTTCTTTGTCGGCACCACTCTGTTTTGAATTAGTATAACTATCGGGATGTTTTTGTTCTTATGATTGATTGCCTCATTACTCTGTGGAATACTCAGCTGGTACTGTATAATAACTTGTACTATGATAACTTTTACATAAAAGGGTTTGAACATTGTTAATTTTTTGAATTAGCGACTAGGTATAATTTTCTTTGTAGCTTTCATGTTATATTGTTGTACTTGTTTTTTTTTAAATTGGCATAGGTTTATCTTATTAGGTGAAATGAATTTCGTGTTATCCATATACAACGAACATCATCTTTGGTGGTTACTCATCTTGTGGGCGTTATCAGGGCTCAAATAATAAAGTATTCAATCCTCAATACATAATTTAATCAGGCAAATCACAATGTTATAAACTTTAAACGGAATTCTAATGATTTAGAGCTAGCGGGTTCACAGTCACCGATCATCGACTTCAAACTATAATATCAAAGCAAAACTATGATATCATGATGAAAATTTATGATACACCATGATCAACCAACTTTACTAAGCCACGTATCTGCAAAGAATGTCGTGATGGCGTCTCGAACCCGCTCGAGACTAAATCTCTGCTCTAAATTTAAAATCACTTTAAAAACAATAAAAAGTAAATTAAAGAACATAGTGACTTTAAACAATAATATGGTTTCATAACAGAAAGAGGTAACTAAATCCTCCTCCATCATATATATATATCGATCGTGCCAAAATATGCAAAAATGATGACGCTCGTTTTTACAGGGCCTGATAAAGTAATTGAGAAACGAATAAAAAAACATTTTTATATACCTACTGCTTATAATGTTTCCAATAAATATAAAAATTCTTAAATTTTCAGGATAATTTTAGGGATGTCATTAGAATAATTCAATAATCGTTTCTAAAATTTCTTTAATAGGCAATACCATGAAATTTGTTTAAATACTATTGTAGCAACACAACAGTTGATTATTTTCAGTTTTTTTTATAGATAGAACTGAAACCGTTAACTGAAAATGAAAAAGACAAAACTATCCAGTTTCGCCTTATACGAGTATATTCCATATTATACGAGTATATTATATTCCATCGCGTTATGGTAATAAAAACTATGAGCGCATGTGTCTTTAGGGGCTTAGAAGTGTTGCCATAATATTCATAACGTATCGTGATACGCGAATGCATCTAAAGTTATATCTTATAGGATAAAATAAGTATTTCTGTTAATGCGCTTAAATGTTAGCGTTAATTTGGTAGTGTTTAATTACATCTATTTCATATCAAAATGTCGGCAGGTTTGGAACTAAGCCAGGTTGGGTCGTCTAAATAACTTAATTAAGCCTAAGTCGAGGCAATATCGTTCTCATTTTAGTCATACCGGGGATTTGGTGAAGTAAAGTATTTGTAGTTATTACTGTAACTAACACTTGTAACTAACTTATGTAACAAAAAAAGTATATGTAAGATATATTGAAAAAAAAAAGGTATTTTTTGTTGGTTAGTTGGTACCAAAGGAAAAGATTGACGTGATTTCACACCACACAATACCTTCTCTAAGCTAGGGTCCATCTTTATAAATATAAAAAAAAAATTGAAACATCAACACACATCACCATCTAGTTCCATGGTAAGCTAAGCTTGTGTTATAGATACCAGATAGTTCATATACTACACGTATATAACTTTAAATATATACATATTATAAACACCCATGACTACAAACATTTATGCTCATCACACAAATGATTGCCCCCCAGCGAGACTCGAACCCGCGACCGCTGGCACAGCACGTAGGGTCACTACAAACTGACCAAATGACTCGTCGTTTATATGCCTAATCTATTAAATTCTTAGATCATTCGTAGTTCGTAGTAGTTCGGTTCATCATGCCTGTATTTAGTGTTAATTGTACCGTCCCGTCTACGATTCCACTAATCCTTTCACCAAAGGTTGTCTGCAAAAGATTGCTCATAGCAATAAGACTCTATCTATCTGTCTATCTATCTATACTAAATTTTATTCAAATCTGTCTAGCCGTTTACGTTCATACACATACAAATCTTCGCCAATATATAGTATATAGTCCGATGCAGTACATTTAAAGTACTTTCCGTCGCTATAACATCAACTTCTATATTTTCAACCTCAAAAATTTCATACTAATTTCCGTCCGCTATTTAACCCTCAAAAAGAACTTTTCTGAAATATTTCTTACTTCTAGACTCAGCGGATTATGCTGTGCGTTGGTCGCCACTTAATGTTAGAGATTAGTTAAGTATATATATTGCTTCAGGTTGAAGCGATGAGCACGGAGAAGCGGGTTCGAGTCCGAGTGAAGCTTTACGATGACAAGACAGATATATACAGTCAAGATATCGACATGTCTACTGGAGAAGGAGGTTTCATAGTGCCGACTGTCATGGCTGACGCGCCTTATGTTAATTTGCAAGTAAGTGTATGAAAGTATTTCTATAAAGATTAAATGAACGCTAACGTACGTAAGCTATTATCTAATATCTATAATATCTTGTTTATCTTGAATTCTTTTAGAGTAAGGATTAAAATATAGTTATATTTTTATATTCCAAGTTCTAAAAAATTAAAAACGCGCCTATCAGCTTTAATTTATAAGATTTATCGAATTAAAACTATCCTACAGCTCTACTATCTTTCAGATTATATTATCATATCACCTCAATGGTATCGAAATTTAAAAAATACCCTTTTCTGGGGTAATTATATAAAAAAATTATAAGATAATTAAGAGGAAGACAAACAATTTGATTATCTTGAAGCACAGTCCGCCTTAACAACAATATTACAATTATTGATAACTGATTTTACATCTTAATCACCGTCATCTCAACTTCCTGGTAATGCCAAAAGTTGTGGAATTAATAAAGTCGATTCTGACTCGAAATCCAATGTGATTTTAAAGTTCAGAATCAAATCTCATCAATCTTACCGCAACGTGTCACCGAAAACTGTTTAATTCGGATCAGGTTTTGAGATCAGTTCACGTCCGAATTGGTCGTTCGCGCCTCTAACCTAATTTACTTTAATCGTCTCATTAATAGGGCTCAGAACTTGTGAAACTTCTGTGCCCCAGGATAGTAGTCGTGGAACTACCATAGAATACAAATAGCGATATTTCGACCCTCAGTTCTGTTCGTAACGTCTTACGTTAATCTCAGTTGGGCAGGCTACTGACGGTAGGTAATGCAGTGTGCGATTAGATTACCCTTCAGTTAATACTCCTACTTTATAAGACAATTTCTTGTTTTTATTAGGTAATACTACATTCAAAATGATATTTTTCCATTTTCATTTTTACATGGATTTTTTATCATTTTTAATAATCTCGCACATTTATATTATGTTTACATTTATGTTATACTGCTACTTTAAGAACAACTTTACTCCATGATAAATTTTGTAAAATAGCGCACTTTTATAATATTTTGCTTAATAAATTTACTAATGGGCTCTTAAGGAATAAGCAAATATACCAACTGTCAGACTTTGCATTTTATAATATTCATAAGGAAGGCTGGGCAGAAAACCTCAGAGATTCGGCAAAATGGAAAATGTTTTTGTCTTCTCATTTTAAATCGTCCGTAAAAGTAAGAAGCGACCTCACTCTTAATTCTCGGAAACAGATATTAACAAAATTTGACATGAAAAGTTTCAGGCTTTTGGTCAAATACTTTGGAGGAAATATGAAGAGATAATGTCATTTAATGAAGCTTGAAATAAATTCAACGTTAGATTCTAACTCGTATCGATTACTTTTAAAAACATTTCCGTTTTACCTTAACTTCTATGTAAGTGTTTTAAAATAAAATGTGGTACAAGCTATTTTAAAATCCATCTTCGCAACGTCACTCGAGGAAACCAATTACTGAGTCGAGAGTGGTTATGACGTAGTCATCATGCAAATACATCGCTGCCTGAACGGGATTGGCAATCCTGCTAAAGTGCTTTTAGACCTGATAACTATCTTATGAATTATTATGTGAGTGAACGTGACGAGAGACACACTGTATGTACATACAATAAACATGTTCATGGGCCGCACTGAATATTTCATTGAGGTGTGAAGCGAGTCTGGTAAAATATAATATTATGTATGATCTTTTAAGAGACTTACGCAGACATCGTTTTGTTCCTACTCGTGTTCGCCGAGTGGTCGGAATTTGACCACAATCATTATTGAAATTTTGAGGAAAATATAGGTATATGAACAAAATTTATCTATCTATATAAAAAAATTGTAAATTTTTAAATCTATATGTAATAAAGCTTGCCAATAGCTACTAAAAAAATTTATTAAAAAGAAAATCGGTTGCTAAAAGAGGTGAAAAAATTATTGAACTGTTTCGTCTTAGCCTATTTATATACCTATAGATTTTCACCGCCTTCAAACAAGGAGATACTTCATATAGGTGTATGTATGTAATTATTTTTAACTGTGAACCAATCAAATTATGTGTTTTGAGTAGACATCATCTTTTTTCATGAATATTAAAGCTGTCGAAATCTATACTAACATTATAAAGAGGCATAGTTTGTTTGAACGCGCTTATCTCAGGAACTACTAATTCGATTTAAGTCGATCGATCGAATTCGAACTAAATTATTTTTGCATTTGATAGCCCGTTTATTGACGAAGACTATAATGGGCTATATATCATAAAATATATCTCTCAGTCTAAGCTCTATCTATTTCATACTAACCGTTAAAACGTTCCTAGGAACGAACCCGAGTGACACGAGGGTGAGTCGCCAGTATATAATAATTTAGAATAACCATTAGGTACTGCAAAATAGCTCAAGAGACCATAACAAATAAAAAATCTGTATGTAGGTATGTCATCTATTGCACAACACTTATTAAGTCTATTAGATACAGTCAAAATTCCGTCATCTTATGACAATTAAACTAATATTTATATTATAAGCGACTGTATAACATCTGCTTCATAATCAAATCATTATTAGGGATATAACAAGCGGAAGTGGCCATTGGTGTCAATTACAATGTTACCCGCAGGATAGGAATCGCTTAATTTCTAAATTCTAAGTGACTAGCTTGTAATAGACCAAAGAGTTTCTATGTCAATTCTCACATAAGCATAGTATTATGAAGGTAATCAAATCGTACAAGGTAATTTGTAACAGTGAACTAATCCTTTAATATTTTCCATATTATATAAAACTAGCCGCTCACCCTCGCTTCCCTCTTGTACGTCTTTAGATACGTTTTGATAGTACGGAATAGATAGACTAAATATTATATTACTGATCCGCTTCCTTAGGTAGCAGTATGATGATATATAGCCTTCAATAAACGGGCTATCTAATGCAAAAATAATTTTTAAATCGGATTAGTAGTTCCTGAGATTAGTGCGATCAAACAAATAAACAAAAAACTCTGCCTCTAAAACAGATATATTAAATTATGTTGATATAACCTTAAAACGAGCTCCGACTTCCAAATTAATCTAAATATATTCACGTCACCTGTAGGATTGAAATAGGTATGTTTTTTGAAATTCATACGAAACCACTTTTAAAATATTGATTAGAAATGTGTTAATACGACGAACGAGTGGCAAATATGTTGCTTAACATACAGAATAAACCAAGGTACACTTACTTTTAGTATATTGTGTTAAATTGAAGTTTATCAAAAGTAAGTGGTAGTAATCTATGTATTTATTCATCTTTAAAGGAATTTTATACACCTATACTACCCCGTATGCTTATCTTTTAGTTATATGAAATATTTTTGAATAATAGAGATTTCAAAAAAAAAAATTATAAATAAAGAATTTTATTAAATCAGTAAAAATATCTGAAGTCCATTTTATTAAATGCTTTTAATACATAATATAGCCACGGGGCCACTTTCAAAAATTTAATTTGGTCCATTATCACCAAAAAAGGAAGATTATATGTTACGGCTGGCCATTATTGATAAAAAATGGGAATACCCTTAATGTTTCTATCGTTTCCTTAATGTATTGTAACAATTATCCTCCTTATTCATTCTGGCGTTCTATAGTAACTTCAGGAAATTCTCTTTGTATTTTATCGGCAGACATTTTTTCAAGAGAGCTTCCGGCGAAGCTCTATCGACCAAATAAATTATACCATCTACAGTCAAATAATCCCACTCCATTAAATCCGCAGAAAGCGTGGGCTTTTAATAATATTAGTATACTAATCTCCGCCTTAAGAAAGATTATGCTGAAGATGTTAAAATCATATTACCTTAAAAGTGATTTTAAATTAATTCATGCATTCTTAAAAAAAAAAGTTCTTGGAACGTAGCTTTTTTTATATCTGTTAAAATATACGTTCTGAGACTAAGCTTTATAAAAGCCCGCGGCTCCGCCCGCGTTCAGATGATCAAAAACCAAATTCCTATGTTTTACATATTAGTATACTCTTACTTACATTGTAGTTTTTATATTTTTCTCAGAAATGAAATATTTTCCCGCACTAAAAAGTATCCTATATGTTGACCCAGATAACCAGCTATCATCATACCAAATTTCATCAAAATCTAACCAGTGGTTTTCCCGTGATGCGGTAACAGACAGATAGACAGACAGACATACAGTCAGAAAGACAGACAGACAGACAGACAGACAGACAGACAGACAGACAGACAAAAATTCTAAAAACTATAGATTCGGCCTCTGTATCGATAATAAAGTCTATTTCAATAAGATTTTCTAAAACATATTCAATGTACAGATTCGGCTTCGTTACAATTTTATTATATGTATAGATTAAACTTTTGTTATTAATTAATAAACATCATGGCAACTTATAAAAACAAGTTTAACCATAGGTTAAGCTGTTCTTCCGCTAAAAAAAACAATATCATTTTTTTAACCCAAATCACCTATAGTACATATTATGTACTATAGATTTCTTTTTATCTCCTATAGGAAATTTTTAAAAATATTACCAGTTTAAAAATAGATCTACAATTTTGTAGGTGACCTACAAAAGTATATCATTAAAAAGTGACGGCGCTCAAGCCACCGGCTATACGAGTACTAGATCAGCAAAATCCCGAGCCAACGTTAAAGTACAGAGTTTTGGCAACGAAATATACTTCACTCTAAGTAACTCCATTATCGAAATCACCAAATTTTCGAGCTATCAACTAAGATGGTTGCCATTTTATAGCTTCTATTTATATGATAATAAATTAACGTTGAAAATTCATATTGATATTTAAGTATTGTCATATTTTTTTTAACTTTCAGTTCAGTATTTTACTTTAATTTTTTTTAAAGAAAGCGTAATATTTAGACAAAATATTATTAAAGTATTTGATCTTATAAAAAGTTATTATGTAAAGTTATTAATTTCAAACTATATTTTTTTTAATATCTGTTCCATACAGAAATCAAATTCATTTTAATGTGAAAATGGAAAAACAATCGTTGATTTATATAGGTTTATTTATATGTGACACTAGCACATAAAACAAAAAAAGTATTATTTCATATATATATATATATATATATATATATATATATATAGATTAACTCATTCTTCATACTAAAACTGTTGTACGATAGTATTATAACTAAAATATTGTTGGAAAATAGCAGTGTACGCTTTTACTCGATCAAAACTTACCAATTTACTCATCGAAAACCAAAGCGTGACTCAAAGGGTTAGCTAAGCTGAATTTTAGTTGGGAATCAATTCATTTGGTGGATTTGCAGACTGTGGTCTATCCCGAGATCATTAAATGAACTTGAAGATTCACTCGGATGGGCTAGTTTGTTTTAACAAGGCCTTTAGAAACGTATAATTGTATTATTTAGAAATTTTAGTAAGTTTGTATTTTAGCGTGTTTTTTTTAAATAAAAGGATATTTTATATTAAACTAATATACAATACAGTCATTTTTGATGTGAGATTTTTTTTTTCAAAAAATAAATATAACTTCATCTTGCGGTAAATTGAAAACTCATCAATAGAAAACGTCGCAGTTACTCAAAATAAATTGATACTCGATCGGACATATAATTTTTTTTTTTATATACCTATCGGTCTTTCTATATCTATTTTTTTATTAATCTAACGGATTATATCAGACGAAGAGTTACGAGTATATCGTGTGCGATGGTACGGTATCCCTCGCGTGCAAGTCCGACTCGCACTTAACCGGTTTTTATTTGAAGTTAATTTTTGACTATTTTTTTTTATTTTTAGTCACACTAGACTAAGTTTAGTACTTAAGATTTTGATCTTATTCAACATGTTATATCCATAGCATTAATCGCGTCTGCGAGATTCACAAGATAACCACTGGCAAGTTTGCGAAGTCAGCCCTTGGCAGACTAATTTCATTAATCCATACTGATTGGATTTGCTGAGCAACGTTCGATTCACTCTTCATGTTCATACTTTCTATATGTTTCTTATAACGCTGAGTTTAAAAAATATACGCTCGATTAAATATTTCAATTTTATCCATTGTCTTTTTTTTATTTTATGTAGAAGATCTAATAAATGAAAAATATTTTATGTTAGACTTAAATTTTATGCTGTGTCTAATAAAATGTATCAAATTGATATAAACCTTGTGCATTGTGAGTTATCTTGGTTGGTTAATATTTAAAGGTTAAAGCAATTAATAATTATATGTACATGTACTAGCTTATAACACTCGGGTTCGTCCCTATCTTGCTTCCCAATACTAACTTTCATCCCCATTTTCACCCCCTTAAGGCATGATTTCCGAGATTAAAAGTATTCTATGCCCTTTCCAGGGTCTCAATCTATTTTCTTACCAAATTTCATCTGAATCGGTTCAGTAGATCCAGAGATTACCCCCTACAATTGCACAAACTCACAATCTTCCAAACTTTACCTATTTATAATATTAGTATAGATAAATATTACTCGTAAGAATGATAAATAGAAATGCTAGAACAGTGTACAAATATATTATTACATATTCATGATGATGAAGGAAATACTCAATTCGTCGATTTTGTATCACTCAATTTTAGGAATCAACATATGCATGTTCCAGGGCTAAATAAATATGTTGAAAGTGATGTGTTTTTTTTTAATTATAAAATACACAGGCATGGTAAAGATTACAATTGTTACAATTGCCATGAAAAAAACGTAGAGCTGAAAATAACTATATTTCACATTCCTTTATTCAAAGTTACTAGTACAAGCTACCGTTCTAACTAACATTGCAAAAGATTCACAAGCTACGAGCAAGTTTACGAAGTCAGCCGAAGGCTAACTAATCGACACTGATTGGATTCACCGACGCGCGTTCCCATCTCACTTTATATGTGTTTTCGTAATGTTTATATATATACAAATAGATAACTATAAGGTTTATGCCTTTTTATATAAAAATTGGTCAAGTGTGAATCGTTTGGCATTATAGGTTTTAAAAGAATTTGAATTAGTTTAAAATTCATTAAAGGAAGGATCATAAAAAATATATAAATAACATACACCCAAATTGAGCAGGCACTTCCGTTCCTTTTTATAGTCAGTTAAAAATAAGCTATCATAAATTAAATCAGACAAAAACACATAAGAGTGAATCCGCAGGATATTGTATAGTATCAATTACAGTAGTTAAAAGCTAATAATAAATTCGCTCAAGCTTCTTATGTAAGAGTTAATGCGAGAAAGTCCTTTTCCATAATTTGCAAATGCTAATGACCACTTAAAACTGTTTTATAAAATATAGCTTTTTAAGTTCATTTTGTTTAACTGCGGCTGTCTTCTGAAGTCCGTTAAGAAACTTTTCCTGCGTATAAACACAAATTACAGACAATTTAAATTTAGCATTGGAATAAAAATGGTTTAATAATACTTTCTTAGATTTACGCGAATATTTGACATTTTAAATAAAACTATCTTTTCGGATTTTGTCGCGGATTTATTTGCATTTTGACGTTTCGAATGCTTTACAGCAATCATGGTCACGGGAGAGACTGATTGCTGTAAAGCATTCGAAACGGCAAAATGCAAATAAATCCGCGACAAAATCCGAAAAGATAGTTTTATTTAAAATGGTTTAATAATATTATGTATAGATATAATCGTAATTAATCAGTCATTTTATCACTGTAAATCTATACTAATATTATAAAGAGGAAAGATTTTTTGTTTGTTTGTTTGTACCGGATAAGCTCCTAAATTACTAGATCGATTTAGATGAATTTTGGTAAGAAGATAATTTGAGACCCTGGGAAGGACATAGGATATCATATTATATAATAACTATTCAAATATAGTTTTCTTATAGATACTTCAAAAGATAGAATACAAGATTAAAAATGTTTCTTCTTTGTTATTTTAATAAAATTAATAAAGAAAATGAATTTTAGTTCCGCAATGCCACCTCCTTTGGCTCGAGACCAATGAATGCACTGCAACGTTTCGTTTCGACGCCACGTTTTAAAATTTTTCCATTTATAATGCCAAATTTTCTATTTACTTATTGTGTTGTTAAGAATTTCAACCTTCTTTGAATCATAAAAAAACTATTTACGTTACTAAATTTGTATTATTTAAGATACTATTTTGAAATCTACAATAATAGTCAGTATGAACTTAAGCTTCAGGCTATAAAATACACAATCTAAGGCATTCAAACATCGTTTGTAACAAAGAGTATAAAATCGTATTAAAGCAATAATGATTAAATTTTTATTATTTTTCTATGCTGTAAAAAGTTTCTATACTTATCTTTTTTAAAGATTATTAAAACGCTACTTTTATTGATAGCTTGAGTTATTGCATAGCTGTCATCTATAATTAATTTCACACACGTCAAATAAGCGCCGCCATTTTGGACGCGCGGGAAAAATAAAATAGATGATCGAGAGTCCACGCGAGTGTTTTAAAACAGTATAATATTTTAACAATTATTTAGTACTCAATATTTCATATTTATAGTTTAAGAAAGAATATTTTACATTTGCTTTGACTGTGAAGTTAGTGGCTTATATAACTTGCGAAGTTTACGTGAAACTTTGTATTCTGTAGTGTTAGATACATTCTAAGGTGAGTTTAAGAGGTAGTCTTAGTTGTTGTTACGCTACATTAAATTGTAACACAATATTATTATTATTATTTTATTTCTTTGTTGAGGCTTTAGGATATCACTACGACCGTTCCAGGTCTATTGTGATCAATGCATATTGTACTAGAGTACTGAACTCTGCACTGAATACTGACATATTATTATGTACTTTATAGTACTATTTTTAATCTATAATTTCGATAGGTATACCAAATTTATGAAAAAAACAGATCTACGTAAAATACCATATACCTACCTATCTTTTCGCGTAATTACTCGAGTATTTGAATGTTTATTTTAACTAATACAATAATAAGTTATAAACGTTCGTATGATCAATAAAATAACTCATAATACATACATTATGTAGTCTAGGTAGTAAATTTGTTATCCTCGACAAAAAATCATTACTTCGTGACATATTTTACTTTATTATTAGTAATCTATACATATAATAAAATTCTAACTAAGTCAAATCTGTACATTAAATATTTTTAGAAAATCTTATTGAAATAGACATTATTATTGATACAAAGGCCGAATCTATAGTTTTTAGAATTTTTGTCTGTCTGTCTGTCTGTCTATCTGTCTGTCTGTCTGTCTGTCTGTCTGTCTGTCTGTCTGTCTGTCTGTCTGTCTGTCTGTCTGTCTGTCTGTCTGTCTGTCTGTCTGTCTGTCTGTCTGTCTGTCTGTCTGTCTGTCTGTCTGCCTGTTACCGCATCACAGAAAAACTACTGGACGGATTTTGATGAAATTTGGTACGGCTGGTTATCCGGGTCAATAATATACTAATACATAAAACCTAAGAATTTGGTTTTGGTCATATGAACGCGGGCGGAGCCGCGGGCAATGCTAGTATATTATAATTTAGTATTGTAATATAGTATTTTAATTTAAAAGTGGACATTATAATTTCGTTATCATTTATAGTTCAAATTTAAAGTTACAACAATACTGAGCTACAACAATGTTTATTGCAAGTGTCAAATAAACACCACCACGTCACAACAAATACAGATATTTATTGAGTGTAAAAATCGGATTTTAAAATAACCTATCACTATATAAATCGAAACATCACTAAATGTATATTATATTATAACTATTAAACTAGTGCCACATCACTAGTATAAAATAAAACGCAGATTTCGGTCGTAAAACTACAATAACCGTGTTTTATTGCAACCATGCATAAGTTTTCAACTTTACGTACGGCGCTTAAGCATTCCAAGTTTGGCGCTTGGCAAGCGAATGCGGTTTTAGAATTTAGTATTATGTACATTGTACACTTATATATTGCATTGGTATAATAACACTTTATTTTTTATTGCCCAAACAATGTATGTATATAAAAATACTATAAAAGTATAAAGTTTGGAGCATTAGATCAAAAATTATTTTATTTTATTTTTTTATTTTTATTTATACCAGTATTACAATATGTACAATTTCCAATAAAAATACACATATTTAGAAAGTATGAAATTATTTTTTTTATAAACAAGACAGGACTTACATATACTTATATGTATGTAAAAACAGATTATAAGCAAATGTTCTGGTGAAAAGTACCTATAATAATTATACATCTCTTTTAAGAGTATGAGAGCTTGGACATCCAAAATGAATTTTACCCAAAAGATGCATGTACATGAAGAGTCGATAAGGTTGTTAAGTAATTCAAATAAAAATAATTTATCTTTCATTATGTGTATATAATATGTAGATATAAATTATATTATATTAAAAAAACAGATAATAATTTTGTTATTTTTTTATGCTTCTTAAATATGTTGGGACACTTACAGCACCATCTAGTTTCATTGGAAGCTATGAGGCTTGTGTTATGGATACTCTGGTAGTTGATACGCTACATATATATGTATAACTTTTTAAATACATAAATATAAACACCCATGATTGGAGTACAAAGATTCGTGCTCATCACATAAATGAATGCCCGCAGCGGGGCTCAAACCTGCGACTGCTGGCACAGCAAGTAGGGTAACTACAAAGTGAGCCAATCGTGTCGCCAAATAATAATTCTTAAAATTAATAGGCATAAAAAGTACATATAGTCATATATAGCAATTAAATAGTGATTATTTTTGTAATCCCCCCATACAAATTACACAAATATGCAATTGTAACATTAAAATATAAACAATAATTTTGAATAAACCAACAAAACCAAATTCATATTCTTAAGATGTGTTACATAATAATTAGAATATCTTTGAGCAACATTTTCATACGCCATGAGCAAGGTAACAAAATTATACATAGGTACGAGTACTGTATACGCTCTCCTTTGTGCAAAGGCTATGGAGTTGTACACTGAGGCATATTACAAGCATACGTTGCTAACTAGTTGCAATGTGGTTTAACGTATTGTTCATCATTCAATAGTGTACTAACGTTTTGTTTTGTATAGTCTGTTGAAATCTACATTGTTATTTAACACTTTCTTTGATATATAGTTGTTACAGACATGTAATACAGTTATATAGTATATTAGCGACTCGCCCTCGCTCCGCTCGAGTTCGTCCCTAGTTACGTTTTAACGTTTAGTATAGATTTCTCACAGATGATTTATATTTTCGCAGTAGAAATATCCTATATGTTGACTCGGATAACCAGCTATCTTCTTCTTCTTCTCCCTGCCCATTTCCCAATCACTTGGGGTCGGCGCAGTAAATCTTCTGTACTACTGACAGGTTTTGACAAAAGTTTTACGGCCGGCCGCCTGCCTAACGTCAACCCTCCTTGGGAAAACCAGCTATCATCATACCAAATTTCATCAAAGTCCAGTAGTTTTCCGTAATATGGTCACAGACAGGCAGTCAGACAAAAATTCTAAAAACTTAGAATTCGGCCTCTGTATCGATAATACTTATTATGTCTTTTTCAATTCAAAAAATATTTAATGTACAGATACAGCTTAGTTACAATTTTATTATATGTATAGATAGATTTACTCTTCAATAATACGATGGAAAGTGGAGACCGGTGTGAAATGAAAGTTTGTAGGTACTATGTATATGGTTAGTACGGACACAAAAAACGGCATGTAATATGTTCCATTTTAAACATGGTTCTCACAAGATAAAAATCTCATTGTTGTCTTAACTTTGTTATCTCTTTGCTAAAATGGGGAAAAAATATTGATAACAATCCAATAATTTGATAACCATCTAGCTGATATCTTTAATGGCTTCTAGTGAAACCTTAAACTTATGGCTCATTTATAATAAATAATAATAAATAATAATAAATATTGGGACATCAACACACAGCGCCATCTAGTTCCATGGTAAGCTACGAGGCTTGTGTTATGGATACCAGATAGTTGATACACTACACATATATAACTTTAAATACATACATATTATAAATATTAACGTCCATGACTGGAGTACAAACATTCATGCTCATCACACCAATGAATGCCCCCAGCGGGACTCGAACCCGCGACCGCTGGCACAGCAAGTAGGGTCACTACCAACTGAGCCAAACGTGTCGTCATAATTTATAATTATTTAATTAATATTAAAAAAACTATAATTTCTTTTATACATAAATTATTTTGAACTTTAATTATGCCACCCGTGTTTTTTATTACTGTTCTCGTCACTTTACTAGCAGAATTCTTAAGTAAATCTTTTGATCAATCTCATTAAACTGACGACACTTTGTTAACTTTAACAAAGTTTGCTATGTTTTTAAAAACTTCATCCCCTTGGGATAAGGTTTAAGGATAAATAACGGGATTAAACCCTCCCTTTGCCCAGATTAAATCTGTAAACGGTATTTTACGTTGGCATTTTCCAGCGTAGTGCGATAAAGAATAGTATAAGAAATTAGAAGCATAATTAATGTTGGTATATTATTGCCTCTATGTATATTATATACTTGAATATTATATAATTGTATATACGTTATATACGTGTTTTGTTCATGTAAATTAATTATAAAGAAAAACATAATTATACAATTACTAAATGTAAAGCTCTTTAAAGCTCATTTACCTAAAAATTAAAGAAAAATTCAATTACATATGTAATATTATGTAATGATACTCGTACATAGTACATATTATGTATACAAATAATTGTATATAATCTAACAATTATAGTATAGCAAATTAAAGAAAAACACGCGTTTACAAAGGTATATGAAATTCCTTAAATTATCAATTTTTAATTTCAGATATATTATAATTATTTTTTTTGCTAAAAGTGTTTTCTTCTATATTTCTGAATGAAAACGTATTAAAGCAAAATAGTTTAAAGGCGCCGCTGCGTCTCTACTTGTTGATTAAATTACCTCTCAAGCGTATATATCAAAGAAATCAATTTCATCAAAGATATCGGATCAATGAATGAGAGGGCAAAAGACGGACAATAGGAAATCTATGAGGCACAAGTTATTCACATTCATTGAGTTATTGAAGCATGATGAAATATCATCCAATGATAGTAAAATAAATTACAAGACTATCGTTCCGCCCTTGTTTCATTTGGTTCTTTTAATTAAACGTATTGAAATTATGATTGCTTCAAATAAATTGATTCTTCTTTTTCTCCCTCTAATAGACTCTTACGCTAGTAGGAGTCTATGATATTAGTGTAACTAACTTTAAAATTTTACTAATATTATAAATGTTAAAGTTTAGACGTTTGGATGTTTGTTACTGAATCACGCCAGAATGGCTGAATGGATCTGAATGAATTTGACACAGAGATAGAAAATATAATACTGACCAATTAAATTCTATATTCTATAAAACAAGTATCATAACAAAGCACCAGATACCCAGAACTCCATAAGCCGACATAGGGTGTAAAGTAAAATCTACATATTACCAAAAATCGCTCGACAAAGCATTTTTCACCTTTTATCGATGACAGGTGTAAAAGTATTGTATGGATTTTCTTATATTATTTTCGAAAATATTGTAGTTCATATTGTTGTCATTTTTATATTTTGTATTAACTGTTTTTAATACTCACTTTCCCTTGATTTTACTTGCCTGGTTTGTTTATATACTATAGCAAAATTATGTTATTTAAATAGGGAAAACAAAATAACCTTCAGCTTTGCAAGAGGTGGCTACGACGGAAGTCGTGAGTTCGAATTCCGTACAGGGAAATATTTTGTCGTCTTCTTGAAATTTGAAACAAAACGAATCTTTTGATTATCGCCACCCAATATATACCTACTGGTGAAAAATATTCCTACATTACGCTATTTATATCTCTAATTAAGAAAAAATACATTATTTTGTTAATTATATTTGTTAACTAAAAACGTAGCAACTAAAACTTTAAAATATGCTTTTCCATTTTAATTTCAAAGAAGCGCAACTCAAATACGCACACTACACAGTCTGAATGTTAAGTCAATAAACTTGGACGTTATGTTTTAGTTCGGGAGTGACCACCGTACAATTTCGTCCCCCAACCCCGGACAGATTTCTTTTGAAGTAGACTTCTACCAAATTTGGCACGAGACCCGTTCGTTCGTATTTGCTTTGAAGAAAGATGAACAGCGCTTTTTCATATTCTGCTTCGGTTTACTATTTCTGACGAAAAACTTATTAGCTTAAAGGAAATGGAGTTTTAGATCTAATTTAAACTTTGATTTTACCATTGTTTTTTAATTTTCTATTACTAAGAACATTATGTAGTATTCAGAAGATGTTTGTATGGTTGAGTTTTTAAATTTAAAGGTAAGTTAGCATGTTAATAATGTGTCGAAATAAACTATCGCGCTAACATACGATTAGAGTTTAACTAACGATTACATTGTAAAGTCAAAAAGGAATGGTATTTTGGTATAAAAATAATGTAAAACACAAACCTAAATATAGGCTCATATTTCAAGCTTCAATTGATATACTTAGCTTTCACCACCGCCTGTTGTTTCACGTACGTAGTAATTTGATAGCCCAACATAGATTCAAACGTAGAATAACTTTATATAAGAGAAAGAATTATTAAAATCGGCTTTGTAGTTCAATAGATTACCCTTTACATACACACAAATAAAAATAAAATATACCTATATAAGAAACCGATTTTATTTGTATAGTATTTCTAAAAATAAATTGAGAATTCATTTTCACAAGGAAAAGTAATATTTTCTTACTCCTAAGAGGACGTCTCGATAGAAAGCCAATAAACATGAAAATAAAATGTAATAAAATTCAGTATCAGTAGAAAGCACGCGACTTGAGGATAACGCCTCAATATTTACGACAGACCCGAAAGGCTTCAATATAAGTGATAAAATAAGAGCTAAATAAAGAAACTTGTCTTCTATTACCTCATGCTTATATAAATGTTGAATTCTCAATGATACACGTCGTAAAAGTTTTTTAACTCAGTTCGTCAGTGCAAGAACAGCCTAACCCACTTTTTTTTGTTTTTCGACTTAAATACTACAAAATATTCTTAATACGCTAAAGTTTAATTTACGAAAGACCTTTTTTTTTTTTTTTAACGTTGGGAAATGCATTTACGCACGACGTGTGGGACTCACCGGCGTAATACAGCCAGTACTACCCACTAAAACCCAACAAAACCTTCCCCCGTCTTAATGGGGCGTCGCAGGATCGCTTACGCATTCAACTACGACGCCCCGACGGCAGGTCTGCCGAAGCAGACCACCACAACCATGGGGTTGCTCCACGGTCCACTCTGCTATCAGAGAAGTACCAGGAGCAACCCGCATGGTACACCGCCCTCCGAAGAGGGCCACCTCCCACACCTCCCACCGCCCACCGAAGTTGGCAACCTCCCTGTGCGTTTCTTAGCTTCGCGCCCGGTTGGATTGCCGGGCACTACTGAGCCCCCCACCACGACAAGGTGAACGCACGTTGGGGGGAATTTACGAAAGACCTGCAGTTTTACTTATATAGCCATTTTCTCCAATGTAGTTGTGAGTGGGTTAGGATAATTTACACTGACGGCTTCAATTACAAGTTTTGATACACTATGATTCTTCTTACCGAATAACATGGTTCCAACAACTTGTCTTTATATTTTATAATTTTTTTTTCAGGCAATGCTATCTTTTGGCAAATTTTATTACCATCAGTAGCCTATGCGTTGCTCCAAATCATGAGCTATGTGAACTTTTCATCCAAATCCACTTAGCCGTTTCAGCGTGAACAATACCAATTGCGACAATCATTATCAAAAATACACACTGACATACAAACTTTCGTGTACATGTATTCAGCCCATTTTAATGTCCCACTGCTGGGCAAGGACCTACCTTCAATACGAGGGGGATCAGGCCATAGTCCACCACGCTGGCCAAGTGCGGGTTGGCGGACTACACATACAAGTCTCTCGAATACTTGCTAAGTTGTCTCAGACAGGCTCAAGTTTCCTCACGATATTTAACTCCACCGTTATACAAGTGGTAATACGTTGGAAATGATTTCCACATGAAAATATCAGAGGTGCGAGACCCGTGATTTGAACCCGCTTCACTCGGTTTCCCAAGCGAGCGCTTTACCACTGGACAACCACTGACTTAATTCACTTCGCATACATAATAATTGTGTAATATGACATTTTTATATAGTAAAATATCTTAAAATAAATACGAATACACTTAATTCTACTTTGTTGCTTATTTCGAGACTCCATTTTGCACTAAAAGAACTAAGTAGTGTCGACAGTTTCATCGCCAATATGTTACATGGGAACAGAGACAAAATACTCTAGGAAATTACAAACTTATTTCTTTTGTCACAGGCGGAGTTAGTAGCTGTGGAGGGGAAAGAAATAGAAACACATTACGTGCTAGCTCGTGAACGAATACGTCGATGGAACTCAACGTCTAAATGCTACCTACTAGTTGAAAACTTGCCAACACCTCTTCAGGTATACGCTATATTATAAATTCAATTAAAAATTCCATTTAAATTTGCTATATTATTAAATTCTTTATTAAAATCTCATTTGTATTTTTGTAAGCAATGTTTTATTAAGAATCTGTAGTGATCACGATAGATCAGTAATGGTCGGAGTGATGCTCTATAGCCGCAACAAAGAAATAATAAAAATAAGGATCTATAACACTTGCCTACATACAAGTAAGATACGATAGTAATGAAAATTTTGATAGGTATGTAGGTATACCTATCAAAATTTACATTAGTATCATACCTTACTTGTATCATTGATCATATAATACTATGCTAGTACTAGATTCTTATCATTTTATTACTATTAAAAATAGGAAAGATTTGTATTTTTGTGTATTTGTAATGAATAAACTCAAAAACTACTAGACTGATTTAGATGAAATTTGGTAAAAAGATAGTTTGAGAACCTACACTAAAACGCCTTAGGATATTTTTATTCTGGAAATCTTCCCTTAAGGGGATGAAGGTATGTATGGGGAATCAACCCCAAAATAGTAATATATGAAAAAATAATTAAAAATTGTTAAAACGTACTTAGCTAAGTTACTCACTACCAAAATAATTGTAGATGTAATTATTTTGCTATAGTTTTAACTTATTCAAAAAAATTACAATTGGAATAAAAACTTCATCATTTTTAAACTTGATCATTTCTTTCTAGAGTTAACTATTAACTATGTTTTTAGGCTGGTGGTATAGCGAGTGCAAGTGTCTGGTCATCATGTGGATGCCGACAAAGACTGCTGACAGCAGTCACAAGTGGAGGACGCGCCGTCCACTGGGCGGCGGTACCAGCGATACCAGGCGATAACACAGATTTATGCCGATTTAATTATACGTAAGTGCTTCAAATTTCCTATATTAAAGGTGTTTTGATAATTCTATTGCGCTATGTGTATTCTAAATTTACTGGTGCTTTTCATTTTAGTCTGAACATAAATACTCTCCATCCAATATCTATCCATGCTTTATCTATATATATTTTGTATGTATGGTACATCTAATATTATAAATGTGAAAGTTTAGATGTTTGGATGTTTGTTACTCAATCACGCCAGAACGGCTAAACGGATTTGGATGAAATTTGGCATAGAGATAGACTACAGTTGAAATAGCATATAGACTTTTAATCCCGGAAAGATGTAAGGTTCCCGTGGGATAAATTTGTTTTTGTTTGTCTAGAGGCTAACGCGAGAAATGCGAAGGTGAGCTGTAGTACCTCATATAAAGATATCTTTAGTATAAATAAATAAAAAATAAATAAAAGGAATTTTTATTATAACGACTACATATGATGATTTCTATAAATATTAATTAACGCTACTTAAAAGGCTAAAAAATGCAAGAATGCCATACTAAAGTGTCTCGTCAAAAAGTAATTTCCATATAGTTTTCTACTAACGTAAACGATTTTAGAACGTCATCTTATCTAAGCCCTAGTACCGAATATAAAGTGCTTAATGAAAATATTTCAACTTTAATGAGAAATGCGGGAAAAGAAAATTGATCTGCATATTATTTTAATTTAAAATGTAATGCATATTGAATATTTCATTAAAATATCTTAGTAGGTAAAGTAGCTAATTCTAAATATATACTTATACTAAAGACACCCCCGTTTCACTTAAGTGCGTCGCTGGGTACCTAACAATAGTCTATCTGTTACTCCAGATCATAAGTAGTCTATATAATATGAACTAACTTACAACGTGAAGTACAAACATAGACACGTACAAAGTTACAAGCTTTCACACCTTTATTGTACACTTAATAATATGTGTAATTTCTACTTGAACTATACGTCGATATGTACACGTATGCTGTAGCAAGAAAGCTCCAGGCCCTCGCTGAAACTCAATGCCCTGATTATTTGGATGAAAAAATAATTAGAATACATGATTTTCCTGTACGTCTGTAATTAACAAAATCACGCTCATATTTATTTTAATTTCATCTTCACAGATTACATATAACGGTCACATTGCGGCGGTACTCTCCATTTCGTTGAATCTAATCCTGTGTACATTTTCATACATCGCTGTTATTATGTGTGACTCATTCGTTTTAATTAATATGACATTCACCTTTTTTGAAACAAAATCATATTTCAAGATCGAATAACTAAATAATTCTGGCGTTTGGTAAGCCCACTAATATTGAATTCAGCTCTTTTTAACGTCCCACTGGCGGGCACTGGCCTCCCTACTATACGAGGGGATCATAGTCCACCACGCTGGCCAAGTCCGGGTTGGTGAGCATGTCTTTCGAAAACTTGTTAGGTTTTTTCAGACATGCAGGTTTCCTCACGATGTTTTCCTGCACCGTAAGGCAAGTGGTAATCATGTTAGAAATTATTTGCACATGTAATTTTAAATGATAAATACCACTTAATGAATAAGAAACAACCAACCGGGATTTAGATGCTTCTTGCTGAAAAACGAGCTTTTCAATTCGAGTGAAAGATTATTTTGAACCAGTTATCCTGCTTTTTAGGCCGTCGGGGGCAATCATGTTAAAAATGTTACTCTCAGGATGATAAAATAATCTTAGGTGATATAGAAATTGTATAAGTTTTTAAATAATAATAATAACTTTTATCTAAAAAACTTACATAGTATTGCTTAGTAAATATATGACAAACGTGTATTAAAACGAAGAGCTTTCAAAATCAAATTAATTAAAAACAATAACGGCGATTACATATAAAATGTACGAGTAGATACTTTTTAAATAAAGTTTACTGCCATGTCACATTACAAGGTTATTTTTCACAAGCCTCAACACAAATCTGTTCCGTGATTATAGACACGTTTCATGAAAGCCGTTACCAGCGATACCCGAGTAATAATCCAGTGAGCCGAATTGTAGTAATTAAATTTAATTACACTGAAAAGCATTAAAAATTGCATATTCCGTTATTATAAATCTACTGTAGTCGGATTCACGTAATAAGAATCGTTTTTGATGCTTCATTTGTTCTCAATTGAAAATATTTTAATGAGGTTTTAAACGAAAACTTTACGGCGTCATCGTCTGCCCTCTATAAACAAAGAAAATATGTATATTGTGGGTCGTTAAACTTTATTTTTATAGCTTTCGATAATTAGTCCCTGAAAATTGCATTGTAAGAGTAATGGCCGAATAAAAAGTGACATTAAAATAAGCTCTAAGGTAATTAAGAGGAGCTTCTTTGAAAAATGTTAGGACCTTCCGGAAAAGCCACACTAATTGAGATGAACATTTTTTATTCACTCATGGCATTTTGTCTAGTTAATAAGTACGTTAAGTTATAGGTGCACACTGCATATTATCATTCATTATCTTACACTATTTAGTATTCACTAGCTTTTACCCGCGGCGTCGCTCGCTTAGTTTATTTATGTATGATTGCTCATCTCGTAAGGGTTGCTTGATTTTAATTAATAGCATTTATGTTCATTTTATATATTTTACTAGCATTGGCCGCGGCTCCGCCCGCGTTCAGATGACCAAAAACCAAATTCTTAGGTTTTATATATTAGTATACTCCTACATTGCAGTTTTTGTATGTTTTCTCAGAAAGGAGACATTTCCCTGCGGTAAAAAGTATCCTATATCTTGACCCAGACAACCAGCTATCACCATACCAAATTTCATCAAAATCCCTCCAGTGGTTTTTCTGTGATGCGGTAACAGGCAGACAGACAGACAGACAAAAATTCTAAAAACTATATATTTGGTCTCAGTATCGATAATAATGGTTATTTCAATAAGATTTTCCAAAAAATATCTAATGTACAGACTCGGATTAGTTAGAATTTTATTATATGTAAGATATTTATTTCTCACTAATTAGGCTTAAAATTTGCAAAAATAATAACTTAAATGTCACCGGTAGTTCCGGAGATTTGTGCATTAAAAAATATATTAAAAAACAAACTCTTCAGCTTTATAATATTAACAATATATAGAGTGCACATAATAATGTATGTATAATTACAATAAAAGTAAGTTACCTAAGCCTTGAAGATTTTAAAAGGATACCTGCAAACATACGAAAGACAATACAAAAACAGACATTTTAAATATTAAAACCCAACTATGATACTCGTAACTAATTGACGACAAGTTTAGTTCAGTTTGTAGTGAACCTACTTGCTTTGCTAGCGGTCGCGGATTCGAGTCCCGCTGGAGGCTTTCATATATATATTCTTTATTGCATATTAACAGAGTAACACAGATAATACAGAGAACAATGTGGGCAAAGGTGGACTTATCTCTAGAAGAGATCTCTTCCAGCCAACCTAAGGAAGTGAGAAATAGTGTTATATGACGGGACTAAAAGTGTGCAATTTCATATTTCATTTGAGTGATGAGAACGAATGTTTGCACTACAGTCATGGCTGTTAGTATTTATAATACGTATTTATTTAAAGTTATACATATGTAGTGTATCAACTATTTGGTATCCGTAACACAATCCTTATAGCTTACTATGGAACTAAATGGTGCTGTGTGTTAATGTCCCAACATATTTATTTATTAATTATCCACTACAATTTATGTGAGTGCAATAAAAATAATCAAAACGAAAATATAAACATGATATATCGCCCAATACGTCCGCTTCAGAACGGAAACAAGATTATAGGAGTGATGAATGCGCCTCCCGGATCATAACGCGTACGATTGCACCCGTTTTGTTTATATCGATGATTTATATCTCGTTAGTGGACTCATCCATAAAAAGTACAGCTTGTGAAATTCCACTAAATTAATTTCCGAAGTAATATTGAAAACTTCATTCTTTTTAAATTGTATGTAATGTAACATACATTGATTTTGCCTTTTATTATAGCTTTATAATAATAAAATAATAAATATATTGGGATATTAACACATAGCACCATCTAGTTCCATGGTAAGCTACGAGGCTTGTGTTATTGATACCAGGTAGTTGATACACTACATATATAAAACTTTAAATACATACATATTAAAATGTAAACATCCATGACTGAAGTACAAACAGTGCTCATCACACAAAATAATGGCCCCAGCGGGACTCGAACCCGCGACCGCTGGCATAGCAAGTACTACACTACAAACTAAGCCAAACGTGTCGTTATAGCTGTTATCTATACTTTTGAATCTCATGTTATTTTCTATATGTGATTTTTAATGACTATCTCATATTGAGCTCGTATTGGATTCAGATAAAAATGATATTAATATGTTATTTTAATCCTGAAGGTGATAAAGTTCTTGTGTTATAAAGGGTAGGAACTACGACCATCTAAATTGATTTCAATGGAACTTCATTGACGAATAAAAAATTCGATTGAAAACAAAACGTTTTTTTCCCAGATATATTAGCTACAGTAGCAAAGTTCAAGGAGGCTGCTAGTTTTATTTTATTTTATTATTGTTATGATTTTCTTATTCTTTTTATAGAGATAATTTTCTTTACAGACATAAAATAAAATATACCCAATTCTTCTTTCAACGTAAAAGCTTTACAGGATCATCTATACATATAATAAAATCGTAACTAAGCCGAATCTGTACATTGAATATTTTTTGGAAAATCTTATTGAAATAGACTTTATTATCGATACAGAGGCCGAATCTATAGTTTTTAGAATTTTTGTCTGTCTGTCTGTCCGTCTGTCTGTCTGTCTGTTACCGCATCACGAAAAAAACCACTGGAGGGATTTTGATGAAATTTGGTATGATGATAGCTGGTTATCCGGGTCAACATATAGGATACTTTTTACCGCGGGAAAATGTCTCATTTCTGAGAAAAATACGAAAACTACATTGTAAGAGAATACTAATATGTAAAACCTAAGTATTTGGTTTTTGGTCATCTGAACGCGGGCGGAGCCGCGGGCAATGCTAGTTCTATATAAATATGGCGGTACAAAAAATCTGATAATCTCGTTTTAGGCGTTTTCATTAATATTAAATGTCATATTATTTAATCTTATAACTCAATGAATTATTCATGTATGTAGGCACTTACAAAAGGTATCGTATATTAGTAATGTTAGTAGTGTAAGAAGAACTACTAACAACTTCGTTATTATTCTCGAGGAGTTCTTATGATTACTTAGGACTTTATTGGCTATAGGTACCTACTTGTAATATTGGTACATAGTTGTTAGATGAACTTTATCAAGATATAAGTGTAATATGGAGCCGTAGATGTTTGCATAGTACTAGCGGTTCATTTGAACAAAATATAAACACTAAGGCGAAGTACTGTTAGGAATCCAGGAATACCCGAGCAAAGCGTGAATAAGTCGGTAGTATTCAATATAAATGACCATCAACCAATTAATCTTGAAATGCCCTTGATTGATTAGCGCTTAGCAAACATACCTTTACGTCAGCTTATTGTCTTAAAGCAGATTTACATAGCCAAGTAAACCTAACATGTTAACTTACCGTTGCAGTATTGTGTTTAGATTATGCGAAAGTAATTTTAATTGGATATTGAGATGGTACAGAGTTACATATAGTTTTATCTTTTGTATTATCTTATATCTTTAAATGAGCAATTCTTGTACTCGTATATATATACTATAATACAAAAAAAAAAACAAAAAAATTACACCTTTGTATCCGACCGGGATTCGAACCCGGGCACATATATATGATTGTCAATCTTGCGTCTTTTGGTTTTTTTTAGAGAAAAGAAAATTGTACTTTAGGCCAAAAACTCCTAGCGAAACTCGGTAGCTCAGGTACTAAAACAAAAAGTCCAATATTTATAATATTACTTTTTCTATATTATTTAAATGTGTTATTCCGAATTTTGCATTATAGAAATAATTAATACGGAGTAAAACCACGTATTTTTAAGCAAATTACTTTCTTAGACACATTTTAAATAAAAATATATATAAAAAAAGTTTTAAAAGAGCAAAATATAATATATGTATATGTACATACGCTCAAATATATAATCTAGTATGCCTTGTGTTTTGATGTAACTGATATAAATTAGTCTATGAAACCCTACGATTTAGCCAATTTATATTAGTTATTTTTCCGTAGATATTGGTCTATATAAAATGAATTTATTGCTATTTATTGAAATATCAGTATTACTTTTTATTTTCAAACGATTTGTAAAACAATATGTATGCATTTTCAGTAGGTTAAAACGTATTCCAATGATTTTTATTAACCGACTTCAGATAGGGGAAGTACTAAATTAATTTATATTTACCATGTACCTTATGGGAAATAAATTTCATTGACAAATTTCAACCCTGGTGGAATAACTAAAAGCAATTTTGTAGTACGATTCAATAAGCGACTACTCACAACACTCGGTTAATTGTCTCTTGGTGCGTAACAGCAGCCCGTATTATACTCCAGGTTCTAATTTATTTTTATATTAAATTTCATCCAAATGCATCCAGTCATTTCAGCGAGTAACGCACATACAAACTCGCATTATTAATAGTGGTCCGATTATAAAGTATGCACTACAATAATTTCTTGCTGTATTTGACGACACGTTAGGTCAGTTTGTTGTGACCCTACTTGCTGTGGATGGACCCGAACCCGCGACCGCTGAGGTCGCGGGTTAGAGTACTTCTGGGGGCATTTATTTGTGTGATAAACACGAATGTTTGTACTCCAGTCAAGGGTATTTTTATTTATAATATGTATATATTTAAAGTTATATATGTGTAGTGTATCAACTATCTGGTATCCATAACACAAGCCTCGTAGCTTACCATGGAACTAGATGGTGCTGCGTGATAATGTCCCAATATATCATTATTAAAAAAAAGTGTTAAGTAAAGAAAGTATTATGTGTTGATTTATTTAAAATTAATCCGTCATGTCACGTGTATAAGGGATTCACTAATGAATCAATGTAATTTGATCCCCGGGGGTATCGTTTGCTGACAGGATACAAATTGTTTTGGTACGCGCTGGGACAATACTCGCCTATATTATTGCGTTACATGGCAATGTGTCTCTGTACAAAATTGTTGTGTTTTAGTTTAGTGTAACGGTATTTATTTTCGTTATGGTAAATTTAGTGTGCTAATTTATTTGTTTGTATAGCTGTTTGTAATCTATACATATAATAAAATTGTAACTAAGCCGAATCTGTACATTAAATATTTTTTGGAAATTTTTATTGAAATAGACTTTATTATCGATGCAGAGGCCGAATCTATAGTTTTTAGAATTTATGTCTGTCTGTCTGTCTGTCTGTAAGCGCATCACAAGAAAAAAACTGAATAGATTTTGATGAAATTTGGTATGATGATAGCTGGTTATCCGGGTCAACATATAGGATACTTTTTACCGCGGGAAAATATCTTATTTCTGAGAAAAAATACAAAAACTGCAATGCAAGAGTATACTAATATGTGATACCTAAGAATGTGTTTTTAGTCATCAGAACGCGGGCGGAGCCGCGGACAATGCTAGTTTATAATAATTGCCTTAAATTTTTGACTAACGTTACGACGTAGAGTTGTTAAGTAAAAATTTACACTGATACTACCAGAGGGTAGTCATTCATAGATTCAATTTCAACGAGACAAATATTTTTACTATTACGAAAGTATTGTCTCTAGTCTTAAAGAAAAAAATTGTAGATCACAGTTCTATGAGAATTTTCTTGTAAATAGTATAAAATATATAATCTTATTAAAATAGATGCTAATCTATACATATAATAAAATTCTGAGAAGAATCTGTACATTAAGTAGAAATTATTATCGAGACTGAGGCCGAATCTGTAGTTATTAGAATTTTTGTTCGTCTGCCTGTCTGGGATCACGCGAAAACCACTGGAAATTTATGATTTGGTACGATGATAGCTGGTTATCCGGGTCAACATATAAGATAACTTTTGCTGCGGGAAAATATCTCATGTCTGAGAAACCTATACTAATTATTTCCTTAATAAAGAGGCATTTGACATAAGCCGCATATAAGTTATATCAAACTCTGATATAAAAGAAAGTCATAGTTAGTTACATTATTGGGAGTCACCGTAAATAAAATATGTATATAAATTAAAATTATAAAATGTGTTCGTTGGTAAGCATTACTTGATGGAGTACTGATTTGGCTTAAAATTTTAATAAGCCGTATAATGTTTTTAGGGCAAAAATTAACAAAAAAATACTCGGGTTAAAGAGCTTTTATCTACATATTTTTTGCTTTAATTCACAGAATTATTGTATACACTCAAATATCATAAAGAAATTATTGAAATTTGGACAAGACACAGTCTGTCGCATTAGCTATTTATAGTCGGGTGAATAAACAAAAATATCGAACCTTTATATTCAAATATATACTCACAACGTAATTGCCAAATGCTATGTTCTGATGTTTATGCAAGTAATATTTTTTTTTCTTTTTATTAAGGCAACAAAAGTCCCAAGATCCCGATCCTCCCGAATAGAAAGATCCTCTTTAAGACAAGCATAATTCATAAGATGTGGGGCACCGGGTCTCTGAGGGCCGCTTCATCTTTCTGTCCAACCCGGAAGTTTATTGTTTTTTTTTTAGAAATTATTATAACAAATTTAAACATATATTGATGGTATAAGATCACTGGGGTGCAAAAAATGTAGTGGAAATAATGATTCGTTAAAAATTTTATTTATTTACTAGCTATTTTTCCGCACTAAAAAGTATCCTATATGTTGACCCGGATAACCAGCTATCAGCATACTAAATTTGATCAAAATCTGTCTAGTGGTTTTCTCGTGATGCGTTCACAGACTGACAGACAAAAATTCTAAAAACGATAGATTCGGCCTCTGTATCGATAATAATGACTATTTCAATAAGATTTTCCAAAAAAATATTTAATGTACAGATTCGACTCTGAATTTTATTATTTGTAATATGTATATAGATATATTGATAAAGACTTTAAAATATCTTTTATTAATAACATTAAGTTATCTTAAACACGTAAATATTTGAATATATGTATATGCAATGCAGAGGAATATATGTGCAATATTTTGCATCTCTCTCTATCATTTCAGGTGCTTCGTTGCACTATGTTATTTAGCAGTAACGAATTCAATAACTCTAGCATAATTGAACACGTACAGTGCAGTGCTCATAGCAGCTTCAGAGCTATAAATTATTGATTTTAAACTTTAAATCTATACACATTACATATAATAAAATTGTAACTAAGTCGAATCTGTACATTAAATATTTTTTAGAAAATCTTATTGGAATAGACAACCTACAGTTTTTAGAAGTTTTGTGTCAGTCTGTCTGTCTTTCTGTCTGTGACCGCATCACAGAAAAACCACTGGAAGGATTTTGATGAAATTTTATATGATGATAGCTGATTACCCGGGTCAACATATAGGATACTTTTTACTGTAGGAAAATATCTCAACTCTGAGAAATTTACACTAAACGTTAAAACGTAAGTACGGAGCGAGGATGAGTCGCTAAAAACTGTTTGTAAGACATCTATTTATAAGTACAATGTATTGACTACATTGTATTTTATAAATACTTGATCGAAGACCTTTCACAAAAGAAATTGCACGATTTAATAAAAAAGTACGCAGAATTTTTTGTCCTTAAAACATCTTGTAGTTTCTAAATATCCATTTATGAGGCTATTAAGAAACTATTCATTTAACTTTCAAAAGTAATTTAAGTTAAAGAGACGTCTATAGGCGGGTAGAGGCCGTAATGGAGAAAGTTTGTGTAAAGGTCGATAGATCATTGAATAACATCCATGTATTGTATCTGACGGTTTTCTATTACGGAAATCCATTAAGTTTGATATCTATGTACCATATATAAAGTTCGAGCAGATTGACTTTATCTCTGCTTTCTTTATCTATACTAATATTATAAAGATGTTTTGTGAGTTTGTCAGTTTGTGACGTTGTAGGGGGTAACCTCTGGATCTACTGAACCGATTGAGTAGAAACTTGGTAAGAAGATAATTTAAGACCATGGGAAGGACATAGAATACTTTTTATCTCGGTAATTATCCCTTAAGAGGGTGAAAATGGGGATGAAGGTTTGTATAGGGTATCAAGCTAGGGACGAACCCGAGCGAAGCGAGGGTGAGTCGCTAGTTAAATATTATTAACAAGTTACTGCTTGTGCTTCGCATGGTAAGCAACGAGGCCTGTGTTATGGATACCAGATAATTGATACACAACACATATTATGTAAAATTTAAATACATACATAAATTATAAATATTTGAAAAAAGAAATCTATCTTATTACATTTTAAACTAAAAATATAAGTTCTTTATTATTCATAAAAAACGCACGTAATTTTTAAAGGCTTTAAATAAGCAGCGAATTTAATACAGGCCGAATTGGTTCTGAAATTCGTAAAACCTAGAGCGATTGACGAAGTTATTAAAAAAGAGGCGAAGCCATTAATACCTACCCTCGATACGAAAGATACAAATTTGGTCCATTTTATTGTAGGGGAGCCGAAGAGGGGATTTTCTGTAGTTACTCGAGCGCGGCAGATTAATATACAGGGGGATACCTTGTACCCGGTTAAGTACCTCCACAAAACATGAGGCCCATATATAAGACCGCCCGTGAAGGATACAGGATCAGATTAGTAAAAAAAAATTGACCACCAGAAATTCTCGAGCGCGTCAGATTAAGGTAGGGTGAGTTAATTACATCCTAAAAAGTGTATATTCCACTAATCTGACAATTTGAGAGTGACGTAAAAAAAGGGGTGGGCAACAAAGTTGTAAAAAAAAAACGTCATCTCGACATTCTCGAGCGTAGCTAATTTTTTTTTTATTTTGAAGGAAATAATGCAAGAATAATGAAAAATATATAATCTGACGATTTCCGCAAGCCGAAATAACAAAAATTCGTCGATAAAGTTAAATGCGTGCAGCTGCGTGATGCCTACATTTCCTTCTCCGCGTTTCTATTCCTCTCTCACTCTTTCTCTATCTATTACTCTCTCACTCCGTCCCCACTCTGGTTTCTGCCGCCATGACACCATCACAGCTGATCATAAAGAGTCTAGGGGTGTGCGAACATCGTTCGAATCGAATCGAATATCCATATTCGATTCGAAATTCGAAAAATTTCGAATAATTCGTAAAAATTTCGAATAATTCGAAAGTTTTCGAATAATTCGCGAATCTCTATCTCTGGATCTTCAATTCGAGAGATATCGTGAACGAAAGAAAACCGAAAAAAAGTGTTTTGGGATTACTCCGAAATTTTTGGTTCGATCAATTAAAACCTGAAAATAACTTATGAGGATAATAAAACTGCGTCGAATGCCGTCAACCGCGTGAAAATTGATTGATCTATTCAAAAGTTATTGCGGTTTGAAAATTCCAAAAATAGTGTTCTATGAAACTTCTATCAGACTTTCGAGCTGGGAGAGCTCAAATGCATAGAAATATTATTTCTTTGAACTCTGCGAGCTCAAAATATCACATAAATTATATTTTGAGCTCAAAAATGCCATAAGTACAATTTTAAGCGCACAGGAATGGAATTAGCGGGAAGTTGCAGGTATGGCCTTTAAGGTGAACCGTTTTTCTATTTTTTTTTTGTCAGATCAGGCGAATCCCTCTAGATAATCGTCAGATTATGAGACAGTACGTTTAGAACATAAAGATGAACCATATATATCTTAATCTGACGCGCTTGAGTATTTCAAAATGGCGATTTTTTTTTGCACATTATGAAAATGGCCGCGAGTTTGCGTCCCATCGAAATCGTCAGGTTAGTGAATGAGAGCTTTTTTTTGGTGCAATTAACACTCCCTTAGAAAATCTGACGCGCTCGATAAAATTTTTTTTTTTTTCATTTTCAACCCTTAAATACAACCACCCGCATCATGCAAACGATCAGATTAACATACGTACATTATTAAAAATACGTAGGGCATTGATGCTATCAATATCTGACGCGCTCGAGGATGTCTATGCAACAGTTTTTTTTTACATATTTAAAAATCTATAGCCGCTTCCCCCACCGATGTAAAGGTATATATCATATAACATTTTTTTCTTCTTATCATCTAAGCTTTGCATCCCAATAGGTCTCTACGACGCTCGAGTAAATCCCCATTTAGCTTCGTGGGCTCCCCTACCATTATTATACAGTACGGATTCTGGGGAATTGAAAATTGAGTGGGCCGAAAGAATAATTACCGCACAGTAAATTTGATTTAAGTTAAGCCTGCAGGTATGTGAACGTGTGTTCATTTGCTTATTGGTATTTCATAGATTTTTTTACTAGATATAAATATCGGTGCGACATCAAAACTTTGTCAAAAGTAAGACAGTTCCTTATTTTTTAAGTTATACTTCTTTTGGACGTTTGGAAAAAAGTGTGAGAGTTAAATTTTTACGATGCGACAGCCAAAACGCGACATGATAAAGTTAGCTGAAAGCGCATGATGAAGTTAGTTGATAACTGTTTCTTGCCATGGTAACCGTTGTTGTTGTGTGACAAATGATATATATAATATTATATTCTTTCCTTAAATAATATTCTATAAATATATGATTGTAATATGCCTAATATGCTTTTAATTATTTTATTATTCCTTTTACAACCAGAGATTTGTGATATGCCAAAGAAGTATAACTTCTTACATGCGTACATAAGTACACACACACGCATTTTTTTTCTTTCTCTATTTTCTTCTTTTTTTTGTTTAGTACCTATAGATGAGCTTTAATGTTATTAATTTAAAAAAATGGAAAAGTCAGTTTTTTATAGTATATACTCGTAGATACGTATATTCTATTGTTATATGTTTTCCTCACATTTTCAATAATGATATCGGTCGAATTTCCTTCTTCGTCGAATTAGTCTAACTAAAATTTGAGGTTACAATTTTAGAATACAATTCACATATTGGCATCTAACGTTGTCAGCCTACAAACTGTAACATGTAACAAAACAGGGCATTGTCCGGACCCGGTCGGACGTCACCTATGTTATCCATTTCACCCCGGGCACCCTGACAGCCGATAAGTCCTCGTCACACGCTTGTTATATCATAACCGCATTGTTTGTGTTTCACAATTTACAATTCCGATACGTGTTTTTTGTCCCAATTTTCATTTTAGTTTTACAGTATCATCGAATGACTAAGCTTATTTTTATATTTTCTATGATGGCTACATTATTAATATTTGAGAACGTATATATTTTTTGGTTATGATTTATGTACAATGTACATGATCTTCCATTATCTGAATTAATATAAGAATTTTCCTTTCAATATATTTTTTAATTTTATTGTGTAATTGCGAATATGACAAAATATGTATACTTAACAATTACAGTACAAGTCATATACGCTTTGAAATATATCTTTATACTAGAATATCATACAAACAATATGATGATATTAATTTAAATTAATTTATTGACACTGGCTGTGTCATAAAGCAACATAATATTCAAAGAATATTTTCCTATCTACATACATTTAAAATGAAAACTACAAAAGATTTCCAACATAAAATTCTTCTATCTCAAATAATCTAATACAGAAATGGGGTCGACTTAACAATATCCGTTTGACCCCCAGATTTCCAGTGACAGCTGACATGGCGCCGGTCAGTTCACTACTCGTCTACTACGTCACGGAGGCGGGCGAGCCTGTGAGTGACGTCGCCAGCTTTCATGTCCGACTGCTACATAAAGAGGTAAGTTCATCCAGCATAAGGTTCACTATGGAACAACTCGAGCCAGATGAAATATGTGCAGATTTACCTAATGTCCTTCGACTGGTCCAGTTGTTAGAATGCTATTTGTGTTCAATTTCAGGTAATAGAGATTCACCTAAGCTTTGTGTTTATTAGAACGTTGTTATTTGATGATGTTGTTTGATTAAATTTATGTTTGGTTAAAAGGAATATCTTCTTTTTTTTCTATTTTCATATTATGTTAGTCACGTCATAATCGATGAGCTTATTTGGGACATTTTATACCTATTACTTAGATATTCTCAAGGCAAAATATTTCAATAATAATGCTATTTTTCCAACGCTTTCAATCTTAAATAATTTCCAAAAACGTTGAAAGTAAAGAAAAATACACATTTCTAATGGGAAAAGCGTCTTTAAATAATACTCTTAACTTGTTATTAAAATTATTAAAACAATGCGTTCTATCTTAAGTGATAATGATGAAAGTTATTTAACTTCGAGCCTATTAGGTTTTACTTTTGAGTTTGCTCAGCGAAGCTCTGATTACGATAACACCAAATCTATTTATAAAGCTCTTTACAGAATATCGATGCTTTTACAAGGATAATTTATCTTAAGAAATGTCTCTTCCAGTAAGATTTACGATAAAGAATCTTTAATCCAATTACATACATATTTTATCAATTAAAATATGTATGTAATGTGTTAAATTCAACCTACGATCGTACGAGGGTCGGATAAAAATATGAAGAAAACAAATTGTGACATTCTCTCGCTCCGATTCCAGAATTAAAACGTTGCGGTTTTTGCTGTAGCTTGTATTTTTGCGTGAAATTGTTTGGAAAATTTAGTACAAATGAAATTGGGAATGCTGTTCTTTGGAAATGTATTAAAATATGTATCCATACGGAATAACAAATAGCTGTAACGAAGAAAAACGTATGATATTATTCTGAAAATAACTGCATTGATTTCACAATATTATTGTAGAGTGCGAAAATTTCAAAACTAATTATTATGAGTTCGGATACCATAATATTATGTAAAGTATTGAATTTAAGCGTCTTTTTGAAATTAACGTGGAATCTATACTAATATTATAAAGAGGTAGAGTTTGTTTGTTTGAACGCGCTAATCTCAGAAACTACTAATCCGATTTGGAAAATTCTTTTTGCATTAGAAACCCCGATTACTGAGGAAAGCTATATCTTTATATATATATAATTCTTCTGTGAGTGTGTATGTCACTGAACTTCTCTCAAACGACTGGACTGATTTTGATGAAATTTTTTGTGTGTGTTCAAGGAGATCTGAGAATGGTTTAGATTCACAATTTGAATAATAATTTTCATCAAAATGGTCCAGAATGTTTTAGTTTATTAAAAAATGTTTGAAATTTTCAAATTAAAGACGTGTAGACAGGACAACGTCTGTCGGGTCAGCTAGTATCATATAATATATAGTCTATCTATTCCATAGTAACCGTCAAAACGAATCTAAGGACGAACCCGAGCGAAGCGAGGGTGAGTCGTTAGTTGTGTATAATGGGGTATGAATATAACAGAATTTTCTAATATGTCGGAGTTCGCATATTCGACTCTATTATGAAGTTTTTTATTATTAAGTTTTTCTATTATATGTTTATAGATGTTTTATCTGATTTGATAACAACAAAGAGAGGCGCTTAGTACCGCAATCCAAATATCGCTCTTCAAAGAAGAGATAAGACAAAAGCAATAAAAATACTGAAATTAGTCTCTCGATTCTTTTATTATATATTTCGCAACTGAAAAAGCTTCTTAAAAAATGATGGCTGAAGCGATAAGTCATTAAACCTTACTTACTTAAGTAACTATTCTTAACAGGATAGTATTTTAAGGAGAGCGCTACACATAGACTATATTTTAATAAAATAGAGTTCACTAGCAACTCACCATCGCTCCGCTCGTGTTCGTCCCTAGATACGTTTTAACACTTAGTATAGATTTCTCAGAGATGCGAAGTTTTCCTGCAGTATTCTATATTTTGACCCGGATGACCAGCTATCATTATAGCAAATTTCATCAAAATCTGTTTAGTGATTTTCTTGCGATGCGGTTACAGATAGACAGACAGAGAAAAATTCTAAAAACTATAGATTTAGCCTCGGTATCGATAAAAATGACTATTTCAGAAAGATTTTCCAAAAAATATATAATGTACAGATTCGACTCAGTTAGAATTTAATCATATGTATAGATTATCATTCTCATAATTTATTTTGCGTAAAATGGCATAATAAAACTTTGCATCGTGAAACATACTCGTTCAAATTCAGATTCAAGATAACCAACACTAATTATCGTTATAATGTTTTTCTGTAATATTTGATTCATTCTAAAAACCAAAAGAGCAGACATATATTGACTAATAGAATAAAACTCTTAATTAAAAAAAATAAAAATAAATATAAAATTTTAACTAAGATCTTTGAAGTACTATTAAGGTACAGACTGCATAATAATATTAATAATAATTTTCACGAAGTCTACTTAAACGACGTACATCCATCCTCTCAGCACTTTTTCTAGATTAATTTTATAACAGAGTACACAGACCTTCTTGCATTAAAAGTACGACCTGTAGAGTTTTAAGGTATTCTAAATATTAAAGAAACTAACTTAGGACGACTAAAAGTGCCATTTAGACATAACGTAATTATTAATGAACCAAACGTCTTAGTTCAATGCCCAAAGGGTAATATTAATGATAGATTGATAAAATATAACTTTCTCTTTTAACCCCCGACGCAAAAAGAGGGGTGTTATAAGTTTGTCGTCGATGTCTGTATGTGTGTCTGTCTGTGGCATCGTAGCTCTCACCGTGGACCGATTTCGATGAGGTTTTTTTTAATTTGAAAGCCAGTTTCCTTGCTATGTTTGGTTAATATCGGTCCAGCAGTGTAAGAGTATCAGCTCTTTTCCAAAATAATGTAATTCATTTTGACGTATGATTACTCGATTAAGTGCTTCACGCGTGCCAGTGTTATCGTTAAATAACAATTAATTTGCGTAGGGGGTTTTTAATTTTTTTTATTTATAATTATTAGGTTACGTTTGGTAATAATATTTATTTTTTGATCAAAACCATAGAAAACTCTCTTAGCTCTATATTGATGGGGAAATTGGTTTTGTACTCATTAATTCGATATTAAATCGATTCCCAATGAAGCAGAGCCCATCTTAATTGTAGACCTCGCCAACAACAAATTGATACACATTAAGCTGCCCGTTAATTAAATCCCTTGATACTTGTATTATAGCTGTTAAACAGCTGCACATTCGTAAAGCTTTGTTAGTGCTACGAGCGATATTATTGATGTAGCTGCAGGTAGGTACTATTAGAAGTAGCAATTTTACACTATTATGAAAAAATTGTTCGTTTGTCTGTACGTTTTAGAATGATTGATTTAAAAAAAACATTAAAGAACATTATTATTTTTTTGCATTCGATGGGATGACGATATGTCGGTGGTAAATTATTTTACATTAGCCTTACTAGTGCTATTTGCATTTGTGTGTGTTATATTATTGTTAACTGCCTCGGTGGTGTAGTGGCTAGCATGTACGGCTGCACACCCGGAGGTCCTGGGTTTGAGTCCCGGGTCGGGCCAAGTTTAGTTATTGAGTCTTCCTGTATAGTAAGTCTCAGTAACAGCCCGGAGTTGGGAAGTTGGCGGTGTTTCACCCCCGTGCCTCGGAGAGCACGTAAAGCCGTCGGTCCTGCGCCTTAACTCTCACCGGTCGTGTCGAATGGTCGTCCCACCGGAGTATGAGAGTGATAGGAATAGAGAGTGCACTTGTGTCTGCGCGTACACTTGAGCACTATAATATCTCCTGCGCAGTTGGCTAACCTCATTGAGATCGGCCGCCGTGGCCGGAATCGGCTAGGAGAACATCATCATCATTATTGTTAACGGCCAGAGTGATTTAGTGATAAGAAATCTTGAAAAATGATACTTTAGTTTAGTCATTTGTTCAATAAAATCCCATACATATATGCACATATGTATTATATAACACATACATATATGTACGTAAAAGATTAAATTATTTAATTTTAATATAATTATTTAATGATGTGTATTATTTTACTTGTTTTCCTCAAAATAATCGATGTAATTTCCAGATGGTACAATTTTGTAAGAGGAAATTATCTCCTCAAAATAACCGAAAATGATTACACTGGAGATGTTATTAGTACAAATTAAAAAAGGCCATCCCTATTAATTCTCATCTTAAAGGTTTTATTAATATTGCCTATCGAAATCAACATTCATAGAACTCAAGCATTTCTTAGAAGTATTTCAGAGCGTACATGGCTTATTTGCATTCAGCCTTTGAAACATAAGATTTAATATTGGAGGCATGTATATGTAAATTGAACTGTTAATATGCTGAATATATTCTAATTGTTTGTATAGAGCTTTGAAAACTACGTTATAGAGTCATGTTTATAAATTAGAGATATATAATTTAAATGAAATTGAATTAACTATATAATAGAGCTAAAACAAAGACTAAAATCATATTCTAAGTTTTGTAAGAACTTTGTGCGTATGGATCGATTTTTTTTTCAAATTCGATCCAAATTTGCCTATTCTTGCGGTCTTGCGCAAGAACAGGCAAATTTGGATCGTATCGATCATCTATATATATCGATCGCAAAACTTGGAAACGTAGAGGACCTTTTCCCAGCAATGGGATGATGTGAGTTAACTGTAACAGTAATAGTTAGTTTGTACGTATGATGGTAATATTATGGAAATTAAATAATAGGCTATATAATATGTAATCCACAATTTAACCAAAAGGTTTTGTACCTGTACAAGCTTGGAGAGAATGGATTCTGAAAATCAACAAGACACTAATTAGGCACTGTAGGCGTCAGTTCAATTACAAAGAGGACGAGTCAGAAGGCCTTATAATTGGGATAAATATTAAATAAACACGAAACTCTTAGTTTAAATTTAGAGTATCTTTGAAATTTGGGCTCGCTTAGTTAAACTCAATTTAGTTAATAAGCTTTCATTGTCATAATAAGTAGGCATTTGTAACTTTGGGAGACAGTTTTCTTGGCGTTTTTAATTTTTTAGCGTTTTAAGATTGTAAAGTAATTAAATTTTCCTATTTCTTAATGTATGTTTAGATTGTTGCAAAAGACAGCTATAACCATTTTTTTTTCAATAAATTTCACGTTATAAGCTAAAAGCCTGTATTAAAACAATAATATATTTATTTTTATTACTTACAAAGCCATGAAACTAAAATTTGTTTGTAATTATATTTAATTTTGATAGTAAATTTTATTTGGGTCATTAATATCTTAATTTATATTATGGATTCATATATTGAGTGCGCTAAAAGTAAATTTTATCAAACAGTTCCCTTAGAATAACTGACAGACTTATATATACGACTATTTATTATAAATAACTTATATATGGAATATTACATAGGATATTTATTTAAATATTGATTTTTACTGAATTTTAAAACTTTATCATAAAAAAGATTGATATTCGATACGAAAAACTTGAAAAAAAAAAATTTAAATTATATCAATTTTAACTTGTTTATATTTAAATACATTTTTCAAATCACGTGACTCTACTCTTCCTTTTTTTTAGATAGGAATATTTTAATTTCCACGAGTACAGGTTTCAATAAGTTTAAGAAAATCTAAGAATCTGCAAAAAATGTATAAGTAATACAATTTTATTTAAAGCTTTTGATACCGAAACAGGAAATAAATACAACTTAGTTTTAACTTTTACCAAGTAACTTGACATGCGGCTTAAGTGAGTTAACACTTAAAACTTGTTCTCCTTCAGATGCATACGCAAATATATACCTAGGTAATATACAAATATAGTATGTTTTCTAATAAAATAAAGCAGCAAACTGAATACTGGTATCTTATAAACTAATAGCGGCGTACTTTTGCTTCGCTCTGATGAATACTTAGGTGCTTAGTAGTACCTTGTCTATATGTTACTCCACGTCTATATAGGTATACTAAATTTCATCCAAATTCGTTCAGCCGTTTTAACGTAATGGATTAATAAACATACACACATACTTCAATAACTGTAATTGTCACATATCCATACTAATATTATAAATGTGAAAATGTGTTTGTTTGTTTGTCTTTCTTCCACGTTGAAACGGCTTGGCGGATTGGCATGATTTTTTGTGTGGAGATAGTTGGAGGGCTGGACAGTGACATAGGCTACTTTTTACCGCGGGAGATTATCTCTTTCTCGCGGGAAAACACGTTGTAATACAATCTAAAAAATATTTATAATCAGAATTACTTAAAACTTAGTATAAATGTTCTTCACCACAATTAATTAAATAAGTGTTTTAGCATTTTTCGAAACTCATCCCATAAGGGGGTAAAATACCGGATGAAAATTTGTATAAAATCTACCATTTTAGAGGGTTTTTTTTGTAGTTTTAGCGCGAGCCAAGCCGCGAGTTCTGCTAGTTTTATTATAATTTAGTAGTGTAATTGTCAGATTAATTCATTTATACATGATAAATATTGGTTAGTTTTTTTGTAAGTCTTCAATACTGCTCTTTTCAGGTCGCATTTCTTAGAAGATATAGTTATAATAGCCCGAAAAAGATATTAAGCAAGTTATTTAGTTAAAGTGAGATAGTATTTCTCATTATTATGTTTTCCTACAGGTGGCGGTGGCGATAGAAGAAAGACGCTGGTGGTATCCACGTGCAACGCTACAATTAAGAGTTTTGGCACCACCTGACTCGCTAATGTGTTTGATCGGTGCCAGATCTCCGCCGGATACTCGGTCCGATGCTCATCAAAGGTACGCTGTAGAAAAAAATAGAAAACGTTATATAAAATTAATGCACATATAATTTGTTGGTAAGCTATAACCTAATCACTATTAAACTTGTATTTATTGTTATGTTAATTTTCTCAAATTCATATTATTTTGTAAAAATTACACAAACACACACACACACACACATACACACACGTCATACAAACTATCGCATTTACTTATTAATCTTATTCTGATTAAATTAGAATTAAATTACAAATTGAAAAAATAGACATTACAATATCATCCCATTTTAAAATATTAAATGTTTTTAATCGAAATTTACTTAACAGTTACAACGAAAGATTAAATGGAAAATTATATCAATCCATATAAAAGTACAATCATAAAACACTGTAAATAAAACAAAGCATTGGTTTAAAAGTGAGCTGTATTGGTTCTAGATCAATTCAAATGCAGAAACCAAGTAACTAGCGCTGATTAAGTAGTCGAATCACTAAGATAGATTTACTTCCGATACCAACTAGCGTTTTAGTAACGAACTGAAGAAGAGCTTAGCCAATAAATAATCGAGTACTTAAGGGTTAAGTAAATAAGTCTTCAATGATTCAAATCACTTTTTTTTATTTATGTACTAGATTTAATCTATGGTAGGTATTTTTAAATAAAACTATAATTTTTGGATTATTTCGCTCATTTATTTTGATTTTTGGTTCCCGACGTTTCGAATGCTTTACAATCATGGTCACGGTCCAGACTAAGGTTTTAGACGTCTCGCCATATTTAATTATAATACCTACTAATTAAAAATTACAAAATGTTTAGAATTAAAAAAAAATTAAATCATTTTGTAAAATTAACGATAAGTAGGCACTGTCTATAATAAGTATATAACGCCTTTGAGACGTCTAAAGTACAATGGTAGGTCGATAAAAAATAAACATACATACACATTATGTTAAAGCAGCACAAATAAGTATTTAAATATTATCTTCTATCGCTAATATTCGCTAATAAAAGCTACAGCTATATTATATAAAAAATAAATATTAAGCTTATTGAATTAAAGTTAGCTTTTAAGTAAAATGTACCGTAAAGCTACTGTTACCCGTACACTAGTATACTTTTATTACGCACAATAGTCACCTACAATTGAAATCGTCTAACGCTAACCGATTTTCATTGATTTTGTGAACGATTTCAAAACGAAGAAAGTACTCGATATGGTTTTATATTTTTATTTTTATTTATATATTACCTACGCGATGTTATGCCAATTGTAAATTAGTTTTGATGTTTAAAAAATAGGTTATAGCTATAGTAAGCACTAGCGAATCACTCTCGCTTCGCTCGGCTTCGTCCCAACCCTACGATTTAAAGTTACATTTTAAGGTTTAGTATAGATTTTTCAAAGATGAGATATTTCCCCGCAGTAAAAAGTATCCTATATGTGGACCTGGATAGGCTATCTTCATACCTCAAAATCTATCCTTTGGTTTTTTTATCATGCAGTCATAGAGAGACAGACAAAAATTCTAAAAACTATAGATTCGGTCTCTGTATCGATAATAATGTTTTTTTCGATAAGATTTTTTTTTAATTATTTCATGTCACAGATTCGACTCAGATTTTTTTTATAAATATAGATAAAGATATTAAAAATAATTAAATAGTTTACATTTGTAGTTAAAAGTAACTGTTGGAAACCTTTGTTACATTCCATTTTTCGATAAGTATTTTATGTATACTTTAATTCTATTGTAATAAGTTATAGGTACAGATACAAAATAAAGTACAAGATGATAAACAAATTTTAATAAGCGGTTGTATAATTTTGTTACAGTAATAATTATGTCATAATTGTATGATATGTAGTGGTAATGTGCATTTCAAAAAAACTTAAAAAAAAACGACTTCTAGGCACAAAAATGTAAAAAATAACTAAACGGGGGTTTTCATTTAAAATAGATACTCGTACCTAATCAGATATTTTCGAAGTGGGTGCCAGCCGATGCAAAGCAAATCTTAATATATTTCGATGCGTAAAATACATATTTACTTATTAGATAGTCATATCTTAAAATATTGTCGGCTGGCACCGACTTCGAAAATATCTGATTAGGTATCTATTCTAAATGAAAACCTCCGTTTAGTTATTTTTTACATTATTGTGCCTAGAAGTCGGTTTTTTCTTAGTTTTTATTTTTCCATTTTTAGTGTAGACGTAATAAGAAGGTAATTTGTAAGAAGAAAGTTTTTTAATAACATATTCGATTAGACAATTTATTTTTAAAAATAATTTATTGTTGATTTTTTTAAACTGCTTGACCGATTTCGATAAAATTTATATGAGGCCACCTGGAAAGCTCCTAAGCCCCTAAGAAACAAAAAAAAACCAAATTGGTTCAAGCGTCTTCGAGTAATCGGTGAACATACATAAAAAGAAGATTCTGACGAATTGAGAACCTCCACCTTTTTGGAAGTCGGTTAAATAGTCACATAAAATAGAAGGATTACCATATTTTCAGTTCACGAGGCAATGTACGTTACTTTGCTTCATAAATATTTAAATGGATTAAAGCTTTATATTACAAGAAACAAAGATTTATGTATGTATATCTTAGAATTTATTTATGTGGCAGATGCTTATACGAAATATTCCAGAAAATTCTGACATATACATATGTGTATATTAGTTATTATAATATTTTTATCTCTTTGTTTTTATAGCACCTCTTTGGAGTATAAATTGTACGGAACGCAATTTCATACATTTTACTTATAAGCTTGAGAATAATAAGATTATTACCGGCATGCTATATTTTTAATAAAGTTTTTAAAGTGAAAGTTCTTTAAAATTGTTGTGATTTGGAACTCTATGAAAAGGAAATGTGACACTAAAGACAGACCAACACAAATATATAGGACTAGCATTGCCCGCGGCTCCGCCCGCGTTCAGATGACCAAAAAGCAAATTCTTAGGTTTTACATATTAGTATTCTCTTACATTGCAATTTTTGTATTTTTTCTCAGAAATGAGATATTTTTCCGCGGTAAAACGTATCCTTTATGTTGACCCGGATAACCAGTTATCACCATACCAAATTTCATCAAAATTCCTCCAGTGGTTTTCCGTGATGCGGTAACAGACAGACAGACAGACAGACAAAAGTTCTAAAAACTATAGATTCGGCCTTTGTATGGATAATAATGTCTATTTCAATAAGATTTTCCAAAAAAATAATTAATGTACAGATTCGGCTTTGTTAGAATTTTATTATATGTATATTGTATATATTAAGCCGGCGAGAGAATGAGATGGAATACATTGCCATGTTGCCATAGTAACCGTCGTTAATGTCTGATAATTTTTTTTTTATTTTATGTCTGCATTCGGTCTCTTTGATTTATAGGATAAATAGGAAAAGTATAGTGACGCCTAACTCTTTTCCATATATCACCGAATAGTATAGTGAAAGTAAAAGTATTTACCTAATGTGTATAGATTTTGTGCTCCTATAATTGCTTATCCAATTCTATATTATAACGTGCGTCAGTGGATTTAGAAATGAGATATTTTCCGCGGTACAGTAGTTTAGTCACTCTCCACCCTTGATATCATTTCCCTAAAAAAAAGATCAGTCTGACGCTTCCTTTTGATATACAAGGAAGACAAACATATCAACAAATAAAATAGTATTATTTATTTTTTATATTAGTATTACTTATTAATAATTATTATGTGAACACCAAAAAAATGAAAAACTTGCCGCAAAAAATCGTAATTTTTATCTTAAACATATCCACACACATATTGTGCTACTAACGACTCACCCTCGCTCGGGTCGGGTTCGTCCCTAGGTACGTTTTAACGCTTAGTATAGATTTCTCAGAGATGATATATTTTCCCCAGTAAAAAGTTTCTTATATTTGGACCCGATCACGAACCATAATCGTAGCGAATTACATCAAAATCCGTCCAGTGGTTTTCACTTGATGCGTTCCCAGACAGACAGACATACAGACAAAAATTCTAAATACTATATATTCGACCTCTGTATCAGTAAAGATAATTATTTCAATAAGATTTTCCAAAAAATATTTAACGTACAGATGCGACACAGAATTTTATTTGTATGTACCTATAGATTATTGCGCAAAGTATATTATTATTTTGTCGCGGAATACTTTGCAGATGTAAATCTATGATACTAATACATATTAATTGATATGTCTTATTATTTATTGATATAACTTATCGTATGTTATACTCGGCACTTTTGGCGAATGAAGTCTAGACGGAAAAAGTTTAATATTTCGACCGTCAAGGCACTTTTTAAAATTTACTAAGAGCACCTTATGTAACGTCATCGTAAGTACCAGGTGGTCATAAGTGTTAAGGATGTTAAGTAAAAATTCTTGTGCACTATGTACAGGTTTTTATCTGATATGCTTTCCACATGTAAAATATATTTATTATGTTGCTTGATTTTTATGATACCCATAAGGATATTAATATATTTCCATAGGACTTCCTTAAAAATATGCTAAAAATTTCGATACGAAATTTAATAATGTATACAAACACTAGAATATATTCGCATTTTTTTTCACTCACTATTTGACACGTTTGGCTCAGTTTGTAGTATACTTGCTATGCCAGCGGTCGCGGGTTTGAGTCCCGCCGAGGGCATTCATTTATGTGATGAGCACGAATGTTTCTACTTCAGTCATGGGTGTTAATATTTATAATATGTACATATGTATTTAAAGTTATATATGTGTAGTATATCAATTATCTGGTATCCATAATATTTATAATATTATGTACATACGTATTTAAAGTTTTATATGTGTAGTGTATCAACTATCTGGTAACACAAGCCTCGTAGATTACCATGGAATTAAATGGAGCTGTGTGTTAATGTCCCAACATTTTTATTTATTTATTTACTACTGAATTACCTATAAGAAAAGTTGGGTGGAGGGAAATGAACCTGCTTCTTTGCATTTGCTAATTGCCCTTGCTAGTTCTACTCTTGTGCTGTTATTTGTAGGTCACTTTCTGCAAATATTATTATTATTGTGAAAATTACTGAATAGAAGAAAGAGGCATAATTTGGAAAAGAATTAAAATAAAATACAATCGATAGTAATAGCATGTAAGTGAAGAGGATTTCTTTTGGTTTTTTTTTGTGTATTTTAACTCGCCTGTCTACTGAAGTGACAGTTCGATTTATAAAAATCTATTTTTTACGTAAAAGTTAAACAATAAAAAATATATTATATCTCTGTATGTAGTACTGTAGTATCAGATAAATCATTGAAATTCAAACCTCGCATTTGATCTCGATCATTTATCAACTACGAAAACACTTCATGAAAGATAGATTGATAGGTATTTTTCTTGGCACTCTGAGTATTCAATGAAAATATCGAAGTTTTATTATTTACTAGCTACTCACACTCGCTTCATTCGGGTTCGTCCCTAGTGAAAAACAAAAATAAATCTATCCCACGGGAACTGTACATTTTTCGGGGATAAATAGTAATTTATGTGTTATTTCAGACTATAATCTATCTGTGTGTTAAATTTCATCAAGATCCGTTCAGTCATTCTGGCGTGATTGAGTAACAAACATCCATCCATCCAAACTTTCTCATTTACATATAATTACTATGAGCTCACCTTCTCCTCGAGTTTGTCTCTAGATAAAAACAAATCTATCTCACGAGAACCGTATATTTTTCCGGGAAAAAAGTTGCCGATGTGCTATTCCAGACTATAATCTATCTCTGTGCAAAATTTCATCCAGATCCGTTCAGCCGTTCTGACGTTAAAGAGTAACAAACATCTATCCATCTTCACAAACTTTTTTTTACATTTATAATATTAGTATGGATTTATGGGATTTCACTAGTAGCTTAATCGCGCATTTCGCCTCATTCACTCGTACACACATAGCACGCATACACACAAACACACACTGATACACACGCACTTACACGTACGCATGCATATTCTTAAGATATGATTACTACTTATTTTTAAGGCTTTTATATATTTTATTTCATTTTATATTACCTGTCGAAATAACAATATTGCTTCACTCAACATCCTAGAATCTAGATAGCTGGATGTAAGTCTCTCCAGTTTTTATACTAATAATAAACGCTGTTCGAAATTCCTATCTTAACAGCATCAGCTGAGTTACCCTTTGCCATAAGATAGATTAAGATAACTTTGATCTTGGTGTTACTTTATAATATTTTTACGACAGTAAATATTTTTTTTAACTAGAGATTTTAATGCAGAAATAACATTAATAACGTTGATATATCTCTCTGTCTGTCTTCAGAATTAATCACTTTGTTTCAAATCGATGAAAGTCAAAGACACAGATTACACTATGAGGACGGACATAGGTAACTTTCGATTGCCGTGTGTGCTTATCGTACGAACAGATTCACGGGTAAAAATTAATATAAAATTAAAGTAAATGTTTTAATTTAAAATGTGGCTCAAATATTACCTGCTATGGACTTTTACTAGGAATACGTCACGATAGTTAAATTAAAAATATATCATACAACTATATTCTTATATATGGAAAAAAGATTTTATTATTGATTTTATGTTCTTAAGTATACTTTTATTCGTTATTTGCTTAAGAAGTAAAAGTTTATATAATTAAACTAAAATTGAAAGATATTCTAAGAGAAAACTTATTATTAAAAGTAATCTCTTCCAGGCAACTGGTTGGATAAAGGAGAAAATAACGAATTAGTTGTAATAAGGATGTACGTAAGATGAATTATGATGTACGTTAAAATTACTAAGGGAATAATATATTTATCTAGCTATTAGATATACTAATATTAAAATGCGGCTTGTTTGTTTGTTGAAATAAACTTTTCTTCAGGATTACGTTGCAGCAGAAAAAAAAGGTTTTATATTTTTATATAAAAACTGTATATAAAATAGTTTTTATATAAAAACTGGAGATAAAATGATTTTTTAGGCATAATTAATGGGGTTTTAAGTCTCCAAATCTAACTTCACGTTACGTCGTTTAGGGTAGTTATAACTATTACAGATTAACTAATCCACGTAGTTTGAATTAACATTTACACCATTCACTAGCGCTTTAAGCTGCCGTCGATATTATGGGCCTATGGGTCTTAGAAGCAAATTAATTATGTTTAAATAAATAATTAACGCGAGCAAAGTCCCGGGCAAAAGCTGGATGTAAAACTATAGAAATATTTGATAAATATCTTTTGTCTCCCACTAGCGCTGATCATGAAGACCAGCCAGGACCAGAGTTCGTATCAGCAGGTGTTTCGCTGTTCGTGGGGGGTGGAGCTTGCGGTGGCGGCGTTTTATACAGACAGAGAACAGCGTCCGTACCACGAGCCCCAGCACATCTCGTACCGCCTGCGACCCATGACAGATTGTGGATGTGGAAATGTTTTAATTATACGTAAGTAGTGAATAATTTATTAAATAATATCTAATTACATATTATGTTGACACCCATGTCTACCTCGTATAGATAAATGGTGTTGCTTGTACATTTACTTCTTGCGATAGATCTAAAAAATACTCACATTCATTCCACTCGTACTGGAAGAATCGCAAAATAATCAAATGTACATATGTACATATGCTATGTAGCAGTACGTTTAGTATCTAACATAAACTTTTATTTAATTACTTTTTATTCATATAGATAATATGAAATGTAGGTATTGCTTGCATGTGGTATTAAAAAATTAAATTTTAATAATAAAAAAAACCGACTTCGTTAAAAACTTGAGATGGAAAAAAGTTCACGTAGGAAATACGCAGTCATACATAAATGTAAGACTTGCAGAAATCATAAACTAAATATACAAAGATAAAACAAACAATGTATAATAATATTTAAAACGCAAAATATTTTATCGTGTTAACCTGGTTGAACGCGCTTATTTCTACAATTTCAGTTGGGTTCGAAAAAACCTTTTTGGATTTTATAATCTACGACCATTAAAGACGTATAAATTATACCTATATAAATAAACTTAACGAACAGAGTCGTGAGCAAAAGCTATATAAGACCATAAATCTATTTTTCTTACTTATTATACTTGCAACGTTTCCTTCGAAACGAAAAAAACTTAGAGCCGACCAAAAATATAAAAAAAAACATTTGCCGTTTTTAATAGCTTTAACATTAACTAATATTATAAAATGTCATTTTTTTGTCAAGCACCTTCTTACATTTTAAACAGTAAATTAAATAGCAGCCTGAATAATAAATAAGTCAGAATTAACTCCCATAAATCTCCAACCTGTCGACTCATCTGGTCGTAAGTTATTCGTATTGAATGACAAACTGCCCGTCGGACGATCAGGAATGTTTTCATTGAAGCAAATGAAAAAGCTACGTGACGTTTTGATGAAATTATGGTCTACGAGCTTTTACTCGCTACTCGAAATTCCGATACATCCGCTTTGCTATATCCGGTCGATAAGCTCGTTTAAAAATTATATTATCGAAGCGACTTACCCTCGCCTTGCTCGATTGCGTCCCTTTGTGCCTATCACTATAAGAAGGTAGTATATGTCATAGTCTTTAATATATGAATTGAATTCCATTCAAATATGTCGTGCCGTTACAGCGTGAAAGAGTAACAAATATACACTATACTCACATAATATACAAACTTTTCCATTTATTTATAGTTCGATAAACTAGCGACTAGCTCGGGTTTGACTCAGTATGGTAAAAGAAATGAGAGTACACGTACTACTTAATTTTATATAAAATAAATAGCAAATTTCTGCTTTTTTTTATCCAGTAGATTCAGGGGATTATAACCGAAAAACAAATCTATCCCATGGAAATCGTACATTTTTCCGGGATAAAAAGTAGCCTATGTGCTCTTTTCATGTATGAGCTATATTATTGTAACGTTTTATCAAAATCCATTCAGTAGTTTTTACTTGAAAGAGTAACAAACATCCATAAATCTATACATCCAGACAGCCAGACATCCTCACAAACTTTCGCATTTATAATAATAGTAGAAAGTACGATAAGAATTCAATTTTTTCATCGAATACATCAAATCATATTTTCGTAACAATGATACAATCTCCATCTTAGCGCTGTTAATTTATGTATTTTATTTCATTATTACAAAAACAAGGCCCATTTATTACCTTACACTCGAATCAGCGAAATAATCGAACGAAAAACATTTTCAATATTGCGTTCATTATTCGGTCATGTCAGTTAAAGCTATCAAATTGGTTTGCGGATATTGTTTTTCGATAAAATCCTTTCATTGTTCAGTTTAATTATCATACAACTGGTTTGGCTTGTAGCGTTCATGTACCAAATTATCGAGATATCATGTTCAGTGCTCGTGATCCTGTGTAACTAATGCTGTTATCTGAGTAGAATGAGATTTTCTGAACAAGCATTAGGAGATGTCAAAGCATACTATAGAGCTATTGACCGAACTGTACCTAAAATAGTAAAAAATTATACTTTCCAATTTTTTAAATAATTTTAATAGATAATTCTTCAATTAGATCTAAATTAAAAAAAAAATACAGAATATCGTTTTGATTACTATAGTTTTATAGCACAGTATACTTCCATTAATATACATATGTATAAAACCATTATTTTCTGTAATTTATATTTTTTCATTTTTTTATATTTTTATAATATAACCCTATAAGTTTTCTTAAAAACTTTAATTAAAATATCTCTTTAATTAAATTTAAAAATGCTCAAAAAATAATATAAAACCATTTATTGCAGAACTCAGCTATCAACAGACGGAGTAACAATCGCGGCTCCATCAGAGGCTGGTCGCTGGTCTCTATGGGCCTTATCACTATCGAATCGTGGACTTAGATTCTCTGCACCTCGAACGATTAATGTCTTCCGACCGATTCAATTAGACTTCGCTCTCCCTCCAGCCTTGAAAGTTGGCGAAACTGTTGAACTGGACGTAAAAATCACTAATAACATCAATAATTGTATGGATGTAAGTATATTCGAATAAAATTATCTTTTCGGTTTCTTTTTTTTTGTATTATTTCTGTATAATTGTTTGGGTAAATATCTGTTCGGATCCACAAAAAAAATCCTCGACAAAAACCGAAAAGATTTAATACTAAAGTTATATTACGCTTACAAAAACAAATTTAAAAAATATACAAAAAAAAAGAAAGATATTAGTAATACAAAATCTTATTTTATTTCTCTATGAACTTTGGATTAAGTCCCTCCAATATTGATCCTAAATCAATAGGCTTCCAGCATTGACTTAAAACGTCTTCGTCATATATAACTAACTAGCATCGCCCGCGGCTCCACCCGCGTTCAGATGACCAAAAACCAAATTCTTAGGTTTTACATATTAGTATACTCTTACATTGCAGTTTTTGTATTTTATTTTCAGAAATGAGACATTTTCCCGCGGTAAAAAGTATCCTATTTGTTGGCCTGGATAACCATTTTTCTGTGATGCGGTAACAGATAGACAGACAGACAAAAATTCTAAAAACTATAGATTCGGCCTCTGTATCGATAATAATGTTTATATCAATAAGATTTTCCAAAAAAATTTAATGTACAGATTCGGCTTAGTTACAATTTTATAACATGTATAGAAGAGCATAGCTAAAACAACAAAATAAATTATATTTGTTCAGGACCCTCTCTTATAAACGTTATCACATATTATTTGCTTTACGTGAAATTGTATCTATACAAATTAATTCCTTGTTCGCTCCTGTAAGTAAATATTTAATATATTTTAGACCTTAATAACATACAATAAAATCTATTTTCATTTCAAACTTATTCACTCAGCCTAAGAATATCTGTTATTCGTATTTCTCAACCAACATAGGTATATTTGCAAAGGTAAATTAGTTTAGAGATGTACAAACCAATTAGTATGTGAAGGTGTTGGATTATCTGATGCATGGTGTTAAATTTAATCTCATGGAATCTCACTATATACATATTATATTTATGTAAATTACAAACAATACCAGTGTGACTGGCTTCCGGAATAAATCACGTACTACAAACGAAATTAATCTCAATTTGGCGTATTATTTCTACGTAATTATGAGTTAGAATATTCAGCTAACTTCAAAAAGTAGGTTCAACGCAATAATTAATGTCCCTTTATAAGATAAATATTTTGTAGGCAATGTTTTTAAGTCATTAATTTTTTATAACCGTATTATCATGTATTAGAAACTCTAAACTATATACAGTATAATATGTACCTATATCTCACCTAATAATAAATAATTAATATTTGTAATTATCTACTATACGTATAGCATTAAAATTCATTTGTTTTATTTAATATTGGTACCATGAACGAATTAGAGACTGGACCTGACAGAAAATACAAATGTATGAAAACTAGTTCAACCAAATGATGCATAACGCACACAAAGATTTTATTACATTATTATAAACACTGATACACAATACAATATTTCTAGTGCTTGAACGTAATCGATAAAATACATATATCGATGAACCAATGAATGACATTTTAGACATTGGTTAGCATAGTCATCATATTTTACATCTTTTAATTTATTCTTCTTCTTTTAATTTTAATAAATTAAAATAAATGAATTACAGAGGCAATTATAATGTGTCAAATAATAATTATTTTTTAATTTGATTTATATAATACGATGGTATTGATGGCAACATTCTGTTGGCCTATAATAATGTTAATGAACAAATGAATATCGGGTATATATTCCATTAATATATAATAAATATTGTAAAGATTAAAAACAATATTAAGCTAATTTAATTAAATAAAGTGATTTTGTTGATTCTGTTATTGAACTATTTTAATTGGCAATTGATTGTCTCGGGTAGTTATAAAAATGTGACACTGTCCTACTATTGCTCAGTTCTTAATAAACATTTGTGAAATTAGGAAAAAGAAAAAGAGATTGCAAATTAAAGTGAGTGTTGGATCGTGAAAGTAAAATAATTAGTGCAAGTGGTAAAGTGTTTTATTACAAATCGCCAACCCAGAAGTTTAGTGCTAAAACATTATTGTTTGATTTTGTGTAATTTATGTGTTGAAATAAAATGATCGTTATTATTATTACAATGGAATAATATTCCAAAGTATATAAATTATAATTTTTGCATTTATATTTTTATTTGATTTAGAAAATATTTTTACAAATTTATTGTCATCAGATTGTAAGATACTGTGGTAAAAGTATTTTATGTTATTGTACTGTGCAAATAACACAATTCGTTTAGTAATTTCGTCAAATATCGATATATTTTTCGACATTGTCAAGCACTAGTCGATGTCAAATGGACTCACTCGACAGTTTAGTCATTTGCTTTGAATGGTATAATCCAGGGATTTTATGATGGTTGTCAGATGTCAACAATACATAGAAATATCGACTATATTTAACATAGTTGGATAATATGACATTTTATTTTACATTTAATTAAATTGTGTGATAAATAACAATAAATGTAATAAAATAATGTATTTATAAGTGAAAAGAAATACTGCTGCTTCCGCCGTTATAGTTTTTACATCATGTAACAGAACATTTAGTCATTTTTGGGAGATGTTTTGTTGACAAATAAGTGCTTGAGACTGACGCAAAAAACAAACGACCAAGCCTAAAATCTCCTGGTTACTGAGAAGACCGATAAAGGTACGTCCGCTTATATGTCTAGTCCAGTGGTTAATTCGTTCATGATTGGTACATTTTAAATATTATGTACACTTATAGTTTGACTACAACTCTACCTAGCAGTTAGTAAAAAATGCCTCAGTCCGAAGAAATTTTTAAAAGAAACTCGGTGGCTTGTTCTTGTTCTCTCGCTCGTTCTTTTTTTTACACTAATATTATAAATACGACACTTTGTGTGTTAATGTTTTTTCTTCCTCATTATATGTAGAGCTCAGTCAATTTGAGTGGAATTCAGAATAAAATCTCTTATCTTGGATTAACAGACAGACCTTTTTCGATGTGCCTACTATGAGACCGAAAGTAATAAACTTCTCAGAGATGAGATATTTTCTCGCAGTAAAAAGTATCCTCTATGTTGACCCAGATAACCAGCTATCATCATACCAAATTTCATCATAATCTGTCTAGTGGTTTTTTAGTGATACGGTCACAGACAGACACACAGACAAAAATTCTAAAAACTATAGATTCGGCCTCTGTATCGAAAAATAAATATTTCAATAAGATTTTCCAAAAAATATTTAATGTACAGATTCGACTCAGAATTTTATTATATGTATAGATTATGTTACCTATAACGCACCTCTGTTCCGTCATGGATAGCAAAGGACTTTTAGTAGCGCACGTGCGTTATCGATATGTTTGCGATCGACGTCGCTCATCGAATCCCTATTGGGGATTCCGAGTAATCTACGTTACTAAAGTATATGAGGAACTCTCTTTACATGTGAATACGATACATGAATTATGTGGTTGATATTAAGCTGCTTATTTTAGTTTATCGAGGGTGTTTCTTATGTACCTATTATTTAGTGGGAATGGTCTTGTATTTTTATTAAATTTATTTCGAATTGCATTTCCAACTCTATTCTTTCAATCGATTTAAAAAAAAAGAAAACTTAAATCTTTCGATTCATTAAATAGCTTCAGCCAAAGTTTCTCAACAACTTTAAACAGTTCCTAGCATCTAATTAGGTAAAATACAAAAGCTAAAGTCCATTGTAGATGACAAAACGTATACGAACGATGAAAGTTTTAATTTTGCGAAACAAGAGAGCGACTCGTAATCAAATGGACTTGCGAACTAGTTTGCATTGTCCCACTTCAAATGACTCCTGGGAGTGAATTTCAACAGCTTTAACGAACGCCGTACTAACGTCTGCTTCAAAATTTGCTCAGGTATCTGTGCTGTCATTCGATAAAATATGATAGCCGCACTAAATAAAATATTATATTGTGTGGATAAATATGAAGAAATGGAAACTATTATATTGTGATAAATGCAAAAGTTTTGTGTATATGTGTGTGTGTGTGTCTGCCTGTGTGCGTGCCTATACGCCTACATAGAGTACTGTTAGGCACCTAGTAGCTAGTATAATGTTATGTTAGATTTTGCAATTGTAGTTTATTAGATTTAAAAAATAAATAAAAGGAAATTTTTAAAAAGCCGCAATAAATTAGATATACTCCGCGACCCTTTCATGTGGTGCTGGTAATCTTCATGTTTATCCAAGATGAACGCTATTTCCGTTCCAAAATCCACTCAAATCCGTTGAATCGATGGAGTTGAAGAAGTAACAGTAAATAGACACAATCTTTGGAATTTTAATATAGCTTTTGATATATAAATAATTTATATGTAGAACAGTAAATACGTGTATAAGTGTAATATCACCAGTTCTGCTCAGGTCTGAGGCTTCATGTTTCCGAACTGGTAGTAGATTCATGACGTTCAGTAAAACATTGTAATACTTTAATGCTGAGTAAAATATTTTAAATTTAAATTTGAAAAATTGATCTGAGCATAAAAACTAATGTTATTTTATTAATCTCAATAGTTTATGGTTATTATTTTTTTACCATAATACATTAAAAAATAATAATTATAATAAAAAAGGTAATTTCTTTAAGCTTGAATAGTTAAGAAATGCATAAAATACAGACGTCCACAGTTTTTTTTTGCGTAAGGAACCTTTGCAGACCTATACATAATAACCCACCAGAGTTTCATCACAATCAGATCAATGGTTTAGGAACGCATAGACGACAAACACACGAGCATTCATTTTTATTTATTAAAATATATTAAATAATATTTTCCTAGACCTACCACTTATCCCACGTTTGTTATATCTCCTTGTCGCATTCCAATAATATAGTACTTTACCGAACGATACTCAAGAGACACCTACTTTAGCATCGCGGGGGTTATAAGATCAAGTTATATTATCTTTAGACACGTTGAGTTTAGAAACATTATCACAGCTGTCTTACTATTTATTGTATCAAAGTTATCTGACGCTAGTAAGTTTTCAATTTAATTTTCTAACATGTTTAAAAGAAGAAGTAATTTATCTACAAATACAAATGTGATGGCACGTTTGGCTCAGTTTGTAGTGACCATACTTGCTGTGCCAGCGGTCGCGGGTTCGAGTCCCGCTGGGGACATTCATTTGTGTAATGAGCACGAATGTTTATACTCCAGTAATGAGTGTTTACTGTTTATATCTATAATATGTATGTATTTAAAGTTATATTTGTGTAGTGTATCAACTATCTGGTATCATCATTTTCTCTACAGTTATTAATTAATGTTGAAAAAAACTTGTTGCTTTCTTAACATATATTTGAAAAACCTCATTATTTCAAATCCATAAAGCATTATTATACATATACCACAATTTATTCTAGGTAACAGCTCTACTAGCTCTCAGCGCGGGAGCGGCGTTCGCTAGTACAGGAGCACTTTACGTAACCGAACGCTTGAGGCTTGGCCCTCGAGGCGGTACACAGTTGGTTGTTCGAGTTGCTGTTAATACTCCTGGAAGAAAAAATATTACCGGTATGTATGTATGTATGTATGTTATATATATTATGGAGTCCGCTAAAATAAATGTGTAAGTCAAAAATAGTAGCGTGATTTGCTGTTTATGGTACTATTCTCGATTTTGTTATACATATCATTTACTTTCTATAAAGAATAAGGGAAATTTTATATTGGTATTATAAGTTAATATACAATTTTTGGCAATAAATGATTAAATAATAATATTATATTATATTCTAGAGAGAAAGAGCATGATGTTACTTTTTTTTACCTTTTTTTCTTTAATAATATTTTTTTACTATGGCGCAGTATTCAAACTGTCATTTGTATACTATTTTAAGACATTGTTATTTGGCTTCATATTTAGTTGACACTATGTATATATTATGTGTTAGTCTCAAGTTGTAAATTAGATTTTAGATATTGTAAAAAATATTAGAATTTTATACATGTGTATATAATATTATGTATATATGTTTGTTACTCCTTTATGCATAAACCCTTAACGGATTTGGATAAAATTAATTACCTAGATAGACTATGGCATAGAGTAATACATAGGCTGTTAGGTACCTAAGCACATAATATGCCGACGAAATCGCCAGTATATAGTAAATGTTCGTATTTGCTAGTATTAGTAACTAAGTAAAATATCTATTTCTTGGTGAAATATTGATGAAAGGACTTCAGAACTTTATTTTTATATTTAACTAGCGCCTCGCCCTTACTCCGCTCGGGTTCGTTCCTGGGGTGGGGTCTGGGAGGACCACCCTTATCCTTATCACTTAGGGGTATGGAAAATAGATAGTAGCCGATTCTCAGACCTACTGAATACGCATATAAAATTTGGTAAAAATCGGTAAAGCCGTTTCGGAGGAGTACGGTAACTAACATTGTGACATGGAAATTTTATATATTAGATTTTCGATTTACAAATCTTTCCGAGTTTTTTTAAGAGCTAAAAATATATGTGACTCTGTAAACAGGTGGCATTACATTCACTTGTTAGGAACTGAGTGAAAACACAAGCGCGTGCGAAACCGTAAGAAAAAGCTTAAAATTATTTTATGCTAAACTTAGTCTTGTATCGATCTCTTTAAACACCTTGAAAAACGGTTTATAATTTCAGTAAACATTTCGTTACATACGCGTAATTAATTTTCAATACAATACTCTATATTCAAAGTTACAGCGTGAATCTACCGTGTAAATGTTGGGTTGTTTTCGATCAATAAACGTACACGATATTGATGAAGCCGAAATGTATCTTAAAATAAATCACATAATATATATTGCGCATCTTTTCTTAAAATTTATAATTTAATTTATAATATACTCGTAAAAATACCTTTATAACTTCATTATATGAATATATGATTCATATAATGAAGTTATAAAGGTATTTTTAATTAATTAATTATTTTTTATATAATACTTTCTTATATTTACGCGAATACTTGACATTTTAAATAAAACTATCTTTTCGGATTTTTTCGCGAATTTATTTTGATTTTTTTACGGGAGAGACTGATGTGTTAGATGTTTCTAAGGTATTATTTAGTTGTTAAAGACAGCCTACCCACAAATAACAAAATGAATTCAAAAAAAAAATATTGAAAAATAGCACCAAAGTACCTTACAATATTTTTTAACTTTTTACTTTAGTTATATAATATAATGAGTATATTTTAATGTAAAACCTTCTTTTGTATAAAAGAAAACGAAATCTCGACGAAATTAAGTAATACGACTATAATCCTCATTTTGAAAAAGCCCCTTAACATAAAATAATACCAAAACAAAGCAAAAATTTATTCGAGTTCTCCACCCAAGTAATCTTATAAGTAAATTTTTTTAATGAAGTTCGCGATACGAATTCTTAACGTCTGTTCATATCTTAATAATTAAAGCAAACGTCAAACTTTTTGCTTTGCGAATACTCATATTTCTATAGAACTTTGAGATTTCGAAGTAATTGTAAATATAGCCTGTATTCACAATTACAAACTAAATATTTGTTTTATATATGATACATTATACGTGATACTCCTTTGTCGTGTTCTGAAAACGTCTTCTTGTGAAAACGATTTGTGCAAATTCCTTCGCTTACTCTAAGCGATACAATGTTTGTTCTATGTAGAACTATCAACGGTTCATTTATCTGTGTCTTGGATTAATTATCTTTTTATTTTGCTTATTTATTACTAATAATTGTACTGTTCAGTGTAGATTTGATTCAATATCTTATGAGGAGTTACTTTTGGATGACATTAAGTATCTTAGGTACAATATTAAGTAGCTTTTTCTAATAGACTACTCCATATGTATATATAATAAAATCTATAAGTACATATAATAAAAGTGCACTGACCGCTGTCTGTACAAGGAAGATATTTGAGAAAAACTATTATTGGGGGGTCTTTATTACCGTAATAAAACCCAAAACAATATATTTTATAATTTTTGTCTGTTTGTGCGTTTGTGCGCGCTTATGTCAGAAACGGCTTAACCGCGCTTTTACCGATTTTGTCGCTCACCGGCACATGAACTATATCTAAGAGAAAAACATCCCGATCCGCTTCTTAACTACATGTGTACGTGAATGATGAACGAACTGACACTTTATTATGTTAAATGAGAATATCTCATACATGTACCTACATTCTATTCTATTTGGAAGAATACAAAACAACATTAATAACAGGACTATACTCTTGAACGTAATACATACCTTTAGATGTAGTCCAAATGAAGAAATTATATCAATTACATTTTATCCATCAGCGTATGTCAGATAAATATTATAAATCATTACAGCGAATAGGCAGTGGTAGCCCAGTGATAGCGCGTTCGCTTAGGCTAAGCGGGTTTAAGTCCGGGGTCTCGCACCTCTGATATTCTCATGTGCGAATCATTTTAAACATGATTGCCACTACGGTGAAGGAAACTATCATGAAGATGTTTGCCTGAGAGAGCAAATGGAAAGACGTGTGAAGTCCGCCAACCTGCACTTGGCCAGCGTGGTGGACTATGACCTGATCCCCCTCGCACTAAAGGAGGCCCGTGCGCCCACTTTAAAAAAAAGCTGCCAATATTCTCCGTCTTCACAACGATAATAGTTATTAACAATAACAATGTTATAAAATAAAATGTCGTACAAATCCTCGCTTCATACGTGCTTGTGAACAAAACCCGTTCCCTAATCACACTTTATATAGCTTACATGTAATATAATTTATTATTAGTTTTCTCAAAGAATATTTTCACTGAAATACAAAAGCAAAGCTGAAGAAAATCTTGTTCCACAACAACACGCCCGCAAAGGATTTTGCTCTTTATTGCATAAACTTTTTGTAACTTATGTGAAGCAATTTTCTCATATATTTGTGTTAGCCGAATGTACAGGAGCCAAGAGCGAGTTTGCCTTGTAAACACCTCGATGTCATTTTGCTAGCTCATTGTAAAGAATGTTACAATGTGTATTTGAAAGTACACCAGATAGTATCTTGCAAACTCTATTAAATGGTATTCTTTTAATATCAATGACCTTAGAAAGAAGAAAAACGGAAAATATTTAAATTCTTCAAAAATTAAAAAGTTCAAAATCACTATAAGCAATAATACCATACTCAAGGCTGGTATTTTGTCTTGAGATTTTTATGATACCGTTACGTTCTGTGAGTTCTGGGATAGGAAATTAAAGTACGTCTTCTGCAATATATTATAGATGTTTTATTACTTTGCGTTCTTAACAGTCACTTATGGCGGTTCTCAAACACAAACAGTACATACACAGTGCTGGCTTAATTTAGTCTCTGAATACTATTTTTCACCACTAGATACACTTTCACTACGACTTTGCTCCACTTTTCTTCACTTTTATATTTTTTCGTATTTCTTATCTTAACTTCAATTTAACTGAACTCTCAATACACAGCTGGTCTTTTTATATGCATAAAAAAAAGAATATTTAATTATTTGAAAATTCGAAATTTTTCTATTAATTACAATTCCTTTCTGGAAAATGTCTTTTTCCTCTCTTACATACGGCAATTTACGATTAACTGTTCTTGTCTGTTAATTATCATGGCAATGGCTTAGGATATATAAAGTCTGCTTCAGATATGCCTTTTTAATTATTATTTTTTAATTTACACCAAAAACTAATCGAATTAGCGACTTCTTCTTTTGATGTCGGTCATAAACATCCACTTAGCAGATTATTTCTTAAACTGTTTACGCTTTGCTACAGTTTATTGCTCCACTAAAGATATTAAATGCATATAAATATTATATTAGCATAGCCTTATCCATTATGCATTCGCAATCATATTCGAAAATTAGGTCAGTGAGTCGTAACAATGCAAAATTTAGTACTCACCAAAAGCCTAATAATAACCTACTTTAGCCAGAGTTGCAACTAATGAAACCCTTTGATACATTGTTCATATAACAGTAAACAAGACATTTTACTAATCCCATATGAATATATTATTTCAAATGATTAGCCTGTTTGTCAGTGTGGGCTTTTAGCATCTTTAGTACTGAATCAATCGTGTTAAATCAAAACGCATACCTCATTAGTATGGAGAAGACAGTATGGAGTATGGAGAAGCCTGTGAAAATTTTTAGACAAAAATGTTCACAGCTTTACTTTGGATATCAGGCTTTTTTCAACGATTTAATCCACGAGTTTATGTATGAAAACTGTATAAAAAGTAACAAAATTCAACGTTACTGAAAATCCCACGAGTTAAGGGCAGAGTTAATACAAGCGCACTCTTTATTCCTTTCTTTCCTAAAGTCAAGTAGGACGAGTGACGACAGTGATTCAATATGACTAATGAGAAATCAATCGCAGGACCGACGATTACGGACTATAAGGCACATGTTGCAGTACAAACTTCCCAACTCAGGGCTGTTTCTGGGATTTCTTGACAAAAAACTAATAGCAATACTTGATCCAACCTGGGTATTGAATCCAGAACTTACAAGTCTGCAGTCGTATTTGCTAGCCACTAAAATAACGAGGAAGTTGATATAATAATAATAATAATAACTTTCAGTAATGTATTATCTAAATTATGTAACTAAACCATCCGAATTAACATTTATATCGAACATGTCAGCACAATCACGTTTAATGACGTCATATCGTGTATTATGCAAATGACAGAAGCTCTCCAAATCTGAAAGTTCTTGTACATAATATTTGTGTATTTTGATTTATGTAATTGTATGTTTAGAGTTTATGATTTGTAGATGACTAGCGCTCCGCCCCAATTTTGCATGGACAATAAAAAAATACTATGTCACATGATATTGTATTCAGCACTTTTTAATGTCCCACTGGTGGGCAAGGGCATTTAATACGAGGGTAAACAGGCCACAGACCACCGAGCTGGCCAAGTACTAGTTGGCAACTTCACATGTCTTTCGAAAATTTATTAAGTTCTCTCAAACATGCAACTTTTCTCACTATGTTTTCCTACACCGTAAGAGAAGTGGTAATCATGTTGGAAATGATTCGCACTTAAAAATATTAGAGGTGCAGGACCCGGGATTTGAACCCACTTCACTCGGCTTTCCATGTGAGCGCGTTACAATTGGCCAACCACTACCTTAGGCTACACTGTTTATATAGATACTTTAAAACTTAAACATAAATAGAGTTTAAAACGTAGAGCAAATCTTTGCGAATCTATGTTTCACAAACTGGGGTACATGGCAATAAACCCACTGAAATTCCATTACGTTAGTAACTCTGTCGTGTTGCGGTATTCTTAATGTCTATGTCATGGTGGAAGTTGCGAGAGTTAGCGACGATTATTTATAACTTGGTGAGTACTGCGGTTCGATTTGCATAAGGCACTTTACTATAGCAATTCTCGTATAACCAAAATTGATTTTTGAGATATTATGACTTCTTACTAGTATAGTATATATAGAATATAAATATATATATATATATATATATATATATATATATATATATATGTGTATATATATATATAAGCTAGGTAAAGGTTGTTTTCAAACTGTCTTGATCGTATGCCATAAATAGAATACGTAGTCTTGGATCTAATTTTCGAATGGGAAAATATGTAAGTACAGATATATTTTATCGGTTTCAAAAGTATGTATTATTAGGATTGTGCCCTTATTCGCACATGGTGTAAAGGCGATTATATATGACAATTTCTTATGCCACTTTATTTTTTTTATATGTTACTGTTCTTAAATCATTCGCAAGATGTGCATGATTTGATTCCGTTTCGACGTGAAAGAAGCACAAACAAACAAACACACTTTCACATTTATAATATTAGTATGGATAAGATGGTGCAAAATTGTTATGTTCGATTTTTGAAATAGGCATGCTATAGATTCATAATTAACATTTACCCGTTAATTTCTACTTATATTTAGCCTGTATAGTGAAATATATATTGAAAAAACGCTTAAAGCTCACATTAAAAGTATGAAAATGGGGCACAATGTTACATGACACAAAATAGAATATAGCAAAGAATAAAACGCTTTACGTTCGTCGTGACTAAAATGACTCACGTCATAATGATTGAGGGCTCATTCTGTAACAAATTTTACGTATCAATACTTTACTATACGTATTCGTGCTCGTTTTGTCGAGCTTTTGATTCTGTTTTGATAGAGATTGATGTGCTTTTATGACCCATATAAACAGTACTTTTGTAGCAATTGCCATTGATGTATTTCAATATATGAAACGTAGATAAATTTTATGTGCGGTTAACTATTTTCGTTATATATTTTTTGTATTTAGTATTAATTTTTATGGTATTAAGTAGTAGTATTTAGTTAGATTTACATAATATGGAAAAACTTATTATGTATATTGTATTATATTGACGACACGTTTGGCTCAGTTTGTAATGACCCTACTTGCTGTGCCAGCGGTCGCGGGTTTGAGTCCCGCTGGAGGCATTCATCTGTTTGATGAGCACGAATGTTTGTACTCCAGTCATGGGTGTTTATATTTATGTGTATGTATTTCAAGTTATTATTATGTGTAGTGTATCAACTATCTGGTGTCTAAACACATGCCTCGTAGCTTACAATGGAACTAGATGGTGCTGTGTGTTAATGTCACAACATATTTATATTTAATTCAGATTAGAGCTATTATATGTCTATGTCTAAAACGAAAACAAATAAAATTCACTGCGCAATTGACGACCAACGACCAAATCCATAATGACATATTCATTACCGTGCTCCTAACTAGGTGACTGCAACTATAATTTAAATTGTTGGTCGCGACGGGACGGACGGGACGCGACATGCTCGACTTTAATAATAAAAAAAAAATATATCTTTACCCTTAACGACTGAAAAAAGCCTAATATTATTTTAACTATCGTGTAAAAAATCATAAACTTCGAAAAACATTACCTTCTTTCTGTTCAAATTGGATAACAAATCGGACCTCTGAGTTACCCGATATAAAATAAAGAAAACAAACCACAATCAAATAACAATATTATTTTGTTTATTCTTTCAGTTGAAGTGACCGGTTACAGCGCGGATAACTGCTCAGTATCTTACACCTCATTTAACAATGAGACGTTAGTTGGTTCAGTGATTCGCTCCGCAAGTGTGTTGGTTCTTCCTGAAGGTCTTCACAGAAGCGATACTCAAAGTGCTTACTTTTGTGCGAACGGTTGGTATTTATGTTTATTTTATCTTTATAAGCTAAAATTGCAGTGCAATAGTGGACTTTGTTGAACATAACCCAGTTATGCAAAAAACAGCTATGTGCGTAAAAGTACCAACAGAATTATAAGCATTTTTCTGTCGATAGTTGCACTTAGGTTATGTTTTGTTTTTCTAGTTATTTTAAAATTGAACAATATTTATATAAGTTTTGTTTATTTTTTATAATTGTTTTATTTTTTATGGCACATGGCTGTTTTTGCATAACTGGGTCCGATTATTACATTATTTATTAAAAAAATATATCTATCTGTTATTTGATTAAATATTAGATAAACGCACTACTCAGTCGGTGGGAGCTCGTTACATAAATGTTCTGTGCATATTTACGTATAATAACACTATGTACGTATTCATTTTGTATATATTTTAAGTAAAAACCTCTACTTATTTACGTTTCTGACATTCATAAATACGTAAACTAAATAAGAATACCGTATCAAAATTAATCTATTAAGCAATTTGAACATTGTATTTACTTTAAAAAAGTTACATATATTTTCTATGACTTTTTCAGAACATCTAGCAGTATCCTCTCGTGGTTCATGGGAATGGCAATGGGTCGCCGCGCCAAGAAACAGGGCCGGTCTAGTACTGGAATTGAAAGCTCAAGGCGCTGCTCACGTCGCTTTATCGACGATACGAGAACCCTCAGATGATATGTATCGAGTTGTTTTTGAGAAGAGTCGAGTTTGGATTGCTAAAGGAAAACATGGTGAGTGTTAGCTTGAAAAAAAAATTGGGAACAGCTATGTAGATATTGCTTTATTTTAAGAAAAATCATACAAACGTTTAGTGATAATTGCGAAGTAATTTGTGCTTAACTGGCACGCTTTGAAGCCATTAACAAGAAATTTGAATTGAATTGAACAAGCAAACTTCAAGCCATTTGTACACTCGTAAGTCTTGCTATTTTGTGACATAAAATAACAACTATAATGATAACCTAATGGGTTGATCTAGTTAGAGCTCCTGTCTCCCACTTATATATACTAACTATTTATTTTAATGTAAAATACTATTTTATTGTTTATTCCTTTCACATAGAAAAAATAAATAAAAAGATAATTGTATTGAGCCCTTTTTAACGTCCAACTGCTGGGAGTGGACCTCCCTTCAATACGACGGGGATTAGGCCATAGTCCACCACGCAGGCCAAGAACGGGTTGGCGGACTATAAAATAATTATGTACAATAAATTATTAAGCAAAATAATTATGAACAATAAATTCCACAAGGTTACGACGTGCACCTAGCAAGTGCAGAGCAAACCGAACCAACAACGGAATGCCTAGAGTGGTGCGCGTGGTGGGTGTGGTGGGAGGGCGGGCGGCTGTCGGTGGGGCGCGGCGCGGCGCCGGCCGAGCGCCGCCTGCTCGTGTGGCCGCTGGCGGGCGATATGCGGATAAAGTACGTCGGGTTTAGCGCTTTATGGGGAGATGAAGCTGATTTTAGGTGAGTTCTGGTTTGGTTTTGTTTATATAATGATTATAGTCTGCCCGTGATCACGTCGGGAAAAAGGTAGACATATAGCCAGTAACGAATTCATGCAGTGTAATTATTATATAATTATGGAACGCGAAAATTTAGTAAAATATATTGGTTTTGTGTATCTGTTAGAGCTAATAGATGTAAATATGGGGATGGTTATAGTGGTGAGTAATGTAGGAGTATTTGGGAGCTGGGTGGATGTATAAGGATGTACGTCGGGTTTAGATTTTTGTGAGGTGATGTGGCGAATTTTACGTGAGTGCTTGGGTATAGTTTTTGTATGTGACTGCGTGTGTTTGTGTGTGTGTAGTGTGTAAGTAAATATAGACAGATCACGGTGGCGTGCATGGTAGGAGTATTGGGAATCGGGAGATTATATGGCAATAAAGTCTGTTAGAGGCGAGAAGGGAAGGTCATATTTAAAATTAATTGATTTTTTTCGCCTAAAAAGGACTTATCTATTAAAATACAGCTTGCAGATTGTCATAGCTGCTAATATTTGGATCTGAGATCTCGCATACATTGTTATATAAAATAACCTACACAGGGTCATATATGACAATGTATGCGAGTATCGGATCTTGGATATTACTTTTGACATTCTCCTGATTTTCCGTTTCAATATAAAAGTAATTGTAATCAATAGTACTATTGTAATACTAAATTATTAAATACAATAATTTATCATCTCATTCTAATATTTTAACAAAGCTTATCATTTATTATGAAAACACCAATCCCATGCCAGGATATGGAACTTCAACGAAGAAGCTGGATTCTCTCAAGTCTTGGAACTCGGTCTCCCACATGGCGTAGTTCCAGGATCTGCATCAGGGAACCTCCTCATATCTGGTGGTCTACATCTGCCGTTATACAACTTCCAAAATGAGGACCAAATGTCTGATGTGTGGAGAGACTCGCAGATAGCAGCCGCGACTGCCGATTTAGCACCTTTGTTGGCGTTAGAACACATCCCTCATTTAGTTGATGTTAATGAAAGAGAGAGGATTTTAAAGAAGCTACCGGAACAGGTGATTTAATTTATTTTGATTTTGTATATTAATCAATTTAATTTGGTATGAGATTTTGAGTAGGTACGTAATATAAAGAAGATAATTATTTAACATTGCCCCGTGCCCGTGAAAATTGATTCACTCCTAAAGGTTCTTGTAAATGTAGTACTATAGTCTATGAACTATAAAATCCGGTAAAAATGCGTTTAAGCAAAAAAAAATAATAAACAAACAAACTCTTCAGATTTATATGTTCGCATATGATTAAAATTTTAATAAAAATAATATTTATGTAAAAATATATGTTTTCAGGTCCAAATACTTCTCTCGTTTCGCAAAAGCGATAACTCGTTCAGTGACCATCCCTCAGTGAGCAGCCATTTGTCCACCATCAAAATATTAGAGATCCTCAACAAAATACAATCCTATTATCCAATTGATCCTAACTTACTACAATCTATCAAAACTTGGATACAAAAACGGCAGAACTCAGATGGTTCATTCACACCTTTATCAGCAGACAAGGAGGTTGATTATTTCCCGGTAGAAATCAAAACTAATAACACTGAAAAAGAAATTGATGTAAATGAATATTACTACTATGAAAGAGATGGCAATATGACAAAAGACGAAGTGGAATGGGAGAGAACTGTAGAAGTAACCGCAGAAACGTTGACCACTTTGTTGGAAGTTGGTGTTGAAAATGAGGTATTATAATTATTTAATAGCTTTTACCTGTGACTCTGCTTATTATGACGATAAAATGATTACTTTTAAATTAAAAAGGACTTTGTTGATTATTTCATCATTAGGGCTGAAATTTCTTATCGAATTACTACTAAGTATAAGTGACAAAAAAATTTTATAGAAAACGGTATGCGATGAGCGAAAACATTGTATGCAGATAGTACCTTTATTTTAAAATCGGCCAATTTTTATATTCTTGTTTGAAAGAGAACTAAAGTTATTAAGCATAAACACTCGATACTTTCTTAGTTTTACGAGAATATTTGATATTTTTAATAAATAGATTAGAAATAAAACGATGTTTGCTGTAAAGCATTCGTCGGGCAAAAATCAAAATAAATCTGCGAAATAATCCGAAAAGATAGTATGTTTTAGAAAGTAGTACCAGTAAAAATTCTCTTAAAATCGGCTCAGTCGTTCTAGAGATTAGGAGACACTAACAGACAAACGTCAACCATTTCAGTTTAAATAATCCCCCCCGGCTGATTTCGGCCACGGCGCCCAATCTCTAAGACTAGCCAAATGAGCAGGACATATTATAGTGCCCACGTCTTCGGTCAGACACAAGTGCATTATCTATTCCTTTCACTTTCAGATCGTCCCAGAGTTTGAGAAACTCTGGGACGATCTTTGAGAGATCAAGCGCAGGACCAACGGCTTTGCCTCGACGTTGTGGTTTAACAATTTTTTTAACTCCAGGCTGCTACCAAGAATTTATATTTGACAACTAGACTTGAACATAGGATCTCCGGTTTTTTAACTGTACATACTAGCCACTAAAGCACACGCTGCAAGCACTATGTATTTTAGTTTGTATAAACAAACCAAAAGAATCAAATTTGTGTTTCAGATGGATGCAGATATCGCGAAGCGTGCCCAAAAGTATTTGGAGAAGAACTTATATAATTTGACTTCACCCGCGGCTTTAGCTGCCTCTGTGTTGGCTTTAGTAATGGCTAGGTAATTATGATTTTTTGACTCCTCCAGCTAACTAATTAGTAATTACGAGTATGTGTTTAAGTCTTGGAAGTAGATTTCAATCTTTAAACCTATTTTCCTATAGGTTTGAATTTTTTTAGTATGTGAAATTCAGGATTTATTGAGCTAAGCTTATGGATCCAGGATGTGGAGAGTGGTACTCTTTAAATGATAATAGTAAAACTTAGCCGTTTGTAATTCGTTGATTCGTGTGGACGTGTCCCATATATTTCAGTACAGCTGTTGATTACATGTGATTTTCCTATATTTTTTCCAGCTATAAACTTAACTATTTCTCTAAACAAATATTTATATATGATAAGAGAACATTAAATATTTCATTCGTCACCAACCGTTATTGAATATGGTATTATTTTCAACGGTTTCCATGGGAATTAAAATTAATGATAGATTACAAATAGTATCTATCAGGTTTTTGCTCCAATTATTTAATCAACTTAGGAAGAGCTCTGTGTTAAAGTAACATGTAATTAATTATTCAATTTATTATCACTATTGATTTGATCAAATTAAAAATGTTTGTATTACATAATAAAAGGATAAATATATATTATGATTTCCATATAAATATTTTTAATTTTATTTATATTTCAGGAGTCCTCTAGTTCCAGAAGCGTTAGCGATATTAAAAAACGCGTCCACCACCGAAGAGGGCGAGTTCGGGTGGCCGGCGCCGCGCAGAGACGCTGCCGATTGGCTTTTGGAAGAAAATTCTAGAAACATCAAGACTACTTCATACGGTAAGACTGATGATTTTTTATTAAACTAGCGGCTTATCCTCACTTTACTCTGGTACGTCCTTAAGTGCCAAACGGTAACTTATGACGTGTTATTCCAGGTTCATGTTAAGGTTCAGGTTGTGTGTGTGAATTTCATCGAAATTTGTATAGCTATTTCAGCGTAGAGAATTCACACTTACACACATAAACTAATATACATAGTAGTACTACACGACAAGAGACTTATCCTTGCTTTGCTTGGTTGCGTAACCTTTGTGTTACTCGAATTCATAGTTGTTGTTTGTGTACCTCATATAAATTTCAGTATCCAGCTATTACATAGTATGCATTTATAATTGGGACGAGCGAAGCGAACCCTAACAATATTCCACGACCTACACATTTTTGTGATACACTTTTGTGGGAAAACTATCACACTTTTAGGTTCGGGCTTTAATATAGTAATTTAAATTTATGCTTAGATGTATTATCTATGATTAAAATATCATTTTATAACCATTTTTCAAAAATAACAATTTTGCAACTGGTGTTACTATTTACGCCATCTGTCAGAAGAATAATGAGTTAATATCGATGCTAACAGAATATTTATATTAAATAAAATTTAAAAAACTCGCTGGAAATTCTGCTTAAATATATGATATGGAGATGAGGATGAAAATACATTGTGTGATAATGTTTATGAATCTGGAGCTCCAAAGGTGATTTTTCAATATAATCGCAAAACAGTGAATAGTGTACTGCAGTGTGCATTCAATAAGAATGTTTTTTTTGTAGAATCTTGATCTATATTGTATTCTTTAATAATATTGAAGAATTTACATATTATTACATATTGGTGAAGGTGAAGTTGAGATACACGATTTAGTATGTCTTAATAATGAATATTTTAAATTCCATGGTGTATGAAGATGGCAGATTTGCCAAACCTCGCGAGCTCTCGCAAAGTTGTGCTTTTTGCTAGTATTAAATGTCAATTCCAATGTAAAGTATAAGATACGTACACACGAACAGAAGCGGTGACGATGGAGCAGTACGTGGCGGGCGTGCGCGTGCTGCTGGCGGCGTGCGCGCGCGGCGCGCTGGCGGCGGGCGAGGACGCGGCGCGCTTCCTGTACTACCGCGCCGCCACGCTGCGCCGCCACCCCGCGCTCGCCTTCCGCGCCACGCTCGCCGCCGCCAGGTACGCCAGCCTGGCGTACGACCGGTCAGTTCTCCATACAATCTAACATATACATATACTAAAGTATACGTACATATATACTGTTATTTGTTCACACCCCTTCCACTTCGCACTGCTATTTCCTACACCTAAAAGTTGCCTGGAAGAAATCGCTGTTTTAGCGATAAGGCTGCGTTTACATTTTCTACCACTGTATTGTTCTTATTGTTTTCCTTCCTCTTTTGTGTGTGCAATAGTTTTTATTATTAGGCACATAGGTAGGTAGGTACCTTTTAATTTTTTTGAGCGTAACCGTAATTCTTTTTCTAAAATAAAAGTAGCCTATGTTACTCCCCATGACATCAGCTATCTTCCAATGAAAGTCCCCTCAAAATCAGAAGTCCAGCCGTTTCAGAGATTATCCGGAACAAGCAGACAGACACACAGACAATTTTTTTTGATAATTGTGTTTTTCTTATAAGTACCCTATAAACTTTCATATGCATTTAGTAAAATACTGTTATTTTGGCATTACAAACAGACGCTTCAATTTTATTTATCTATATAGATTAAGCCAATTTTCATTACCCCACCAGCCACCGCGCACTGACGGTGTCGCTGGCGACGGCGGGCATGGAGCTGACGGACACACTGGAGCTGCGCGCGCGCTCGCCGCCGCGCGCGCTCGCGCTGCCCGGACTGCCCACCAAGGTGTTCGTGTACGCGACCGGCGCCGGCTGCGCCACTGTACAGGTAATGGTTGCTTACAGGTACGTCGGCTACTGTACAGGTAATGTTATTTGCGTACTTGGTTACACTTACCTGGATAGTAGTTAGTCTAGTAGTGTGCAACAGTGCAGGTATATGATGACGAAGATAACGACGTCACAAAATGAATATATCACTGTCTTTTGAAATAATCCTGTTACTTCACTACTTCTCAAAATGATGACCACCTTCTGCCTGTCAAGACTAAAACAACTAAAAAAAGAACACTAATTTACCAAGTTCAAAAAAGGACGTGTTAACACGTCTTTCTAATTCTTTTGTTCTAGGGAACGATATCCTATTCAACTTATATACCAAAGCCAGAGAACTCTCTACTCAACGTGCAAGCCGCCATCATAGAAGAGATCCGACCTGAAAGGAGCAGTATTGAAGACTTACAAGGGAACTTGCCAACATTGATCATCAAAACTTGCTTCAAGTATGTTAAATACTTATAAAACAAGAATTTAACTAAATAATGACATAGGTAGTCGTATCAATAAAAAAAATGTTAATTTATTTTTATACATAGGTATATATATATATATATATATATATATATATATATATACCGTATATACTCGTTGAAGTCGTTTTCATATTGAAGTTTCGCCAATGTTGAAGTTATTTTTATAAGCTTAGTTACTTTTCTACTATTTTTATGTTTTCGTGTTTGTTTTTGTGTTTACTTTATCGCTCTACTATTAACAATACAAGATGTTGTTTGTCTCATTCAAGATGAATCACAGCGGGAATTAATGGGAAACTAGACGAATTTAAACGAAATTTGATACACAGACTATGATTAGTATTATTATTATTTATTTTTTATGCTGGGACATTAATACACAGCACCATCAGTTCATAGTAAGCTATGAGACTTGTGTTATGGATACCAAACTGTTGATACACTACATACCTATATATAACCTTAAATACATACATATTATAAATATAAACATCCATGACTGGAGTGCTTACAAACATTCGTGCTCATTACATAAATGAATGTTCCTAGCGGGACTCGAACCCGCGACCGCTAGCACAGCAAGTAGGGTCATTACAAACTAAGCCAAACGCGTCGTCAAATATAAGTTATGTCATTTAACAAAGCAATTTTATCATAATTATTTCACAGATGGAAAGGCAAGAATCGTTCCGGTATACTACGTTTAGAAGCTTCTCTTTTCTCCGGCTACGAGTTGCGCTCCGTCAATCCGGTAGTACTCGACGGTGCCACCTTCGCGGACCTGCACTACGGCTCGCGAGGGGAGTCTGTGTGGTTTGTGTTCACTAATGTGAGTATATTCTTGTTATAGGGTTACTTAGCAACACTTTTGGTACTTCTCCAATGTTAGAAAGGATTGTAGGAACAACATCTTGGTTTGCTTGTTATAGCCAGCTTTATTAAAAATTGTCCTAAATAATAATAATTTCTGCCGCGGCAGCTAATCTCACTAACACAAGTCATCTGCACAGGAGATATTATAGTGCAGCGCGTGTGCGCGCATTTAGTAAAACAAAATAAAAAATATTCAATAATCGGCTAATAGTAAACTCTTAAATTAATGCTTATTTGATTCGAGGATTTGTATGTATTTTTTTTGTGTCTTGTTGTATTTCATTATCATTATATTTTTTGGACAATACTCTTAAATAACTTCAGATAGTGATAAATTTTCTATTTTCTTTAATACTTCATATTCTCTTACAGATCAGCTCAACTTGTCCAGTCTGTGTTACCTATGAGGCACGATCTAAATTCGTTATAACAAGCCTCCGTCCGGCATTCGCTAAAATATATCCTTCTAGTCGACCAGACCTTGCTGTGGAAACATTCTTCCACGCACGACCTGGCAGCCCCTTACTAAAAGGTATTACCGATGACGATTTTATCACCTGGTTCGATAAAACACAATTAGCCAGCCTCAAAACTAGCACGAATATAGATAATATATGTGAATGTGGACGGATTTGTAGCCGAGATTATGAATTTAGGAAGGACTATGAGAAGATGCATTCTAAAACTACTGATATTAACGTTAGTACGGTATCGAGTGTTGATGTAACAAATTTGACAGAGAGTGAAGAAGTGGCTTCTGCAGAGACTACTAATAATGACGTCACAGCAACTACATTACTCGATATTTCCACTACAACATCTAGCAATTTAAATAGTAATGCTACAAATCCAACTACAGATGTAGTTATAGAAGTAACAACAAAAGAAGTGAATTCAATAATAATACCCACTGTAACATACTCTAATAACACCGATAATCAGAAAATTGATAACACCATTCAACCTTTACCTAAAGTTAATGGAGAACTCATCATACAAAAAGTTCCAGTAAATAAAAGTAATTTGAAAAAATCTGATGTATATAAAAAACCTTTGCCAAGACGTAAAGGCACACTGAAAGCCACTTACGGAGACAAACACGAAAAGTTCTTTATTAAATCTAAGCCTATTAACATTGTTAAAAAAGCAAACAATACTGAGAGTAACATCAGTACTATTTACTTAAAACCAAAAGTGCATAATGAACCTATAACAAATAAAGAAACAGCAATAATCAAAGAATCTCTAATTGATAAAGAATCTTCAAATAAAAAAGAACCTATAATAAATAAAAAGTCTATCATAAATAAAGAAGCTATGGTAATTACGGAAACGACAAGTATGAAATCTAATGCTATAACAACAACAACAGAGGCAACAAAATCAACTGCATTCGATACAAGCACGGCTACTACTGAGAATAATGCCGTTCACACAACAAAATCATCAATGACTGAAACAACAACAATACCTCACACAATAACAACAATTACAAAGAGCAACATAAAAACAATGCACTACAGAACCAAAAAACCGAAACCGAAAACGCAAATAAAAAAACCAATCATAAATGTCAATGAAACCAACGAACAGTCTAACAACACAATATCGGATACAATGAACAAATCGAATAAAGTTATCGAGAAATATGTATCAAAGTCATTAAAATCTATTAACAAAGAAATCCATAAAATGCCTCCAAGCCCAATATCTGAAACTGATTTAGACAAATCCTTAAACAGTCCCATCAAAATTGATATAGCTCCTGAAAATAAAGGCGGTTTCGAAATATTAGACAAAAACAACATATGGGAACTACTAAAAGATCCGAATAATCCCAAAATAGATATTCAAAACGACAAATCGCTGTCACAGAATAATCGTTCTTTATAAATGTTGTTATGTAATATATAAGGCAAAGACTTCAGCATATTTTTATAATACACGCCATTTTCCGTTTTAATAAAAGAAAAATAATAATATTTCAAAATTCGAATTATTTCTGCACATAATTGTTGATTGTTAGTTCGAGAAAGCACTAATTGTTCATATTTAGGATAATTGTAAATAGTGTTTGTAATTGGGTGGTAATTAAAAGCGCTGTGACTTAATGTGTGTGTTTGTGTGTTCTGCTCAAAGCCATGAGAAAACTACTCGCGGTCCGTAGAGTCGACTTAAATAAACTCGATTAAATAGGCTGTCATGAGTGAAAATAATCATTTCTTACACTATATCAAAGACGTTCAAAAACAATTATTATAGCAGATAGATTAAAATGATAAATTTCTTGCGAATTGCAATAGATTTGCTAAAAAATTTTCTACAATCTCTTATTCCTAGTTTGGTTCTTGTTTTGTATTAATAAAATATTGTAAGAAATCCGAAAAAATATTTTTTATTCACCAAAAAACTTCAAATTATAGTATTGTGTAGAAAAACGTAAACTTAACCATGTTTTATTACTAGTTATTACATCTATTACAAATAAACTCTCAAGAACACGTACATATATTATATTTTAAACAAAGTTTAACAAATTAAAGATATTTTATCAAAATATCTATGTAAAGTATCTATTCACATCAACTCTAAGCTCTACGGACCGCGATATTTATATATCCGTGAAACTACAAGCTTTCTGAATTTGCCATATAATAACACTTACGCCTTAAATAAAACTAAATAAAATCTAAGACAGTTTTTCGATTACTAATTAAACTAGGAAGCTAGAATTGCTAACTAAATGTAGTTTAAGAGCTCTCGTATACTACAGACTTTCTATCGTCTACAAATTTTACCGATCAGTCGGTATCGATCGAGCAAAACAGTGGTAGCCAAGTGGTAACGCGCACGCTTGGGAAACCGCGTGAAGCGGCTTCAAATCCCAGTTCTCGCTCCTCTGATATTTTTATGCGCATGTTTCTAACATAATTACCACTGGCCTTATGGTAAAGGAAAACATTGTGAGGAAACCTGCATGTTTGAAAGAACTTAACAAGTTTTCGAAAGACATGTGAAGTCCGCCAACTCCCACTTGGCCAGCGTGGTGGACTATGACCTGATCCCTCTCGTATTGAAGAGGCTCGTGCCCAGCAGTGGGACGTTAAAAATAGCTGAATACATAGTCGGTATCGAAATATGACATGCACACTAGCATTTTCAAACTTATTTTAAATGTAAGTAAATTATTAGACGTACTATAAAGTCTGCAGTGTGCGAGGACTCTTATCTTAGGCTAAAGTAAGCTATAGTTTTAATTTACAGTATTATAAGTATATTTGACTGCGTAAGATCAATGGTTGTAAAATTTCCTTTCTATATTAGTTTAGACCTTTAATACTAATGTGTATATGGAATAGATCGAACTAAGTGTTGCTGAAAATTCCACTTATTTTGTACCGTAATCTAATTTCGTATTACGATTTATTTTTAATAGTAAAACTATAAACTATTTAATTAATACTTTCTTCAACTATTCTTTATATTAAATTGTATTGCATAATTACTAGTCATTTTATAAAATTTATAAATTATTATTTGACTTATACTTAACGTTTTCAATCTAAACTAAAAATAACTACAAATAAAATGGTCCGCTGTACATTGAATATATTCAAAAGTAATCTATACATATAAAAAATGTATAAAATAATACAAAAGCCTCCAATTTAAAACTACTAAGCGGATTTCATCATAAAACATTTTATTTATTGAATAAAAAGCGGCAAAAATTGCGGTATAAAAATTAATTGTAAATAAATCTTCCATGTTGCCAAATTTCCTATAATAAAAATTTCTAGTCCTTCTAGTGTACTCATATTTACCCTTAGCGTATAAAATGTAGTATTTAGTATAATTATGCAATGCCCCAGATTTTCCATCCGTCTAATCTATTTCTTCTGTATCTATGTAACGTAGTTTCTTATTGTAGCCAGTGGCGTAACTAGCTTTTGGGCCCCAATGCAAAAATTAAATGGCCCCCTTTGCCTATTATGAAATAATATGCGGTATTTTCTTGCAATTTTTTTTAAACTTCTATGAGGGCCGTGCTCGAAAAAATGTTTGAAGTAAAATAATCGTTGGTGGCCCGCTGGGGCCCCCTTGAATCAGGGGCCTCATGGATGGTATTGGTTGCATTGGCATAGCTACGCCACTGATTGTAGCTGTTCTTAGATATTTTGTTGTATTTGTTAGTGTTAGATCGGTTTCTAGTGTATGTCTATTGTAAACTAGCTGTATCTTAATAAAGTCTTTTGATGTGAACCTTACCCCGCCCATAATAGAGACTATTGTGCTTAAACAAGATGTTTTTCTGCAATCATTGAAAAACAGAAATTATAAAACTTGTATTGAAATGACAAAAATCATTTTACATTGATATATAAAAAAATTGATACACATTTCCTAACAAATATCTCTTCAAAAAGTGGCGTCGACATGTGACCTTGAGTCAAAAAAAGAGTAAAATTGAAAATTGCACCAAGTAGTTAAACTTCATTTTGTTATTATTTTAATTAACTTTCATTTTGTTATTTGTGTAACAACTATACCTTCGAGACATTTAACACCTCAATCTCTTCCGTGACCATGGATGCTGTAAAGCATTCGAAACGTCGGGAACCAAAAATCAAAATAAATCTGCGAAATAATCGGAAAAGATAGTTTTATTTAAAATGTCAAATGTCAGTCTATCTAAGAAAGTATTATGCAGTCGGATATATCATTGTAAATAATTAGTTGCTACGACCATAGTCTCTGCCAAAATCACTTGAAGCATGGGCGGGGTTTTTTTAGTTTGTGTAGTTCTCTTTGCGATGGCAGAATTAAAATAGCCTTCATAAAAAATAACAACATTCATTTAAAATAAAAAATAATTGTTATAAAACCAAAAGTATCGTCTTTTTAAACTGTTTACAATTTAAATAAAAAATCAAATAATTTTTTTTATGTTATATCCTATTATATGAAAATTACGAAATAACCTTTATATATACTTTATATTTAATATTTACTTCGCTAATTCAATTCAATTAAAAATTTCCGACCCTCCATTTTGATTCATCATTTGTAACTATATTTATTGAACAAATCTTTTTAAATGCCATTTTACATCTACATCATATTTTCCATTCGCTTCTATAAACAATACTACAAATCCCATTCTTTCCTAACCTATATTTACCAAAGAAACTTCAATATTACTTCGGAAATAGAAACCCATTATATGGCTTGTATTTTTTCACATAATAATAAGTATATATAAGGAAAGTAGTGTTATGATTAAATAATAATTCGTATAAATGTACGGTTGTATGAAAATAGGTGCTTGAGCAGAGTATTCTCGTCAATTTCAAATGTAAAATACGATTTGATGCAATGTACTTATAATATACCTATAGTTTTAAAAAATTTAATTAATTTTCGTTCTCACTTGTAAGCTAGTCACCTATTTAATGATACCTCGATGTACTGACACAGAATAATTAGAGTGGATAAAGAACTATGTGTAGCGTTTTATTTTCTTCCTCTTAAATCTAAACAATTATTCCTTTGGTAATATTTTAATCTATATAATAGAAATGAATTACTGTTGGTTTGTAAGCGCATCGGTTGATAACTTTTAGATCGATTTGGCATTGTTTTGTTCGTAATAGTTTGAATAAGGTTTTAGGGAAAGAGAGGAAAAGTTGTCTCAAAAAGTCATATTTTAGGGTACCATGTTAAAGGCGTTTTGAAATTCAAATTAATTTCAAAAACTTATCTTAATCTCATTATCTTATTTTAATCTCATAATAAATAAGCTACTTAAGCTTTACTACTCAATTTGAGCTTTAAAATTTCCAGCGGGGATACCTTTTTACTGACTTCAAGAAGAACCAAGAAAGAGACACGCAATTTGTGTGTATTTTTGTTATAATTTCACCAATTTTAAATTTTCACACTTCCTTTTTTAATGAATAGAATAAATGTACCTCAAAAATGGTCCCAAATTAAAAAAAATATCTTTTTAAATTCTGAAGATAATTATTATATATGCAAATACAAAGTACAAGCTCTAATACAATTCCTTAAGACGATGTAAAAGATGAAAACGGTATGTTTATACCAATAACAAAATGTTCAATAAACTCTTTTATCTTATATTTTTTTCGTACTAGGTATGAATTGAACACAAATGAGTACTGTACACAAACAAACAAGTAAAATGAATTGTAGGTACACAAATTATATAATAATATGTAATTCTTTAGAAAAAACATCGAGCGCCTTTCTTGAATGATCAAAAGATTCTGTGTAGGCAAAAGTAGGTAGGTAGGTACTATATACACAAAATTCTTTTATTTTTTTACTGTATTTCTTGCTATTGCTTCTTTTTTACTGATATTTACAACAATTTATACATATTCAACTTAATTAAAGACGTATTTAACATAATTTTTTTTATATGTAAATCTTCACATATCATCCCGCGGGACCCTTTTACGAATATTATTGTAATTTTGTACGAACGTCTGCTACATAGATAAACGGCTATATAAAGGATATAGTGGTTATGTATTTAATTTACTTAATTTTAATTTTAAAATTTAATTTAATAGTGATGATATAGATGCATAAAATATATATGTAATGACTAAGCTCTATCTAATCTATAACCGGAATCCGGTTTGGGAACAAAATATTGAAAACCTGAAGTTTCATGATTTTAAAATGTTAGCAGGCATATAAGGAATAGAAATTCGTGAAATACCCTCTATGCCCAGTTACCCCCGAGAAATGAGGGTACGCAAAGCGTTGAAAAATAGTTTTTTTTTCAATTTTCGGTTTACTGTGCCGTTCTATTGAAAAAATTTTACCACAAAAGTTTTCTTGGTCTATAAGTCTTGAGTTTGATTTTAATTTTTAAACCATATTAACCAATTAATTGTAAACCAACACAAAACCAGAAAAAAATTCTTTGAAAGAAAAGTAAATCCTATATATCTCCACGAATTCTGCTTATAATTACTTTACTTTGTGCGTGTGTATGTTTGTTACACCTCGCTAAAATGGCTGATTTTAGATGAATTTTTGATAGACAGAATGTCAGCTGGAGCAATACTTAGGTTTGTTATCTATACATGTAATAAAATAGTAACTTAGCGTTATCTGTACATGAAATATTTTTTAGTCGCTTAATACATTCTGCCCAAATGTAACCCTCTTGTATATAATGTTATACATAAGTACTGAAACCTTGGTACCGAAAACATACCACCCGATTGAAGCTAAGTCGCTAATTAAAAGGTTCAAAAGAAAACAACAATTTAAAATTACTTTTTATCAATTGCCTTTATTTATAACATTATAATGATTATTTGAAGTCACAATTAATGTTCTGAACTAAGTACTATTATTATCAGTGATACAATATTATATTTTTCTATAGAATTGACTAGAAATACAATTTAAAATGTAACTAAAATTGTTTAAAACCTCATAGATATATAGATAGTGGATTGAGATGAGAAAAACTTACATAAAATGCAGTTTTCTTGAAGACCGTAGTGCGTAAAGTATGACAGTACATTGTTAATTTAATATAATATGGGATCGACGACTTTGCGCTCATCTCCGGGCGTATGCCAACCAAGCGGGTATGTCCGGCTTCTGTAAAATAAATCAAAAATTCAATTTTTAGGTGACACAATGTAATTTATGATTAAATTTTAATATTTGTTATATTTTAATAATTATTTAATAACTACATAATAACTAATTTATTAAGTTAATATTAATTTAGGTAACCTTATAAATAATTCAAGGAAATGAGTCAGAATAAAAAAAGGTGTTATTAATTATGATTATGATACCGAATAACAGCGAAATTGAAGTTAAAAGTAATGTTATTTATATATTAAATTTCTAACGAATATGTTAAAATAAAATGTATTGAATCAATATTCTACATCCGTTATTCAATGTTGATATTGCAGAAATACACTAAGTGTTTTTCAAAACTGGAAAAAGAAAAAGATAATAATCATATTGTAACGTTATTATGAATTTTTATTATTAAATAAACATGGCTATAATAATACACTAAATTGTATATATATATATATTATAATAAAATATACATGACTTCCCACATAATATATACATAGTTAAAATAAATTTTTCCATCAGTTATAAGGAAACATAAAAAATAACCCTACAAAGGCAACCTTTAAGACGGCATTATTACAACTCAATTCTCTTATATTAATATAATATTTTCAAGTAATATTCTCGGCAAATATCAAAGTCATAAATAGTGGAAGTAAATCCTACCGTATGAACGTTACCGGACGTAATATTAAACGATATTCAAAGCCCATATTGTGGTTCATATCGCTATTTTAAAATTCTATTGAAATGCAAGTTTACGTGATACTGTGTACGGTATTCATAAACGAGAATGTTTTCTGTAATAAAACGTTATAGTCAAATATGTGTGTGATTAATGCAGTTAAACAAGTGATAAATTAAAATTTAAAAAAACCCTCGACCATCTTATGTTTGTGATTGATGCAGTTAAACAAGTGATAAATTAAAAATTTAAAAAACCCTCGACCATCTTGGACCGAGTTTCATTAAACATAGGTCAGAACACTCCCGATAAATTCACCTTTCATACAAAAAAAACAAAATCAAAATCGGTTCATCCGTTCGGGAACTACGATGCCACAGACAGACACACACAAACACGTCAAACCACCCCGTCGTTTTTGCGTCGGGGGTTAAAAAGCATAGATCATTAGTTGGGTAGGTATGCATTTTTTCTCTTTTTTTTATGGTGTTCAGTGATAAACGAGCGGACAGCGCACCTGATGGAAAGCGGTACCTGTCGCCCATAACACCTACGGTTCATGCACTTATTGTTTACTTTTATGTTACAAAAATGCAGAAACGCAGGTGCGTTGCCACTGTGAGGAGTAATATGATATGCCTATTGTCTGTCATTACACTGGATACCATATCCTTCAAACCGGAACACAACAATGCAATCATTGTTGCTTGGCGGGAGAAATAGATAAGGGGGTGGTACCCATCCAGTCAGACTCCTCAGGCTTGACAGAGTTCTAACACCGTTAAGGTTTTTCTCTAACCGGTAAGTAAGGAAAAGTATGGGAATAATTAGGGCTTTCTCTTTTCCATAATTTTTTTATTGAGTCTTTCTGTATAATAAGCCTCAGTAACAGCCCGGAGTTGGGAAGTTGGCGGTGTTTCACCCCCGTGCCTCGGAGAGCACGTAAAGCCGTCGGTCCTGCGCCTTATCTCTCACCGGTCGTGTCGAGTAGTCGTCCCACCGGAGTATGGGAGTAACAGGAATAGAGAGTGCATTTGTGTTTGCGCGTACTCTTGTGCACTATAATATCTCCTGAGCAGTTGGGTAGTCTCAATGAGATTGGCCGCCGTGGCCGGAATCGGTCAGAAGAACATCATCATCATCATCATCAATACTAGCAACCTCTTAGGAGCAAGCTACTAAATTTCTTTAAAAAATACAAATTTGAACTTTCATACCGTTTTTCATTTTTCTTAATGCTCATATTCATTACATGAAAATCTCTAGTGCAAAATTTCACATTTCTGACCCCAGTAGCTCAGACTGTTCGTATCTCTAGCAGACACTGTGTAAATATATGAATTTATGATTATGTAAATTTTGTAGTACCTACTAAATATTTTACATTTTAAAAAGATTTTTCTTTTAACTTAATTCATTGGTCACAGTAAAGTGAATTCTGAATTTCATCTGAATAATTAAACCGTATGCTGTCTTTTGACGCAGAATTCGGTTTGCAAAAGGGATCTAATCTTTCAAATATTCTCGTTGATCATTGACTAACGTAACCGTGTCCTTTACAGATAATAAAATAGAAAGTTAATTAAATCAACCAATAAGGGCCTAAAGGTTTATTTGATTTTGTTTTAGGAATTCTACACATAAGTATATGTATAGTAATATTTATTAAACTGATTTAAGGAAAATAAATATTGAAAATATAATCATGAATATTGGTTAACATGTAGAGAAAGTATTACGTATAATAAACACGAAAAACATTCGATTAGCGTACCTCCTGTTTTTATAAGGGCTAATATAATTGGGCTAATCTCTAATAGCACAAGCTATAACTGAATTTGAAAAGGAAACCGGAGCGATTTCCGCTTTCATAGAACTCTGTAAACATGTCGCGATAATTGAGACATACATTTACGTATATAGAAGAAAATAACTAACGTGGGCTATATTTATACTAGAACTAGCATTGCCCGCGGCTCTGCCCGCGACCAAAAACCAAACTCTTAGGTTTTACAGATTAGTATATACTTACATTACAGTTTTTGTATTTTTTTTCTCAAAAATGAGATATTTTTCCGAGGTAAAAAGTGTCCTATATGTTGACATACCAAATTTCATCAAAATCCCTCCAGTGGTTTTTACCGCGATGCGGTAACAGACAAACTGACAGACAGAAAGACAAACAGACAGAAATTCTAAAAACTATATATTCAGCCTCTGTATCGATAATAATGTTTTTTTCAATAAGATTTTTCAAAAAATATTTAATGTACAGATTCGGCTTAGTTACAATTTTATCCCGAATCTATAGTTTTTAGAATTTTTATCTGTCTGTCTGTTACCGCATCACGAGAAAACCACTGGACAGATTTCGATGAAGTTTGGTATGATGATAGCTGGGCATCCGGGTCAACATATAGGATACTTTTGACTGCGGGAAAATATCTTATCTCTGAGAAATCTACAGGTACTAAGCATTATAAAAACGGATTGCTTGAATCAAAGGTCTTAACGTTTTAGATATCTAGGTCATTCTCATACATTATTTCGTTTTCTATCAACGATAGCGATTTTGGAATGTCACTTGCCAAAATTCTATAGTCGCTAGACATTTATTAGTTTAAATAAGCGAATTTATTAATGTCAAAAACAAAGTTTATTATTCATGGCTGGAACGCGTTCAATTTGGTTGATTCCATTAAAGTATTGAGGACTACTTCTAAAATATCATAAGATTATAATAACAATTTTTAGGTTTTAATTTTGTTAAGTATGTATTAAAAATTAGATCGTTAAATAATATTATAACAAGATTATTGTCTTATATTCTTTATTTATTACCTACATTTTATGTACAGATTTAGACATAAATAGGCAAAGACAAAACACTTCCGTGCTTTTTGCTACTCTGTTTGTCAACCGACTTTTTTAATTTTTTTGTCTTATAGCAATTGAAGAGTTTTAGTGTCTGCTATCAATAAGAAAAATGTGGAAACAGTTTTTTTTTACACAGATAGATAAATTCTAATCATATATTTTTTTAATGAAATTTCCAATTATAATGGTTGATTATCGAGTATCGGGCGAACACTAGTTTAATTTTTTCTTCTAGTCATTAATATACAATTTTGTTCAGTACTCCAATGTATACTTATATATGTATATGTGTATGATTATGTATTATATATACATAGGTATGATGAGTTGTTGTGGGTTGTATTATAACGTGTTTTCCCGTGGGAATGAGATAATCTCTCACGGTGAAAAGTATCCTACGAGTATGTCACAGTCCAAGTCCTCCAATTATTTCCACATAAAAAATCAAGCCAAACTGTCATTCTTTTTCGACGTTAAAGGAAGACAAACAAATAAATACACTTTCACATTTATAATATTAGTATGGATTCTCTTTATAACTGTTCTCACTACAATTTTTTCAAATATTTGAAGTTTCTATATATGATATGTCTTATATCTTTTGAATCTTATAGAAAAGTTATCGAAATGCTTTGATTTAAACTAATAATTTTAAGAACAATAGCTGCTTGATTGCGTAACTAAAAGACAAAAAAATCAAAACTAGAATTAGTTATTTTATTACTAAAATATTACAATTATATTAATTTACTAGCGACTCAGCCTTCTCAGTTGGTCCCTAGTTACGTTTTAACGTTTAGTATAGATTTCTCAGAGATGAGATATTTTCCCGTGGTAAAAAGTACCTTATATATGTTGACCCGGATAACCAGCCATCATCACGCTAAATTTCATCCAAATCTGTCTAGTTTAGATAGATATTTCCAACATTTCACATACGCCTTTTATCTATACATATAATAAAATTCAAATTGAGTCGAATTTGTATTTTTTGGAATATCTTATTGAAATAGTCATAATTATCGATACAGAGGCCGAATCTATAGTTTTTACATTTTTTGTCAGTCTGTCTGTCTGTCTGTGGCCGTATCATGGAAAACCCACTGGAGGGAGTTTGATGAAATTTGGTATGATGATAGCTGTTTATCCAGGTCAACATATAGTATAATTTTTACTGCGGGTAAATATCTCATCTCTGAGAAATTTATACTAAACGTTAAAAAGTAAGTAGGGGCGAACCCGAGCGGATCGCTAATATTATTATTATTATTTATTTATTTTTACCAACTGTAGCTCAAATTTTTTAAGTAACCCATTTAACGTGAAGTAAAATGTACTTAAAATATAACATAATAGCGAAATCCCTTCAACATTTTGTAAAAAAAAAATAATATCTCGCCACTTTTACAGCGGAATGTACTTTGTAAAATGAGAATTTCTCTCATTTGCAAAAATTACACCTAATTTTCAATATTGTACATTTTATCGCTTTTCTATAGAGCCATTTTGTTGTACTTTAAAATGTTAACTTATTATAAAGAAATAATAAGAATAAAAGTAATTTTATTTATCTGATGATGATGATGATGTTCTCCTAGCTGATTCCGGCTGCGGCGGCCAATCTCATTGAGACTAGCCAACTGCGCAGGAGATATTATAGTGCACAAGTGTACGCGCAGACACAACGTGCACTCTCTATTCCTGTCACTCTCATACTCCGGTGGGACGACACGAGACACGACCAGTGAGAGTTAAGGCGCAGGACCGACGGCTTTACGTGCTCTCCGAGGCACGGGGGTGAAACACCGCCAACTTCCCAACTCCGGGCTGTTACTGAGGCTCACTATACAGATAGACACAATAGCTAAACTTGGCCTGACCCGGGACTCGAACCCAGGACCTCCGGGTATGCAGCCGTACATGCTAGCCACTACACCACCGAGGCAGTCAATTTATTTATCTAGCGTAATATGAAATGTACCTACAGTTTAAATAATAAATTAGCAAAGTATTTTTTTATAATGAGAATATCATCGAAAGAATTGCAGTAATAAATTTCTTTAAAAGTATGATAATGAAACAATAATAATATATAACTTTACATTATAATTTAGTTAACTTCAATATTTTTTATGGGTTTTTGAAATTCCTATCAAGCTTATTATTATCGCGATATTATCATAGAAATGTACAGTAAACAATAATAAATATATTGGAACATTAACACACAGCACCATCTAGTTCCATGGTAAGATACTAGGTTTGTGTTATGGATACCAGATAGTAGATACACTACACATATATAACTTTAAATACATACATATTATAAATATAAAGACCCATGACTGTAGTACAAACATTCGTGTCCATCACACAAATTAATTCCCCCAGCGGGACTCGAACCCGGGACCGCTGTCACAGTAAGAAGGACTACTACAAACTGAGCTAAACAGAAAAAAAATTGTCAGTAAAAATTATATGTTTGTTTAATACTTACCTTATGAAAGAGAATATAAAAAAAATACTTACTTCAAGATCCTTAGCCCAGTTCGAGTAGGCCTCCGAACGTTTTCCGAACCTGTGAACAATGAGGATAAAACAATATCACTAAATATAGATCGCTTATCACATTCTAAATCTTCAGAGCTAAATGAAAAATTTATTGAAGTCAACCCACACAGAGTTAAAGTCAGCGATTTCTTCAACCGATAAATTCTATGTTTAAATGCATTTTTATAACAAAAACTTAAGTATCGGACCGGAGCGAAAGCAACTACAATTTACAAATCTATTTTAATATAACAATATAAAAAACAAAACTGTAACCGTAATAAATCAGATTTCAATATATTTTATCTATAATGTAATATTAATAATATTATTGAAAATCCAATAAAACATAAGATGATAATATATATATATAAAAAGGTAATACGTAATAAAGGTATATTATATAGTGTACATTTGATTTGTAAATATAAATAAGTAGATTTGTAGATTCAATTTCTTTTATCAACTGTTCGTATGGAATAGATATGTAGACTATATTATATTACTATGTACGTAAGTATGACGAGTATTATATACCTTAATTGTGAAATGATTGATTTTCCATATAAAACGTTCATCCCCCTTTTCACCCCTTTAAGGATCATTTCCGGGATAGTAACTATCTTATAGTTTTTTAGTTTAACCATTACAAACAAATTTACAGTATTACTTATAATACTAGCGGACCCGACAGACGTTGTCCTGTCTACAATGATAACAAAACTTTTTTTTATTTGATCGCAGCGCTAACTGTCGGGACAGACTAAAATTAAAATTCGAATATTATTTAAAATTTGACACTGCGATGGTAGCGCCGTCTGTCGGATCCAATGTAAAACATTCCAAATTCAACAACTACTAATAAATTAAAAATTAATTAAAAAACATTGTCCAGCGGACAAAATTGTGAATCTAAACCATTCCCAGATCCCCTTGAACACACACAAAAAATTTCATCAAAATCGGTCCAGTCGTTTGAGAGAAGTTCAGTGACATACACACTCACAGAAGAATTATATATATAAAGATTAGTGTAGATTATTCTAATATATCAAAGATTTGTATAGAAGAAGCACTTTCACTAAAGGTGACCAGGCAAATGCGCGGTTATAGTGGTTACATAATGAAATAGTATGACACTCTTTCTTTTCTTAATTTTTTATACTCTGATGACACGGCATTGACATAACCGGAGAGAAATCAAACAGGACCAATGTCTTAACGAGCTCATCGGGATATGGAAGCGTAAAACGTCGCTACAGATAATTTCTTTAGATAAATACGAGTAGTAAATACTTATAGTGCTTTTATTTCAATTCAGGTATCGAACCCAGAACCTCACAAGATGTCACATAGCTACTTTCATCATCAATTTCATTAGATACAATATGTAAATATTTTAGTTTGATTAGTAAACCGATACCTATGCATACTACATTTGTTTTAAAACTCGATAAAATTTTTATTTCATTGGAACATTCTACTCGAAGTATTGGAATGATTTTGTCGCATAACAAATGGAAAATTCATTTTCAAAGATACTAAATAAACATCTTCATGAAAGAAATAGAAACTTCTTAAGTTAGTTAAGTTTTTCATTTGCTTAGACTTCATTGTTGATGCAACAACTAAGTTTCTTAGTGTTAGTTACTTAGTTATTCAATAGTAGAATTGCAAGTGATATAAAACATCACAAACGTGTTATTATATCAGAAAAAAGTTTATATATAGATTACACTATTTTACAATTAAAATATATTATTAGTTTAGAAAGAACATTAAAAGCGTTCACAACAATAAAACGTAGCCTAAAATAATACAAATCGCATTGTAACATTAACATCGATCATGCCCTAACAGTTTAAAGTTAGGGATGGGATCGGGAAACATCGATTTCGTACCTTGGTCGCGTGTGGTAGGAGTAAATGCGGTCTAGTTTCTGCAATTGAAGGAGCCGCACCGCCCGATCTAACAAGTCTGGGTCGACACGGTCCCCTTCCGCAACGTCGCGGCGGTCAATCCTGCCAATACATCGATTTCGATATGACATGTATTCACAACACTATCGACCAAGATACGATTACGATTGAATCGCTCATTTAAAATGATATTTCAAAGTGAATACGTCATTAAAGTCGATGTCGATTCACTTTAATATCTCGATATTTAGAAATAATTGGGTGACTCTATTTTTTTTATTAATAACATTGACAAGGCAAATTAATATTTTGTTGGGAAATTTCGTTACGGTCTCTTAAACTGAATTGCAATATAGTACAGGTTTATAATCTAATCAGAAAATTGTTGAGCCTAGTGTGTTTAATCACGACATTATCTCTGAGATATCGATGTATCGGTAATTAGCGTTACACTTTACTGACTCATTACTAGTATCAAGGGAGCCTTCATATTAGGAAATTTAAACCAATTCCCATAATCAATATAGTGTCTTGTTTAAAGTATTTAAAGAGGTCTTATTTGTACGACTTTTTCATAAATATATATATTTTAATGTATTGTTAGTGTTGTATTCTTATTTTATTATTTATTTTATATACATTTTTCATCATCACCCTATAATATTGTACATTCTAAAATGTTACAACAATTTGTTTAAGCTAATCTTTAAATTTTGTAAAAAAAAACATTTATATAGAGATAAAAACATGTATACTATTAATATAAATATTTTTGATAATAAAATATAATTCTTTTCTTAGTCAAAAAAATACCTACTAATAAATTATTACTTTTAATTTTATAATTAGATCTTTAAAAGTAATATAATTTATCAAAAAGATCTCTAAGAGTGAATGGATGAAGAAATTTTTAGTCACTCCAAAATATTCCAATATGACTCTTCGATTAAAAAATACCAACAGAAATACAACTATATTAATAATATTAGTGTAAATACAAAAATATTTAAGTTAAATATAACATATTTTCTATCATACGGTCAAATATCGACCTCTCTTTTATCTCACCGAGCTTGTTCTGGCGACGTCACATTAATCCTGAGGCATTGTGTGAATAACAATTTACGTGTATTGTTTTCTTTTGACAAATTCTTAAGAACGCTTCAAATAAAAAGTGAAAATGTAAGTTATGTAGGTTTTTTTACTTATAGTGTTATTCGTTTGTCTAACCATTGATATATTTAGTTTTATCGTGGGTTCGATTTGAGTTTACCATGTATTTTATAAAATTTTATTTATAAGTTAATATTGATTGGTCACAGATTGGTTATTTCTTAACAAATTAACTTCTACCCTAAGAAATTACCACTTTTGTTATATTGAATTCTACTATTAGAGGGTGAAGTTACTTCTGATCTCTATGTCTTCTATTTGGGTTGAAAATATATTTTAGAAAGCATTAGACTTTTTTATGAGTTAATAAGTTTTTTTTTTTTAAAGAAAGTAATTAAAGCTATCTTACCGAAGTAATTAAAGTATTAAAGAAAATCGGTAATCGCTTTGTTTCAAAGAATGTGTTTATTAAATTTTCATTAATGAGTTCATTTTATTCCACTTACTGAAAAAACTTTTGTTTTGCAATTTCTTCAGATGATTTTTTTGTTTAATTAGAATTCCTCACGCATCTCAAACTTTTATAATGGAGCTTTATAGTTATATAGCTTTTGTACTAAGTTTGAAAAGCTTTACAGAGTACAAAATGGAAATGAAAAGTTGAAAAATTCTGATATAAATAGAGTCTTAACAAAAAAGCTCATATTATGATACAAAAATTATATGATCCAATTTAGTAACTGCATTGAAGCAAATTCTTTTACATTTGTTTCATATTTTCGATTTCTTATACCACCAATAATGTGAAGGAGGTACAGGGTTTTATTCATCTGTATCACCCGAATGCAAGTTTCTTCAATATTAATTATACATTGTTCAGACAAAGCTCTACTTAACTAAGACTTTCTCGTCATATCCAATTTTAATATAAGAAAAAAGTTACGTCTGATCTCTTTGTCTACTTTACAAAGGAAAATGCATCCGTTTGTCTTAATACGAACAGGCTGCCCCAACACTTAAGCTTTAAGCTCAGGCCATTTTCAAACAAATATAATTTATTTAATTGATTTTTTTCATTGCTTTCCACCTCCATGGTATCAATTACGAAATATAATTTCTTAATAGTAGTCAAATTCTATAGAAAATTGCCAGAATCGTAGTTCTCTAGTTACAGACCATGGGCGTAATATGATATCTAATGTATTTTTAGATATATGCATAAAGATATATGTCCAGTTCAGAAAATAAGTTATATTTTAACATATAAAATTACATATACTTTTTCGTCCAAGTGACAAAATATGTTACTACTTAAATACTATATGTAAAACGTCATCACGTAAGCGACATTTAGTAATACGCAACACCATTACTATATGTGATTTGAATAAAGCTGTAGGGTGTTTTTTTAAATTATACGTTTATCGTAAAATCTATTATAGTGAATTAACGTATATAAAAAGATAGTTTTCTAGCAATAATGCGTATATGCGTCTTTATATCTTTAATTAATTTTTAACCGACTTCCAAAAAGGACGAGGTCTATCGACTTCGAAAATATCTGTTTAGGTATCTATTCTAAATAAAAATCCCCGTTTAGTTATTTTTTCCTTTTTAGTGCCTAGAAGTCGGTTTTTATTTTTTTTTTCTTAATATCGAGATACATTATTTCTGTTATAATATGAAATTTTAAAAGTATTACTTCAATGAAAAATCTTACTTTTTTCTTTACTTTTTATGAAGTTCATACGTTATGATGGCGTAAATGTGTAGCTTCGCTTACTGCAATCTAAGGGTCTTTCTAATGATTCGATTTGAGCACGCTACCTTTATATTACGTGTCATTTTCAGGCAATCTTCAGATTAGCCCAGCGGGTGATCCTGTGAAGTTTGGTAACGATCATATAAGTACTGATGATGTTATACCATATATAATTCATAATTATATTCATAAATATATAAGCAACTAGCTTTTGTGTACGGATTTTCCCGCGTGGTAACTGGGGCGGATATCATATCTGTCCCCAGGAAGCAATTTGTTCTTAATCAAAATTTGCTAAGCAGTTTAAGCGTGAAAAGATATTAGATAACAGACAGATTTACTTTTATATTAATAATATTAAGTATGTATTTACTGATTTAATAATGATACACAATAGAAATTCTTGTAAATAAGTAGGATAATTTAATACTTTCTTAGATTTACGCGAATATTTGACATTTTAAATAAAACTATCTCTTCGGATTTTGTCGCGGATTTATGAAAATTTTTTCATTTGTAAAAGTATATATTAATAGTGTTGCTTAGTAAGTTGTTTTTAAATAATAGCAAACTAAATTAAAATTATTATCCTTAATTAATTTTAACTTTTTAAATTACACATAGAACAAATATATGGCTTAAATAATTACTACTATATTTTATATTTTTCTTTATGGTTATAAATATAATAATGGCAACACTAAATATAGATTACTAATTAATATTTAAAATTGTAATAATTATAAAAATAATAGCAAAAATTAAATAAATAATTTTCCATATTCAATTATAATTAAAATTATAAAAATGTTTAAATTTAAAAAATATTGTAATGTAATTAGTGCAATTTTCATTTTGTTAATTGTGGGTAGGCTGTCTGTAACAACTATACATTCAAGTTATGTAACACCTCAGTCTCTCCCGTGACCATGGATGCTGTAAAGCATTCGAAACGTCGGGAAACAAAAATCCAAATAAATCCGCGACAAAATCCGAAAAGATAGTTTTATTTAAAATAGGATAATTTAAATATTTTGAAATTTAATTTAATCTTTGAACCGCATCCCATAAGTCTTACCCGTTTACTACATACATACTTTTGGCGATCGAAGGAACTTGTCAAATACTTCTAGTCAAATCCTCCTATTTCATTAGTTATATTTGAAATGTGGCTAAGTGTAATAGTGGCTAAGCTAGTTAGTGTTAAATTTTAACTTAATATTTATTATATTTTGATACATACTTATGTATGTATATCTATAATCCAAAATTATGTCGTCGTTTAATAATAGTTTAGTCCGTCAAAAGTCCCATCTACGGCATAGTGTTAATGCGAAGAGAATATGCCCATAGGACATTATGCTGGCCAAAGGGGAACGAACTTCGCGTGTTTTGAATAACCAAATAATAAGCATATTGAAAATATAATAGATATGTAATATTTGTAATATTAGTACCTAAATGACTTAAAAAATCAAGCCAAAAATGCATTATAATATGAGTGGAATGAAATGAAAAAACTAAATAAAAGAATAAACTAATCTCATCATTACTGCATCGACGGAGTTTAATACAAATAAGACCCTACTCGCCTTCAAACTATTGGAATTTAAGTTTTAAGGGAAAAAGTTTTACTGTGTTCGTGAGACAGGTGTAAAGGCGTGGAGAGAAATAAGATAGCTCTTTGACTTGATCAGTTGTACTGTTCTTGTTGTATTTATATTTTACTTTATTTTAACACTATATAATAGTTATGTTTGTATACTAATGTGCTATATTAGATACTTATATATTACTAGCGACTCACCCTCGCTCCGCTCGGGTTCGTCTCTAGGTGATTCTTTAAGATGACGTTAGTCTTTTTATTTATGAACAGATTGAAATAAAATAAATACTTAACGTTAAGTGAAGCTTACCACAATATATTAGTGAAAACCGCATTCAAATCGGTTAAGCTGTTTCTGAGATTAGCGCGCACAACGCACAGACAAAGAGACAAAAATTCTAAAAATCATTTTTTTGGGTCATAATGTGTAAATAAAGACAACCAATGACAGTTTTTCTCAAATATCTTCCATGTACAGACATCGGTCAGTTACACTTTTATTATATGTATAGATTTATTTTCAGATTAGACACATTATACCCTAGAGTATGTGTACTGTATGATGTGTATTTTAATATAAGTATCCACTTTAGAAAGTAATGTTTATTAATTACTACCGACTCACACTCGCTTCTCTCAATTTCATCCCTAGTTATGTTGTATTATAACGTGTTTTCCCGTGGGAATGAGATAATCTCCCGAGGTAAAAAGTAGTCTATGTCACTCTCCAGCCCTCCAACTATCACCACAAAATAATCACGCCAATCCTTCTCTCTATTTTGACGTGAAAGAAGGACAAACAAACACACTTCAATATTAGTATAAATATTATATTGTTTTAATATTAGGTATAATTTTAAGAAGAAGTTATTGATAAAAATCATTATTGTAGGCGACCGCGGAACAAGTTTGAAGCAACAATTGCTTTAGCGCTCTACCTTAATTGAACATTATTTAATGTCTAATTTAAGGGAATGAGTTAATTCAGTAAATTTAATTTATCTGTTACCATGGTAATTGATTAACAAGTTTACACACTCTACTTAGTTTTACAAGTAATTTCATAGTATATGATTTAGAATTGAAACTTGCTACATGATTTTTGCAAATTTAATTAATTACCCGCCTTTAGAAAACAAAAATGAGAGATATAACAAAAAATAATGAACCGATGGTACTATTTTTTTTCTTTCGCCAGTAATGAAATTTAAATCATAATTAGAAGACTGTGTAAGAGGTCTCTCAAAGAAGAAACCAACTCGCCAAACCGTAACGATTCAAACATATAGTGGTTGTTATTGCCTTTTATCAGGCGTTATTTTTAAATTAATAGTAATAATTGATTCTATTTAACCGGCTAACGTAGAGTGACTCGCGACATGCTTACATAATATACAAGTATGCCTACTATATTTGGATGGGAGATCTGCGTAGCAAGTTCATCCATTTTTAAGTTTTCTTTGATATTTAGGTATTATTTAAAATCAAAATAAACTTTTTTGGGGTTAGTTTTCTTTCGTTTACAAATATAATATGTATGTGTAAGTAATAGAAAAAAATATTTTCTATAAGAATAAATAGAACGAAATATCTCTATATAAATCTTCTTTAAAGAAGAAAAGAAAGAATCTTTAAAGTATAACTAGAGCATTGTTACATATAGAGCATTCATTCACGCAGTAAAGAAAGTGAATCACGGACTTTCTTAGTAGGCACAAATTACTAACTAACTACGACACATGGCTTTTTCATTACATGAAGAAAATAGAACTCTGAGTCTAATAACATATACAAAATACGAGACTCTGAAGATTATACAATATCCAGCATATAAACAACAATTTTCTTTAGCTTACAAGAATTTAAAAGGGGAAACAATAGCTTAATAACAAACAGATAATATAATTAATTGCAACTATGATATTTTCTAAGCATGAACTATTTTGATTCATTTAGGAATACTTTAAATAATTATAAAGAAGAGGGTTTTTTTCTAGAAATTCAAAACTTTTGGTATTTCTATGTGAAAATAAATAAATAATGTGTTTAAAAGCTATAGAAAAACTGAAGTAGAAATACACTTTTAATATGTTAATTTAGCAACAAAATATAATCAAAAGCAAGAAATTATAACGATAAGAAACGATTTAGTAATAATAACTAAATTATATCAGCATTTTCAGTTTTCACCTGAAAATTATAAGTGTCAAATAATAAATAGAACCTTTCATATTATTTAGTTCACATTATAAGTACAATGTTCCATCATAAGAAAATGAAATAAACAAATTTGTATGTATAACTGAGTTATTTCCCTTGTGGGATAAAAGCGAATACACCGACACGTCAATCCGTCCTTTAGTTTCCTTGGTTTGCCATTCCTTGAATGTTATTTGCTATGCGGGGTTTCAACGACGCTCTTTCTTTAGACAGCTTTTAGATTTAAGTACTGTATTTTAAAGTGGAAATTATTTATCAATGACAAGCTGATATCGAAATTATGAAAAAAAAATTATATGTTAGAAATAGGCGTCGTCTCAGTGCTTATTTGTCCAAACGACCAATTTACTGAAAGAGTTTTTAATATAGTTTAATTTACTTTTTAATTTTAATGTCAATTTTATTGGTATTAAGTTCAAATTTTACTTAAATAAAGCCGAAAAAAAATATTTTATCTATATCTAATCTTAGAAATAAAGCTTTCTTTTTAAAAACTCTAGTTACTGTAAAGTAGAACAAGTATTGGTTTGAACAAATAAGCACTAACTAATGCCTCGAGTAGTTGAAAGAAACAATAGTTGTTATAGTACATATTTAGTATTTATCTACATGAAATAGACTTTGAAATATATGTATATACTAGCAGAACCTGCGGCTATGCCCGCGTTTAATCTACAAAAAACTTTTTGGCTTTATGTTATACAGCGGCTCACCCTCGCTTCGCTCTGGTTTTTCGCTACGTATCTAAATAATATTGTTCAAACAAAAATATTAAAATCGCGATTAAAAAATGGGAAGTGGGGGTAAGAGGGTGAAAAATACTTGACTACTTATTCTCATACCTACCAAATATACAAAAAAAATATCATTAAAATCGGTCCAGCCGTTTCGGAGGGGTGCGAACACAAACACGTGACACGAGATTTTTATATATTAGATTGAAATGATGGACGGATAGACGAAAGGTCTTTAGTTGACTTACTAACAGGTTCTCAAACGAATCATTTAGGTACGATACCCTAAAATACAATATAAAAACTAATTTCAAAGAGCATCAAAGGCACAAAGTTTATTTTTGCGGAAGTGGTTTATAACGACGCTTAGTGCGGATATGACCCTCTTTAACACTATGCTTTGAAAGTCATATCGTATTATTTTTGCATCACCGTTATTTACTTTAAAGTTTATTTCGCTTGAGAAATGAATAGTCAAGTGAGAATATACTTAACGTGAGACACTAATTTTGGCTTCGAGGAAATTAAATTTGTAATATATTGTATGCGGTACTGAAAAAACTTATTTAAAAACTTTGCAATATAATCTAAAACAAAATTACTTATTGTTTTTGTGTTTACTTCGATGGATAAGTATGAAATATGTATAATTAATCTTAAAGTAACATAACATGTAAAATTAAATTATGTAATTTCAATATATTGACTTTTCTATACTAATATAATATTATAGAGAGGTAAAGTTTGTGAGGTTGTAGGTGGTAATCTCTGGATGTACTTAACCGATTTAGATGAAATTTGGTAAGAAGATAGTTTGAGCCCTGGAAAGGACATAGGATTTATCTTGTTTTTATCTCGGAAATTTCCCTTAAGGGGGTGAAAATGGGGATGAAAGTTTGTACAGGGAATCAACCTTGTACTAAATATAGCGATATCTAACACATTATCATTTGAAATAACCACTTTTTATATAGCATAATTAATCCTACATTTTTATTATAAATAAATCAGTCATCCAAAATTAGCTCCAATTAAAAAATCGGAGCTTGCTCTTTTTATTTTTTAATGTATATACATATACAATTAAATAGATAAAAAATCGAATTACATCACAAAAAGTGAAACATTTCTATGTTATTCAGATATAAATAAATATTTTAATATAAATAACAAAGCTTTATAAATCCTTTTTTGAAGGCCATTAACTAAAAATTACAAATTTCCTAAATATACTTTTTAAGTTAAAAATAAATAATTTTGTTCTTAGAAAGTTAGTAAACAGACGAACGTGAAACAAAATTGAAGTCCAGCCATAAAGTAAGATGAAACGAACGTGTAAATAAAAGAAAAGTAAAAATATTATAAGCTAAGTCAAATACCGCTCTAAATTATTCAGTTTCAACCTTAATTTTCTCTTACGCTGCTTAAGTAAACTTTAAGTAAAGATTACAAACTTTGGTAAATCTAAGCTCATATACTATGCTAAGATGAAAATATTATTAAGCTTTATTTTATAAAATGTCGTCATCACTATCACTGTTATAAATGCGAAAGTTTGTTTGTACGTATCACAGTTACACTTTGACGTAGAGTAACATTTGGCATTATTAGTAGCACAGTTTGCTGAAAGGTGGCGCATCTTGTGTTATATTTAAAATTATAAAATACAATTTGTATCTCGAGATGCACCCGAGCAAAGAAAAATTTAATATTTCGAGGGTAGCATTGTGCTAATATTTAATGTTTAATGTTATTGGTTTGCAATCATTTTATATAAGTATACCGAATTTTTAATCAAAGTTATATGTAATTAACGAAAAAGATAATTATCATCAAAAGTATGTGAGATTAATAAATATGTTATTAACATATTTGTTTTAAAATTGTCCGTGTAATAGAAAGTAAATTAAACTTAACTAAAAGCTACGTTTCAGTTTATATTTATTTAGCAATGCTTCATTTTAAAAGTGTAGAGTTCTTTGAACTTCTTGAAACCTTGGCAAGAACACTTGACCGTTGGCTGCAATCCAAATATCACTATATCTGTGATAAAATCTACGATAGAACTAGATTCTTAAGTAATGTCGACTTAAGTTACTTTTAATAAGCACTTTGTTATATTCTATAGTTATGGGTAAAGCTTGTGCTTTACATTACAGTATGTATTTAATTTTATTTAGTTAGCAAAAACTATATTTAAAGTAAAACTTTAAAACCTTTCATAAATATATGGAATACAGATGTTACAGAAAATGATACAGATGTTATATATGGAAAGTTAAAGATTTTTTCTAATTGGATCCATAATTCACGAGATAATGTCGAGATTAGTATGTGCAGACAAATCAAAATCTTCAGTTAAATATTAGTATAAAATTGATAAAGATGTAGGCATAAATAAACTACACGAGCGTTGCCGCGTGCGAATGCAAGTCAGAAAATATTAGCTTTCTACAGTATTTCTCTATAAAAAACTTTGTCAAAGCTGAACTCCTTCATACGAGCGTTATACTTTAAAAGGGGTACACAATTTTCTCTTCAGATTTTAATATGTAGATATTGTAATGATCGATTCTAAATAAAACGAGAGGCGAGAGTATGTAGTGAGAGTAGATATTATATTATTATACTAACGGCTCACCCTCGTTTCGCTCGAGTTCGCCTCTAGAAAAGCACAAACAGATCTATCCCACGGGAATCGTTCATTTTTCCGGGATCAAAAGGGTTCGTCGCTATGTATTTATATAATATTGTTCATATAAAAATACTAAAGTCGCGATTAAAAATGGAGGGTTGGGGGTAGGAGTGTGAAAAATACTTTATTCTCATACCTACCAAATATACAAGAGAATCAATAAAATCTTTATCAGACATATTTATATACAGTATTAGTAGTATAGAAAGTACAAAAAGTTCTAAACGAACCTTGGTCTAGCAGCCTGAGTGTAGAGACGATCAAGTTCCTGCAACACCCGGAGAGCGTCAGCCATGTTATGGGGCCCTTCTTCAAGGGCTTCAGCCAAGCAAACCATGGCTAGAACGACGGCGATAGCAACGGTAATCTTCTTGCTGAGCATGGTGTCTGCTATAGAAAGATCAAGAACTCAATCAGACTAAGGAATAGACAGAAGAGTATAGGTAGAATGTCATAGAACTAAACATGAAGCCTAAAAAATTAAATAAGCTTCTATTATGCTATCTCTCTTTTAAGGGGAAGGGAACTAATGCTTATCACCTCTAGGTAAATTTCTAAGAAATCTATTGTTAACTGACACGCCGGCGTGTCCGCGGTCGTTGCGGGAATAAAAAATATATAGTATTACTTTTATTATTCATATTTTCTTCTCAAAAATAAAAATTTAACGATTACTACGTATTTAAAATTTTCGTTACTTTGTAAAAAAAAGTAAAATATCTGTATAATAAAATCGAGAATAGTATCATAAACAGCAAATCACGCTATTATTTTTAAATTCAATTTTTTTTTGGCGGGCTCCATCTACCTGTATAATTATTTAGTGAGCTGAGAGCGCAGAGCTTAAACCGCTGCGCTATGAAACCACTAACGAGTTAATCTCGCTTCGCTCACATCCTTAGGTGCGTTATGTGTTGATCCAAAAATTTTACCAATTTCATCAAAATCTATCCAGCTGTTTCAGCTTCAACTCATGATATATTCAACTTTGACATTTATAATAGTGATGTAATAAAATTATATAATATAGCGTTCCTTATAAACGAAGGTAATCCCTTAGAAATGAAATTTTTGAAAATGGTAAATCAATGATTTGAAATAAAATATGGACAAAAGAAATTAAACAGGGACTGAAAGTTTATATGGAATTTTATGTATGAAGTTCAAATAAAATAATCTTATTTCAATTACTGATTCTAGGTATTTTTAACACACCTTTATATTCAGGACACTGGCAATATGTAAGCCAATTAATTCGACACGTACATTTTTAAATGAGTAATATTCAAGTATTGCAATATAATAGTGCATTTTAAATATTTTTATGATTCTATGATTCTAAAAATATTTTGTTATACTATTTGTTGACAAAAACGAATTAATAAGTGTATCTATTAAAAACTTTAATTTTATGAGGCAACGTTCTAAAAAATAAGTTTAATATCAGTAACGTGAAATCTCTCAAACTTATATACTGGACGACACGTTTGGTTCAGTTTGTAGTGACCCTATTTACTGTGCCAGCGGTCGCGAGTTCGAGTCCCGCTGGGGGCATTCATTTGTGTAATGAGCACGAATGTTGTGCTCCAGTCATGGGTGTTTATATTTATAATATGTATGTATTTAATGTTATATATGTGTACTGTATCAACTATCTTGTATCCATAACACAAGCCTCGTAGCTTACCATGGAACTAGATGGTGTTGTGTGTTAATGTTCCAACATATTATATTATACTTTCCATTTTAGTAATACGCAATAAGGTATCCAAAAATACGAAGATGTCAAAGATAAATTAAATTATATATTCCTAGAAGCCACTAAACAAAGAAATTGAATTGAATTGAAATTTATATATATACATTCACTAAGAACCATTCAAGCAAGAAACAAAGCTGTTTTATTAATTAAAATTTATACTAACCAATATTTAAATTATGTAAAATGAAACTAAAATTCAAGTCATAGCTTCTTTAATTTAAATTTTAATACGATATTTGGCAGTGGTCAGCTACAGGGTTGAAGAGTCCCATCAATGAATTTTCCGGTAAAATGAGCAAAGGCCGCGACCAGGGAATTATCTTGACATATTCGTCCTCGCATTATTATGGCATATCAAAGGAATAACGTGAATCGTATATTATTAACTACCTATTTCAGTATTTGGGATAATTTGATACTAATTGGAATATTTGACTATGCGTATATGTTATTAAATAAAACTATTTTTTCGGATTATTTCGCGGATTTATTTTGATTTTTGGTTCCCGACGTTTCGAACAAGACATGTAACACCTCAGTCTCTCCCGTGACCATGGATGCTGTAAAGCATTCGAAACGTCGGGAACCAAAAATCAAAATAAATCCGCGAAATAATCCAAAAAGATAGTTTTATTTTTTTATTTTTTCAAACATTCGCGTAAATCTAAGAAAGTATTATATGCGTATATGTGTTCAGAAGGCACGAACAGTTATGTTTGGGGGAGATAAGTTCAAAAAGAGAAATTAAAAAAGAAAACTGTGAAAGGTCAAAAAGTTAGTAGTTTGAGGAGCTCTTGAATAGCTCAGCTTGAATTCAATATTCTTTTTAGAAGCGAAAGAGGTATGTAGATATTCTTACGCTTGACTCTAAATTCTCCCCCGCAAGTGATATTATAATATTTATGTAAAATTAAAAAAAGAACAATTTATTCATTATATAGTTATTTCTTAAAATTTAAAAACTTATAACTGTATAATTGACGTATTGTTGTTTTTTTTACGATTTAGATCACTAGCATTGATATTATTTGGACATGTAAGTCTAATGTCTAAAGAAGAATTTTATGGTTTGATAATATTCATGATGATTGTTTTTGGCTTTAAGATTGAAGAATTCACAAAATGTATTTTAAAAATATAAATTTTAAAACATTTATTTTTGTTTTCATTTATTAAAACCTATATTAGGTATAGATAGTATAGATAATAATAAATTTTGCACTTACATTTCATTTCGTATATTTTAATTTTCTTTAATATGTATAGGCACTGTTAGTTTTATACCAAATGCAGCTTAAAGCTCGACTCGACGCGTGCAGGTAAGTTAATCTTATTTTAATTACTTTATTGTATAACCAAGTTAAGTTGAGGCTTACTTCATTTGAGTTTGGCTTACGTCAAAATGGAGCTGGAAACTTTTTCATATTAATAAAAGTGAATGCTGAGTTTCAAGTACTTAAATACATAGATTATAATATACTCAATAAGACAAGAGATCACCTGTCAATTTTTTCACCGGTTTAAAAAAAATAGGTACTCGATTGTGTATATCTTTTTTTTATGTATATTTCGCTATATATTTGCGAATAATTTTCCGTAATATATTTTTTTAATTAATTTTTAACAAATACATGAACTCATTTAATTAATTTTTAACAAATAGTTAAAATGAACTTTAACAAAACTTTGACCCGTATTGTAAAACTGAAACACAGTTTTCTAGTTCAGTAGCTTTCAGCTTTCTGATTTTGTTACCATTTTCTTACTAGAATAAGTCTCTTTTTTTAATATGTTACCCCAAAGGCTGAAATGATTACTTTTAACGTTAATCATAAATGTTTGTTTATTTACTGTGATACATTCATTCATCCAACTAACTCGTAGTTTGTCTACGTTTCTGTTTTAAAAAAATATTAATATAGGTAATATATAAACTAAAAAAATCTAATTTTTATTTTCTAAATCTAAATTTACTATGTCACTTATATCCATACTAATATTATAAATGTGAAAGTGTGTTTGTTTATCCTTCTTTTACGTTGAAACGGAGAGACGACTTGGCGTGATTTTTGTGTGGAGATAGTTGGAGGACTGGAGAGTGACATAGGCTACTTTTTACCGCGGGATATTATCTCATTACCACGATAAAATACGTTATAATACATCTCAAAAAAATATTTATGACCACAATTACTTGGAACTTGGTATAAGTGCTATTCAATACAATTACATAAATACGTATTTTAGCATTTTTCAAAATTCATCCCATATGGGGGTAAAATAGGGAATGAAAGTTTGTATGGAACCTACTTTTTTAGAGTTTTTTCGTAGTTTTAGCGGGTTCTGCTAGTAATAATATAAGTTACATAGTAAACATTAAATCATATTTTTTCGAGATTATTAGATTGGTTGACATATTCAATATAATTCATTTTATATGAACTTTTTGTAATATTACTATATACAAAAATTTGATGAATTAGGATCGAAGAAAAATAAAATACACAATACTTCGAGTATCTACAATTGTTTCCTATATATAAATATTATTATTATTAACGTTATCGACAACAAAGCTATTTCATATTGAATTACTATAAATTTATGTAGAAACGTAGATACACGTGAGAACCAACTAACCGAGAAGGATGGTCTTGTTCAGTAATTATGATTCAAAGCAATGATCCATTAAGAGCTATTAACTACGTATAAGGTTTTAGTGTTCAATTTCCTTCAAATTAAAACAATCACCGTGTTATTTCAATCAATTTTAAACACAAGTATAAATATTTTATTATAGTCTAATTTTATAGGAATCAAATAAATAATAATTATATTATGGACTAGCGATATGCCAGTGAAAGCCCCGTCAAAATACGTCACGCCATTTCGGAGATTAGCCAAAACAAACAGATAAACAGATAGACATACATATAGACAGATAGACAGACAGACAAAATTAAAAAAGAATGTTTTTCTTATAAATACCGTATTTAATTTCATATATATTTAGTAAAAAGCTGTTATTTTGACATTACAAGCAGACACTTCAATTTTATTAAACTGTATAGATAGAATATTAATAATATTCTATTGAAAAAGTATAACTATTATAATATTTAATTCCTAATTTGAATAATATGAATAAAAACAAAATTAGAACAAATATAACGACTATAGTAGGAAAAATATTATTATAAAATAAATCTTGAAAAGTTTTATAAAAATAAAAACGTATCTATATCGGAAGCTTTTGAAGGAGCGATCTTATTTATGTCTTTGAATTCTGTACGATAAAGTAAGTACCAAGTATTTTGTTTTATTTTACAGCTGTTACCAACTTCACTTGAACTGGTTTATTTAATATTTAAAGCGTCTTGTTCACTTTTAGCGGTTAGTATGGAATATGGAATATATTCAATCCTTTGATCTATGAAAAACAAAAACGAATATATTCCACGAGAACCGTACATTTTTCCGGGATAAAAACCTATGTGCAACTACTACAATATCTATGCCAAATTTCATACAGATTCGTTCTGCCGTTCTGGCGTGATTGAGTTACATACAAACATCCATCTATCCAAACTTTCGCATTTATAATATTACTAGCGGACCCGACAGACGTTGTCCTGTCTACACGTCTTTAATTTGAAAATTTCAAACTTTTTTTAATAAGCTAAAACATTCTGGACCATTTTGATGAAAATTATTATTCAAATTGTGAATCTAAACCATTCCCAGATCCCCTTGAACACACACAACAAATTTCATCAAAATCGGTCCAGTCGTTTGAGAGAAGTACAGTGACATACACACTCACAGAAGAATTATATATATATATATATATATATATATATATATATATAGATTATATTATATATAATGGGATAAATATTCTGTCCCTATAACCCATTTCCGTTACGGCGACCAAATTCACTGAGACTAACCAATTGCGCCGGACATATTATAGTTTAAAATTATATTCGCTGACGCTAGCGCACTCTCTGTTCCTTTAACAATTCTCAAACTCAAGTTCTGGCGAAACCGCTCTAGAAACTACTCACTAGTGAGGAAAAAGTCGCAGAGCTGACAAATTTAATTTAAGGTGCCTGTCAGAAGCACGGGGTGTAAACACCGTTAACTTTACTAATTCTGGACTACGACTGAGTTTCCAGTCTACATTGGCACGATCTGTGACTCGAACACAGGACCTCTCGATCTGTATCCGTACATGCTAGCCATTAAACTAACAAGACAGTCTAATAAATAAATACACAAATGCGAGATCTCAGCAAAAAATAGTCGAAAATTAAATCATAACAGTCAAATAAAATGATATTTATGAGTTTTATAAACAACTAACGACTCACCCTCTCCGCTTGGGTTCGTCCCTATTGTACGTTTAACGGTTAGTATAGATTTCTCAGAAATGAGGTATTTTCCGGCAGTAAAAATTATCCAATATGTTGACCCCGAAAACTAGCTATCATCATACCAAATTTCATCAAAATCTGTCCAGTGGTTTTCTCGTGATGCGGTCACAGACAGACAGACAAAAAACTTAAAAACTATAGATTCGGCCTCTGTATCGATAATAATGACTATTTCAATAAGATTTTCCAAAAAATATTTAATGTACAGAACGACTTAGTTAAAATTTTATTATATACATGTACAGATAGACATCAAAAAGTTATTTTAACATAATATAAAAGAAATAACCAATATTGGACATAAGTAATAAACAAAGGTAAACAGTATTACATATAAGATCACCTTTGTATTTCAATACAACTAAAATGGAAAATCTCATATCCCGAAGGTACGGCTATCATTCGAGAGAATATTTTTGTCTTACTTATATCAAAACAAAAATCGTCATACATTTTTACCCTTAGAGATTTGGTAAAATAAGATCGTCGGGAGCACTATTAATGTCATTTTATATTTTCTATTAAGATTTATTATTTTTTCTTTATAATATTATACTATAATTTATATTTTATACATAATATACCCTAAAATATTGATAAAATAGTGATTTTCCAAAAAATATTTAATGTACAGATTCGACTCTGTTAGAGTTTTGTTATATGTATGTATAGATTATTCTAGTTACAACTTTAACTATGCTTTATGTAAGTAATAAGAATTATGCAATGCGAAAGCAAATATTGACATAAATAAATTGTAGCATGCTATTGTGTATAAATATTTCTAAAAATAATTTTATCGTGAACGTTATTAATCGAACAAACACCATTGACTCCGCGTCAAAAGTTTTTACAGCGAAATTGAATATTTTCCTTTCTTTTTTATGTTTTCCTTTAATTGTTTTAATTTTATTTGATCTTTGTGTCGCATTGTATTGTGTGGAACACTCGCGCATTTTTACGAAATATAAACTCGAATGTTAATGCGATCATTTTTACCAATGTTTGTTTTTAATTTCTGAACGAAGCCAGCGTATTTTTGTAGTTTCCCAATATGAATGTTATGAAAATAAGACCTTAACTTGTTGAAGTTAGTTAAAGTTTTAATTGGTTTTTCATATAAGAATAGATATATTATTTAAAAATGATTACTCTTAAAACCTCATACTTATCAGTAGTGCAAACAATAAAACCTTTTATAAAAGAACAGGGATCAAAAATTGAACTGTAAATAATTTCCAAAATTAAATGTTCGATTCAAAGTATGAATTTCTGTGCCTGTGCCTTTGTTCTAAGGTAAAATACAAGGGAAACTTAATGCAGGCCAAAGTATCTTGGCTGAAAAATGTAGGCCAAAGGCTAAGCAAGAATACCAGTTTTTTTTATTCTGAGTTACAGTACGTATAATTTTTACTAAATTTCATACTAAAATACAATGAGGTCTAATGATCTACGAACTTCTACGAAGAAATGGAATAAGATACATAATAATATTATTTATAATATGTACGTATTTAAAGTAATGTATGTGTAGTGTATCAACTATCTGGTATCCACAGCACAAGACTCATAGCTTACCATGGAACTAGATGATTTATTTACATTTAGTAACGCATTATAATCCTATAAGAGTATAAAACTCTTTCATTCCATATATAGAATCCCCAAAATTTTCAACTACTTGTGTAGCGTAAATAATAAGGTAAAATTATTACTCTGTTTGGCTCGTTACACTCATTGTAAAAGAACGAACGACTAGGACTTAACGGAAAGCAAAATAGAATTACGTCTCATCTATTATATTTAAAATATCGTATACTAGCGTTTTCCTGCGGCTCCGCCGGCATAGTACATTAATCACCAAGATATCATAATATACTAAAAATTTCTCCGAAACACGCTGCATATTATAATATGAGTATTATTCGGATCGGTTCAGTAGTTATCGCAGTATAACCGAACAAAAAAATAAATTATATATATAAAAATAGATACGAGTATCTTAAAAAATTTGTATGGCAATGTTATGGTAATATTTTACTATTGCAATGATTTCTACGCAAGTTTATTTCTAACTTTTTGTTATGGCTTTTAGCGATGGGTTTATATTATAATTTAGTTATTATTATTTTCAGGGACTAAGATTGTTGCATAAAAATAATTGTCTTTCCCTTTTTATAAACTTGTAATAATAGTCGATAAATATAAATAAATGCTTATTGGTTTGAAAACTTGCTAGGTTCTCTCAGACGCAGGTTTCCTTACGATGTTTTCCATCATCGTATATTCCATATTAGAGATGCGAAACCCAAGATTTGAATCCGCTTCACTCGATTTCCTAACCCTTCTGTAGTAAATTAATTAACTTACACAATTAGCGAAAATATCGAGTAAAGTACCTATAAAAGATATACATAGACATAGACATTTTTTGAAGTGTATCAAAAAGCACAATGACTTATTTATAAAGAAACTTTATAGTAAAAATAAAAGTATATATTATAGTGTATCCATACTCCACGTCTTTCTCAATATTTCCTTTACTTTAACAATCTGGTACGGTTCTGAGAATGTAAAAGTTTTTAATACACTGAAAGTAAAATAATCTGCCACTGATTAGTCTCGTAGAGTCCTATGTCTAATGACAGTGTAGAGTCGACACAATGTATGGTACTTGTGTGCTGTGTGAACATTTTATTTATGTGATGCGATTTATAAAGTATACTAGCGACTCATCATCGCTTCGCTCGGGTTCGTCCCTAAGAATGTTTTAACGGTTAGTATAGATTTCTCAGAGATGAGATATTTTCCTACAGTAAAAAGTACCCTATATTTTAACCCGGATAACTATTTTTATTTATAGGTACCAAATTTCGTCAAAATCTGTTCAGTGGTTTTCACGTGATTAGTTCCCAGACAGTTAGCAAAAATTCTAAAAACTATAGATTCGGCCTCGGTATCAATAATAATGACTATTTCAGTAAGATTTTCCAAAAAATATTTAATGTACAGAATGTAGATTCGACTTAGTCCGAATTTTATTATATGTATAGGTTGTATTTATAAATACGTATTTTATAAGAAAATTGTAATCTCAGTTTATAATAACTTTTCTAAGTAGGCTATTTTAAAGAAAAAAGTTTGTAATTGTGCGTATGTGTGTTTGTTATACTTTCACGCTAAAACAGCTTAATAGATCTAAATGAAATATAGTACCCAAATAACCTATGACTTGAAATAATACATAGGGTACCTTTAACAATAAAGTTTGCCAAAATGGCAGCGATACCTGTATGTAAAAGAAGGACTCTTTAGCAAAGCGATGGTAAGTCCCATATCATATTTCTTTCTTAGTTATTCTTTGGGAATTTTTTTAGTCTAATGGATATAAAAAAAATTGTTAACAAAAATTTGGCACTAATTTTAGTCACTTGCCGCTAATTTGTAAAGCGACAATCAAAAAGCTTATCTACTTTCCTAAATGATAACGATATCATTTATAATTGCGGTTTAGATAATAATTGATCTAACATCATTTACATGTCCAATTAAGAGATATGAAGAGTCAACATTTTTGCTAATACGTTTACGTTTAAGTAAAAAATATTCCAACTAAGTTTTCTATAGTATATAGTTTTCTATATTTTTGTGGTTAATTTTATTTTTTCCTCGCCCATTTAATGAAATTAATCATAAAAAAATGCTTATTTAAAGCTTTCATTTTTATGAACAGAAAATTATATTTTTTTAAATTGCATAAATAATAATATTTTATAATGCTATAAATCCCTAAGTACTCTTCAGACAATAACTATGGAATTTGTAGATAAAATAATGAACGAAAAATAAATAATTACTAATTACTTCATTTATCAAAATACACAAAATTTATCAAAATAAGAATATCTCAAAAATTGTATAGGTTAAATACTTTAAATTCACATTCATGCTAGTTACGCGCCATTGTCGTATATAATATGTTCTTTTCAAAGTTATGAATACTTAATATTATGTTAAATGTGCTCTCATTTGGTGTAGAGAAATCTTGGTATTATCATGCGAGGGACTCTTGATTGGACTTATTGTTAAGTAGAGACGTTAAATATACGCTCTTGATTAATAAATATTAAAAAAAAAACACAAAATAAAGAAATGAAAGTGTTATTATTGCAAAAGTATTTTTTTACTTTTATAATAAGTCCTTAAAAATAAACTTATTAAATATTTTATATCTGCAAGTTATTTGATTTATTACATATTTATTCTTGTAAATTTTAAAATTGAATGCATTAGCCAAGTTTTATTATATTTTGGTCTCGGGACGATCTAGCACGAGAATTGAAAAGTTTTTCTCTTTTACATACCCTTGCATATAGAATGTTTTAACATTATTTCAACTGTTATATTTTTATTAATTAATTTGTAACTTTCGTGTATTTTTTTATAATTCCGATAAATTTTGTTCTAAAATAATATAATATAAAAAATTATAGGAGCACTTTTATAACTTTAATAATCTTTTACTAACTAAAGCCTAACTGCTTTTTTCAGTAGTCATAAGTGTAGTAGTCGTTAGTTTTTTCGGTAGTCATAAGTGAACTTATCATTAAATAATATAACACAATGAATTATAGAATAATGAAACTCTTATAATTTTAATAAAATATTTAAGTAACTAAAAGTTAACTTCTTTTTGGGTAATCAGTTGTTCTAAAATAACGTAATATAAAATAATATAAATGTAATAATAATTTTATAATTTTTTCCTTTTCTAACTAAAACCAAATCGCTTTTTGTGTTGTCAGAACTACACTTACAATTTTCAGACCGTAACACACATTATACGCGCGATTTTCCTTAGGGACGGCGATCGGGAAATTCATTTAAATATGTACGCGTGACATTTACATTTTATAAGAAATTCCCGTTATTGTTTTATGAGATTAAAAAAAATATTTGTTTTTAAAAATTATTTATGTTTTATTAGAATTAGATCGTTTTTAGAAATAATTTAAAATGAAAACAAATCGAAAAATAAAAACATAATAATTATATGGGAACTTTTTTATAATCTTAAAATAAAAATAATATTTTTTTATTAATATTTCATTTATAATTCAAATAATTTTTACTATAATGATTTTATTTTTTTATAAAATAATAAATATAATTCCAATCTTTAATAAATTACCATAATGTATTTCACGTAATACTTTAAGTAGTGGAGAAAACAAAAAAGTATTTTTTTTATTATTAAAAAATAAACTTACCTTATATATCGTTGCGGAGAGAATTTGTAACTTCAGAGCGCGATGTGCAACAAGTTCCATCGAAAGCGTGTCGGCCGCATTTATAGTCACGGTGGGCTTTGGGCGGGCGTAGGGCGGAGCTACGCACGCGTGGCCTAAACAGATAGCTAATGAGTTACTTGTTCAGTGGAAAAAAAATTAAAATTACAAAAAAATATATATTTTATTATAAATATATATCTTGTACATACTTTGTGATATAGAAAAATAATATATGCAAAAATAAAATATTTTTTTTTTATTTTTTCTTAGATTCTAAGGGTATTTGAATATGAATTTTATATATTTTATTTTCAAATGTGACAAAATTAAAAAAATAACAAAATTTATGGTACAAGACTTTTGGCGCTTATCAAATTTAATGTAATAAAGAAATAATATTTATAATATTAAATTAAATACTCTGTTTTATTTTATTTGTGTGCTTAATGACAAAATGATTGTTTTTTTTTTTACTATAGAATAGAGAGCCGAATAAGTTAGAAATAAAATCTATAACCTCAAAACTTACCCATACGTGACGTTTAATAAATTATGACGTTATAATTAAATCATTGTATTTGAATCTTCATTCCTATATGGAGGATTAATTTCTTTTAAATATTTAATTATATTTTATTATATATAGATTTTCAATGGCGTGGTATGCTGGTGAAATATAGTATATCATAATATGCCGTTTAGGTATAGTGTAACTTTCAGCTTGTAAAATAATCTTTTCAGAGACATAATCTAATAAACAAACAATGAACTTCATTTTGTCTTTTTATAATAGTGATAAGATTGCTTTTGAGTTCTGTGCATCTGTCTTTGTTTGTATACGTGAAAATTTAGCACAGACTTAATATTATATTCTCTCTAATTCTTATTAGATTTACGGAAGAAATTGGAATTGAGGTATTGAATTAAGTATAATTTCATTATAAAATTTATATAGGAAAATAAATTAGCATTTACTGTATAATACGATCCCTTATTTTCAAAATAACTAAGTTATTTCGAAAAAATATGACGAAATATGGAGAGGTATAACGAAAATTATCCATTTCTAAATCTATACGGGATATATTTATAATTTCAAAGAAAAACCAAATTTTGGTCATTCTTTTAGAAAATTACATAGACACCTTTACCCAAACCCACTTAATGCTTACAATGATTTATCGTAGTTAAAAATCTAATAGATTTCCAGCGTTTTTCTCAAACAAACACGGTACCGTTGTCAACCTCTATCAAAACTATCAATCAAAAGGTCTACAAGGTAGCTTTAATTAAATAATCATAAATGCATTTGTACTTGAGTATACCGAGATAGAGCAAGCTGATGTAAATATTAATATACGACGATTCTAACAAACCATATTCAGTTTAATCGCCTTAATTTATTTAGAACATAATATTTATATTTCGTGTAATAACAGCGATATAATTAACTTAGAATCTGATTAGAGGTTTTCTTTGATACACGAGTCGACATCAAAGATGCAAAAAGCAACCACCTAAAGACGCATAAAAAATTAAACAAAATACAGTATTAATAATGAATATATGTATTTACTCGTAATTAACAAAATGTTATGTTACTGTCTTAATATACTTTGTGCCCACGTATTTTTTATATGAATACCTCATTCTAAAGATAAATTTGATATCTCAAACACTATTTGACTTAATCATCTATACATATAAAAAAATTGTAACTAAGCTGAATCTGTACATTAGATATTTTTTCGAAAATCTTATTGAAATAAACATTATTATAGATACAGAGTCCGAATCTATAGTTTTTAGAATTTTTGTCTGTCTGTCTATCTGTTACCGCATCACAGAAAAACCACTGGACAGATTTTGATGAAATTTGGTATGATGATAGCTGGTTATCTGGGTCAACATAGGATACTTTTTACTGCGGAAAAATATCTCATCTCTGAGAAATCTATACCAAACGTTAAAACGTAACTAGTAGGTAATATACCTTCACGCTTTTGCTGTCTCTATAGCAAATAGCCAATTAATAGTTATTTTGTACTGTATCAAGTCTACCTAATTCTATTTGAATTGTTAAAGGATTAAAAGCAAACATACTGTCCTTTGTATAATGTAAGGTTAGTACGTAGATTGTGTATTGTTTTGATGTGTAAGGTTAATAGTGTATTCAAATATTTGAAATCCATTTTTTAACCGGCGAAAAAAGGAGGAGGTTCTGGATTCGACACGTATGTATATTTTATGTTTTTATCCAAAAACTTTTACGGTGGAGTCCGATTTCGATCATTCTCTTCTTATTGGATAGGGTTTACCTAAAAGTTGGTTCCGTTTAAATTTAAAAAAACTACCACTACTGTAGAAAATAAGGGATGATTGATATTTCTTCCACTGATTTTTTTTAATACTTTCTTCTTATTTTACGACTACTATTTCTACACCAAATTTTTGAAAAAAAACAAAAACTTAAAAAAAATGACTTAAAAGAAATAGTTTAAAATAACTGATTGGTAGGTAGTTTTTTTAGTCGTTTTTAGTGCTCGCCCTGTGGTCGAAGTTTGACCATAATCATTGTTGAAAATTTGAAGAAAATGTATATGAATAGAATATATTTGTCTATATATAAAAAAAAATGTGACGTTACAACATAAATAAATAAATAAAAAAGGTACTGAACTACTTTTTATTTCCCTATTTACATAAAATTTCTTGAAAACAGATCGAAATAAACCCCTTTGATTGGTTTCTTAAAATATTTTTTTCTTACATTTACTTAGTTTCAGAATGTTTTGTCAATCTCGACTTAAAACCATATGAGATCGAGATACCAAGTTTATTTTAAAATTTAATCGTATCAGGAAAAAAGTGTACGGTGTTTCTAATGAATTTAGTTAGTTCAATGCTCTACAATTTATTATTTTACTATATTGTTTTTTTTTGTATTTTATATAATTTTGTACATTTTAATTTTTTTTAATATCTTTCATATGTAACTGAAAATATCATTTATTTTCTTGAATCCAAAAACTTTTTATCCTTTTTAACTGGAATAAATATTAGTTATCGAATGTGACTTTCTTTAATATTAATAATTATCTTAACATCTTATATTTTATAATAGACTTTTACAAGCTCTTTTGAATCGTTAATTTAAAATGTAAAATTGACGATTCAAAAGAGCTTGTAAAAGTCTATTTGAATAAAGTATATTTTGATTTGATTTGAGTTAACTAGCGAAACACCCTCGTTCCGCTCGGGTTCGTCCCTACTTACGTTTTAACGTTTAGTATATATTTCTCAGAAATGAGATATTTTCTCGTAGTAAAAAGTATTCTTTATGATGACCCGGATAATCAGCTATCGTCATACCAAGTTTCATCAAAATCTATCCAGTGGATTTCTTGTGATGCGTTCCCAGGCAGTCAGACAGACAAAAATTCCAAAAACTGTAGATTCGGCCCGTGTGTTGATAATAATGTCTATTTGAATAAGATTTTCGAAAAAATACCATGATAATCTAATAAAGATAATAAATGAAACAAATTATAGATTTGGTTGACAATATTCAAAGTACTAGTAATATACTAAAATAACTTGTCGTCTACAACTGCATTTTGATGTAAGTCACTTCAAACCTGCTTACGCTATGTGCAATCTTCGTCCTTTATTATTAAACCTAGCACGTCCGCGTTCATTTTAAGATTCAAAAGCTATTTTTAAAACTTTATTTCTTACTTTTGTTTTCTTCTACAATTTATGAACTATTATAAGAAGAAACTATGCTGGTATAGTAGAGTCAGTTTGGAAGAGGCACTGCTAGCTTCGAAGATAATCACAGATTTGAATCTGCAAAGGCGTTTTACCATAATTATATACATATATGTATGTATGTGTCAGTTTAATTTTCAAAAAGGTATTTCTTTATCAGGCGTTACCTTTATTACCGCGACTTAGCAAGATATGCTTTGATACTGACAAAAATGAATTATAACATGTCTTTTATCGCATCAGGTTTGTTCGAGAGTTCTACACTATGGTTCACACGTAGAAATTCTGAAATTATAGAGCTAATAGAATACTTTTAATTTTTGTTTTTTGGTAAAGAGACAACTAAATTAACAAATCAGTAGATCTTCATCTACCGATTTTTTCCGATTCTTCTCAGGAGATTTTTCCGTTTCACGTTAATTTTCAGTTCAGAAAATAAAGGTGAAGAAATAAGAAGGGATAAAAGGATATATTTAGCTCTATTTTTGATATCTTATCATATTATCATTAAAAGTATTTGTCTTCAAAAAATTTAAACAAAATTATTTTATTAAAACTTTAACAAAAATTATCATAATTCGAATGAATCCTATAAAATATGAGATGTATGTAAGATGATAATTAATAAGAAGAAATAATCTCGTAAACTTTGTTATATATAAACATTGCAATATATGTACATATTATATTAATTTTTTTGTTAATAATTTACTTACTGTTAGATAAGTCCTATTTTTACCTGAATCCAAAAAGGAAGAGGTTGTAAATTCATCCGCTTTTTTAATATAATAAATAGGTATAAAAAATAAATGTCAAATATCTAATATTATAACACATGTAATTTTCCATTTCAACAATTTTATTTTTAGTTAAAATTAAACTTATACAATAACTTTAGCGAATCCTTTCGTCAAACACATCCATATGGGGATTAACTAAAAACCAATTTTGAACTCTTTCATAAATAACTATAATATTTAAAAAAATCTATTAAAAAAATAACCTCCGTTGAAGTTAAATTTTAGAAATAAAATGTTAAGCAGTAATTAAATTAATCCATATCTCTTAAAGTATGAAACATTAAATAATATTGCATAACATTTTCCCGCCAATAAAGCTGCCATAAATTTAAATATGGCGGGCTTATTGCAAGTGAAATTCTTTGGTTCTTTTTTTTTTATTAATTACTAAGACGCATTATTTATATAATATGATTATGAAACGAATTTTATATACGGATGTGCGTGTGTTCGTAATTGTTCTTCTCCTAAATAACTTAACCGATTTTTTTGGTGTAGTACTTATAGGGTCACCTGGATGGTTCTTATCAATAATTAGATCCGATATTTTGGTGGTTTAGGTTTTTTTTAATTTTTCGACCAATTTCTTAAAATATTCTTTGTGAATATACCATAAAGAAAAACTATAAGTAATCCCAAATTTTCATTTTCCCAGAAATTCTCGATATTTTCTAATTCTAGCAAGATCTGTATTGGGTATTACAAGAAAAAAATAGCAGATGCAATTGCATCATAACATGAATCTGAGCTTTAACTCCAAGGGTAGTCTGTACAAGTAATATGCTATGGGTCAGCAAAGTGCTTAAACTACTTACTGAATAATTCGTCATTGTGAAAAAAAAGTTAGTTATCTGCTAAATACTAAGATACATAAAATCTGGTTGAGTAAGTTTTGAAAAAGCTTTGATTTCACGCTAATTCCGAAAGGTGAAGATGATAATTAATTAAACTAAAAATAGCATCCATAAAAACAAATAGAAGCTAATGTAATGAGAATGCAATCAGAATAAAATGCTTAATGCTAATCAGGTAAGAGGATCCGCTAATGTTCGCGTAACAGGTAGAAATATATATTTTGTTTAAACTTCTGCACTTTACGCTACTAAGGAGCTTTTCGTATAAGCTTATTATATGTAATTTCTCACTAAGCATTTTCTTTTGTATAGAAAACTTTATACTGTCACTGTACACACCAAAAAATGTATCAACACATTTTATGCCAAATAGTTTTTTTTTAAATATGTCATAATAATTTTTAATTAAATCTCAAATAAAAAATAACGAGTTATAGAAATTAAAATTATTTATGGCATACCGTCTTCTACTCATTGTATAACATTTCTAATACGTTTTAGGTTTAAAAATATTAAAGTAATACCATGTGCCATATCACATATGTAATGTAAACTTCTAAAATAAGATATTATAAAAATAGAAAAGGTTTCCCGAGAGCCCTTTCCGTCACTCCGCATGATTGTCGTGTCTTCCCTCGCAAAGAAATCTTATATTGTTTTCGTCGCTTTATTATACCTTTAACAAAACCACCCATATCTTCTCTTCTTGGATAATTCATATTGAATTTTTATTTTTTATTCTCATACCCTAAAATTAAAAGAAATAAATTTAAATCATATAAAAAGTTATAATAAATATTTATTTAGTACCTGTATAAAATAATTTATTTTTGTACTAGCAATCCAATTCATAAACTATGTCATACCTATTACATATGTTTAAATTATACTAATCTATGCAAAAAATATATGCTTTTTTTTTGCACTTTTGAATTTACTATCACATTACTGTCTTAAATGTAATGAAAAATTTGTATATTATGTGTGTCTTTCGCGCTGAAGCGGTTAGACCGATTTAGATGAAATTTAGTGCACAGATAAATTATGAGTTGAGTAACATATTGTCTATTGTTAGTGATAAAATTGGCCAAAAGGTACTAGGCAAAAGGCACTATCTATACAAAATATTATAAATCCCAAAAGCACACAAGCACAGAAAATGAGAGAAAGTCGCTAGTATAATATTATGAAATTCAAAAAACACTATCCAGTCTAAATAAATAACCGTATTAAGCTAACACGGGAAATTCTAGTTAGAACCGATAGTTACGCGCCGATGCCTGCCGCCTACATGGTTTTAATTAATCAGCCCTCTCCAATATGTGTTGCGTTTACGTTCTATTCGCGGTAACGTTAGAAAAGGGCAAACTCTCATGTTAAGTTTTCTTTAGAATGACTGTTCGAGCGATTTAAATGTTTATTTTCTTTGAACGTCTCTCTAAGGATGTTTATAGTTATTTTATGTTCATATAAAGTTACAAGTACTTATTTGCTTAGCTACTAATTAGTAACTTTTAATATGAAGATTAAAAGACATTATCATAATATCCATACTTATTATCTATACATATAATAAAATTCTTAGAGCCGAATCTGTACATGAAATATTTTTTTGAAAAATCGTATTGAAATAGACATTATTATCGATACAGAGGCCGAATCTATAGTTTTTAGAATTTTTGTCTGTCTGTCTGTCTATCTGTCTGTCTGTTACAGCATCACGGAAAAATTACTGAAGGGATTTTGATGAAATTTGGTACGAAGATAACCGGTTATCCGGGTCAACATATAGGATACTTTTTACCGCGGAAAAATGTCTCATTTCTGAGAAAAATACAAAAACTGCAATGTAAGAGTATATTAATATGTAAAACCTAAGAGTTTGGTTTTTGGTCATCTGAACGCGGGCGGAGCCGCGGGCAATACTAGTATATAATAAATATATAATAAAAAAATGCCTTACCATTCATTTGTAAAAAAAATATTCTATTATAAAAATAAAAACCTAACTTTCATTCTTGCCTGCTTATTTTATTCCTTCGTCAATTTTTTTTATCTTTTTAGTTAGCTTTTATGCAGTCGGTTTTTTTTATTATATATTTTTTTATTTACGACTTTTTAATTTTTGCCAATAATTAGATAGTTGAAGTTATAATTAACGATTTTTTATCCTAAATGACTTTTAAAGATATAAGTTGTTATAGGTTTTGGAGCGGAAGTGTAATGAGACAACCATTAGGTTTAATTATACTGTAATTCTGCACCAATATAATAAGATACACTAGCATAAAAAGGCTGACATCACACATGACTAACACCATATATATTTTTGTGACTCGATTTTGTGACGTACAAGTAGTATATATTTTTGTAACTAGCACAACCCGCGGCTTTGCTCGCTCGGTAAGGTAGTTTCATACAAACTTTCATCCCCTATTTTACCCCCTTAAAGGATGAATCTTGAAAAATGCTAAGACACATATTTATTTAATTTTATTGAAGAGTATATATACCAAGTTTCAAGTAATTTTGATAATAAATATTTTTTTAGATTGTAGGTTAGATTGTAGGCTACTTTTTATTTATATATATATATATACAAGAATTGCTTGTTTTTAAAGATATAAGATAATAAGAATTAAATATCATTGGTATATAAAATATTATATACAGACAGTGCCACTTTTTGGCAAATTTTATTACCAACAGTAGCATGACGTGTTACTCCAGATTTACTATAAGTTATGGCCAGTTCAGCAGTTTCCTATGGGGTTTGATGAATCATTCAGCCGGTCAAAATATTAAAGTTTTATATATTTTATGGATGGACATTTTATCGTATAATAAGTTCCAACGATTAATATGTATTAAACGGGTTACATTATAAAACCGTATCTTTATATGAGTGCACTTAATTTAGTTATTGTTTGCATATGTAATGTACAGAAAGTACTATGGATTATATCTAAGTGGCGTAATTTTTTTATAAGTAGGTATGTACTATGTAGTACAAATTACCTACGATCTTCCATTAACTAGATCATGACGTAATGAATGAAGTTACACAGCGATACGATTGACGGCATCTTTTGACATTTATTTGAACTATTTTCAACCGACTTCAAAAAGGAGGAGGTTCTCAATTCGACTGTATGTTTTTTTTTTTTTTTTATGTTTGTTACCTCAGAACTCCGTCATTTATTAACCGATTTGGACAATTTTTGTGTCGTTTGAAAGGGTATACTTCCAGATTGGTCCCATTTAAATTTCAAAAAAAAATACCACCCCTAAGGGTGGAAAAACTACTAATGATGAGATTTAACCTACTTCTAATTGTCATATTGACTTGAAACTTTGCAAGTATTTCTATTTCCGTTGATAGTACAGTGGTTCGGTGTTGTTGACCTGATCTGATGGCAAGGCCAGAAGGTGGATAGGTGGAACTCTTCAACGGCTAATAGTAGATACTTTGAGTTTGGGCTTATTTTGTTTGATTTGACAAGCCTAACACGTTAGAATCCTTACTTTTCTACTACTGTCTACACTCAAAAGGGAAAAATAAAAACTTTTTAACAAAAAAATAAAAACCGACTTCAAACAAAAGCACTAAAAAGTAAAAAATAACTGATTGGTAGTTTTCATTTACTATACATACCTAATCAAATATTTTCGAAGTCGGTGTGCTTTGGCTAAGTAATTAAAGCCTACCTATTAAATACATACTTAATCAAATATTTTCGAAATCGGTGCCAGCCCATACAAAGCAAAGCACACCGACTTCGAAAATATTTGATTAGGTATGTATAGTAAATGAAAACTACCAATCAGTTATTTTTTACTTTTTAGTGCTTTTGTTTGAAGTCGGTTTTTATTTTTTTGTTAAAAAGTTTTTATTTCTTTATATCCGCTAAAGACTCCTTTACCTCCTAGGTTAATGGACTGAAAGAAATCTCTTTTAGAGATAAGTCCACCTTTGCCTTCAATTTTCTTTTGATAGTTGTATTTTTGTTTTTATGTGCAATAAAGAGTACAATATTATACATGCCTGATGAGATTCATGAAGGAGAAGATTCCATGACACATATTGTCTCTAACGCCATCTAGTGTATATTTGGAATACTAATTCTTTTTTCTTTTTACAGAGTTGGAGTAAATCTATTCTCTGGCTATAAACATTATAATTCTATAAAATACACGATTATTTTAAAAATAAGTATATAATAACCTATAAATAAAACTCATTATGAAAGCCATAACTACTTAATATATAATCTGTATTAATACGGATATCTAAATTGTATTTCTTATCTGGAAAAGTTTATAAAGTTTGTAGTAAATGACAGTTTGGTTCGAATTTTAAATTTGAATTTCAAGTGTTTTGTAATCTCTAAGTTTTGTAGTTTACTGTAGCGATAAAATTTCTAAATTACAACAGGTACCAAAATAACATGGATTCATTACAACCTGTTATAGAAAGTTATCCAAAATTAACTATAGATAAACAAATAAGTTCTAGTTACGTCGAAATATACACAAAGAAAAATAATGAGATTGCAATCGTTTATGTCAAAGTATGTAACAAAAGTTTTATATTTTGTTCTTTTATGTTTAATATGAGAATATGAAAGTAAGAAATTAATGATAATATATTTGTTTTAGACGAAAGCAAGTAGTACATCAGATAATTTTAAAAATAACAAAAATGAAAGTGGTAAGAACACTATTTTTTTGCTTTAGATTTATCTCATAAAGTGTATAAAATTGCTTGATTTAATTTACTGAATATTAAGACAAACATTTAAATTCCTGTTCCAGAGGAGCTTGAGTTAACAGGCTCACCATTAAAGTTAGATCTAAGTTTACATGCTATATTAGATGAAACAGTTCTTCCTGATGAACCACAGCTTTGGAGAAAGGAAGAAATTGTTCATGGTCCAGTAAATATTGAAACAGCCAGGTACTTTTCATACAAAATATAACAATTTAAAAAAAAAAGTAGGTATTACAATAATTGACATCAAAATAGTACTCTTGATCAGTATACACAGATGATACTAACTGCAACATAAAATATCTTTACTTAACTTAAAATAACTTGACTTTTTATAGAAATATGACTGCTAGCACTAATTAAGATTTTTAAACATAGGAAGGGTATCAATAAGGCTTCAACTCTGCCCAAGAATAATCAGAAAAATTATGTCATATGATTTGATCTTTCCTTACATATTCTGAAAGTAGACTGATAAGAAAATATATTTATGATAGAAAAAAACTACAATACTACTTGTGATATGCTAAACTTTGGTCTAACCGGTATTTTTGATTAAAATGAGTAATTTTTTGTTGTTGCATAAAAGATGCACTTTCTTTTTTATTTTATTTTAATTTTCTTATGTTACTGCACAATATATTTAAAAATTTCAGTGCTTCCATCTTGTGCTCTATATAAAATTGATTCTTTTATAGTGCTTTAGGCAATCTATATCTTTAAAGCTGAAATTTATAGCAAAATTGGAAATTTATTTGTCGATTTATTCACTTATAGAGAAATAGCAAATCTGTACAACAAAACCCTATCTACATTGCCGAAAGAAGATGCAATACCTATGTGGATACTCTGTAATCCAAGTAATGAAGGCAGGCCTTTATTGCTCACAGTACAGTCTAATGAGGCCTGTTTTGCAAGAGGTATAGTTACTTATGAAGGTTCAATGGCCCTGGAAGAGGCTGATGTGGAACAATTTGTTAGTGATTTTGCAAATTATGAAGATATAAGTGAAGACATGGTAAGTGCTATAATTTTTATCTTTTTATTTTTTAACAAGCGACTGACCCTCTCTTTGCTTGGGTGCGTTCCTAGGTATGTTTTTAATATATATATAGATTTAGCCAGTGTTAGCCTTATAAATTCCTAAGAACGACTCGATATAACCAGTTATCGTTTTTTCCCGTGGGAATGAAAGATTTTCCTGTAGTAACGGGTATCCTAAATTTTGACCCAAGTAATAAGTCTACTCATCACTACTCACAATTTTGGTTAAATTGGATAAGTATTTTTTGCGTGAAACGCACACACACAAACAGACAAAAAACTTGATAACTATACTTTTAGGCTCTATATTCTGCACACAATATGTTACAGTCATTGTTCTTGAAAAATATTTCACGTGCAGATTTTGCTAAGTTACTATTTTATTATTTGGAAAGATAACTTCAGTAAAATTTGAAGAAATTGTTCTCAACAAACATTTGGGTATGTAATTAAACATCAGTATTAGAAAATGTCTATATTTCCAGGTGAAAGTGGCAGTGGATTGCAAATATTCAATTGCTGGAATGTCCTATGGCTCACTTACAATGGAAGAACATTTGAATGCCCCACACGGTGGTATCACTGAACTGTATTGTGAATGGACTTCTAAAACTTTGCTTACTCCTTTCATAAGTTGCAAAGTACATTTTGTAAGTAAAATCTATATAATCTTCTATAATATAAATAAAAAACAATGTTTGTATGTTTGTACTCTGTGTTCCATAGCCATTCATTCGACTATGATGAAATTTTGGTGAATTGTTCTGCACCTAAGCAGTGTAAGGAGGATATTAATGATTTAATTTTAATAAATTTATTCGTGATCTTTGAGGTCATATAAAATTGTCTAGATTGTAGACTAGAAGATAGCACTTTCAGTTTCACCTGAATTTTCTTAAATTTGTTTCTCTAAGAACTTTGACGATGAGCATTTTATAAAAGTAGTCCAAATGGTACTTACCTTCTCAAGTAATGTGCTTGCCAACAACCAACATTTCATACATTTGTATAGATACATTTTAAAGGGCCAATTTTAATTGGAATAAAATAAAACTAAAATCTCTCTCTCTGAAATCTTACTTCCATGTATAAATGACAATTAAAAACTAGTAGCTCCCTTTTTGTCCCTTTTTGGAGGAACTACTCCTCCAATCAAAAATCTCTGAAAATAAAATCTATAAAGTCATAAAACCTGTATATCAAGTTTCATCCAAATCGGTTGTGAAATACGACCTGTAGAGAAGTACGTACAAACCGACAGAAGAGAGCTTTTGCCAGACTTGAAGCAGAGACGCTTCGCTCGCTCGTTCAATAATATATATTAAATTATATTCCAGGAGCAAGAAGTAACTGTTGGTCATTTATTAAGTCCATGCAATGCTATATGGAAGTCCGTGTCTGCACTTCACAATATCAACCAATTGTTAGTGGACATGACTGCTGCTGGAGTTAGTTCCATACAATTAGAAACTGCGATTATTAGGTATGTATTTTTTATATATTTATATGCTGCTATGTGGTATAGTGGCTAGCATGTACGACTATACATCTGGATAGATATTCAATGCAATGCAATCTATAGATTCGGCCTGTGTATCGATAATAATGAATATTTCAACAAATTGTGAAATTTCGCTTTTCATAGAAGACACCTGCATAGATAAACCTTATCTAATTACAAAATTTGATCCAAATCATTAAAACCGGTTGAGCCGTTTCGGAGGAGTGCGACCACAAACACCGTGACACGAGATATTTATAATTTATATCTATATATTTAAAACAAAGTCGGGCTTGTTACAAAACTTATAACTCGAGAACTGCTGGACCGATTTTTATGATCTTAGTGTTGTTGGATTTGTCTTCACCCCGAATAGCAGAATAACTATTAAAACATCGCAAAATTCACGAAAAAAAATTGAAAAAATCTATTCCATACTAATCGTTAAAATGTACCTGTATTAAGTCCCTCGAACGAACCTGAATAAAGCGAGGGTGAGTCGCTAGTATTAAATATAATTAACTACTTTTTTCTAATATATGAACCAAAATTCATTCCAGAAACCTAATACCAGGCATGAAGAAACAAAACAATTCTAAACGGCTAACAGATTTGCTGAATGAAACAGAAACCTATACATATACAGCAGAGTGTCCCGCGGGCGGTTGCATTTGTATAACGGATGACACTTCCAATTTAAAACAAGCTATGGCTATGATGTCTAATCATGGATCCAGTAATGATTTTACATATAAATTATGGGATATATTACGAGGTATTTTTTTATATGGTTATTATTTTAGAATATGTAACGAGAAGGTTAAGGCGGGAGCGAAGCGTGGCGTAGCTTTTAGCCTACTCAATTACGTTACCCAAGTCGGGCCTGTCACAAAATCAAAGACATCAAAAGACAAGCTTTTACCGTAACATACTAATACATAATATATAAAATTGTAAATATACTAGCAGCACCCGTGGCTTCGCTCGGGCTAAAACTACAAAAAACTCTAATAGGTAGTTTCATACAAAATTTCATCCTCTATTTTTTATTTTAGGATGAATTTCGAAAAATGCTAAAACACGTATTTATTTAATTTTATTGAATAACATTAATACCTAGTTTCAATTAATTCTGATCAAAAATATATATATTTTAATGGTATTATAAAGTGCTTTCCCGTAGAAATTAGGTAAAGTCCCGGGGTAAAAAGTAGCCTATGTCACTAGTGCCCCAGCCCTCCAACTATCCTCACACAAAAAATCACCCCAATACGTCACTCCGTTTCGACGTGAATGAAGGACAAACAAACAAACAAACACACTTTCACATTTATAATATTAGTGTGGATCATATTAAACAAATCAATTTATAATGAAATATGGTCAATATCTTCTAATTACTATAAATTAATAACATATACGTAAGGTTCTATTTTGAAAAATCAAGTTTTTAAGTGTTATTCTTTGTTTTATATTATGTTATTATTAATATATATTTTTTTCTTTTCAGATTGTGAAACTGCTGAGGAATTAATAACATTACTTATTCAGGCTCTTAAATTCATATCTTCTGGCAAAATTCGTCCATTTGTGAGTAGTAATTTATAAATCATTATTGATGATGTTATTTTCGCGTATAAAGACTATATTCGGTCGAGAAATTATTTTTTTTACTATTGACTCACCTCGCTCCTTTCCGGTTCGTCCCTACTTACGTTTAACGTTTAGTATAGATTTCTCAGAGATAAGATATTTTCCCGCAGTAAAAAGTATCCTATATATTGACCCGGATACATATGGTTTTATCGTGATGCGGTCATTGACAGACACAAATTCTAAAACTATAAATTCGGCCTCTATCAGTAATAATGACTATTTCAATAAGATTTTCCAAAAAATATTTGATGTACAGATTCGACTCAGTTAGAATTTTACTATATGTATAGATTATTTACAATATTATTATAATTAAAATTACAGATTGACGTTAACAACAAAACATATCTATCTAAACTAGTTCTAAAGCTATCTAGAGGTCATTCGCAAACTGCTAAAGTATTAAAAAACCTGCTGTCGAGTCCACCTCAAGCATTATCTTTGGTAGCTCAAGTGGGTATTGAGAAAAGTGTATGGGAATATACAAGGATCATGTCTTTGTTTGTACATTCGTTCTTTGTGGCTGGTATTTGGAATGCTGATTCAAGGTAATTATGTTTTTATTATCAAATTTTTTTCGTGACTTATCACTCAATCAGTTACTAGAATAATATGTATGTATTTAAAGATTTATGTGTAGTGTATCAACTATCTGGTATCCATAACACAGGTCTCGTAGCTTACCATGGAACTAGCTAAGGCTTAAAAATACAAAAGAATTATCATTTATAATTATTTCTAACTTATTTTAATTTTGATATTATACAAAAATTGTATATTAATTTAACTAATACATAATATATAAAATACCACTAATTCTTTAAAGAAACTTAACGAATTGTATGACAAAATTAAGAATAGTAGCATAAACAACATATCACGCTACTATTTTCGACTTTGACATTTACTTTGGCATACTCTATCATCTCTTAACTAAGGTACCTAAACCAGTTATTTATTTTCAGATCTCATGAATCAATAGAACAAATAAACCAAACAATACAAGATATGACTATGGGAGGTGACTTCAATTTAAACCCCTTTGAAGCTATAGCGACTTCAGACCATTCCATACGTTTCGACACTGACTCCATTTGTATAGAAGATGGCAACGAATTAACTGTCGACGATTTTGCATCTTTGAAGAAACATGGTCTTGTTAATGACAAGAAAGATGTTAATGAGGTAATTTATTTAAAATCTTAGATTTATGCGAATATTTGAGATTTTAAATAAAACTATCTTTTCGGATTTTTCGCGGACTTATTTTGATTTTTGGTTACCGACGTTTCGAATGCTTTTTACACCAATCAAGGTCACGGGAGAAACTTAAGGTTTGAGACGTCTCAAAGGCGTTATATACTTGTTTCAGACTAGAGAACCAATAAATCAAAATAAATCTGTGAATTAATCCGAAAAGATAGTTTCATATAAAATTGCGATACGTTATTAAATTATTATTGAAATAAATATGGTCAAGTGCGAGTCATAAACTTTTAAACATCTTCACAAGTTACCGCTATTAATAAGATTAATGGAACACACATATAAAATATCCATCTTTTATAAAATCTAAAGCTATAAGAAAATAATATCTTAAATAGCTACAACAATAATAATTAATTACTTTCATGTAATTACATATATCATCATATATAACATCAGCTGTCTGCCAGCCATCCATTTCCGATTAAAAGAGAAAGTTCCATCAAAATCGTTCCAGCCGTTTCGGAGATTAGGCGGAACAGACAAGACAGGCAAAAATGTCAAAAATAGTATTTTTCATATAAATACCGTACTTATATAATTTCATATGCATTTAGCAAAAAAGCTATTATTTTGAGTTTACAAACAGACACTTCAGATATTTATCTCTATAGATTACCTTATTGATTACCTAACACCTGCATTTACTAAGATTAATTACGATTAGAACGAAAAAAGTCTTACGCCATTACTTTATTATATATATAAAAACTTCTATGTCAAATATACTGATTGAACATCGAAAAATTACTATCGTCTTGGGCACAATTTATATTTGGACGACCGTTTCATGTGTTCTGTCGCCAACGTCCATACCACGTTGAATACACCGGTTCTCGTCCGATCACCGAAGTTAAGCAACATCGGGCGCGGTCAGTACTTGGATGGGTGACCGCCTGGGAACACCGCGTGACGTTGGCTTTTTGTTTTTCGAGTTTTTTTTATTCTTTTGTGCTCACTGAAGCTAACAGTGACTAGTACAACTGTTTGATATGTTCTGTCGCCAACGTCCATACCACGTTGAATACACCGGTTCTCGTCCGATCACCGAAGTTAAGCAACATCGGGCGCGGTCAGTACTTGGATGGGTGACCGCCTGGGAACACCGCGTGACGTTGGCTTTTTGTTTTTCGAGTTTATTTTTTTTGTTTTCACTGAAACTCACGGTGATTCTAAGTACACGACTGTTTGATATGTTCTATTGCCAACGTCCATACCACGTTGAATACACCGGTTCTCGTCCGATCACCGAAGTTAAGCAACATCGGGCGCGGTTAGTACTTGGATGGGTGACCGCCTGGGAACACCGCGTGACGTTGGCTTTTTGTTTTTCGAGTTTATTTTTTTTGTTTTCACTGAAACTCACGGTGATTCTAAGTACACGACTGTTTGATATGTTCTATCGCCAACGTCCATACCACGTTGAATACACCGGTTCTCGTCCGATCACCGAAGTTAAGCAACATCGGGCGCGGTTAGTACTTGGATGGGTGACCGCCTGGGAACACCGCGTGACGTTGGCTTTTTGTTTTTCGAGTTTATTTTTTTGTTTTCACTGAAACTCACGGTGATTCTAAGTACACGACTGTTTGATATGTTCTATCGCCAACGTCCATACCACGTTGAATACACCGGTTCTCGTCCGATCACCGAAGTTAAGCAACATCGGGCGCGGTTAGTACTTGGATGGGTGACCGCCTGGGAACACCGCGTGACGTTGGCTTTTTGTTTTTCGAGTTTATTTTTTTTGTTTTCACTGAAACTCACGGTGATTCTAAGTACACGGACTGTTTGATATGTTCTATCGCCAACGTCCATACCACGTTGAATACACCGGTTCTCGTCCGATCACCGAAGTTAAGCAACATCGGGCGCGGTTAGTACTTGGATGGGTGACCGCCTGGGAACACCGCGTGACGTTGGCTTTTTGTTTTTCGAGTTTATTTTTTTGTTTTCACTGAAACTCACGGTGATTCTAAGTACACGACTGTTTGATATGTTCTATCGCCAACGTCCATACCACGTTGAATACACCGGTTCTCGTCCGATCACCGAAGTTAAGCAACATCGGGCGCGGTTAGTACTTGGATGGGTGACCGCCTGGGAACACCGCGTGACGTTGGCTTTTTGTTTTTTCGAGTTTATTTTTTTTTTGTTTTCACTGAAACTCACGGTGATTCTAAGTACACGACTGTTTGATATGTTCTATCGCCAACGTCCATACCACGTTGAATACACCGGTTCTCGTCCGATCACCGAAGTTAAGCAACATCGGGCGCGGTTAGTACTTGGATGGGTGACCGCCTGGGAACACCGCGTGACGTTGGCTTTTGTTTTTCGAGTTTATTTTTTTTGTTTTCACTGAAACTCACGGTGATTCTAAGTACACGACTGTTTGATATGTTCTATCGCCAACGTCCATACCACGTTGAATACACCGGTTCTCGTCCGATCACCGAAGTTAAGCAACATCGGGCGCGGTTAGTACTTGGATGGGTGACCGCCTGGGAACACCGCGTGACGTTGGCTTTCTCATTTTTTTTAAACGAATATATAAATAAAAAATTTAATTATATTTTAATTGATTTTTTTAATATTAAATACACTGTTAATGTTTATTTTATCGTAACGTGTTGATGATGATTATTCTTATATTTTAAATTTACTATTTCAGGTACCATTAATAGCAGATGAAATAGACATTGGCCCGTGGAAGAATATCCTAACTAAGTTCGCTCAACTACACGTTTGTTTGGAACATTTGTACCGCGCTGAGACTTGTTTAAGAGCTGATTTTGGTAATATTCAAATTCCTTTAATATAATATTCAGGAAAGAAAAAAATATTTCATATTTACACTATATCTTGATTTTGATGTTGTTGATGCCTTTGTTTGTGTTATCACCTAAATGTGTGTTTGTTTGTTTGTCCTTCTTTTTACCGAGGGAAATTATCTCATTCCCATGGAAATACATGTAACACAATACAAAAAAATATTTATGATCAGAAGTACTTGAAACTTGGTATTAATGCTCTTCGTTTTAGCATTTTTCGAAATTTATCCCATAAGGGGGTAAAATAGGGGATGAAAATTTATATGAAACCTACCTTTTTAGAGTTTTTTTGTTGTAGTTTTAGCGAAAGCGAAACCGCGGGTTCTGCTAGTTATTATCATCAAAATTTAAAAAGATATATACGTCGTATTGAGAACCTCCTTTCGTCAGCTAAAAACACATTTTATATATATATATATATATATATATATATATATATATATATATATATATATATTTATTTTTCAGCTCAATTAAAGCCCATGGCGTCGAAGCTTCTAGAATATTATGTATCAGAAAAATCACCGATAAAGACAGTTGGGCAGCTACTAAGCGATCCGGTACAAAAAATATGTATACCAATAGCAAATAATGTCGTACAAGATCAATTGAAGTAAGTACTGTTTTTATTATTAAAGTTATGTCGTTAAGTTAGGAAACGTTCTGGTATTGTTTTCTCACGATTTTTTGAGTCTAAAACCTTAATCTCTCCCGTGACCATGACTTCTATAAAGCATTCAAAACGTCGGGAACCTAAAATCAAAATAAATCCGCGAAAATATCCGAGAAGATTGGTTAATCGAACTTATCGATTAGTTCAACGATACAGTCACAAATTATTAATTTGCATATTTAGTTGGTTCGATTCGCGGGTCGGGTAAAAGCTTTTTTTTAAATGCAGTTTTTATTTTTAAAAGTAAAAGAAAGTTTCCTTCGAGTAAACTCCGATATCTTCAATAAGGTACTCTTCTTTCACGTCCCTTTTGTGTTTTCCATTCTCTACATTACTACGATAATGTGGTCTTATAGACAGAAGCTTTTTATACAAACACAAATTTTTTTTTAATAAACTTTTTGATATTTAAATGTTATGTGAAAATATCGATATTTAATGCAAAAAACTAATTAAAGTAAAACGCCATCTATCCGTACATTTTCGTACGACTTGAAAGTTTAGTTTACGTTAATTTATAATACAAAGTTTTCTTAAATATACCAAAGATGGCGCTAGATAGCTGTTATTTTTTATTTCTTTGTTTATAATACCGGGTATGTACTTGTGCGAGTTAAGAAAATTATTTATTTTGTAGGTACATGTCCAATCCAATGTATTTTATAAGAAGAAAATATGTCGCCCAAATAATAATCGAGAACAAAAAAAAAACAAAGTTTAAACTAACATATTTTCGGTCTTAATTACTAAGTAGTCGACTGTCGAAATAATATTTTAATTGTTTATAGGTGACGATGACGTTACCTATTTCATCTCACCGATATCTATTTCATCTGCTAATAATGGTACCTGAAAAAGTTAATTTAAAAACCATTAAGAAAATATAAATAAACATTAATTGTGCATTTAATATTAAAACGGTCAATTAAGAATAATATAGTTAAATTATTTATTTATGGATATTTATTTTGAAAAAAAATATGTAAAAGGCCAACGTCACGCGGTGTTCCCAGGCGGTCACCCATCCAAGTACTAACCGCGCCCGATGTTGCTTAACTTCGGTGATCGGACGAGAACCGGTGTATTCAACGTGGTATGGACGTTGGCGATAGAACATATCAAACAGTCGTGTACTTAGAATCACCGTGAGTTTCAGTGAAAACAAAAAAAATAAACTCGAAAAACAAAAAGCCAACGTCACGCGGTGTTCCCAGGCGGTCACCCATCCAAGTACTGACCGCGCCCGATGTTGCTTAACTTCGGTGATCGGACGAGAACCGGTGTATTCAACGTGGTATGGACGTTGGCGACAGAACATATCAAACAGTTGTACTAGTCACTGTTAGCTTCAGTGAGCACAAAAGAATAAAAAAAAACACGAAAAACAAAAAGCCAACGTCACGCGGTGTTCCCAGGGGTTCACCCATCCAAGTACTGACCGCGCCCGATGTTGCTTAACTTCGGTGATCGGACGAGAACCGGTGTATTCAACGTGGTATGGACGTTGGCAACAAAACACATCAAACAGTCGTGCTCTTACAATTAGAGTCACTGTTAGCTTCAGTGAAAGCAAAATAACAAAAAGCCAACGTCACGCGGTGTTCCCAGGGGTTCACCCATCCAAGTACTGACCATGCCCGATTTTGCTTAAGAGTTCTGAATTCTTTATACCACCTAAATAATTTGCCGAAATCTATATTATGATAAACTAATTTTTAAATGTTTACAGAAAGCCCGCGCTGTGGTATCGAATGGAACTTACTAAAAAGGAGACTAAGGAAAATCCAATAAGAACACAAACTACTACATACGTTTTCTCACAACTACCAGTATTTCCACCGCAAGTGTGGCAGATCTTAGGTAATTAATAAGTAATAAGAAAATAAAACATTTTCAATATTTTTACAAGTTTATACTAAAGTTTCATTAAATTTTCTTGTGTTTTTGAATTCATGAAATAATCATATATAAAATGTCAATTTACCTATTTTCCACATAACTTTTCCATCGTTTTTTTCCTAATAACCTCGTTTTGGCTATTATGAATAATTCAAAAAAATATTAAACTAATCTGTCACATGAAAATATATCATTTGTTAGTATGACATGCAATATTCTCAACATCCATACTTAATTTTTTATTTTATAAATGCTAGTGTGTTTGTTCGTTTGTTTGTGTATTGAAGTGAATTTTGTGTGGAGATAGTTGGAGGGTTGGACAGTGACATAGGCTACTTTTTACTGTGGGAGGTTATCTCATTCCTACGGGAAAACACGTTATAATACAACCCACAACAACTTATCATATATATGTATATATTATAATCTATCTATTCCTTAAGTGAAGTGAGGGTGAGTCGCTATCTATCTATATTTATATTATAAAGAGGTAAAGTTTGTGAGTTTGTGACGTTGTATTGGGTAATCTCTGGATCTACTGAACCGTTTTAGATGAAATTTGGTAAGGTAGTTTGAGACCCTGGGAAGGACAGGATATTTTTATCCCGGAAATCATCCCTTAAAGGGGTGAAAATGGGGATGAAAGTTTGTACGGGGAATGTTTTATTATATTTACTGTTTTATTATATTTACTGTTTTATAATTTTTTCTAGAACCGCCTACAGAAGAAGTGGCTGAAGTAACAACGGTCGGAGAATTAAAGTATCACTGCACTAAATATACATATTTAAGTAATAAATTATCGAGGAAATTAGATCTTTTAGATTAAATAATATTTTTTTATTTATATTTGTATTTTCAGTGTTAATAATAAGAGAAATCATGTCACGTGTATCGTGATATATATTTGTATGGCATTGTTATACATATTTTATACTTGTCAATAGTCAATAATCATTTTTTACAATAATTTTTTGTATATATAAAAAAATGTATTGCAATATCGTTTTATTTTTGTTCTTATTTTTATTATTGAGAGCCGTTACTGGGTCCGAGAGTCCTTAGCTGTTACTGGGTCTTTCTTAACTGGGATTTTTGTTAATTTAAAATATAATTTACCTAACAATATTATTCTAGAATTCATGTATTAATTTAACTACCCAAACATACTCGGGAATCGAACCCATGTTCTGACTAAAATTGTCTATATTAAATAGCTATTGTTTTAACAGTTAAACGAAATCATAAACATGTTGACACTGATTGATTTCTCGCTGTCAATTTGTTTATCTTTTTGAATAGTTGGATGCATATAGGTACTGTAGTATAGACTTTAACGCCAACTATTGGCAACAAGTGGAATTTATTGGGATAATAGGACCCAGCTATGCAAAAAACAGCCATGTGCGTAAAAGTACCAACAGAGTTATAAGCATTTTATTATAAAAAATAAAATAATTATAAAAAATAAACAATACTTATGTAATTATTGTTCAATTTTAAAATAACCAGAAAAACAAAACAACCCAAGTGCAATTATCGACAGAAAAATGCTTATAACTGTTGGTACTTTTACGCACATGGCTGTTCTTTGCATAACTGGGTTCAATTTTTCAATAACATCAACGTCAAGAAAAAAAAGTTTTTTTTTAATTTGATTACATTAATACTTTCTTAGATTTACGCGAAGACATGCCAAATATAAATACATAACTCAGTTTACCCGGTTAATTTTGTTCATGGAACCTAAATTTGTTAATAACCGTTCTCCTGGATTTAACCGGTTAAATAACGTAACCAAAACCTCAAACCGAAAAACCTTTGAATTAGGGTCATTGACCAAAACCGGTTTTAGAATTTAACGGGCCTGATAATAATGACATCTTAATATACATGTAAATTATAATATAATCATGATCCAATGATAAAATAAAAGATATTAATGATTCCACATATTAAAAGTGATTCATATTGAAATGAAGTTAAAATTTACCGGCATTAAGAATGTACATAATAATAGCAATCTTGTACACAGACATCGTTATCTCAGAAATGATACTTGGGACTGTTTTAATTGACACGATTGGTGAAAATTTTCTCGATAATATATTTTTTGAAAATTAGGTACATGTTTTGCACACATACCTACATAGCTATTGCTATTTATTTCAGAAACAACTCTATATTTTTGTAGGGTTTTTGTTTTGTCAGGAAGCCTAGAAGTATTTCTTCAGTTACGATATATCACTTTTAGATTGGTTGTTTAATTAATTTATAGTGAATTAAAAACTTTTTTTGACGCTTTTTTTTGAGCATCTATCGCTCTACACTTCTCACTCACGATAGAACATTATTTTGTCATCGCGCTTCTCCGAATCAGAATCGCACTCATGCAGCTTAATTTAGCTATTAATGCCTACCTAAACCTATAAAATATCACAGATCTCGTCACATTGACAATATGAACCTGCCAAACAGAATTATTATTTTTAACATATTAATTATATTTATTTATCAAAAAATTATAAAGTAGGCAAGTAGTACAATAAAATTTATTAATCTAACTCTAAAACTATTACAAAACTTTATCTATTAGTTTAAATACATATTTATTCACAAAGAATTACTTCGTCCAAAAACATAATCATACCTATTTGTTGCCCTCGTCGAGACGCATCTTTTGACATCCTAATCAGCTACGTAGTCCCCAAACTCCACGATACCAGAGCGATGTCGCACCTTTGCTGAAACTCAGGGCTATACCGAAGCGATAAATAAAAACCATTTTCAATGTTAAAACTATCGACTGCCTATCTTTGCTCGGATGTTTTCTAGTGCCTAACAATAAGTACCTACATATTGCTTAATATAGTCCTGTATAGATGTTAAATTTCATACAAATACGTAAAACCGTTTTAACATGAAGGAGTAACGAACATATCAAAATTATAATATTAGTTCGAATTAATTTCTAAATTATTAAAGCTACTTTAAGTAATAATCAAACTCGCTACTCCAATAGAATCAATTAACAAGTGTCTTAATAAAACAAGGAATATTCAACATAGAAATATTAGACTCGTTTTCTGAAAGCTAATAAAGCTTATAACGGTTTTTTAGCTTGAAAAGAAAATGCTTTGATCTTTAATAGCGAAAGAAGTAATAAATTATGAATGGTTATTAAATTAATTGACGTTATACACTCATTATCGCTAGTAGAAATCTAAATAATTTTAGTTAACTTTGCCCAACTGGCACTTTTAGGTAAAAAAATTAAAAATGTACCTAACTCTTTGCTTAAAAAGTTACAGCGGACTTTATCTAGAAAAAAAATATGTTGGGACAACACCATCTGGTTCCATGGTAAGCTATAGTTATGTTATGGATAGCAGATAGTTGATACCCTACATATATTATTATAACTTTAAATACATACATATTATAAGTATAAACATCCATGACTGGAGTACAAATATTCGCGCTCATCACACAAATAAATGCACTCAGCGGGACTCGAACCTGCGACCGCTGGTACAGCAAGTAGGGGGGACACTACAAACGGAGCCAAACGTGTCGTCAAATAGAAGTAATTAAACTATAATACATGTATACCTACCCTAATTGCGTAAATCTTACATTTTAAGTCACCAAAAATTTATGGCAGTGATATCTATATATATTATAATAAAATTCTAACTGACTCGAATCTGTACATTAAATATTTTTTGGAAAATCTTATTGAAATAGTCGTTTTCATCGATAGAGACGCCGGATCTATAGTTTTTAGAATTTCTGTCTGTCTGTCTGGGGACGAATCACGAGAAAACCAATAGACCGATTTTGTTGAAATTTGGTAAGATGATAGCTGGTTATCCGGGTCAACATATTATAGGATACTTTTTACTGCGGGAAAATATCTCATCTCTGAGAAATCTATATTAAACTTTAAAACGTAAAGAGGGGCGAACCCGGTCGGAGCAATGGTACCTAAGTCGCATAACAATCACTAAGTTGTGATAATACATGACATATTATTATTATTTCCAGTTTTATTTTATCGATAATCTTAAATGGAAAATCAACTCGTCTAATAGAATCTTCGATGAACAGTTGATAGAAGATAGAATAGTATCTATAACTTACAAGCAAAGAAATCTATTCAAACACGACCTAACGATTTAGTGTACGCAACATTATTGAGTTACATAAAAGTTCAAAGAAACGTATACAGTATTTACAAAAACCATTACATCAATAAACACGTACAAACAGTCTACTTTGATGTGCGAGGTTAATATACTGAATCGATTCGCTTCGTCTGCCAATTGCAGATAAAGGTGTAAAAGGGTTATATTTAATACATATTCGAAATATTTTAGGACAAAATTCTTGAGTTTATTCGGTTTCTGTTCGGTTCTTTCATTGTGAATCTATACTAATATTATAAAGGGGTAAAGTTTGTGAATTGTGAGCTTGTGACGTTGTAGGGGGTAATGTCTGGATCTACTGAACCGATTTAGATAAAATTTGGTAAGAAGATAGTTTGAGACTTTTTATCCCGAAAATCATCTCTTAAGGGGGTGAAAATGGGGATGAAAGTTTGTATGGGGTAATCAACCGAGGGACGAACCCGAGCGAAGCGAGAGTGAGTCGCTAGTATATTATATTAGTGAAAATTTGTATGTATGTATGTAGGCTTATGTTTGTGAGTACTTAACGCGAAAACGGCTGAACGGATTTGGATGAAATTTAGAACACAGATAGCATGATTACTTATTACGGTGAAGGAAAATATCGCGAGGAAAACCTAACCTAAATGACGGAGAAAACCTAGTAAGTTTTCGAAAGGCATGTGAAGTCCGCCAACCCGCACTTGGCCAGCGTGGTGGACTATGGTCTAATCCCCCTCGTCTATTCTTGGAAAGCCCATGACTAGCATTGGGATGTTAAAAAGGGCTAAATAACATATATTCATCATATGTGCATATTATCTATAGGTAACTCTGTAAATATAATAAATTAAAAAAACAACATCTGTTAATCAGTTCTTACTCAGCTTGACTTTAGGTAAATGCACTTGCTATCCACTTCAGCTCGCGAGTTCAATACGCTGAATGAATTTATTTCATGTGCAAATTGAGAATGAAATTGTAAATAAAATATTCATACCAAGTTCATACCAATATTGTTAAAGAAGGTACGAGTACAACTATACATATGATAAAATTGTAACTTAGCAGAATCTGTACATTAAATATTTTTTGGAAAATCTTATTGAAATAAACATTATTATCGATATAGAGGCCGTATCTATAGTTTTTAGAATTCTTGTCTGTCTGTCTGTCTGTCTGTTACCGCATCACAGAAAAACCACTGGAGGGATTTTGATAAAACTTGGTATGGTGATACCCGGTTATCTGGGTCAACAAATAGGATAATTTTTACCGCGGGAAAATGTCTCATTTTTGAGAAAAAATATAAAAACTGCAATGTAAAAGTATACTAATAATATGTTAAACCTAAGAGTTTGGTTTTTAGTCATCTGAACGCGGGCAGAGCCGCGGGCAATGCTAGTATATTCTCAAGTACCTTTGGATGATGCGCATCTGACACTAATTAGATCTCTATACTTATAAATAGTATCACAGCCTTTGATAATGTGCTAGTGCCTAGTATAGCTATACCGCGAAGATTACTGTGTGCAGTTTTGTTTTTAATTACTTTTAAACTCTTGAAAGATAATATGTATCTAAAATTTAACAATAAAAGAATACCCTACTTCAAAATCACTTGGAAGTTATTTTTCCACGCTTGGAAGAGAATTCTTTGCTGATATATGTATGTATGGGACTTCCCTCAAGATATAACCTACCCATTAAAAAAAGAGTTATAAAAATTCATTTACCTTTGGCCAAGATATCTCGTAACATATCCACAAAAATACGGGCAAAAATGAGTATATCCTCTTTTTGAAGTCGGTAAAAAAGTGATGCTATCTCTTTGATTCATTATAACATAGTGAAGCTATAAATACATTTCCCACTCATTGTCAGGATAAAACACAAAGTTGTTGAATGAAACGGTTAGCATACCGATGTCTTGGAGTAAATCATCTGGTCGTTCGTTGCCACGTGCGGGTCATGTGCTTTTTAGCTGTTTATTGCCTCAAATTCCTCATATTGCTTCCTTGACACTGCATTTTGACGAAAATCTCTATGCCGAAGATCAAGCTTCTCCTTCGGTATAGTTATACTTTAACCAATAATATACATTTATATAGTGGTATTTTTACCATGATCTTATGGGCCGGTAAAGGTCCAAAGCTGGACGTCCCTGAACACTTCGACCACCTTTAATTAAGATATTAATATTAGAAGTAGGACTAAAACTCAAAATCCGCAATATAGACCTAAATACTGAGATCAATATATCACATCAAGCATATTAACCAATGTTTCGCTGTAATGGATTCCTGCTATTTTCAAGTTTATTGGACGATCTGGAACCTATTTAGAGATCTATTCCCAAATGTAATACCCAAAATATGTCCACATATAAATTATTATTTATTTTGTTCAAATCAAAAGTTGTTTTACATACAGGTTGCTGTAATTATTCAGTTTAATAACTTTCTTGCCATATGAAATTTCCATAATTTCAATGTTTGAATTGTGGGTGGGAGATATATATTTTTTTATTTAGAAAAAAGTGCACTAACAACACACATACTAAAACATTTATATACATTTAGCAGACATATAATAATTAATCAGATATATGTCTTGACAAGGTACATAACATTCGCTATAATTACATAATCAAAAGTATATACGTTAAGTTATAATAAATACAATTCAAATATAATAAAAATGATTCATAATAAGTCTACACCTGTGAGCTAAAATAATTAATTTAAATAATGTTAAAAAAGTCAAATAATAGAAGTCAATTGATCAAAACTATCTTTTCAGATTTTTCACAAATTTATTTTCGTTTTTTGTTCCCGACGTTCACGTCATGATCACAGGAGAGACTCCGAGAGGTCTCTCCCGTGACCATGTCTGCTGTAAAGCTTTCGGTACGTCGAGAACCAAAAATCAAAATAAATCCGCGAAAAAATCCGAAAAGATAGTTTTATTTAAAATGTCAAATATTCGCGTAAATCTAACAGTCTTAATAGAAGTCAAATTAAAAATTGATCAAGTAATAATTAAACTCAACTCAAGGAGTCAAAATAAGTTATACTAAATACAAAGTCAAGTTAATAAAAAGACCCTTTCGTATACAAACTAAAAGAAATCGCAAAAATTTTACTACAACTTACATTTAACTATATAATTACGTGTCCAATTTGACGATACCAGGTCTAGACTCAGACAATTAATATTCAATCGACAGGGGAATAAACCCGAGATTTCCTTATAAGGTTAGTACGCCATCATTATGCCACATACAGGCTTGATCGTGGTAAATATTATAATGAATAATAATAACAATCTTAATTAGGACGTAAATAACTACCGAGAGCCTGAGAACTGATTTGATAATAATAGTTTGCATGTGTCGTAAAAATTATTTTTGATTTTTAAAATTGAGTGATCTAAATATTAAAAATTAAATCTAGGTAGGTAGGTTTTTGGCCAAGATTTGAGAAAAAGTTGCCTATATTTCTATCTTCATTCAGAATTACCCTCAAATCCGTTGCGTACATATTGCGTGTATAGAAAACAAACAGACTCATAAAAAAATATAAAAATCGATTCACAATTGGTGCAGTATCGCGTAACCTATACACAAAAACTAATAGTCGAATTAAATACATTTTCTTTTTTTAATATCGGTCAAAAATACATTTATACACGTGAGCAAAACTGCTGGCAATAGCTAGTATAGTTATTAAAAAAAACATCAGTAGGTGTATGTATACCTATTGTCTAAATGATTTTATTTCAACATGTGCAAATATACACGAAACTTAATGGGGCGCCCTGCAATAAATGAAAAAGCCTTTTTATGATTCGTTCATCGACTACAACGAAAATTTAGTACGTAGTTACTTACATTGTTTACAAAGATTCAAACACATTGTTATTTTCAGCACCGCACGTGTTATAATAAGTACACTAAATGCTTTATAAATATTTTATCCTCACACTGCCCTGTTGATCCCGATACTGGATCATTACATATGATGGATATTGTGTTAAAATTATAAACTGACAGCGAAAACAGTGCGTATGGTCGAAATTTCTAAACAATTATACTTTAGAGTAAAAATATTTTTTTGAATAATATGTTACATATCGAATAGTAATTAATAGGCTTGAAGAAAATCATCAGTGATCGTGAGCATCATTAGCGGGGGAACGAAGAAGAAGGATTCTATGTAATATTATATAAATGTAAAATAAACTATGTCTGTCTGTTACGTGTTTACGCTTAAACTACTGAACAGATATCGATGAAATTTGACAAGAACATAGATCGAATCATAGAACGGGCATAGGTTACTTTCATTCACCATCTCCATCCCGTTTAAGGTAAGCAAGCGAAGCAGTGTGCAAAAATTGAGTATGAATTTAAGATTTTTATTCAAATTCAAGTATTAATGGCTTCAAGACGTGTCACTTGAGTACAGAACACAGTAAAGTTGAGCATGTGATGTAGAATGAAGAAGGCAGGAGTATCTGTATGAGATATATCTTTTACACTTTATTGTACACCACAGTAATGAAATTAATACACTAAATAAAGTATGCAATATTTTTTGGTTACATGAAAAAAAGCTCGGCATTGTTAATATTAGATAACTTATAATAAATAGTAAGTGAGGGATTCTTATTAATTTATTTCGTATATCTTGAAAGGCTTTAACGATTTGCGTCAAACTTCAAGTGAGCAAATGGCTTCAAGACGTGTCAGTTGAGATGAGAATGTGTCGTAGTATGAAGAAGATAGTAGTATCTGTATGAGAAATATCTTTTACATTATAAGTAGACCAATATAAACTATTAGGTACCATTTTAATATAATTTTTAAGTTTTAACATCTAATTACCAAGCACAACGACTCTCATGATATAATTCTTTAGAAGCATTTCATATTTATGAGAAGAATTTCTTTACATTATTGTCATACCTTCCCATAATATTGGTAGAACATTCTAACTTCTAAGCTAATCAAAAATGTTAAATCCAATCAAACGGTCATACTCAGTCGACAAACAAAATAACTAAAATTACCTTTGTTTGAAATTGTCGAGTATTTATGCTGTTCGTATGTTTGTTTATCGTATACACTTGGGGCCACGTGTGCTAATTAACTCCTTATATTCAATCTGATGGCTATTCGTGGATCTCTGGATCCAGGAATTTTTCATCTAAAGTGTTAGAGATGATAAAGCTTGTAAAGAAATCTCTTTGTTAAAATATGGGTTGTTCTTTGAAATATATTAAAAATCTCTTCATATATAGGTACATCAAAATGCCTGTTCATTAAAAAAGAAGGGTCGCTCGTTTGGCTGAAGGTAAACTAAACCTTTATTGCTCGGTACATTGTTATATCTTTCAACGTGCACGTTGTTTACGAGATGCCACGTGTTCTAATTAAAGCCCTATTACTCAATTACTGTTGTTATTCATGGATAAACGTTTGAGGATATATTTTGGTTACATGAAGAAAAGCTTGATATTGCTAATATTACCTAACTTATAATATTAAACGAGCAATTCTTATTAATTTATTTCATGTAGGTATCTTGAAAGGCTCTAACGATTTGGATCAAATTTTGTACTTAAGGTTTTGCTTTTTAAGTTTACCTACGAGTATATAGGTGTTATTTTCTGCCCCCCCAACGTGCGTTCACCTTGTCGTGGTGGGGGGGGGGGGGGCTCAGTAGTGCCCGGCAATCCAACCGGGGGCGAAGCCAAGAAACGCACAGGGAGGTGGCCCACTTCGGTGGGCGGTGGGAGGTGGCCCTATTCGGGGGGCGGTGTACCTTTCGGGTTGCTCCTGGTACTTCTCTGATAGCAGAGTGGACCTTGGAGCAACCCCATGGTTATTGTGGTCTGCTTCGGCAGACCTGCCGTCGGGGCGTCGTAGTTGAATGCGTAAGCGATCCTGCGACTGGGTAGTTTTATTACGCCGGTGAGTCCCACACCTCGTGCGTAAATGCATTTCCCAACGTTAAAAAAAGGTGTTATTTTCTGGAAAAAAAAATGCAATTTTTATATCATTTCCGTTAAAACGCGGAGCGAAGCACAGTCACTCAGGTACCTACGAGTGGTAAATATTAAATTCGTAAAGATTTCATTTTTCATTGTAAAGTATTATTAACTACCACCCAATAAGTAAATAAAAACTTTTTAACAAAAAAATAAAAACCGACTTCAAACAAAAGCACTAAAAAGTAAGAAATAACTGATTGGTAGTTTTCATTTACTATACATAACTAATCAAATATTTTCGAAGTCGGTGTGCTTTGCTTTTTATGGGCTGGCACCGATTTCGAAAATATTTGATTAGGTATGTATTTAATAGGTAGGCTTTAATTACTTAGCCAAAGCACACCGACTTCGAAAATATTTGATTAGGTATGTATAGTAAATGAAAACTACCAATCAGTTATTTTTTACTTTTTAGTGCTTTTATTTGAAGTCGGTTTTTATTTTTATGTTAAAAAGTTTTTATTTTTCCCTTTTTAGTGTAGACAGTAGTAGCAAAGTAAGAATTCTAACGTGTTAGGCTTGTCGATTCAAACAAAATAAGCCCAAACTCAAAGTATCTACTATTAGCCGTCGAAGAGTTCCACCTATCCACTTTCTGGCCTTACCATCAGATCAGGTCAACAATACCGAACCACTGTACTATCAACGGAAATAGAAACACTTGCAAAGTTTCAAGTCAATATGACAATTAGAAGTAGGTTAAATCCATCATTAGCTATTTTTCCACCCTTAGGGGTGGTATTTTTTTTTTTGAAATTTAAATGGGACTAATCTGGAAGTATACCCTTTCAAACAAATCAAAAATTGTCCAAATCGGTTAATAAATGACGAAGTTCTGAGGTAACAAACATAAAAAAATCAAAATAAAAAAAAACAGTCGAATTGAGAACCTCCTCCTTTTTGAAGTCGGTTGAAAATAGAGTCACTTACGTAGAATGACATTTGGATAGGTGGAATTAAGAAATAGAATAGAATACGTTAATAAACACTGTTTTTTTATTCTAAGCAGAAAACTGTAAAAGCAAATTTAAAGATCATATTTGTATGTATGTATATATATATATATATATATATATATATATATATATATACGTATGTATGTATGGATTAGTATATGTATCTGTAAGTATTCATATACATACTAAACGTGTCAATGCAAGTACACTTACCGTTTTATGAAAATTTACTCTTTCTCCTCAAGGTTGCCTGAAAGAGATCGCTTCCAGCGATAATGTCGCCTGCTGTGCATATTTTCTTTGTATTTTAGATTTTCGGTATGCAATATAGAGTATTGTTATTTTTAATTTATTATTACTATTATAGTATAGTACCTATTATGTGTAATGTGCTATTACGTAATATTACTTGTGACAAAGCTGTAATCTACCGCAGGTTATGACTAATAATAAAATAACAAGTCGTTATTCCTTCCACAGTCACATGTATTCAGCCCTTTTTAACGTCCCACTGCTGGGCACGGGCCTCCCTTCAATACGAGGGGGATCAGGCCATAGTCCACCACGCTGACCAAGTGCGGGTTGGCGGACTTCACATGTCTTTCGAAAACTTGCTAAGTTCTCTAAGACATGCAGGTTTCCTCACGATGTTTTCCTTCACCGTTAAGACAAGTGGTAATCATGTTGGAAATGATTCGCACATGAAAATATCAGAGGTGCGAGACCCGGGATTTGAACATACTATTGTTTGATAGGTAGTAGCCTACTAAGAATTGGTTAGACACAGGTACCTAATGTGGTTTTAGTGACGTTTTAAAGGAAACTAAATAATACCTAGATTTCTACTTAAAAAAATTGTATAGGTATAAATGTACTAGAATTTAAACTCATTTGCCTAGTTTAAACTGCTTCAATCAAAAAAGAAGATAATTAAATTACCTAATAATACAAAACATACTGTCCGATAAAAATATTTTTTATAATTTTTTTTCGGCTAAATAAAGATAAAAATATCGGCGCTTCGAGAGTAAAATGTGTGTTCGAGAAAACAAATGAAATCATCGATACATTGCAGAGCTGTCGAATTCGTGAATTCAAATACTTCTATTTGATTTATCTATACTGATATTATAAAGAGGCAGACTTTGTTTTTTTCTTTGTGTGCATGTTTGTTTGTTTGTTTGCTTGTTTGTTTGTTTATTTATTTATTTGGTTGTATGATTTGACAAATTCTTTTTGAATTAGATAGCCCGTTTATTAAGGGAGGCTATATATCATCATAATACTACCCAAGGGAGCAAAGCAGTAATGTAATATGTAATCTATCTATTCCATCCTAACCGTTAAAACGTACCTAGCGACGAACCCGAGCGAAGCGAGGGTGAGCCGCTAGTATAAAAATAAATAACAATTTACATATGAATTTTTGGTGATATCTATATCAAATGCATATATTTACATATTTTATATACATTTATATACATATTTTGGTTAACGACGGATACGAAGCGACTTTTTCTATATAATTTTCGTATGAACTCAAATATCATAGAAAAATTGTTTGTTAAATTCAAAACAGACAGCGTTTATCCCGGTCAGCTAGTAAAAATTATTCGAATGAACGTTGAAAGAAGTGTTAAAATCCTAATCTCCAAAGATATTATACAGTCAGCAGTTATGTATGTATTCAGCCCTTTTTAACGTCCCACTACTGGGCACGGGCCTCCCTTCAATACGAGGGGGATCAGGCCATAGTCCACCACGCTGACCAAGTGCGGGTTGGCGGACTTCACATGTCTTTCGAAAACCTGCTAAGTTCTCTAAGACATGCAGGTTTCCTCACGATGTTTTCCTTCACCGTTAAGACAAGTGGTAATCATGTTGGAAATGATTCGCACATGAAAATATCAGAGGTGCGAGACCCGGGATTTGAACTCGCTTCACTTGGTTTCCCAAGCGAGCGCGTTAACACTGGGCTACCACTGCCTTATACATACACAGCAGTTATACATACACGAAATGCTTATGCACTTCCCCTTGCATCACGTGCACTCAATTTTACACGTCATGGGCGGGAAATGACGAAGACGTGACGTGAATCATTCGATTTTAGTTGTTTTATAAGGCAAGTACATACACTGTACACTTTTGATATTATCACTTATTAAAGTAATATGTTATTAACAATATATTTTGTAAATTTTAACAGAAATTGTATGAATTAGGCAATACTACTACAATTGTAGGCTACTTTTATTATGGAAAACAAGACGGGTTGTCAAGGAATAAATTCTAGAATAAAAACGGTTTAATCGATATAAAAGGTCTTAAAATTATAGATGATTTATAACAAGTGAAAATGGCTATATTTAATCGTAGGATAAGAAAAGCAAATTTATATGTTTTTGACATATGAAGTACGTTGCTTATGGGCGAGACTAAGAATAAAGACAACCTGCCAATAAACAATATACTTAGTTTTAATTAAAAAAATATATAATGTATAGGTACAGGCACGAGATTCAAAGGAATCAAACAGAAAATTTTACTAGAACCTATTGAATAGTTTCAATATCCACTTCTTGCTCCATCGTCAGAGCAGGTAGGTATGGTATGAACTAACAAGCTATTGTCACCCGAATTTTACATTTAAAAAAAAACTTCAAATCGACATAAAATTTATATTGTGATAATTAGAATAAGGTTAAAATCGACTTGCAAGGTTTTATTACCTAGATATAAGAAGCTAATAAAAGTGTATTAAAAATCAGTCTACTCGTACACATACGTTACTTTCTTAGCTTACGTCAGGTGTTTGCGTTATGGCTTAAATTTCTAAATTTCGTTTTATTAGTAATTCTGAGGACATCCGTAAGCTGTTATTAACACAAAATCATAAGGCTTCGCCGACATGGCCAATTTAGGGGATATAAGGTAATTCTATAGGTTCGGAGTTTTTGTGAAATACCCAGTTCGCGGGTCAAGGGCGTAGGATATGCAGGTCATATTGAGGTGTTTAGCAAGAAATATGAAGACGTTATATAAAAGAATGTTAAAGTAGAATATTCATATAAAGTTCATGCGTATTTTTTGATTTTAATAGAGTTATTAAAGTTTAATATGTATTAAATACTTTTGCAAAATTTTTCGGGGGGTGAGTGGATATTAAAAGAAACCAAATAAATATTAAGATTTTAGACTTTTAACATTTAATATGTTTTTTTTTGTCGCTTCCGTATAGGCTCGATTTTCAGTGAAAGTGCGACATTGCCCTGGTGTCGTCGGTTTTAGACTACGTAGCAAGACACGTCTAGACGAGAGCTACAAATTGCAAAAAATATTGAAAAAAAAACTCAAAACAAAATTTTTTATTGAAAAATTGTGAAAAATCTTGTCGTTTTTCGGCCAGAAAAAATCATATCTTAAAATCGAGATGAGATGTCGAAAAAATTAAAAAAATACCCTAGTTATATGACTTTGGGCTACATTTAAAAAAAATTGGAGGTGCGTATCATTGATGGGCTATTCAGAAGTTGTACCTTTATGACGCAGAGTTTACATGCGGAGAGCGCGCGAGTGCGGTGTGACGGTAAATAAATATTTTGGAGCATGGTTATGTTTTTGGACGAATCGATTCTTTGATTATTCTGTGACTAAATAATAATGTACTAAAACTAATAACTAAGTAATATGATTAATAAGTTAAATTTAATGAGTTTATTACGCAGATTCATTTTCAATCTACCTGAAGGTCGTCTCAGACACGAGATCTAGGATTTCTATTTATCTTTCTGTTTTATTGCTTGCTTATCACATACACACATAGACTACAAATTACAATTCGTCCTCCTCGTTCGTCTCCTTATTTTATATAAAATTTAGATTATGTATAGTGGTTGTCAACCAAATCTATACTAATATTATGAAGAGGTAAAGTTTGTGAGTTTGTGACGTTATAGGGGGTAATCTCTGGATCTACTTAAACGATTTAGATGAAAGTTGGTCAGAAGATAGTTTAGGACCCTGGGAATGACATAGGATACTTTTTATCCCGGAAATGATCCCTTAAGGGGGTGAAAATGGGGATGAAAGTTAACACGGGAAAGCACGCTAGGGACGAACCTGAGCGAAGCGAGGGTGAGTCGCTAGTATAATATAAAATCGCTTAGCTTTAGCTCTAATCTAAATAAAAAATCCCTTGTAAACAATTGATATAATCATTATATTGACAGTAATTAATAAAACGTCAATCAATGTATTCGTCGTCATACATTTCCTGCCTGCCTGGCACCTGCGTAGACGAACACCACAGAGGTTGTACGAAGGCGTACTTGATATCTTCGAATAGACTAGCGGCGCGTAACACAATCAACGTACACCGTTCATACTATGTTTTATGAAGCCCAAACAAAATATCTGATGGACGAGACCGTACTACCCCTACCATTGTTTATTATCCACTATACCGTAATGAGATCATGACGGAGGCGCTCACTGCCCACTGACGTAATTAGTGACCCTTAGTTTAATAGATGCTCGTTGCTTTGATTTATTTATAAATTAAGTATCTACTTGTTGACAATTAAAGCTTTTATATTTAATCTAATTATGATATCTATAATTTTGTTAATACTTAACTGTTTACTATATATAACACTAGCAGTCTGCTTTGGCTTCGCTCGGCTAATTTTTTCATATAGACTTATTAAATTCAGTCTCTGGCCGCATGTGAAAGTCATTCGATTTTACCGCTAAGTTAAAAAAAATTTTTGGGACGATTTTTATAAATGTATATTGTGCTTCATTATATTATCTATACTATAATAAAACTGTAGAGGTCGAATGTCTGTACATAGCAAAAAAAATGCTAAAAAACGAGTCAGGGGGATGTAAGAAGACAAATAGAACAAATCCAGATTTTTTTCTAATTTTCTGTTTCTCTGTCTGTTTGTACGGGCTAATCTTCGGATCTATTGATCGATTTAAATGAAATTTGGCATGGTGGTACCTTATATCCCCGGGCAACATCTTAGATACTTTTTATACCGGAAAGTTAAACAGTTCCCGTGGGATAGTTAAAAAAACTATAATAACTTATACAACTTATGCACCTAATTTAGTAAAATTTAACATTCTGATACCTAATATTGCCGGTCAAACAACAGGTTACTTTTCACCCGGGAAAAATGAACGGTTCCCGTGGGAACTAATAGATCTCTATTAGTGTTTTTCTAAAGGCGAACCCGAGCGAAGCGAGGGTGAGCCGCTAGTGTAACATAAAACTTTTGTACGGTTTACGATACTATTTTTATAGCTACTTTAACACGTAGTCTCGGTATTAGGAATCTCTTTACGAAATAGACATCGTGTCTCATGGTTACGAATTTACATGCACGTATCTAATATCACAGAAAAAGGTGATTTGAAATAAATTCGTATACTTCTAAATATTTATTTCTGTTACGGGAGTTATTTAGATGGTATTTTCATTTTCGGCAAAGGAGTTTGTTTTGACCTTGATAGTAGCAAGGGTTTATGTATTCCATATTTGGTTGATAAAATTGAAAAACTTTTGCAATTTGCTGGCAAAAGTATAAAACTTTCAACTGTCATTATTTTATTAAAATAAAGTTAGGTTAGTTCTATAAATTCTATAAATATATTTCATAGATTCGCTAGATATACATATAATAATATAGGGAAAAATATGAGAGTAAAATCTTTACGATGCGCGCGCATACCGACAGCCAAAAGGCGACATGATGAATGTTGCACATAATGTGACATAAGGGATAAAATCTTTAAATATTTTTTTTCTGTTACGCCAAAGAAGTATTACCTACTTCTTAAGTGCGTACATAAGTGCACACGCATGTTCTTTTTTTATTTACAGCAAATTCTATCGCTTAATCCGACGTGACGGACTCGTAACAAACAATTGATCCATAGATTAAAGCACAGATTAGACACATGTCCTTCCCTTTTCGGCCATTATTATCCAATGTAATATAATTAGCTCAAAATGGAGTCGGTAGAAGCAATATGTGACCCCGAAATAAACTACCGTCGGAAAAGTTCTGTTGACACAAGTCTACGAGTATATGAAGTTTATCGATGATGTGGATTTTTCCTATAATATGGCGACCCATCTAAAACATTTTTCTATTTGTTGATTTTGTATTAGTTGAAAAAATCGAGCAGATTTCAATAAGGTTTTACTTATTGCGTAGGTTTTGTAAAAGAATGAAAGGTAAATTTTAGAGTAATCGCTAGAGAGACTAGAACATAAAAAAGTTACATTTTTAACTTTATCTTTTTCTCTCATTTTTATGTCACATACTAACGACTCACTCTCGCTCCACTCAGGTTCGTCACTAGTTACGTTTTAAGGTTTAGTATAGATTTCGCAGAGATGAGATATTTTCCCGCAGTAAAAAGTATCCTATATATTGACCCGGATAACCAGCTATAATCATACTAAATTTCATCAAAATCTGTCCAGTGGTTTTCTCGTGATGCGGTGACAGACCGACAGACAAACAGACAAAAATTCTAAAAACAATACATTCGGTTTCTGTATCGATAATAATGACTATTTCAATAACATTTTCCAAAAATATTTTATGTACAGATTCGACTCAGAATTTTATTATATGTAGATAGATAGATATAGATTTCATTTTCATAATCATTTGATTCATTTTATTAAGTAGATTTATATAAATAATGAATAAATGATACTAAAGGATGCTAGAATAAAATATAATGAACATTTCAAACAATAATTACTAAGTATACTATTATTATAGTCCTGACGTGACAAGCTCTTTATCCGTGGGTTAAATATGGATTAGACGTCTTTTACGCTGTCCGTTTATTACCCCTATTACGTAATTAGACCACGCTTAAGGTGCCCGGGGCAATGTAGCTTCTATTGTATTGTTTTATTGTAGATATAAATAATCGATTAGTTCAAAAGTGGCATAAACTTAAAATTATTTATTATCTAATATATAAAATTCTCGTGTCACAGTTTTCGTTGCCATACTCCTCCGAAACGGCTTGACCGATTTTGATGAAATTTTATATGCGTATTCAGTAGATCTGAGAATCGGCTACTATCTATTTTTCATACCCCTAAGTGATAAGGATAAGGGTGGTCCTTCCAGACCCCACCCCAGGGACGAACCCGAGCGGAGCGAGGGTGAGTCGCTAGTAATCTGTATAAATATTATAAATGAGAAAGTTTGTGAGTATGTATGGATGTGTGTTACTCTTTTACGCCAGAACAGCTAAACGGATCTGGATGAAATATGGCACAATGATAAATTATAGTTCGCCTGTAAAAAAACAATAACAAATCTATCCCCCGGGAAACGTATATTTTTCCGAAATAAAAAGTAGTATTTGTGTTATTCCAGACTATAATCTATCTTAATGCCAAATTTCATCCAGATCCGTTCAGCCGTTCTGGCGTGAAAGAGTAACAAACATCCATACATACTCACAAACTTTCACATTTATAATATTTATTCAGATATATTTTATGGTTTCATGCTGAAAATTTCTATAGTGCCCTTTTACATAGTAAGTATTATACATTGACTAAGTGTTGTCATTCTAAGTGTATTGTGACTAAATTACAAAATAGCGTTTCGAAGTTACAGCATAACTAACTTTCTTGACTTTGATATGAATATGTAAATTACATTTAATCTATTTAACGACAACTAAGCTCTCTCAGTCTATTCAGCAGGGAATTTAACACTCATAGTGTTCAAAGATTAAAAATATATAATAAGCCTAACCTCTTACCCTAGATCAGGTTACAGTGTATGTGTTACTCCAGGTATTAAATTATCTGTGTATTAAATTTTATCAAAATGCGTCCAGCCATTTCTGCCTGAAGGAGAAACAAATATAAATAAGGAGTAGCTAACATGTTTGTTGGCTTGACCTTCTCTCAATCAATAACGGGCGAAACGGTGAATCTAATATAATGTACAATGTACATACATATAGTTTTAGTACCGAAGAATGATATAAGTCACTTATTGATATACATCGATATTGTTTGTGCTTACATCTATACATATAAAATTGAAGTGTCTGTTTGTAATGTCAAAATAACAGCGTTTTACCAAATGCATATGCATATATATACGGTACCTACCTACTTATATGAAAAACACAGTTTTTAAATTTTTTATCTGTCTGTCTGTTTGTTCCGGATAATCTCTGAAACGGCTGGACTGATTTTGACGGAACTTTCACTGGAAGATAGCTGATGTTATAGGGAGTAACATAGTCTAGTTTTATTTTAGAAAAAGAATTATGGTACAGTTAAAAAAAAATTAAAACGTACGTAGGGACGAACCCGAGCGAAGCGAGGGTGAGTCGGTAGTATAAAATAATATGATTGATTCTAATTCTTAATCAATTTTCATCATTCTTTTTTTAAATAATAGGTTAGACATCAAGGGTGATCCCACAAATAAATAAAAAAACTACCCCTAAGGCTAGAATAATGATTTTTAAGTAATTATTTTGTCAAAAAAACCATTATTATTGTACATTTTATATATATAGTACATAAAAAAAATATTTGCCTATTATAACAATTATCTAGGTAAGTCTGTATATAGCTAAGTAACAAGCGGATCGTTAACATAAAATGTAAATAGTCTGAGCATATGCTAAATAGTAAGGAGCAGGTCAAGTCTCATTAAAGATATTCAGTTACAGCACTTCGTAGGATTCCACTACCGTTCTTAGAATAGCTGTTTCTAATTTATAATACACTGGATTTTACTAAACACTAATATTCATGTCTAATAAAGTAATTTGTACGTGTTCTTTCAATGTATTGTAATTCGTAAAATTGGTTAAACTCCTTCGCCGCAGTTGGATAAAATGTAATAAGCCGCAATTTACACATATTAATTTTTAGCTCTCAAATCGTAACACAATAAGACATAAATCTGGCCCTATTCACTATGTCAGAGGATCCGGGTTCGATTTATGCTAAGGTGTTTTTTTATAAATGATTGTTCTAGTTTATGATGTTCGGTCGTCCAGGCACTAAAATATTTATTTAAAAGAACCGTGTAAAGTCGTAGAAAAATATTAAGAACGTACACGTATTAGAACTATATATCTTAGTACCTACATATATCACTATAGACATGTAGAACTTCGTATACACACACGCAATTTCATCAATTTCTACCGTAATAAAATCTCTGGAGGATTTCATTTATAATTTGCAAATCCTTCTAACAGAAGTGCTTAGCCCGAAGAAATTTTTTTGAATAAGAAATGTGGGCAACATTCAGTCAGACTGCGGCGAGGCAACTTTTTGTACATACTAAAGTACTTACCAAATCGCCATTTAGTGTTTCTTTTATATATAAATCTTATCGAAATGCCGTTTGTTTTTTGAAGAAAAAGTTGGGTATTTCTTATGTTAATTTTAATTTTAAAAGCTCCATTTCATCCAATTGTAAGTAGGTATATCAATTAGTAACGCGCTTGCTTGGAATACCAAGTGAAGCGGGTTCAAGTCCCGGGTCACACACATCTTACGATGAAGAGAAACATTGTGTGAAAACAAGCATGCCTGAGAGAGCCTAGCAAGTTTTTAAAAGTAATGTGAAGTTTGATTTTTGGACTGATCCACCTCGTATTAAAACTTGTCTTGCCGAACTTGCACATGTCTTGACCTGGAATCGAATCAGTGACCAGTATAAACATCTAGAGTGCTCCAACCACTGTGCCAGCTGGTTTTGAGGATTTATTGAAAGAAAACTTCATAAATAAAATATTATCTTAAAATAGAATACGTTAAAGACTTGCCAGGCTTGGAAGTAAATTGTGAAGAAACGATTATTTAATTGAAAGATTGATCGACAAAGTTGTTTGCCGCTTTTTATTGGACGTAACGTCTTACATTGTGATTTAGTAATAAAATATTACTTAGTATAACAGGTTTTCTCTGTTTCTCTGCTTTCAGGAAATATTATTAAAATATGTACAGTTGTACACTGAATAATGTTTTCAAAAAAAAATCTTTAGGATTTGCTGTAATTTAATTAGTTGGAGTAATTTTAGATTTTTTTCTGACCACATTTTTGATTAAGTGTTTTTTTAAATCAACAAAGAACTACGTTGTAGATATTGTATTAAATAATCTTTAGAAAAAAGAAAAATAATGTCTCATTACGGATTTACAGTTCTAATCTGAGTTTCAATATAATTTTAAGATACTTATATTATTGTACAACAAATATTTTAAACTAGCGACTCACCCTCGCTTCGCTCGGGTTCGTCCTTTTCTAAAATAAAAGTAGCCTCTGTTACTCCCTATAACATCGGCTATCTTCCAGTGAAAGTCCTATCAAAATCAGTCCAACCGTTTCAGATATCATCCGGAACAAACAGATAGACAGACAGACAAGAATTTAAAAAAATGTGTTTTTCTTATAAGTACCATATATAATTTCATATGCATTCTATAAAACGCTGTTATTTTGACATTACAAATGGACACTTCAATTTTATTTATCTGTATAGAGTATAGATAAACAAAACAAAGTTTTTTTTGTTTTTAGTTGAATCTAACCAATATTAGACCAATCCGTTTATTTTTAAGAGAAAAAAGTATATATTGTAAACCTGCAGTTTTTAATATGTTGTTCCCAAACCGGATTCCGATTGGACTTTTTTTTATTTTAAGCTATCCTTTTATGGATTTCCATATAAATTATCGTAATCAAAATGATTACACAAAAAACTTACTAATTAATGTTGCTTTTCGAATGAAACTCGCTTTGCAATATCATTTGCTTTAAAATTTATTTTTACATGAATTCTGAAATGAAAAGCTAATCAGGAAGTTTTGAGTGTTGAAATTCTGTATCACAATTGGAGTCTAACTTAATAGTAATATTTTAAATAAAACTATCTTTTCAGATAATTTTGCGGGTTTATTTCGATTTTTGGTTCCCGACATTTCCATATAGTTACATTTATTAGTATACAGTTTATTTCCAAATAAATAGTTACAAATGAACCTCACAAAAAATGTGTGAACTTCTCTACACTCATATCGCTTTGGAGCGTCCCTAGGTATCTAAGAATAGCGTATGTGTTATCAACCGTATGTGTAATAGTAAGTGATCAATATGTCTAGGTCATAGTCTAGGTCATAGTGTTTTGTACTAAGTTTCATTCAAATCTATACATGCGCACACACATACAAACAATACACGCGCACATGCACACACACATGCACACGCACATGCAAATGCACATGCACACGCGCACGTTTAATGCACACGCATATGTACAAGCATGCAATAAGTAAATTTTCGCATTCAAAATAGTCCGAAGAACTCTCAGTGTGATACCGGCTGTCATAGCACCATCCAGAGAGCTCTATTTTAAATACTACTGCAATATGTGCCAGTACCAAGTTGCAAGTCTCAATCCACGAATGAGGTCGCAGAAACGTCAGGGAACGTATTTTACTTGTTACTTAATTAAGGCTCGTTCCACCAACGTTCACTATTAATTCATAAAGGCTTTAGAATTTACAGTTTATCCAATTTCCACGTCAAGTGACACTGAAATGGAGACGTTTCTATTTTAAAAATTTTTTGCATATAGTATTATATATAAAAATTATAAAGCATACAATCTCATAATATTTTTTTTTAAAGATGAACTTCCTGGAACTAGCATGTTGATTTGGAATCCTGTTTGGTTTTTTAGTATTTTTAGTACAGCCTGACCAAGGCTCCTTGTATCGCTTAGAACTCGTTAGTTCCTACTTGAAGTTGTTGTATCACAGCAAATTGTTTACGACTGGTATTCCTACCGGAAGATGTGTGGGATTGATGCCTGCATATAACACTATTTATATTGACTATATTATATGTATGTAAATGATTGTTTTTGCTATGTCAAGTTTGTTTTTTGTTAGGTATCAACTAGGGTTTGGAAAGTCCCGGGACACGAGACTAAGTACGATTAAGTCCCGACTTCAAGACTTCTCAAAATAAAATCAGAATCGAGTTAATTTTTGACGAGATGTATCAATAAAAAATACTTAACGTTTAAAATAAACAACAACAAATAAACAATGTTAACATAAAATCACATCCTAAGACCTAACATCTATATGTAAAGTGTAGTCTAAAAATCGTATATTTAATTCTTATAATCACAGATATAGTTTTTGGCAGTAAAATTTAATAATCATAAAACAAACTTAATAATCATACCAATTAATCATTAACAATAATTATCTAGTATCAAGTTATTTATCATAATTCTCATAGTCAGAATCTCAGATATTTTGGTAATAAATTGTTATTACTATATATAAAACAGAATTACAACTAGGATTCATACTCATACTAATCAATAATAATTAACATCACCCAGTCTCTAATCGTCATTCATATTAAATAGTATAATGAACTAGCAATTATTAAACTTCTTTCTTAGCAGATTTAATAAGATAGGCTTTTAAAACTTTCAGAGCGTTAAAGCTTTGTCCTATAATATGTATGTATGTATTATGTGTCATACATATACATTGACGTCTTTTGAAAATAACATTATTATAATACAATTTCAACAACCGTGTCTCGAGTCTCGACTCGAAAGTCTCCGAACCCGAGACAACTAGATTTACAAAAAGTCCCGGGGCTCGAGACACGAGACGTCCCGGGACCCAAAACCTAGTATCAACAAATAATAGACATACAGGAATATTTAGTTTAATTGTAAGAGAAACACTTATTAAAAATACAACATTATGTACGATTACAGTATAAATATTTAATTGAATTATTAATTAAAAGACAAAAACGCTGGTTTAGAAGAAAGAAATTTTGCATAAGAATTTTTTATGAAAAAAAAAACAATCGAAAAACATTTTGGAAGTTCATTCTACAAAAATGTTAAGTAGAAGATGACGTATGGATGTTAATATTTTTTCAATGTAGAAATATGAAAATGGATATTTAATCAGCTGCTGTTTTTATTGCCCATGGGAAATCCCGTCAGACTCATTGCCTGTACTAATCAAGAGGTATAATTTATTTGTTCTTATATTAACAACCTTACCTTTGGCTATATCATATTACTGAATTAATAGGAAAAATCTTTGAAATTACTGAAATGCACTTAAAATTTCTTTGACTTATAAAAAATAATACTAGCCGTGAGTAACTAAAATGTTTACTAAATACTATTTATTAGAGTCCAGGCTACATATACTATTTTTAGAACATACTAGCGGCTCACCCTCGTTCCGCTCGGGTTCGCCTCTAGATAAACAAAAACAAATCTATCTCACGAGAACCATACATTTTTCCGGGATAAAATGTAGGCTATTTATTATTCTGATGTATGAACTACATTATTGTAAAGTTTAATTAAAATCCAATCAGTAGTTTTTATGTACTTAGCTGTATAAGTTACTTTAGTTTTAACTATCCCATAGGAAATCTTTAATTTTCCCGGATAAAAAGTATTTAAAATGTTGACCGGGGATATAAGGTACCACCATACAAAATTTCATTAAAATCGATCAAACAGTTTCGGAGATTAGCCCGTACAAACAGACAAACAGACAGAGAAATAAAAAAAATCTAGATTTGTTCTATTTTTCTTCTTACATGTTCCCCTGACTCAGTTTTTAGCATTTTGTCTTTGTACAGACATTCAACCTCAACAATTTTATTCTGTACTTATATAGATAATGCGAGTAAAGTATGAGAAAACCTAGCAATTATTAAATGGAAAAATTGTTCCAAATAAGTTTCGTTAACTTGCAAAAAGAGTATTGCCAAATGTATTTAATATAGGTTAGATTAATAGCAGAATGCTCATACTTTCGCAGGTCAAAAGATTTTTTTAACCTAATTGTCGAATGGGGACACTAGGCTAACAACAATAGAGGCCATACCTATTGTGACCATGACTTATAATTTACTCGGAAATTGCTTTTGAAATCCCGGCTTCTTTAAATTTAAGTACATACACTTCAGTTAATCCAATTAAATTGATGTAGAACGTATAAGCAGGTGTATGTCTTTAATTCATTTATTCATTCTGATCTATTTTTATTTTAGAAAATGCGTATTATTGGCGAGTATATGAAGTTACTAACATAACTCAATAAGGACAAATGTAAGTTAGACCTGCATTTTCATAAATACGTATATATATGTACATCAACTTTAAGTTGAAGCAATAACAAATAACTGCAATTTATAGACAAATACACGGTATGAAAATTTATTATATGTATACTAGCATTGCCCGCGGCCCCGCCCGCGTTTAGATCAACAAAAACCAGATTCTTAGGTTTTACATATTAGTATACTCTTACATTACAGTTTTTGTATTTTTTCTCAGAAATGAGATATTTTCCCGCGGTAAAAATGACCTATATATTGACCCGGATAAGCAACTATCACCATACAAAATTCCATCAAAATCCCTCCAGTGGTTTTTCTGTGATGCGGTAATAGACAGACAGACAAACAGATAAAATTCAAAAAACTATTGTTTCGGCCTCTGTAATAGTAGTAGTAAAAATAATATCTATTTTAATAAGATTTTCCAAAAAATATTTAATGTACAGATTCGGCTTAGTTACAATTTTATTATATGTATAGATAGATTTACGCTGCTTTCTAGAGTTAAAATTAGCACAGCTTCAGACATAGTTTCTAAAACTTTGAGGTTGAATGTCTCTTTTGTTAATATTTAATGTGGCTATATTTGTTCAAAAAGTGCGTTTGTTGACTTGTCTTATTAAAGGTGGAGGTTTGTGTATGCTACGCGATATATTCGACAGTTGTGAACCAATTTTCGTAATTCTTTCTTAAGTGAATGGATGATCCCATATAAATTTCGTCAAAAGATCGCTTTGTATTCCATTAAAACCATTATTAATTACAATGAGAACTTGGTCTATTTACAAGAAATGAGCTAAAGAAGAAAACTAAAAATATATCAAATTATATATAATTACTAGACATCTCACTTAAAGACAGATTTTTGGTTAATATAGTGATACAGAGTGAGCCAGCTGACGTTCAATGCTTTAAGGCTATAGCCTAAGAACAAAATGAGTAACATTTAAATAGTTTTTGTGTACTTTTAGAACTATTTATTACACAATGTTTATCATTTACAACATATTGATTATTTTTAAGCGACTTTAAAAAAGGAGGTGGTTCTCAATTCGGAAGTTCATATTTTTTATGTATGTTCATTGTTCAGGTATAACTCCGTCATACTCGTATATAGACGGATTTGAAATTTTGAATTTTTTTTGAAGTTTATTCCGAAAGGTCCCATTTCAATCGGAAAAAAAATCCACCTTAGTGTAGAAAATAGGGGTGATTGCTTTTTCATGTAACTACTGAATATTTTTTTTTTAATTTGCTACTACAGTGTGTCTACACTAAAAATGGAAAAATAAAAACTTAAAAAAAATTAAGAAGTAAAAAATAATTGATTTGTAGTTTTCATTTTAGAAGTCGATGCCAGCCGATATATATGAAAGCACACCGACTTCAAAAATATCTGATTAGGTATCTACATATAGTAAATGAAGACTACCAATCAGTACCAATTTTTACTTTTTATTGTATTTTTTTGAAGTCGGTTTTTTATTTTTTTATATATATTTTATTTTATATAACTGTTGAGTTTCATAACATGACATAGAAAAATATTTTATAACCAGAGGCTCATCCTAGCTTTGCTCGGGTTCATTTCTAGAAAAACAACAAGAAACCTATCCCATGGGAACCGTACATTTTTTCGGGATAAAAAGTACCTTAGTGTTATTCCAGACTAATAATCTATTTCTCGCTAAATTTCATCCAGATCCGTTCAGCCGTTCTGGCGTGAAAGAGTAACAAACATCCATACTCACAAACTTTCATATTTATAATACTAGTATAGATACGTTGGATTAATGGGAATTTTGACTAGGATAAAACGTTTATTAGCTAATTTTATATAACGAAATTCCTATACATATAAAGTGCTTGTAATTTTATATTTTTATAAGCGTATATTCAAAATAAGTAACAGAATCTCTTAAATTAAAAATTGAAAAAACCCAACACCACCCGCCTCTGTAGTATTTTTTAGTAAGGAGTTGAGTATCTGGCAGTTTTCAGAAGTAACGGGATACCGAGTTTTGAATCGATAACATCTATGGAAGTTGCTCATATCCTTTAATCGTCTAGAAAAGAGCTAAAAACAAAAAAAAATAAAACTGTTCATCCGTTTGGACGCTACGATGTTACAGACAGACCCACAGTTTTACACTTTAAACTCGTAACACCTCTCTTTTTGCGTCGTGGGTTAAAAACGTGACACAGTAAAAAGTGAACATATGTATAAAAAAATATAAGAATTTTAATTTGATTTAAAAAAGAATAAAATGATAATTTTGACATGGAAAATAACAATTTTCATTAAAGTTTAATATTGTGCCGTAATATGTGCAGATGAAAACTTTATTACATATTAAATAGATTCCCAAATTACTTAGGTAACGTACCAATTTCATATAAACTGGAATGCTGTGATGAGAATGTTTGGTAATTTTGTAAAATATATGAGGTGGAACTTAAGTACTACATACACGTAGAGGTAACATGCTACTAAAACCCTTAAGCGAAGAGAGTATGCTGAAATTTTAATATCATAATGTTAAAGATTCATTATTTGTAATAGGCTTTAATAAAAACTGACAATAATGATTTTGCAACCAGTATTTGATATATAGGCAGTGGTAGCCCAGTGGTAATGCGCTCGCTTGGGAAACCGAGTAAAGCGGGTTCAAATCCCGGTTCTCGCACCTCTGATAATTTCATGTGCGAATCATTGCTAACATGATTACCACTTGCCTTACGGTGAAGGAAAACGTCGTGAGGAAACCTGCATGTCTGAGAAAACCTAACAAGTTTTCGAAAGACATGTGAAGTCCACCAACCCGCACTTGGCAGCGTGGTGGACTATGGCCTGATCCCTCTCTTACTGAGGAAGCCCGTGCCCAGCAGTGGATCGTTAAAAAGGGCTGAATACATTTGATATATAATACCATTTTTATATATCTTGCAATAAAGTCAATTTAGTGACCATTAATAATAATAATATTCTACTGACCGATTTCGTCCACGACGCCGAATCTCAGTGAGACTAGACAACTGCGTAGGAGATATTAAAGTGCCTAAGTATGCGTGCAACGAGTGCACTCTCTATTCCTGTCACTCTCAAACTCTGATGGGACGGCTACTTGACATGACCAGTGAGAATTAAGGCGCAGGATCGACGGCTTTACGTGCTCTTCAAGGCACGGTGGTGAAACACCGCCATCTTCCCAACTTCAAGCTGTTACTGAGCTCGACAGAAATACTCATAACTGAACTTAGCTCGACCCGAGACTCGAACCAAGGACCTCCGAGTCCGTAGTACTAGTCCGCCGAAGCAGTTCATATGTGATAGTGACCATTACAGAGGCGTTAAATATTTACTACTGTCCCTTTCAGTTTAACAGCAAAATACATACTATTTATTTATAATTATGAAACCGCTTTTATGAAATGTTTCTTTTTAATTTAAGCTTAAGATCGAGCACTAACAATGCATAAAATTGCTCTAAGTTAAAGACAACTCAAAGAGAAATAATTTGGTCTCAAAGTTTTCTCCACTTTTAATTTCCTACCTGAAAGGAACTTAGTTAATACTAGAAAATTAGCGTTGAATTTTCATTAAATAAAAAGTCTCGGGCAACTAACATACTAAGAAAAATAACAGTATGGCAGTAACTGTTCTCGATAATTAAACATTGATAATTATTTTATATATACATAGTTGCTATTGATTTAAATCAAGTATAAATAAATATAATTTACATATGTTAATTCATAATAATATTATAAATGTGAACACGTGTTTGTTAGTTTATCTGTTTTTTATGCCGAAATTGTATATGTATACTAGCATTGCCCGCGGCCCCGCCCGCGTTCAGATAAAGAAAAAACAGATTCTTAGGTTTTACATATTAGTATACTCTTACATTGCAGTTTTTGTATTTTTTCTCAGAAATGAGATATTTTCCCGCGGTAAAAATGACCTATATGTTGACCCGGATAAGCAGCTATTACCATACCAAATTCCATCAAAATCCCTCCAGTGGTTTTTTCGTGATGCGGTAATAGACAGACAGACAGACAAACAGACAGACAGACAGACAGACAAAATTCTAAAAACTATTGTTTCGGCCTCTGTATCGAAAAAAATGTCTATTTTAATAAGATTTTCCAAAAAATATTTAATGTACAGATTCGAGGGAGGGAGGATAGTGACGGGTTGATGAGATTTTTGTATAGAGATAGTTGGAGAGTTTCATTTTTTATAGCAGAAAAATATTCTATTCCAGCAAGCAAACGGCTTTAACCCATAATAATGTAGGTATAAAAGATATTTATTGACAGTAATCCCTTTAATCTGAATTATACATATTAACTACGTTGTAGTTTCAAACAACAACAAAGTAACGAACTGATGTGGTTTTTTATAGAAATAGTTTATTTATTGGTTGTAGAGTAACATAATATAGTACACTTTTATCGAAATATTTCTCACATGAATTTATGCTTTCTGAGATTAAACAGAAATTAAAAAGTAGTTGTAAAAGTAGTATGAAAAAAATATGAATTAAAATAAAATCTATTTTCATCAACACTAGATAGCGCTGCACAGGAACATCAAAAGAAAATTAAACACTTTTACATAAACTACGTAGAAGGTAGTAACTAGTTTTATGCTTATAATCTAATATACATACATATAATGAAATTTTAACTGAGTCGGATCTGTAGGTACATTAAATATTTTTTGGAAAATCTTATTGAAATAGTAATTATTATCGATACAGAGGTCGAATCTATAGTTTTTAGAGCTTCTGCCTGTCTGTCTGGGAACGCATCACGAGAAAACTACTGCACACATTTTGAAGAAATTTGGTATGATGATGGCTGGTTATTCTGGTCAACATGTAGGGTACTTTTCATTGCGGGAAAATCTCTCATCTCGGAGAAATCTATACTAACCGTAAGCATACTATATTATATACTTTAAAATACAGATTATTAAAAGAAATTGGATCAATTACTGTACTTAAGAAGATTTAGACAGCAATCGCAGTATCCCTGACATTCACATTGCATCTGTCAATCACACGACAAAATACGTCAGTAGGTACTTATTTTCGTCTAAGTCTATTATATCTGCATATATATTACAGTACATAGGTGTGGCTTCAAATAACTCGATTTGCAAGCGTTCCACTGAACATAAACTAAGGTTTCTCTAGTACACGTGGTGCACCTAATATATGTATGTATATAGATATTTCCTTGAAAGGTGACACAACACACGGACAAGGTAATTAGGCAATTACGTAATATTTTTTTAATATATTGATTATTTACTGAAAACCAAAGTGATGTGCTTCACCGCAATATCAATATACTACGAGTATTACGAGTATATTATATAAGTACAAGTGTCGAGTAGTACTGTCGAACCATGTCACGAGATGATTTTTCAATAAGAAAATTATTTTATAGCATTTTTATTTAACAGTCTCTTTTTTAACATCCCATTGCTGGGCATGGGTCCCACTCAATGCGAGGGGGATCAGACCATAGTCCACCACGCTGGCCAAGTGCGGGTTGGGGGACTTCATGTCTTTCCAAAACTGGCTAGATTCTCTCTGACATGCAGGTTTCCTCACGATGTTTTCCTTCACCAAATGTGTATTAGTAAATTATATAAACGTTTAAAAAATAAACGATAAACGTAGACTATTTTGTTTCTTTAAGGGGAAATTTTGAAGCGACAAGTTATTTAAATTTATTTAAGACATTTTACGTCAAATAACAATGTAGAGAACATATAATAATATTATACACATCGACTAGCATTGCCCGCGGCTCCGCCCTCGTTCAGATGACCAAAGACCAAATTCTTAGGTTTTACATATTAGTATACTCTTAGGTACATTGCAGTTTTTGTATTTTTTCTCTATAAATGAAATATTTTTCCGCGGTATAAAGTATCCTATATGTTGACCCGGATAACCAGCTATCAGTATACCAAATTTCATCAAACCCCTCCAGTGGTTTTTCTGTGATGCGGTAACAGACAGACAGGCAGACATACAGACAGACAGACAAAAAATAAAAAAAATATAGATTCGGCTTTTGTATCGATAATAATGTTTATTTCAATAAGATTTTCCAAAAAATATTTAATGTACAGATTCGGCTTAGTTACAATTTTATTATATGTATAGATTATATACATCGATATAACAAATTTGCATGAGATAACATTGCTTTGTTCTCATGAATTATTACGGTGAAATGATTACTAGCTCTATCTTGATTTTGCTCATGTTTTGAATAAGTATTGAATATATTATGATAATATTATAATATAATAATATTCACTCGAATCTGTACATTAAATATTTTTTGGAAAATCTTATTTAAATTTGGTCATTATTATCGATAAAGAGGCCGAATCTATAGTTTTTAGAATTTGTCTGTCTGTCTGTCCGTCCATCTGTCTGCTGCCTGAGAACGCATCACGAGAGAAGTACTGGACAGATTTTGATGAAATTTGTTATGATGATAGCTGGTGAGTCGCTAGTTATGATATATTTTTAAAAAATGTATTGTAATTTTCGAAATTAACTATAAACATTTTATATCAATTTATTATGGTTAAGCTTTTCCATCTATACAATGCTTATTTTAGTTTTAATAAAAAAAAATATAAACACTGTTTTGATCAACCACATTAATTCCCTCCACGACCGCGGACACGCCGGCGTGTCAATTAACAATAGATTTCTTAGAAATTAAATTAATTTCTTAGAAATATAGCTGAAGGTGTTAATAAACTATCATTTTCATGTAAAAATGAATTAAATCAAAATAATAACTGTACAAGATGTGACGACACGCATGGCTCTATTTGTAGTGACCCTACTAGCTGTGCCAGCGGTAGCGGGTTCGAGTCCCGCTGAGGGTATTCATTTGTGTGATAAACACGAATGTTTGTATTCCCGTCATGGGTGTTTATATTTATAATATTTATGTATTTAAAGTTATATAATATGTGTAATGTATCAACTGTTTGGTATCCATAACTCAAGCCTCGTATTTTACCATGGAACTAGATGGTGATGTGTGTTATTATCCCAACACGTTTATTTAATTATTGTAAATGCTCTATAAGCTTGCATTAACTAAACTTTATCCTTTACTCTAGTAAGATACAAGTATGGAAGGTGATGGTGGAAATAACATAAAAGTCTAGTTTTTATTTTTCAACTATACCACCTTCTAGTGAGCCGGAAATAACTAACTTCCTAATTGTACTTCGTAATGCACAGAATACGTGACGTATATATTTAAAGTCCACATTCAAAATTATATTATAGATTTACTTACTTTACTGATATATTTTCATTACCCATACAAAAATTTGCTCTATATTTGAAAAACCTATATATAAATTCTACACTATACTCCATAAACCAAACGATTGTCATAAATAATATCAAAACAAAATATAAGAGATAAATCGACTTCAAAAACTTGACTGGATAACTTTTACCAAAGTTAAGTAGGGCTCGTAAGTTTTAAACTACGTATGAATGTTCACTTTTTAAACTGTCAGGAGCACTACTTTTGAATCATCAGAATTATTATATCTATACATAGGTATAATAAAATTCTGAGTCGAATCTGTACATTAAATATTTTTTGGAAAATCTTATTGAAATAGTCATTATAGTTTTTAGAACTTTTGTTTGTCTGTCTGTCTGTCTGTGACTGCATCATAGGGAAACCACTGGATAGATTTGGATGAAATTTGGTATGATGATAGCTGATTATCCGGGTCAACATATAGGACACTTTTTACTGAGGGAAAATAGCTCGTATCTAAAAAATCTATACCGAACGATAAAATGTAACTAAGGACCAACCCGAGCGGAGCGAGGGTGAATCGCTAGTCTTGTATATTATATAAGTAAATGTATGTATGTATATGAGAAATATCTTAAAATATTTTTATCTCCATATTTTTCATTTCTAAGTACCTACATATTATTTTACTTTTCTTGTAAAACAATTAAATTTTGTTTACATTGCAATTATTTCTTGATATAATTATAAGGAAGCTTTAATTAACAAGCTTTAATTAATTTAACTTGATAAACGATTTTTTTTATTACTATACGTTACATATGTACGTATATAAATATTTAATCTATATATGCTATTTCATACCAGAGTAGCCTAGTAAGTACTAAATTGTATTCTAAATTAGATAAATAATACTATGTTCAACGTTTGATATTTCTAAAAATATACGTCTTATATATAAAATTTCCATGTCACAATGTTTGTTACCGTACTCCTCCGAAACGGCTTTACCGATTTTTACCAAATTTTATATGCGTATTCAATAGGTCTGAGAATCGGCTACTATCTATTTTCCATACCCCTAAGTAATAAGGATAAGGGTGGTCCTCCCAGACCCCACCCCAGGGACGAACCCGAGCGGAGCTAGGGTGAGTCGCTAGTTTTAATATGTACCATGTAACATGTAGCCTGAGGGCTTAGACAATATGTCACCGTACGAATCGGTTAAGAATAGAAATCTAATAAAATATAATACGAGTATAAAGCTTACATATTATGCGTTTTTGACATATTAATGAAATACATTCTTTGATTAACATGATATTTTAAATAAACATTTTAAATAAAACTATCTTTTCGGATTTTGTCGCGGATTTATTTGCATTTTTGTTTCCCGACGTTTCGAATGCTTTACAGCATCCATGGTCACAACATCTGCTGTCTGCAAACATAGCCAGGACCGCCCAAGCCATTACATTCGCTTTGATAGACCTCAAATCCTGGCGAAAGAAAACCGATATCGCCCTAGAATGATTCGAGAAGCCATAGAATTTAAAAAACATCCTAATTTCAACAGGGAAGATGGCTGGGTACTACCATCGTCATGGGATCCTGTTATTAATATAATAAAATCAAATAATAAATATAAACATAACAGACAGGTAGATGTAGTAAGTTCTTACTGTGTAGATCAAAATGACAGCATATCAGATTAATATTTTTCATTTCTCATTTGTAAAAGTATATAGTAATAGTGTTGCTTAGTAAGTTGTTTTTAAATAATAGCAAACTAAATTAAAATAATTATCCTTAATTAACTTTAACTTTTTAAATTACACATAGAACAATTATATGGCTTAAATAATTAACACTATATTTTATATTTTTCTTTATGGTTATAAATATAATAATGGCAACACTAAATATAGATTACTAATTAATATTTTAAAATTGTAATAATTATAAAAATAATAGCAAAAATTAAATAAATAATATTCCATATTCAATTATAATTAAAATTATAAAAATGTTTAAAGTTAAAAAATATTGTAATGTAATTGGTGCAATTTTCATTTTGTTAATTGTGGGTAGGCTGTCTGTAACAACTATACCTCCAAGACATGTAACACCTCAGTCTCTCCCGTGACCATGGATGTCGGGATGGTCGGGAAACAAAAATGCAAATAAATCCGCGACAAAATCCGAAAAGATAGTTTTATTTAAAATGTCAAATATTCGCGTAAATCTAAGAAAGTATTATGATATTTAACGTTTTAAAATAAAACTATTTTTTCGGATTTTTGCCTTTTCATTTTTTATGAGATGACCATGTTTGCTGTAAAGCATGAATCGAAATATCCGGATCCAAAAATCTAAAAAAATCCGCAAAAATAACCAAAGTTTTATTTTAAAATAATAATTAAATTTGTCCTTTCAATCAATGATATAAAAAACTCAAGATACACACTTAGCTTCTCTATAGTGTCCTCAAAAAAAGGCGCACAAGTCGAAGGTATGCGCTTTTATCAAATCTCTTTTGTTCATTGCTCTTCGGTTGACAAAATAAACGGACATTGTTTTGTTTAAAAAAATATTTTATGCGGTGTGCGTAAATTCGAATTTGTGTTTAGACAATTAGAACTTTCGATTTTTGAATTTTATTATTCGGTTTGACTTAACGTCACATGTCGACGCCATTTTTTGAAGACATATTTGTTAGGTAATTTTTATCTTTGTTTTTATATATTCAGTGGTTTCAATACAATATCCAACGTTTATGGAATGACAACTTGTCCAAGGTGCCTATTTATAATATTTTACCTACGTACATACATACAGAAATTGCCGAAATCATCTCATTTGTAATTTTGATTTCGTTCAACTTTTCCACAGCGTCATTCTAAGTTGAAAATTGGCTTCTTTATTATGAAAATTCTGTTTCTTTTAGCAATTCCTAGACTTGGCCTAACTAGTTTTACAAAGAAAGCGAGGGGTAATTGTCAATTAGTTTTCGTGATTAAAGGATATCTTTCTTTGAGCGATTTAAAGAACAATAATTAATAAGAATATAAATTTTCATTTCTCATATAAATTTTTGCTATATATGTAGGTCTGTCTATTTAACCCCCCCAACGTGCATTCACCTTGTCGTGGTGGGGGGGCTCAGTAGTGCCCGGCAATCCAACCGGGCGCGAAGCCAAGAAACGCACAGGGAGGTGGCCCACTTCGGTGGGCGGTGGGAGGTGCTCCTGGTACTTCTCTGATAGCAGAGTGGACCTTGGAGCAACCCCATGGTTGTGGTGGTCTGCTTCGGCAGACCTGCCGTCGGGGCGTCGTAGTTGAACGCGTAAGCGATCCTGCGACGCCCCATTAAAACGGGGGAAGGTTTTGTTGGGTTTTAGTGGGCACTACTGGCTTTATTACGCCGGTGAGTCCCACACCTCGTCCGTAAATGCATTTCCCAACGTTAAAAAAAAGGTCTGTCTATTTCAAAATAATTATTTTAAGAATTATTTTGCATTAAAAAAAGTGTTTTTTAATATATATTTTTTTGATTAAAATCTCTTGTGATCTTTAAAAGCACAGATTACGTAATACTATGTTAGTAATAAAAGTAAATAAAATTTTAGGTTATGATTTTCGTTAAAGAGGATAAGATGGAATGGGCGGGCGTCTACAACCATAAATGAAGCCAAATAAAAACGGTCAATGTCAAAAAGAAATTGTGTCAATCTGATATTATTTTTGCTGATGATGGTATTTTTATTTTTTATCGGGTTACTATTGTAATTACAAAAAAATTGTATAAGTGTATTGTAGGATTACATTAATAAAACTTCGAGATATTCCTTGCGTATATTCCTTATATTTACTACGTTTGCAATAACTGCCTCGGTAGTGTAGCGGCTAGCATGTACGGCTGCACACCCGGAGGTCCTCGGTTCGAGTCCCGGGTCGGGCCAAGATTAGTTATTGAGTCTTTCTGTATAGTAAGCCTCAGTCCTGTTCTTTTAAAAAAAAAACAATTTTCATATCTTTTTGGAAAAACCTGATTTTACAAAAAAAAACTAAACAAAAAAAACTTATTCTCTCAGTACGATGTTCTTCTGTTATGCTCCATTAGAAGAACAACAACATTTGTAATGTAGACGTAGCAAGGTAAATATTATCTATATATTTTTATATCTGAAAATGTATATTAAATAAAATGTTTTAGTTAATAAAAACTTTGTTCTATTATTTATTACGGGTGAGTAACGACTCCCGCGGCGAGAATAAAATGTCAGCGCGAAGAAAAGGCTTTCATTTTTTACGCCGTTGTGATTGTCCACGCTGCTTACATTATTTTGAAGATTAAGAACTGTACAAATTTTAACTGAACTCTTAAAAACTTCTTAGTTATTTCATTGTGAAATTTTGAGTGCTTGCATTTTTTAATTTCTATCGACTAAAATTGCATGGTATAAAACTATGGACGATATATTATTAGGTCAAATTATATGTTTAAAATCAAATATTGTAAATGAAAAAAAAAGTTTGGATTTAAAAGAAGCTAAAACATTTTTCGGTTGGACCGTAATCAGCTTTGTCTGTGCGCCAATAAAGACGACAGAATGGATTTAAGTGAGATTTTTTATTAAAGAGTTTTATTGATAGATCTTTTTAATTATAAGTTCAGTTCAGTAAGTTAAGTTTATAACAGACGATTACTTCTTTTTATGAGATACTTTAGTTTAAGTAATTATTGAGCAAATAGAAATAAGTTAAAAACTGTAGACTAAGTAAACATTAACCTCTCGGTAAAACAGTCGTATTCACATTTTTGTCGTTTATATAAACCATGACGACTTCAAAGTCAAAAATATCTCTTAATACGGGACTAAGCGTGCAATAATTGCGAGACCTTGAGATCGTAAAAGTTCACATTTCAGTTACGCGATTGTGACGACTAAAGTTATAGAATATATTATGTTATTTATTACTTTCTATTAGAAGATAATTTTAATAAGGAGATAAATATTTTATAATATAATTTTTAGAAATATTGAATGACTATGCCATATTCACTTCAAATTTTATTAGAAGAGATCAAAATTATGCAATTTAACTAATATTATAAATAGCGACTCACCCTCGCTTCGCTTGGGTTTGTCCCTTGGTTGATTTCCCATACAAACTTTCATCCCCATTTTCACCCCCTTAAGGGATGATTTCCAGAATAAAAACTATCCTATGTCCTTCCTAGGGTCTTAAACTTTCTTCTTACCAAATTTTATCTAAATCAGTTCAGTAGTTTTTGAGGTTATTCGCTCCAACAAACATACAAATTTTTCTTCGTTATAATAATAGTGTAGATGCAGATAAAAGTTGAAACGGTTAGATTGATTTGGATACAATTTAGTACTCATATAGTTTATGACGACGGCACGCTTGGCTCAGTTTGTAGTGACTTGCTGTGTCAGCGGTCGCGGGTTCGAGTCCCACTGGGGACATTCATTTGTGTGATGATCACGAAGGTTTATACTCCAGTCATGGTTGTTTATATTTATAATATGTATGTATTTAAAAGTTATATATTATGTCTAGTGTATCAACTATCTGGTATCTATAACACAAGTCTCGTAGCTTACCATGGAACTAGAAGGTGTTGTGTGTTAATGTCCTAAAATATTTATATTTATTTACATTTATATTATATTTTATATTTATGACCTGGAGTAATACATATTGTTAGGCACCTCGTGATGTAACTAAGTGAAACTAAGATAAGCCAATAGTTGTAATATTAGTAACATTTCAAGAAACAGCAAGAAGAGGATTGTGATAAATAAGCTATTATTTAAACAAGAATTATGAAATCTATAAACAGAAACCTGGAACACATAACACCCAAAATATTGATAATACGTTATATTGAAGTTTTCAAAAAGAAAACATGCTTTTCATTTAACAAATTCGACACGATTTTTAGTTTTATGTGTTGATTACGATAAATCGTAGTATCGTAATATAAACTACAGTGAAGCTGAGTGGAGGGAGGTTTCCCAGGCTCCAGGGGTAGCTTACATAACGCTCGGTAGATGTACGACGGTGTGCTATCTCCCTCGCTCATTCTAAAGTCGCGTATCGTATGGTGTAGTTTTTCTATCGTTAATTTATGATGTACGTAAATATAAATAGTCATTTTGGTTTACGAGTAATAATAGCACGGTAATGAGATAGTGGATTTAATTATCGTTTAAAGCAATGTAGGACGTAACATTTTTTAGTGTGGGTAAAATAAATAAATAAAATAAATATATTGGGACATATTAACACACAGCGCCATCTAGTTCATGGTAAGCTACGAGGCCTGTGTTATGGATACCAGATAGTTGATACACTACACATATATATGTAGCTTTAAGTACATACATATTATAAATATAAACAACCACTGGAGTACAAACCTTCGTGCTCATCACACAAATGAATGCCCCCAGCGGGACTCGAGCCCGCGACCGCTGGCAACAGCAAGTAGGGTAACTACAAACTGAGTCAATCATGTTGTCAAAAATGAATGCTAGAGTTGTAAGCTCTACGTCATCAAATACAACAATGTAGAGCACAGTTCGAATAATTAACCGTAATAATTAAGATATATTTAACTAATCATTCTTTAGTCATTTAACTCAAATCTTTCTCTAACGAGTATTAAATTACCGTTTAACTAATCTTTTATAAGGTTACAAGTAAAATTGACTGTTTCTTATTTAAAAGTAAAACTCTTTTTATTATATTGAACTCTATTCTATAACATACACTATTGACTCTACATTGGTACATTGCATAAGTCACTACAAGTCGCAGTTACGTCAAACTACGACCGAACGGAAGGTGGGAAAGCGAGCTCAGTATGCATTCTGCTTTACCGCGCCCCGCACATGCCGACCGCGCTGACATTTACGTAGTGAATCTCGTGCCGCCGACCAGACGCACGTCTGGCATCACCTTTATTCGAAACCAAATCAAATAAACGCTTCACAATAATTTATTATTTTTCGCGACATATTAAATTTCAAAGAAAGTTTTATTTAGTGATAATTTTATTTTGAGTGAATGAATTTCCCGGGATTGCTATAGCAACGAATGACGTCAAGTTCAGGGGCGGTTGGTGCATTTTGGCTCAATAATCACCCTTCGAGCTGCTTTGTTCCTTCGGATTTGTTTACGTTTCGAGGTTCGTGTGTTACATAAATTAGATTTGGTATAGCTAGTGAATAAACTAATGCTATTAAGTGTAATTAAATAGGAATTGTCTGTAATTGATTCTGTCGCAATGAGAAAAACAGGTTGGTATTATGTTATTAAGTTTTTAATTGTAGTTATATATTTTATTATGAAATAGTATATTTTATAATATTTATGTACGTATTATATTTAAAAAATTTTTTAGAGTTTTTAGAATTCATTATGTAGAGAACGCTACATAGATTGCATAGTGAATGCTGCATTCAATGTCAAAATCATTTCCATGTTTTGTTAGTACTCATTCAAATCACTCGTCCTAACATTTCTATGACGAAGCTGTAACACCATTTGAATCAAACATTGACACAACTAAATGTACGTACTATTTTTAGTTATATATTATGGCAAAATTAATTAGATTGATTTTATATAATTTGTGACTCGTAGAGTATGTAGAGATGACATTACAACATATAAGTGATGATATTTCGCCAAGTTAAATGGCAGAAGCTATAATATTTCTTAACTTTAAGACGGCAATGAATTGAAACGTTTCAGAATGAATGTAATAATAATTTCTGTCATTTCTAAATTTTATGATGAATGTGTTAATAAAAAGCTATGGTCACTCAGTTCTACATATTCTTTAAATAAAAATTAAAATCCAACTATCTGTACTAGAGTAAGATAAGCATAATATATATTTCATCCCCGATACAATCAATGCAATGGAAATCGAATTCATGACTTTGATTTCCATCACATTCGCTATCAAGCTTTGCCACTGCACCAAAGGATTAACATACATACATATAGTTACAACAACACATAGAATGTGGTTGAAGGTTCAAGCCGTACAATTACTCGTAGAAGTATCTAAGTAACAATAGAACAAACCAGTCCAACATGTCCTAGCCAGGGTCTAAAGAAGAAGGACACCTAACAATGAATCATGCTTAAGTTACACGCGTAATATACAATTTACTCGCTATGTACTATATGACTCATGTATTTGACTATCACTTTATACATATGTAGGTATATAGTGTTAATTAATTCTATGATTCAACGAAAAAATTGGTTTGATTATAACTAGAATTAAATTATTCCTAAGAAATATGTAGGAATGAATTATTTTCGGAAAACCACAAATGACAAAACTCAACGGCAATTTACGTTTAGATATCATAACACACTAGAACAATAATATACGCTGTTTTTCTATATCTGTTTGTAAGATACCTACTTGGAATAAAACTACGGTATTATAAGTTTTTTGTTTTTAAAATTTTGTAGAGCTTCCAATCAGCTGAGCCGTTTCAAAGATTATTTTCTATACAAATTCACATATCTACTTCTCTATATTTTAAAGCTTAATTACAAGGTAAAGTATAGTTAAAACTAATAGTCTAAGATCAGTATTAAGGTCGTCCTTCACCCAACCGTATACCGGATGAAAAATGTTTTGTATTACATATAATTTATACCAAAATATATCATAGTTGTCTAACGAAATATGATCAAGGGTTCCATTAACTAAAATTAATGTATTTATTTTTTTTTTGCTTTATTTACTTACCACTATGGGATATGCTGAGTCTTCCTATATAATATCAAATCTTACTACTATGTCGAGGATCGCGCCTTGCTCCAAATTTTAATTTTAAAGCCTGGAAATCGCGATTCATGATCGATTATTCGCAAGCAAACTAACTTCTGCACTTTTCCTATACGTTGTATTTTCAAGTAATAATAATAATAATGAATACTGTTTATTAGGTATATACCCACAAAAGAAAAAAAATTATGTACAAGAAAAATATAAAAAGATCTATGTACAAGAGGCGGCCTTATCGCTAAAACATCGAACTCTTCCAGGCAACCATAAGGTGTTGGAATTGAAAAACTGTAAGAGGGAAGGGGTGTGCACAATATAGTAGAAATAATAAAAAAAAACGAAAAAAAACTAATAATAAACAAGTAATATCAGATTAATAAGCCAACGAGCAAGTATAGAGTATTAAGCTAAAAAATAATTTATAGAAATCTATTAAAGAGACAAACCATGTTTGTAGAACCTATATTAATAGTCTCTTATGAATATGTTACCTTTTTCAAAAATATATCATTTATTTTATGTTTAATATGAATTAAGTACAAAATCGTAAGGCAAATGAAAACAAATATTTGATCATTTTTCAAGAAATAGTTAATTAAATATTCGTAAGCTTTATTATGCTTAGGAATGGTATCTGCTTTCCAATACCACAAGCCCTTTTAAGTATTTAAAAATAGAATTTTTAATAAAAAATATAAAAGATAGGTACTCTTTTCTTCCTTTTTCTTTTTTTTCTTTTTTTTTAAATGAAAACGTAATAGATAAAATATAACACACATATTTATAGTTTAAAAAAATAAAATGTCAAGTTTTTGACCAACTATAATGTATGGAAATCTTCAAAATAAACAAAACAAGCTCAAAGTCCAAGGCAGTGACGAATAAAAAGTAAAAATTGAAAAGTTTCACTGCTCACGGTCCTTGCACCATTGTAAGATAAGTTTGATGTTATCAATATTATTGCACTGTCATTCCGATTTTAGAAACTTGCAGCAAAGTTTCAAATCGAGACGACTGCTACAAGTACTTAGGTAACAGTAACAAATCCAAACTAAGCTAATGAAAACGACTTAAAAATTAAGTCTAAATTAAATTAATTTAATTAATATTAACATAAAAATATAAAAATATATAATACAATTTTAACACAATTCGTAGTAAGCCCACTAATTTATTTTCGCTATAAAACACGAGAACTAACCAACCAGCCAAAAGAATTCCCATACATTTCATAACATATTAGCGTCGATACTTAGCCTCTTTGGCTTACTTATTTTGCCATTGAAAAATAAGCTCTGTCTTACAAATAATAAAAGCTGTTTAAGTTATTTCAATGAATTAGAGATTTCGTCGAGGTCTTATTGCGTAACGAATGTTGACATCACAACGCTGATGGTGCGTAGTGGGAGTGGTATACCATAAGTTCATATACTTTGGTGTAAATAACTAAAAAATGGAGTAAATATTTGTTAAATTTAAAACTTGTTTAAATGAATTTAGCTACTATATTAAGTATAATATAAAATATATAACAAAAATGTACATGAATGAATATGTTACTTTTCCTGTACCAATTTGTTATATAATCATAATATATTCTTAATTAAGCGATTATTAATAAATGACGTATAACAGGATATACTTTTAAATGTTCAACCAAAACCTATCCTATAGTAGGTCGGTACAATTTTTTATAAATTATGACTGTTCTATGTTTAATCAAACTGTATTTTTACTATTTTATTTAAAAAAATGACTCGACTTTATGTAACCTTTATAAAATTTAAATCAAAGTATCTACTTTGCTGTTGACCTAAAACACGTGCCTTCACTGAATGGCAAACGCATCGTAGAAAAACTCGTTCCAAGTACGTGCTTGCAACAACGAATAATTCAATATAATCGCTAGGTACTTTGCTTATTCACCTGCTTCCTTCTTGATTATATATAATAAAATATTATTTATTGAATGTTTGAATAACTTATTCTATACTTTAGAATACCAATTTTACCTTCAGGTTTGTTTATGTACCTAAGTATATTTTTAACTTAACTAATTTTACGCTCTTTTTGTTTTCTGCTAGTTTCCGTTCATGACTCCGCTTGCGAATAGTGTCGGTATTATATAGTAATGATATTATTAATGCAAGATAAAAAATATTATCCATACTAATATTATAAATGTGAAAGTTTGTGAGGATGGATGTTTGTTACTCTTTCACGCCAGAACGGCTGAACGGATCTGGATGAAATTTGGCACAGAGATAGATTATAGTCTGGAATAACACATAAATTAAATACTTTTTATCCCAGAAAAATTTGCGGTTCTCGTGTGATAGATTTGTTTCTGTCTAGAACCCAAAGCTAATCGAGGGTGAGTCGCTAGTATTGTATTGTATATAATACATAAAGTTTAAAAATACCACTTATTGATTTTATATTAATATGTTAAAAATATAACGTTAACATTTCAACTTGATGAAAATTAAAATTATGTCACTAAAACATAATATGGACTCGCAAACTGGCATTACATTTGTCAAGCAACAATAAGTTTAAGTGCTCTGTTCCGGTGTGCTCATAAGAGCTTAATTACATTACAAGAGATTCTACATGTTCATAAACGTATGTATGAACATACGCAATGCATATAGTTGAAAATTAACTTAGTATTAGGACTTATATAGACTTGTAATGAGAAAATCGATTCTCTTTGTTTTAACAAAATTTTAGAATGTCATACTTACAAAACGTAGGTACTCCCATATTACAGTTCAGTTTTGTTCGCATTTGCAATTGTTGCTAAGAGATCGTTAAAAGGATTTTATCTAAATATAAACAAACAATAAATGCCTTATTATAAGTAAGTTAGAATTTTTTAAGAAAATATCTACGAAATTTCTACTACTAATAACTAATCTTTTAGTTATAACTATTTTTATATTATATTTAAAAATGTATGGTAGAAAATTATTATCGATAGGAAGTATGATTTATAAAAAAAATATTTGTATATGTAAAAATACTTAATTTTCTTCTACTTCTTTGTAGATAGACATGTATGTCTATCCATTTTAAACTTTTGCAAAAGATATAAACTAGAATATAGAAAGTCTCAAGGAATGCCATATTTACTGTGGTTCTATTGAAAACCGTGTCAAACTTTAAGATAAGGCTTTGCAAATTGCAAAGTTCCCTTACTGACGTCTTCAGACACTTTGCTCGCGCCTTATAGATATTTTGTTTATTTTAGAGGTATTTGAATATCAATTTATATTTTCCGAAAGATAAACGATATCAATCAAAAGTCATAATCTACATTCTACCTTTTAATAGTATCGTAATAATATACATGATATAGTGTATTTATCTATTTCTCGTCATTTCCCAATCAAACCTCTGCATTGATTGAACTTGTTTTGGGACGGATATCCGGGACTAGGATTTTTTGGGGAAAATATATTTTCCCACAGGATAAACAATCGAAGCGAAAGCTCGTCGCTAGTCTTGAATATGTTTATTTTTAAAATATACTGTATATATGGTAATATAATACGATCCAAATAAATAAAATAAAAATAACAACAAAATATAAGAATGCTCAAAAAAAGGCACGGACGTATGTCTGTGAGTGTTAGTTAGACTTACTCAAATAAAAAAAAAATGTAATACGATCATTTTTACATAACATACCACACCAAATACTAAAGAAAAAATATGCTCCTATCTCTCTATATAACAAGATTTTAAAATGTATGCAAGTTAAAGATTAAATAATGTTTAACAATACGTTAGTTAACGTAATAATATTATGTTAATTAATATGTATTTGTTCTTCGAATCAAACCAATATAACATTTTTTAGTTATTTTCAACGTATTTGATTTAGTTCTAAAGATTTTTCCTTGTGTTGTTCTTGATTTTCTCAAGGTCAAATATTTATTTTTATACCCATGACACGAACTTTTAACCTCAAAATGTATACAAAGGCGATTTTTAAAATAAATAAATAGGTACAGGTTGTAACCTTCATTAACAACAGAATGATTAAAATTAGTCCACAATCAGAGAGGTCATCGTCTAACGAAAAAAAAACTAATTAAATACCTCTTTTTTGAAACAAAATAAACAACATATAAAATCAACTTTGCTACTATTTAATATGTGTATAGATTAATTATTATCTAACAGTTATTATATGCGATATGATATTCTTGTACATAGGTAATGTATGTATTCAACCCTTTTTGACGTCCCACTGCTGGGGGTGGGCGTCCCTTCAATACGAGGGGGATCAGGCCATAGTGCACCACGCTGGCCAATTGCGGGTTGGTGGACAATATAGATATAAGAATTTCCTATAAAATCTATAACACTGTAGTTAACTTTCGCTCTCTCAGCACCTGCTGCGCCCACGCACGCATTCATTGACTATAATTAAGTTTGGCGCCTTAAGTGTCTTTATAATGGAGCGTAGGATGTGACGTGTGCAATATGAGGAAGAAAGCAAATTTTGCTTTAATAATGTTAACGAAGATGCTATCCTTGTAAAAATTGTTCTTTCATTTTATTAATTGTATTACTCTTAATTGGATTTGAAAGTTATTTTTGTTGTCGTCGTACGCCAGTTACGTTCGCACCGATAATTTGATTTGATGTACCTATCATGTAACAGTTGCAAAACTGAAGTTAAGTAAACTAGAAGTTCATAATACAAAATAATGTATATGTAGCAGGGAAATTGTAAAAACTGTGTCTATAATTTAACGGTTTTTTTACAATTTCCCTGCGACATATCTATACATATAATAATATTGTAACTGAGCCGAATCTGTACATTAAATATTTTTTGGAAAATGTAATTGAAATAGACATTATTATCTATACAGAGACCGAATCTATAGTTTTTAGATTTTTCGTTTATCTGTCTGTCTGTTACCGCATCACGAGAAAATCACTAGACAGATTTTGATGAAATTTGGTATGATGATAGATGGTTATCCGGGTCAACATATACGATACTTTTTACCGCGGAAAAATATCTCATTTCTGAGAAAAAATACAAAAACTGTATTGTAAGAGTATACTAATAATGTAAAACCTAAGAATTTGGTTTTTGGTCATCTGAACGCGGGCGGAGCCGCGGGAAATGCTAGTACAACATATAAACAAAGCGCACTTTTTATTTCCTTACTATCATTGGACGACAGTCTGAAGTCATACAAAGAAAAATCTGATGAAGGTACGGGTTTGCAACGTCACCTACCTATTTGTCAACTCTGTACCATAATTAACAAAAAAATCCTTTAGTAATTCTTTTAAGCCGGTCCAGGTCGAACATTAGACTTCATGATGTAGTGAAGTCAAAAGATAACACTTTTTATTTTCTTTTATCAATATAAAAACTTTCTTGAATTGAACATCTGCTAACCCTAAGTTGAACTGTATCATCACTTAACCTCGTTGACTTCTTCAAATTGATAAAAGCTTCAGAATATTCTATTAGAAGCATCAAATTAGGCAATGATTTGCAATATAGTAACTTACACGAAGTAATGTCACTTGATCAGGCAACAAAAGTGTTTTCAATTAGGGCAAATATTCGGACCTTTGACGAAGATAGGTTGATATAACCCTCTTTACTTTGATTATATTGACAAATTAGTATTTTACCGGGGTTTTTCTTACGTTTCGTAAAATAAAAATCTTACTCTATAGCGGTAAATAATATATTTATTTTTAAATTTAATATAAAATAAGTAATTTATTTAAAGAAACAATCTTTAATATTAAGAAAATATTGTGTATCTTTTACGTAAAATACGTAATATATAAAATGATTATTATATTCGTTAAACCGATTAATAATATTATTAACAAGTATTATTAGTTAGTAATCAGTTAAAAAGTTTAAGCAAAAGCTTATGCATAATTATAATTTAGAGATAACAAAGTTATTTATAACATCAAGTTAAATTATGTTATCATATTGATGATGATGATGATGATGTTCTCCTAGCCGATTCCGGCCACGGCGGCCAATCTCAATGAGATTAGCCAACTGCGCAGGAGATATTATAGTGCTCAAGTGTACGCGCAGACACAAGTGCACTCTCTATTCCTATCACTCTCATACTCCGGTGGGACGACCACTCGACACGACCGGTGAGAGTTAAGGCGCAGGACCGACGGCTTTACGTGCTCTCCGAGGCACGGGGGTGAAACACCGCCAACTTCCCAACTCCGGGCTGTTACTGAGACTTACTATACAGGAAGACTCAATAACTAAACTTGGCCCGACCCGGGACTCGAACCCAGGACCTCCGGGTGTGCAGCCGTACTTGCTAGCCACTACACCACCGAGGCATCTCGTGTATATCATATTATGATATACACGAGAAGTAAAAATAACATAACAAATGCTACTTTGGATATATACATTATACATACATATGTAGGACGTAGGTATTATTTTTAACCTTCCTTTCCTTGTTTTTCAAGTTTTACAGCCACAAGCTGAAAAAATATAATACGAAAACCTTTTCAGCTTTGAAATTGAGAGCCATTCTTGAATCAAAGGCGTTTTTAAACCAAGCCCGATATCCCAAATTGCACGTTTACTGAAAACGAGTAGGCCATTCAAAGGACGCATATAGCAGTTCTTTAGTGCGAATACTGCACTTAATGTTACTATGTCCTGTTCCACTAGAACGCCGTATTTACTTTCAAAGAGAAAAAGAATTTTGTTTCATATATGCATACGAATGGAAATTTTAACATTTTTACATGTATTTCAAACTTATTTTTATATAGTTATGGCCCGCGGCTTCACCTGTGATCCATACGAGCAATTTCTCGAAAATTATAAACTTTACACAAATATTGACTTTTAAATGTATGGGTATTTAAATTCATATTTTACTTTGTAATAAATCCGAAAAAAATTATATATTTTATCTTTATAATATGTATTTAAGTCTTATAAATGAAGCTTTTTTTAAACTAGAAAAAAGCTCTCTACTTTAAAGTACAATATGTATCGGTCGCTTGAACTAATAAGCACAGTATAAAGAACTACAATTTTTCGGTAACGTATAACTTTTATAAAGTATCTTGTTCTTATTCAGGGTCCATGTTCATATTATACCTATCTATGCTAAATGCTAAATATTATGCAAATCTGTTAAGCTACTTACATTTGATTGAGTAACAAATATTCAAATATATTCACACTAGCCGCTCACCCTCGCTTCGCTCTAGGAAAACAAAAAAAAAACCTATCCCACGGGAACCGTACATTATTCCGGAATAAAAGGTAGCCTATATATTATTCTAGACTATAATCTATCTCTGTGCCAAATTTCATCCAGATCCGTTCAGCCGTTCTGGCGGAAAGAGTAACAAACATCCATACTCACAAACTTTTACATAAGTATAGTATTAATATTAGTATAGATATCTTCAAATTAATAATACTAACTACAGGTTTGCAGAATTTCACCGAAATCCTTTCAGCCGTTCCAGCCTAAAGGATCAATAAACATACACACAAGCAAATACATACAAACGTTTGCATTTGTAATAGTAATATGATAAGAGGCTACTAAATAATACATTATTATAGAAACAGAACTACAGACAAATGAAAATATTTCATCCACTTCAATTCGTTCAAGACAATGCGCCTTAAGTCATTTCCAACGCCGTATCTTGACTTAACCAGGTTTCGCTACTTTTTTTCTATTTCTTAAGTCAAATTGCCTGAAACCATTCAATATTCATATTGTATAAATTTAAATAGATATTTTAGTACTGAAGAATCGTATTTAACTGTAGATTAAAGATTTTTATTTTATTTTTAAATATAGAGAACCTCTGTTCGTTTTCTATGTAATAATTATATCAAAGATGAAACATAAAAGTATAATAATAATATTATTAGACCTTTTTAAATATTTTTTAAGATATTTTATTGCGATGCCCCTCTTTCTTTCTTAGAAATCATAATGGTCTTTGATTAGTAATTTTAAAATATTAAAAAATAACCTGATAAGATGATATTATAATAAAGTTAATGAAACTTGCTTTTACTTTAATATATCGTCGTCTCAGTGCTTATTATTACAGAATTATTGACTTTAAATATGTCCATTTTATTGGAATAAAATATACATTTTACTTTAAAAAGCCTAAAAATATATTATTTATATATACATACTAGCAGTAGCCGTGGCTTCGCCCACGTCCAAACTTCCTATCGCTAACAAAATACACGGGATCACCCGCTGGGCTAATCTGAAGATTACCTGAAAATTTCATCAAAATCGCTCCAGCTGTTTTGGAGTCCATAAGAAACATACATAAATACATCGATTTTTATTTTATTTAATCAACTATTTAAATTTATTTATTGCTCGGAAAATGGAGTCTTTTATGAAAATTTTGTGACACACCGACTGCAGCGCCACCTACCGGATCCATTTGTGAATTCAGACCATCCAAGAGTCCATTGAAATATACACACAATATTTCATCCAAATCGGTCTTGTCCTTTAGGAGGAGTAGGTTAACAAACACACGTACAGAAGAATTATATTATACATATATTAAGATGTAAGTACTTAAATCTTTAAAAAAACTTTGATTTTAAAATAGAGGAAAAACACTCTCTAAAAAGTATTGGTTTGAACAAATAAGCATTAAAGCGACATAATGAGACTCATCAATATGAATGACACACACCCAAATTATTTTGGTTTCCCAGTAGCTTATAAAGTATTCGACTAACCACCTCGTGGTTCCATCATTATATTAGCTCGATGGTATTAGATTACTGTATTATCATCGGGATTTCACATACTGACAAGGTTTCAAATTGATAGAGCTTTTAGAAGTAAGTTGATATCGACTTTGAATCTTGATACTGATACTACTACAAACTTTGGCATTTATAAGTGAGTTAATAAAAGCATTAAAAAAATCTGCGTTCAACCAGTCATCGAAGTTCGACCATAATCGTTATTGAAAATTTGAGAAAAACATTTATGAATAGAATTTATCTATCTATATAAAAAAAACGTATATGGGTACTTATGTAACAGAACAAAAATAGCTAAAGATGTCTCCGACTGCATAATAATATATTCCTTCATTAACTTGTTTTCATCTTTTTAGTTAGCTTTTATCTAGTCGGGCTTTTTATTTCTATAATATACTAGCTATACTAGAAAAACACTAATAGAGAGGTTTTTAGCATTTTTTTGCTATGTACAGACATTCGACCTCTACTGTTTTATTATAGTACCTATAGATTTATTTATTTACAGCTTTTTAAATATTTTAAAGTAGGAAAATTAGAGAGAATTATATATCCTAAACAGTTGTTTAAAATGAAAAATGATGAAAGAAACCTAAAAATATTTTATAAATGTTAATTATTTATATCGATACCCCACTTGACATAGTTCGTCGATTTTAATTTTTTTCTTTTTTTACATTATAGCGTTCAAATTCGACAATTTTGATTTTTCCAAATTTTTATGCTCTCTATCACATTTGCGCCATCATAACGAATCAAACGACGTGTCATTTGTCAAAATCGGCCCACACGTTTGGTCTAAATAGTGCCACAAAGATACAAACCCATATACATACATACATAGGCTGATAAACACATTACCCTTCTTTGCGTCGCGCAGTTGGGTAAAAAGGTTCTGAATCGTTTTGTCTTTGCCTATCTATCTATATATATATATATATATACGGACGAACTTTCAGTCACGAAACATTTCATTTTCCATATAAAAAATGGTACAACGTGATATTTAAACATAATGTTAATAATTTAAAAGGATGAAAAATGCTATTAATCTTATTGGACCCAATAAAATAATACTGAAGCGGTCGTACCTTCGTCAACCCGATTGTCAACGGCAGCTGTTTGTCATTGAAAATGATGCGGCTAAGTGAATTAAGTTGAACGGTGTTCTAAAATTTACAATCTGTTGAAAAATGTAATACACTGTGTTTCGTGAATCTATTCAAATATCATCTATACTAATATTATAAAGAGATAGAGTTTAAGATAAGATAATTATGAGAGATAACATCAATTTTTATATTATTAGTTAATTTTTACTTATTTTATAACTATAAGTAAATGATTACTATTAAATAAAACTTAATCTATTCATATATGTATATAACCACATATTTACCTACTATTCAAACACACCCAAAGGAGTTTTCTTTATATATAATTTTACCATTTCCTTTCATCTCAGCGCATTTCCACGCTTCAATTTCAAGCTTCATATTTTATGGCAGTTATAGACCTATTTTTAGTATACCTTTGCGCTTTTGCAGGTATTTCAGAGAAAGTTCAATAACTTTTCACTCTTTTCTTTCTTTCTATCTATATAAGGAGACACAAACATTTTTTGTTTATAAAAAACTACACAGAAGTCAAAATTAAGCTAGAGCAAATTTTTTTCTTACTATATAAAGTATAAAGGTAGGTACTGTCTGTAGGTACTGTAAAATCATTAATATTTCATGTAAATTTCAAAATAAGATTCATTTAAATACATTTAAAATAATTTATCCTTTTTTTACACATGCAAAGATCCAACTTTGAACTACAAATTAGACCGTCTGTGGGAAAAAAGGTCTAATTTAAATTCAAAACATGATGAAAATTTAAAGATAATTAATTAAGAATTAAATATCAATCACCAATGATATTCAAAGTGTCATTGGTTGTTACTTCAATGTTTATTAATAAGTAGTTTACCAAAATCAAACGGCAAACTTAGTTATTTTGGGAAACTTAACACATTTTCACTTTATTAACGTTGATAACTATGCAGTGAAGCATGTGCGATTATAATGAAGCAATATGTAATTATAATAATTAAATCTATACGATGATGCCATGGTATTATGGGACGCAGTACATGATGTGCCTGGGAATTAAGTCGATCGGTTCAATAGTCCGATTCAAAGCGACAAAGAATAGTTGGAAATTTTTATCTGACTACCATTATAAATGGACAACTTTGTGAATGTATGTATATAATATATTTGTTACTTACTTATTTGTTACATAGAAACGACTGGACGAATTGAGATGATACTTAGATTTAAACATACCGCATATATATATATATATATATATATACATATACAGGTGGTTATGTGGGACTTCCCGGCTAGAAAATCTAATAAAACCCCAACAGAATCTTCTCCGTCTTAATGCTTACGCAACCACGACGCCCAGACGGCAGGTCTGCCGAAGTAGACCACACAACTTGTTTGCTCGCACGGTCCACTCTGCTGTCAGAGAAGTACCAGGATCAACCAGCATGGTACACCACCCACCGAAGTGGGTCCACCTCCCTGTATGTAACTTGGCTTCGCGCCCGACTGTGTTGCTGGACGCTAATGAGCCCCCCTACCATGACAAGGTAAACACCATTGGGGGGAAGATAAACTATGACCTATAGTAACACATAGGCTACTTAGATACCTATAACTCTCCATCATCCAAGCACAGATTTAACAACAATAGAATGAAGCGAACTTAATTAAAAAGATAACATAACATTAATTTAAGCATGCTTTGGGAACAATTCGTATAAATAATAATAATTAAATAAATAAATATGTTGGGACATTAACACACATCACCATCAAGTTCCATGGTAAGCTACGAAGCTTGTGTTATGGATACCAGATAGTTGATACACTACATATATATATATATATATATATATATAACTTTAAATACATACATATTATAAATATAAACACCCATGATTGGAGTACAAACATTCATGCTCATGACATAAATGAATGCCCCCAGCGGGATTTGAACCCGCAACCGCTGGCATAGCAAGTAGGGTTACTACACACTGAGCCAAACGTGTCGTCATAAAAAATGTTGCATTTCATTTTTTTTTAAATAACATTACTTTATTACATTTTAGCAAATGGCTTTCGCTAAACAACCTTTTAAATTAGGTACAGTTAAGAAAAACAAATGATAGAGCTTAAGGTCAAGTCTAGGAATTACAAAGAAATATAGTGATCAATTTATTAAAAGGTCTTAAACTAAACGAAGGAACTCAGTTCAAGCTTGTAGTTTCGAAGTAAATCTTAATTTTATAAATCTTTCATTTTTGCCCGCTGCTTTGTATGTGACGTACGTTAAAAAATAGCTTTCATATTCAGTATTTCAAGCAGCAATTTAGTATCTATGCTATAAAAACTTTTTATAACAGTAAAACTAAAAAAAAACCCAGAAGACAACAATTCTCTCTAAATCTTATAATGACTATGAAAACAAACACAATATGCACAATACGATAATGTAAGGACAGATACCATTTAATGATAGACAAATATCTGATATTCGAAGCAAAAAAAAAAGCCAAATGAAATTTACCTATTCATTAAAATCGATTCAATATTGGAGGAAAGTATTGGAATACTCACTATAAATTATTTGTGGAAGCGTTTTTATTAAATCCTGGAAATAAATATAAAGATCGAAAGCTCGTTCATAAACATAATAAAATTATTCATTTTCTACCGAAATAATAGCGGTTTTGCTTAACATATACAAACATACGTACTAAATATCACATGCTAGCGTTTTCCCGCGGTTTCACATGCGTAGTTCACTTATGTATTTCTATGTCTTTAAAAGTTATGCCTGTGTTACTCTGATGTACAAGCTATAATACTGATAAGTTTCATCAAAATCTGTTTTTAACACCCCGACGCAAAACCGACGGGGTGATATAAGTTTGACGTGTTTGTGTGTGTGTCTGTCTGTGGTATCGTAGCTCCCGAACGGATGAACCGATTTTGATTTTGTTTTTTTTTGTTTGAAAGCAGAATTAGTCGGGAGTGTTCTCAGCTATGTTTGATGAAAATCGGTCCAATATGGTCGGGTTTGTTTTTAATTTTTAATTTAATTTATCAGTAGATTTTACGTTAAAGAGTAACAAACATCCTTACAAAATTCCTCGTTTATAGGGTTGGAAACATTCCGTATAGCAATAATAAACGGTTATTATGACATAAAATACGATTATATTACTGATTGACTCTCGAGGTCTTGAGTACGATATTTATGTAACGCAAAGCTTACTGATCATATAAACATACTTTCATACGATAAATTTTACATATACCTATAATATTTCCCAAATAATAGGCACTATAAGCATTTTTCGCGTTAGAATAATAGAAAATATGGAGTCCCAAAAAAAAAGAAAAATTTAAGGGATTATGGGGAACGTATAATAAAAATATATACTGTACATAAAAATATATTAAGACTTCATTTGTAATCTTTAATAAATACATAGATCGTTTACTTTTTCGATTTAGTTAAGCAGTAAAATATTGGAAAGGCCACGTAATAATGTATATATACATATATACTAGCTTTATATATATTATATATATATATATATATTACTACTAACTTTTGCCGCGATTCTGCTCTGGTAGTCTGTTTATGTACGAGTATAACTGTTGTGTTCCTAAAAGTAGAACCGTAGTGTTAGGTAGCCTATAAAGGGATAATTACGAGTATAAAGGGCTAAAAACAAATAGCCTATAAAACTTACTGAAGAACTGGGCTATTAAATGCAAAATAGATTTTTCGAATTCGAATGATAGTTCCAGAGATTAGCGCGTTCATACAAAAAACAAAGAAACCCTTCAGTTTTTATTATATTAGTATATCCGAAGGTCGATTGGAAGAAATCGTTATTTACGATAAGATGGCGTTTTGTGCACGTTCTTTATACTTTGTTCTCTATCTTTGTGTTATTACTGTGGTTTACAGTAAAGGTTATTAAAATAAATACATATTAAGTTACTTACACGTGCTTTGAATATAAAACAAAAAAGCTGTGTCCCTTTTAATTTCACTATACCATTGTATCTTTTCACGAACAAAACATTGCATCTTATACTCTAGCGAAAGTAATAAAAACAACACACTTAACGAATCTCTACCTTACACGTACAGATATAGAGACGCGAAAGTATGAACTTTTATAAAGAGCGACCCCAGTATCTTACGTAACTCCACAAACAAGTAGAGAATGAAAATATTCATGGACATATTTTTACTTAATACAAGAAAATGTTTTGAGCTTCTATCAATTTTGTGATATTTCTGTACTAGCGACACGTTTTTACTGCATCAACTGTTACTAATATATAAATCTTAATTATTCTTTAACAATTTTACACTGAAATAACCGAAATTTCCCTAAATTACTAAGAAAATCTGTAGATATTTATTTATATTTAAGTTTCGACTGCAAAGTCGCACGACGACGTTCAAAGTTCCACGCAAAATGTTTGCTAATTTTGAACCGATTTTCATGATTCTTTTTGAAGTTATACTTCTTTTGGCACGCTTGAAAAAAAATATGAGAATAAAATTTTTACGACGCGCGCACACCGACAGCCAAAAAGCAACATGATGAAGTTAGCTAAAAGCGAAATGATGAAGTTAGCTGCATTCCTTTTACAAACAGAAAGTTGTGACATACTCGTACGGAATGAAATTTTTAGCTATTTTTATTCTGTTACGCCAAAGAAGTAAATGTATAACTCTGTACATGCTTATATGTTGTATAAATACACACACGCGTTTTTTTAATGTATTTAGGTGTTATTTTTTTAAGACAAAACCAACCCTTTAAGGCGGACAAAATATAAAAAAAAGATAATTTGGAAGTCAATGCATCTTTTTAGTTAAAAAGTAATTATATCCCATGTATTTTCCATTATCAGCATTATTCAATCCGGCGGGATATGGGATTAGCAAGCTCATTCGATGATGAAATTATCTAATAGACTGGGTTAACCTTTACCTTTTGGCCTATCATAACTTTTATGACCCTATAAATTGACCTTAATTTCGTTTAGCGCTCGAACGGCTTACTCCAGTTGACTCATTTGGATCGTATCGAAATAACAATTATAAAGTATATGGAAAAAAAGTTTACATTTGCTTTTGTAATTTCAATTTTTTTTTAGTAATATTAAGAGTAAAATAAGTAAGTGTTGGTTCGACCATAATATTTTTTCTATTGATAACACATAACTGCTAAACCCAAATAAATGGTTCACAAACAGTGGAGAAAAAGGTACTAACCTATTTTATCTTTGCCTATTTATTTATCTAATAATATTCAGATGACTCTATACGAAATGAATAATATTATTTTTAAATGCGAACATCATATTTATGGTCATAATAACACAGTCTATCGGTTTTTCAATTCTTCTTTAACGATACGTTTGGTTCAGTTTGTAGTGATAACGATAACGATACGTTTAGTTCGGGTTTGAGTCCCGCTGTGGGATGATTTGTGCGATGAGCACGAATATTTGTACTTCAGTCATGGGTGTTTGTATTTATAATATGTATGTATTTAAAGTTATATATATATATGTATATATATATATGTGTAGTGTATCAACTATCTGGTATCCATAACACAAGCCTCGTAGCTTACCCTGGAACTAGATGGTGCTGTGTATTAATGTCCCTAAATATTTATTTATTTATATTTATTCAATGCAAACTTATATTAGTTTAGATTATTTCTTTTAGAAAATACAAATAAGTCGTACCAAAGTATGTATATTTTGGTAATATGACTATTTTTGATTGGCTTGTCTCTATATAGAGTCGGGTTCGCGCGCCAAATAGACTTAGTACATTTGGCTTGAGATATGGGAAAGCCGTTTTGTCAACAAATGGAAATTGGATTTCAATTTCAGAACAGGATGAAGGAATGACATATATCCCGCAGTCAAATTACTAAATTATGACCCAAAGTGGCATATTTGCATGTTTTTACCTAGTTTAGCATTAAATCGGTTTAATTAAAATGAAATATACATGATATAATAATAATTAATTAAAATAAATAGCAAAATACAGATCTTAAATATAATATATGTAAAATAAAATATTGTTAAAAAATTTAATACTAAAATCTAAGAGTAATCATCGATTTATACGTTGTATTACTGATTATTTAATAACTAATTTTAAAATATAATACAGAAATATCATTAATTTATATATTTAATTCAATTATTGTCATTTGATAGACATACTTTGGGCTGTATAAGCTCAAGGTGGCTTAGACAATCTAATAGATGTATTGGAATGACAGATCGAAGCGTCACGCCATTCCAATATATTTTTATGTGGTCTATTAGTCATGTCAATTGTAGAATCTCTACTAAGAAGACATAAAAGCTAAATTAAAATCGACACATGCCGGACATTGATTTAAACCTCATTTTATGTAAATTAAATATACAATGACTAATACACATTTCTATTCAGCCCTTTATAACTACCCACTGCTGGCCTCCCTTAAATATAAGGGGAATCAAGCCAAAGTCCACTATGCTGGCCAAGTGCGGATTGGCCAACTTCACATGTCTTTCGAAAACTAGCTAAGTTCTTTCAGACATACAGGTTTCACGATGTTTTCCTTCACCGTAAGACAAGTGGTAATCACGTTGTAAATGATTCACACATGAAAATATCAGAGATGCGAGACCCAGGTTTTGAACCCGCTTTAGTTTGTTTCCCAAGCAAGCACAATACCACTGGGCTACCACTGCTTTTAATACACATTAATATTAGGAAAATATAAAAATTGTACTGTTTTACAAAGTATATTAAAGCTCAGATTATATTACGATTAAAAAATATATAACAAATTACTCTTAAACTCTGATTAAGATATACTATGTATGTATGTATAATTCAAAATTCTTTACAGCGATTTTAAATTGTCTTTGAAGAAATTTTAAGCTCTTAAGATTCGACCTGAATAACATTATTATACATAATTTAACTTTGATATTTTAACGTAGTTGCCACCATTACTTATCGAGCTTTAAAGCGTCTGGCAAAAATTAGTGCCCGCGGAAAGCGTCTGCTAATAGCAAATAATAAATGAGTTTTTAATCTGGTCCAACAAATTAAAAAACTATATTCCAAATTTTTACCTAGAGCAATTACGTCTTATAATGTTAAATGAGCAATTCTTGTATATATATATATATATATATATATATATATATATATATATATATATATATATATATATATATATATATAAATTTTAGTGTATCTCGAAAACGACAAATGATTGGATCTATTTAAATATGCTTCTGGATTTTAAGTTTATCAATATAGGTGTATCTTTTCTTGATTTTTTTATATTTTTTCCATAAAAACGCTGAGCGAAGCTATATCGAAAGTTTGTGCGGATGTATGCATGTAAGATTATTGCATACAAAATCAGAAATGAACAGGTTTCGATAAAACCTTATAAAATAATATAGCGTATAGATCAGAGTAACGTATAGGCTATAAATTAAAAAGATGGAACTACTAGGAACTACGTGGGTGAAGCCGCGGGAAAACCTTAGCTTTATATATTTTTGCTATCTTTTACCTATTAAAATGACTGCCACATAGTTCGCCTTATGTATTTCCAATTCTTACTACTGTTCTGTTAAAATTCAAAGAAAAAATGTAATAGCTTTGTAAACGTAGCTCTGACTGTGGAATTTTATTTTAATATAATGTATTTTATAGATGCGCGTTGTTATTACTTGTTTGTTTTATTATAAGATTATATATTATTATACGTATATTTTTTTAACTAGTAAGCGAAAATCATAGACTTTTAGTTTTTTTTAAAGCAATCGGTTATATATATTTTAACACTTTCTTAATTGGTAAAGTAATAATTATAATTTTGTAAAGACCCAAATTTAATCGCGAGAGAAATATTTGACTGGCAATGAATTTCTACTAATTGCTCTACATAAATCATTTCTATCGCTCCTGTTAGTCTCCTATAGAGAATTTATCCTTTATAATAAAGGATTATTATTTCACCGATTATCCTCTTACTTTGAAGTTTTTTTTTAATTTTTTATCATCTATACATATAATAAAATTCAAACTAAGCCGAATTTGTACATTAAATATATTTTTTTAAATCTTATTGAAATGGACATTATTATCAATACGGACTCCGAATCGATAGTTTTTAGAATTTTTGTTTGTCTGTCTGTGATCGCATAGCCCAAAAACCACTGGACAGATTTTGTTGAAATTTGGTATGATGATAGCTGGTTATTCGGGTCAACATATAGTATGCTTTTGACCGCAGGAAAATATCTAATTTCTGAGCTAAACGTTAAAACGTAACGAGAGACGAATCCGAGCGGAGCAAGGTGCGTCGCTAGTTAAAGATATAGGCAAAGGCAAAATAGTTCAGTGCCTTTTTCTCCCCTGTTCTTTAAATGATTTCTTTTTTTGTTTTATTTTTTTTTGTTTAATAGCTATTGTCGAGCTTTAGTGTTATCAATAAAAAAATGTTATAGCCGAATGTCGACCACTGCACTGGACAAAAACAAGTCATTATAAATATATTTAAGTTATTATGGAAATAATAAAATTACTCATAGATATAAATTCTAAGAAACTGAATAGGTAATGTTGCATAATTGCAATTATAATGTAGCCATTAGCAGCTATATAATTTTATCTGATTTATATATAGCAGTTATAAGTGACAAATGTAAATGTTAGTGCAAGCAAATTGTAAATCTAAGTGTAAATTCTTGACTTATCAATAAGGACTCCAGTTATTAAGAATATGAAATCTTAGTAGGTATATTATTTTTTAACTAGATTGCACATTGCAATGTGATGCAAGTTTTAGCGTTTTATTCTTGCTTCACTCGGGTACGTCCATGTGTTTTTTGATATTATGATGTCCTGTCGATCGATTTCGGTCACAGCGGCCAATCTTACCGACACTAGCCAACTGCGCAGGAGATATTATTGTGCAAAAGTGCACACACAGACACAACCTACTCTCTCTTTTACTCTCTATTTATATCACTATCAAATTCCGATGGGACGGCATTTTGACACGACCGTTGTGATCAGGCACACGGCAGACGGCTTTACGCGCTCTCCAAGGAACGTTGACAACACCACAAACTGAACAACTTAGAGCTGTTACTGAGACTTTTTTAACAGGAAAACTCAAAAACTAAACTTGACCCGAACGAATTCTGTCCGGGAATATAGGTCCTATGATCTGAGTCGTACATCCTAGCCACCAGACCACTCAGGCTGTTATATATTATATACATACATGTATATACGCTTATATAATACAATATATACAGATATATTTGCACACCCGAAAACAAAATTAAATGAGCATTGCATTCAGCCCTTTTAACGTCCCACTGCTGGGCACGGGCCTCCCTTCAGTACGAGGGGGATCAGGCCATAGTCCACCACGCTGGCCAAGTGCAGGTTGGCGGACTTCACATGTCTTTCGAAAACTAAATGCATTAAAATGAACTAATATTAATTTTCTGCTCGTAAATTATAAAAGTACACCATCTTTAGATTCAATTCAAAAGATTCCTTACTAAGCCCTTAATGATGGATTTTTACTTGAAATTTTTATGGGTCCTTTGTGCTTGATGTGAATGTACTGATTAGTATCTCCTGGTTTATCTTAGATCAAAAATAGTATTAAAATCGGATCATATGGATCGGATCGGATCATATGGACGTTACAGCTCACTTATCGTATAACCCATATCGATGTCTGTAGCACCAAGGTATGTGTCAAAATTCAATTACTGGCACTAGCATCGATCAAAACAGTAATAGATACACAATCCTATGCAAAAGTTCTCTTAAAACTGTCACTAATGGTGTTTAGATAATTATTCTAGTTGAAATAAATATACTACAATGTAAATTGAACCTTAAATGCAATGCTTAAAGTTGTTTTCACAAAAAAATATTAAAAGCGCGCTCAAATGTTCAAATGAGCGCTCATTCGGTAAAGACATTTTTTGTCACTAATTGTGTATCTAGTCCTTTTTAGATCGATGGGTACTGGTAAATATCCACATGTATACTGAGACGCTATAAAATTAAAATTCTTAATAAACAAAACTGCTATGACTCATACTTGAATAAATAAATTTTTATTTATGACAAACAGAAAAGCAAACCTTTCCCACAGGAACCGCAAATTATCCCAGGATAAAAAGTAGCCTATGTGTTATTCCATATTATAATCTATCCCTGTGCCAAATTTCATCCAGATCCGTTCAGTCGTTCTAGCGTGAAAGAGTAACAAACATCCATACCTTTGATTATTTATAAAAATAATCTAAGATCCATACTCACAAACTTTCACATTTATAATATTTATACAGATAGGTATACATATTATATTACAAATAAAAACACAAGAAAGAATAAAAACAAACACAAACAAAAGTAATAGTTAAAATAACTTTTTAATTAAGCACATTAGATATTAAATAGTAGGCTGAAAATTGTTTTATTTTAAACGAGTATAATAAGATTAACGAAGGCCTTGGATAAATAAATCTATTTAACGGAAACCCTTTGAAAAGACTCATAACCTGATTGCAACTGCAGTCACGTTATTGTAGTTAAAATGTGTTATTGTAATTATGTATTTCTTTTTAACTTTAACAGTGATTTTTAAGGTTTCTTATAAATTAATATAATAAGGTATAATATATTAGTATGTATGAAGGACATTGTCTATAGAACAATGAAAAAAATCTTAATTTTTTTAGAGATATTCTAATCGAAATGTGGTAGGTACTACTTTGAGAAGATACCACAAACGACGTACGAGTATATATATATAATATATATATAAAGATTTAGAAAAAAATTGACAACGTCAAAACTTAATTTATAGTGTGATTAAAATTTATTTTAAAATATATCCGAAAATAACATTAAACTTTAAGTAATAGTATAAAAAAAAGTCTTAAAAGACAACAAAATCGAAAGTGCATCATATTACAAGATAAACAATAGCATTCCCAAGGAGGGTTGACGTCAGGCAGGCGGCCGGTCGTAAAACTTTTGCCAAATCCTATCAGCAGTACAGAAGATGTACTGCGCCGAGCCCAAGTGATTGGGACACTGGGAAACGGGCAGGGAGAAGAAGAAGATATATATATATATATATATATATATATATATATATATATATATAATACAATAGCGAAATGCCACTCGCCCACTGATTTATCACGTTTGAGAAAGTGTAAATGGTAGGAAATTGAAATTTGGCAGGTAGATTCCTTATAGAGAATAGGTATTCATTATGAAGGCATTTTTTAGAAATTTACTCTTTAAGAAGACAGGGGTGACGATTAAGTTAGGTTAGTTACAGTGATCAAGACTGAAGATAATCTTTCTGATTAAAAAAGCAAATAAATATTAACTATGCCTGTGGAGCCGCTTAAAATTTTTTTTTTCAACAAGTGGAAAATAACTAAGTGATAATTATAAATACGCTTTAAGAGAAATTCAAGAAAAATGTGCAAATTTTATAACATTTTGGCAAGTTGAATTGAAAATCTTTTTGAATTTTGTTGAAAGTTTCGTAAAAATTGACCTAAAGCTCAACTCCAGTAGAATTTGTTTGAGATTTAATCCTCAGACCGTCTGTTCAAGGATTGTTAATATCCGGATCGCATTTCTCAGCGTTTCCCGACTATTTGCATAGCCGTCGCATAATTATTTTTAGCTTTCAGAAAAGTTCTACTTATTCCGCTTAAAACTTCTAAAGCTACTTTATTGAGGTTGACATGTATTGAATACATGACATTTTGCATAATTATAATTACGGAAAATGACATGATATAAAAAGCTCTAACTTAAATGAAAATTTTAGTAAACGCAGATTCTTAATTTACGCAAATATTTGATATTTTAAATAAAACTATCTCTTCAGACTTTTCGCGGATTTATATTTATTTTTGGTTCCCGATGTTCGAATGTTTTACAGGAAATATGGTCACTGAAAAAATAATACATGATTTCACAATTCAATTTAGATCATAAAAATTGTACGAAACGTCTTAAACGCCACTCTAATATATTACAAAACACAGTATAAAAGGCATTTAGTTAGACGTAAAAAGTTCGCGACGTTGACGAAAATCTTTGGTATTTATTAAGCACTTAGCCAGGAGGATATTAAAAGGAAGCCTTGCAAAATTGGCTTCGTTATAAGAGGCCAGGTGGCTAAGATCATGGGTGAGGAGGGTTTTATTAAATTCTGCTCATACTCAGCTAACTTTACAATAAATTACTTTAAATTAAGTATCAAGTTCATAAACATTTAAAGCAAAAACGTGAAAATGCTTTGTTTGTAAAAATTAAGCCATGTTTTATTTTTGGAATAATAATAAAATAAAATAAACTTAAATTTTTAAACTATATTTTATTTTTAATTACTTATAAATATCTGAAGTAATATTATCTATTTTTTGAGATTTTGTTGTCTTCTGGTTCCATGGTAAGCTACGAGGCTTGTGTTACGGATACCAGATAGTAGATACTCTACAAATAAACTTTAAATACATACATATTATAAATATAAACACCATGACTGGAGTACAAACGTTCGTGCTCGTCACACCAATGAACGTCCCAGCGGGACTCGAACCCGCTACCGCTAGCACAGCAAGTATGTAGGGTCACTACAAACCGAGCCAAACGTGTCATCTATATTATTATATAAATATTTCTTTTTCACTGTTCTTTAATACATTTTGACATTAAATTTTTTACCAATAATGTACAGGTGGCAGTTGATTCCAATACTTTAGATGACGTCGTTGCATTTTTAAGCTTAAAATTCAAGATTTTATAAGTATCCTCTAAGAAGTTGATAAGATATTCATGAAAAATTCATAGCTAACGTACATCCTATGTCCATGACTTAGTCATATACTTACCTTCAAGCCTTATGGCTTAAAAAGTTAGAATATTAAGATATAAAATTTTAAATTTTATTCATCGAGCAATTTCTTGGACAGATTCGAAATTTGGTAGTAAATTTCGTTCCGTGAACTGTAAAAATATAAATATATTTTATAATAGACTAAAAAAGAAAAAAAAACAAGAAAGCCATAATTTCTATCTTCCGAGTCCGGATCGGAGGTTAATAAATTTTTAAACTCATATTTTTAGCACTGTTCAAAGCTTTTTCGTGTTAAAAAAAACAAAATATTCTATGATGTTTTTACCGATTTCAAAATGGAAGATTTTTTTTTGACTGGACCATTTTTCAAGACTGATTAAAGAAATTAAACTGCCTAGACCGTGCTATAAGGTGGTTTCTTATTTATTTCTTCTAAAGGGCATCATATTCAAGTTAATGTGACATCACATAGGCTATAACCCCCCCCCCCCCACCGTGTGTTCACCTTGTCGTGGTGGGGGGGCTCAGTAGTGCCCGGTAACCCAACCGGGCGCGAAGCCAAGAAACGCACAGGGAGGTGGCCCACTTCGGTGGGTGGTGGGTGGTGGCCCTCTTAGGAGGGCGGTGTTCCATGCGGGTTGCTCCTGGTACTTCTCTGATAGCAGAGTGGACCTTGGAGCAACCCCGTGGTTGTTGTGGTCTGCTTCGGCAGACCTGCCGTCGGGGCGTCGTAGTTGAATGCGTAAGCGATCCTGCGACGCCCCATTAAGACGGGGGAAGGCTTTGTTGGGTTTTAGTGGGTAGTACTGGCTTTGCCGGTGAGTCCCACACCTCGTGCGTAAATGCATTTCCCAATGTTAAAAAAAAAAGGCCATAACAATCCACCCCCCCCCCCCCCCCATCACCCTCCTAACGTGCGCTCACTTGTCGTGGTAGAGGGCTCAGTAATGCCCAGCAATATAGCCGGACTCCTTTAGCTTCGCCGTAGTCAAGTTATAAACATAAAAATATTTCTAAGGAACAATGACTTTAAAAGTGATGTTAAAGTCGTTGTAAATTTTTTGTTAAGAAGTATTTACTATATACTAATACATAGTCTACCATTTTATATTTTACTTCAGCCACATAATTTTGAGCATGTTACTTGTCTAATAAATTCCAGCAGTAGTTAAATCTAATCACGCGTTTGTTTAGATTTGCATACGTTTGTTTGTTTACGTTGCCATACGTTCGACAGACGTACAGACGATAATATGTTTTATATTCGAAATAAATCATACACTTACTATCTGTAAAATTATTTTATCTGTTTTATTTTATCTGTAAAAATATTATAATATTTTTTAACTTTTGCTACAGTACATAAATAATGTTTAAGAAATATTTGTAAGAAGTATAAAGATCAAAGGATTTTATTTAACATCGCCTTTCCCAACAAAGAGAGAATGGGACCCTAATTATTATATGACCAAAATTGTAATGTAATTTCTGAAAAGTTTCTAATTTGTTAATTTATTGGACTTTCACTTCAGTATCATGAGTTTTATTCCATTCTGTTTTCAAAATTATTTGGTATCATATTTAGTTTGTAATATATTTAAATATATTATTTAAAATATATGTTTTGCTGTTATATAATAAAATATATTTTTTTTATAAAAAAAACGAATTACAAAACAAATTTTATTTATTTTGTAACCTGGGGATTTACCTCAAGTAAGTTTGGTCTGTCTTTGATAAAATGTTGGATATACTCGTTTAAGACTATACTGGTGTCTTGAGAGATAATAGTGAAAATAATTCAGCACCTCACAATCAGATGGAGCCATATTCCATCACACCAATTAAATTACTTGGTGTAGTTCATACGTCTTTGGGATTCGAATCAGCAATTCTCATAATAGTATCAAATGTAAGTCAATCAGTACCGTGGCAGCTTTTTGTTTTAATTTATGATAATAACATATAAACTTATATAGAAAAGTATAAAAGCTCAACAATATTGCTTTAATTAGGGAAAATCGCATGTTAGACCTTGAAACCTCAGGTTCACGGTTAGCAGTGTAATCTAAAGAATGTTTTCCCAACTCTGCACCGGCTTATTTATTTTTCTTGCAATTCCACGCTAGACTTTTAACGTTCTTAAATTATAAATCTTAAATCAAAACGTTAAGACCTACTTTCCTTTATCTAACCTCTACGTTCGAATGTAGAATGAAAATTTTTGAGGCAAAGTTTTTAGTTAACTAATGTCACGTTTTCGTTTTCACCTAATAATCTTATTAGCTAACTTGAATTTATAAAATTGGATTATGACTCAATGGTATATTATAAAAATAAGAATAAAACAAAATAGACCTTGCTATATCTTTACAAAACTCTGAATATAAAATTTTTCTTTAAATATATAGGTATAATTTTAAAAAATAAGTATATTTCACTGAGATCTAGTTTATTTGAATTTGCAAAAGAAGTGCTGTTCAAATGCTTGTAGAATTCTATAATGTTTTAATTTTAAGAAATTTCAACCTTCAACAGAAATCTTACAAGTAAAAATTAAGTACGGAGTGACCTAATTTCCTCGGACCGATGCGGCTTAAATCGGAAACTCGGCCGGCTTCCTATCCAAACACCAATTGCGAGATTTTTACAAAAAAATATTTTTACTATAATATAACGTACAATACTTATAAACTATAAGATGTTTTTAGTTTGAAACTAATTTTTTTTTTACTTATTTTTAGTATTTCATATTCATGCCAACTATATGTTCTGGGCTTTCAGTGAGAAACTTTAGTAGCTTGAGACTCCGTGATTTGGTTTACGACTTAAAATGTTTCTAAGTTACAAATCACTTCGAATCGTTGCTCCGTTTTATGAAGAACAAACCAATAATTATTTTTTGCACTTTTTAAATTATAAATACTAATAACTAAGAATATCATTACTTTTATCTGATTAGGATACATGTATTGTAGGATACATGTAATGCCCAGGGCAAATTTTTAGGGGCGGCAAAATTCGAAGGGTAAAAAAAAATCTTTGCGTTATCGAAAATGTTTTTTTTTTATTTCTCAAAAAATAAAAAATGAAAAAAGATTAACTAGTGAGTACATTTTTCGAAAAACTGATATCATTTATAAATTATTTCTTTGCATTTTTATACAAAAATAATAATTTAAAAAATTAATATTACAACATTTTATTCAAAATTTCGATATTATGACGGAATTTTTTTCTATACCTAGGGGCAGCGCTAAGGTTAAATCCGGCACTGCATAAGTTTTATGTATATGTATTATTTGAAATTGCTAGAATACTAACTTAGAGGAAACCTCGATCATTTTATTCGGCAAAAGGGTTCCTTATTTGAGTAAATCGTTCTCTTTTGTCAAGGCAGTTCTCATAAAAATACGTTTTAGAAGGTTTTATGCGACCATTTGCGTAATTTACGAGTATTAGAAAACTTATATTATTTTCTCTAATGTATTTGGCAACTTTTAAAGGATTTTATAATTATTAATACAAGATATATCATAGGTGGTCAAAGGCTTTCTATCATCGATTCAGAAAAAGTACAGTAGGTAATGTCTTCCTACCGACTTTCGGTCACGACGTGGGAGTTTCGTAGCATATAAATATGTTCATACAGGTGCATATCATTCCATCTCTTTTAAAGCACTATAAGAATATCTACATATGAGACTGGATAGCTAGTTCGATTTTGGGATAACTAACTCATTCTCATTCAGTGGATTCAGAGGAAATAGGCCATGGCTGACCAAATTATAGACAGGAAAATACACAAGTAATCCTGTAAGGCTTTTGTTTTTGTCGGATATATCTTAAAAATAACGAAGCTGAGAAATAATGTTGGAAATATTATTTTCTTCATTAAATTAGATATGTCTGTCTATGTAAAAAATGATAAAAACTAGCGAAATACCATCGCTTCACAAAGGTGTGTTCCTGGGTTTCCTATCAGTAGCCCAGTGCTATTACACGCACAAATTGATTTAAATATGTTATTTTAAATAGCGCGCGCGCTTGTGTGTATGTGTGTGCGTGTGCGTGTGCATGTGCGTGTGCGTGTGCGTGTGCGTGTGCGTGTGCGTGTGTGTGTGCGTGTGCGTGTGCGTGTGCGTGTGCGTGTGCGTGTGCATGTGCATGTGCGTGTGCGTGTGCGTGTGCGTGTGCGTGTGCGTGTGGGTGTGTGTGAGTGTGTGCGTGGGTGTGTGTAAGCAAGCTTGCATACACACAGTTATAATATTTTCTATAAACGCTTTAAAATACTATATTTATCTACATCAATTTGTTGCTTGGTTAGATACACATGACAATAGTCTATTAGTACCGTATAGCAACGTACGAATGAGAGCATAACACGTAATTACAACAATTATTCAAGCTGGAATAGGAAATAGGGCCTCGAATTCATTTACCTCTCTAACATTCACTACACGATTCAGACGTTCATTAAGATATATAGGTAGCTGACAAATGAGATGCAAAATAAATGTTGAACTTACAATTTCGGTCTCAACGTAACCACAACTCACGATTTGGTGTTTGTTTTAACTCAACTATCACAAAAAGAAGGTAATGTTTTTAGAGTATGTTTGGTTATTCCTATGGCTCAATCTATAGTTGAAGCCTAGACAAATTAAGAAATTGTGACACTAGCTAGTATAATCGAACCTTTATTATAAATACGAAAATTTGTATGTTTGTGTGTGTATGTATGTTTGTTTGTTACTCCTTACTTGTGAAACTGCTGGACGGGTTTTGAGGAAATTTGGTACGAATTTAGACCTTGCTCTGTAGTATTACATAGGTTACCGTTAAGCACTAGGTGCTTAGTGGGTAGTACTGGTTTTTTAGCCTATGAGACCCACCTAACCATCTATGTATGTATATATGCAGGTGGTATGCGTAAATTTTCCAACAAAGAAGGCCCCTAGGAACGCACCCGATTGAAGCGAGGGTCGCAAATATTTAAATATATATTCAGCCCTTTTTAACATCCCACTGCTGGGCACGGGCCTCCCTTCAGTAAGAGGGGAATCATGCCATAGTCCACCATGCTGGCCAAGTGCGGGTTGGCGGGCTTCACATGTCTTTTGAAAACTTGCTAGATTTTCTCAGACATGCAGGTTTTTCCTCACGATGTTTTCCTTCACCGTTAAGACAAGTGGTAATCATGTTGGAAACGATTCGCACATGAAAATATCAGAGGTGCTAGACCCGGGATTTGAACCCGTTTCACTCGGTTTCCCAAGCGAGGGCGTTACCACTGGGCTACCACTGCTTTTATAATATTTAAATATGCATTATGGAAATGTAGTTTAGTATGAACTTTTGATTGATAAATCTAACACTTTTAGAAAAGAGTAAATATCTTTATAGGTAGTTGGGTAAAATGTCTTTGTGCTGTCGATAAAAGCTATTAAAATGTTAGAGTCAAGTATAAGTCACCACCTGTGTTGCTTGATTAAGTACACTTGGAAACTACTTAACTTAGTAATATTTCTAGTCTTAGATAGGATATGAATATTCGTAACTCGTAGTGACTACAATGAGACGACAGCACTTTGAGATGTAATGCTGCCACTAACTTTATATCTTTCTTTCTTTTTCGTGTACTTCATGACTAAAGGTCGTGCTTGTCCTGAAATGCTTTTTACCTATGTGTCGACTAGCTTCCTCCACACCACTCTATCCTCGGCTTGCCTCAGGGCAGTCGGAATGAGTCCCCTTATATTTTGAATCTGGTCGGATCAGCGGATAGATGCTCGACGGCATGATCTTTTGCCTTCAATCTTCCATTATATTACAACCAATATGTCCAGATTGTCTGGTTGTCTTTATATATGTGGTCCCTAAAATTTTATGGTATTTGTTTTTTTTAAATACTTTATGTAGATATTTACAAATAATTTAAAAAAAACTATATATATATATATATATATATATATATATATATATATATATATATATATATATATATATATACAAATAACAATAGTCTTCTATTTTTTCTATTGTATATATATACAATAGAAAAAATAGAAGACTTAGTACCAAGCTATTGAAAAGGAATTTTTTTTTTAGATTTCTACTCTTACTAGTTTTTTGGCCAAAACATTAGTCAGGCTTTTAGCCTCTATTAAACTTGTAGACGCATCATATTTTTAATATTTATCATAATATTTCTATTTACGTCTGTGAAAAGACCTATTTTACGTCCAAATAGTATAATTGTCTATAAGATAGTATCATTTTACGCAAAGCCACAAAAACGTTAGAATTTTTATGTTATCTAATCGCTACTTAATTAAGACTTGGTCGCTAGCAAGAACATTTAAGATTTTTCTCTTTGCAGGATAACCTTAGATAATGAAGTAATTTCACCCTATATTAGGACCGACATGTATAGTAATACTCGCTTTTGCCTACAGATTTCCATTCATTTAAATTATTTTATAATAATCATAAAATTTAAGCAATGATTTTAATACAAAAAGAAGATATTTTGATAAATAAAGTGCCTTCAATTATGTTAATAAATTTTGATATTATCTCATCGTAAATTAAAAAAAACAGTTGTACTACAACCATTCAATCTTAATATCTAATTTATTTGGCAATAATATTTGAGTATAATATGCTACCCAATAAATTTTAGATATCAGAATATCTTTGTAAAGTACAAATTATACTAATTGTTGTACCATAGTAGCAGTCAGGGTTAAGCTAACCGGTTAGATGATTTAACTTTACAATGAAGTTGATCCTCTGGGCTTACAAAATGTCGGTGTAAATAGTCCACACGGAGTTGTTAATGCTATTTAGTTACAAAATGTAGTTTATAAGGAGATAAATGACGTGAAAAATATATAATTACGAGTTTTGTCCACGGCTTTGCCCACATTATGTATCTTTTAACTTGCCACTACTGTGCGCGGAAATGCCTTCAATGCGAGGCGGATCAGGCCATAGACCCACTACGCTGACCAAGTGCGGGTTGGCGGACTTCACATGTCTTTCGAAAACTTGCTTGGTTCTCTTAGACATGCAGGTTTCCTCACAATGTTGTCCATCACCGTAAGACAAGTGTAATGAATTATTAGGACGTCAATTGTAAATTATAAATTAAAAAAAAAAACGACTGTGTAAGCGAACTAACTCAAAAGAAGATAACAACTTAATGAAGCTAAATAGTATTATGCAGTCGGGTAAAAAGTGCCTTTATGCTAAACCTGCATTGTACCTACTTCTGATTTGATACTTCGCAGGAGTGAAAAATATATTAATTTAGTCATTTTAATAATAATATGATTAATTTCGAGCTTTTTCTAATGTCATACGATAAACTAACTGCATTTTAAACGATTGGAACCGCTAAAGTGGCTAAAATTGTATTAATTAAGTAATTAGGTTTGTTTGTAGCACGATATGATGTAACTCTTAAATATCATTCTTATATATATTTTTAATTTTCTAAAAGCTTAAATCTATTGGAGTACATTTTGTCTCAGCCAAGATTGAAAGTTGTTAAAGCCATCAACATATAAACTAATCTTTTATTTCACTATTAATGAACTCATTATTTTAATGTATTTCGAAGTACCAAAAATGTTCATCCAAATTAAACTGCACTTAGATTACAATAATAAAGCATTTAATGAGTTTTGTCCTTTATGAGATAACTAGCGACTCACACTAGCTCTGCACGGGTTCGTCCCTTATTACGTTTTAACGTTTAGTATAGATTTCTCAAAGATGAGATATTTTCCCACAGTAAAAAGTATTCTATTTGTTGACCCGGATAACCAGCTATCATCATACCAAATTTTATCAAAATCCTTCCAGTGGTCTTCCGTGATGCGGTCACAGACAAACAGACAGACAAAAAATCTAATAACTATAGATTCGGCCTCTGTATCGATAATAGAGTCTATTTCAATAAGATTTTCAAAAAAATACAGTACAGATTTAGCTTAGTTACAATTTTATTATATGTATACATAGATATAGATAGATATAATGGTTCTTATAATCCTGATGAATTAAAATGAAGATAATTAAATAACAATGATTGTTGAACATATTTTTATTTTGTTTTATTTAGGATCTCCAACGAAAGATACACAATATACAACATCATATAAAACAAAAAGGAAATAAGACTCACAACACGTGTGCTCCTTCACTTATAGGAGACCACAGCTTGCTCATTAATATATTATAAGTTATAACTAAGTTACCAAAAAAAGTAAGTAAAGATACCAAAAAAAAAAAGAAACAAATCATATTACATATACATACATTTTAACATTTCTACTAAAGTTGCGATAAGAATTTGGTAATATTACTTTTAAATTCGCATGTATAGTGTACTCAAATTCATTCAAAATCGATTATTTTAACCTCCCGTAATCAATTAATTTTTTAAACCCGCTAGCTCTCATTAACATAAAGCGCAAGTATAAACTGGCCGAATAATAACGTACATATTCTCATTAACCCAGTTTTTAATGAATCCTTAACCTTTTTGGTTTAGCTTTTAGAAATTCAATTTATTTTTATTAAGATTATTCCATTCATTTTAATCGTTTTATTTTTATAGCAATACTAGCGCTCGGTTCGTCCCCATAAAAACAATCTTTCATCCCCATTTTCACCCCCTTAAGGGATGATTTCCGGAATAAAAAACATGCGATGTCCTTTCCAGGGCAACGTCTTATTAGGACGTATTAAAAAAAAACATCTCTTTGTAAAAGTTTTAGAGGAAGAGTAGTTTAAAAATAGTATAACTACAACTATCTCCGAATATTAGAATGGTAATAACTAGAAATATGATTTTCTTGTGTGGATAGAGTGAATAGTGAATCTTTCCTCCAATCTCTGATTTACACGTGTATCGACACAATGCGCATTGGATGACGGCACTTTATATCACGCTTTGTTTTAAAGAATAATTGTCATCCATATTGCAATAAAAAGTCATACTCCATATTTAAAAATATGTTTTAAAAGCCTGTGTTTTCAAAATGGCAACCCACATTGATCTGATAAGAATATACTTGCGATTTGCCCCCACTTCGGTCGGGTATGTTTCTAGGTACTTAACAGTAGCCTATGTACTACTACACCTTATAGCCCATTCTCCTCCTCAAAAAGTTTAGTTCTCGTTCAGTAGAGTCCAGAAATCCTGCCGAACGTGAAACCAAGAAACATCCTGAGAGGCAGTAGATTGTTCTCAGTATTTTCCTAATAAGCAGAGAGGGCCATGAGAACAAGCCCCTGGTTTTGGTGCATGACGATCCTGATCTTGAGATTTTCTATCCTACGGTACCCCATTTAAGCGGGGAATTTCAGTTAGGTCTTAGTGGATGGTATTGACTTTTCGAACCGGTGAGTCTCTACATAGCCACCTGTTATAGTACATGGGGTTTGCGTAAATGTATTTTTCCAACGTTAAAAACAATTTAAACTCTATTCAAATCCGTCTAATTGTTTCAGCATCAACACGCAACCTTGAGTTGAAACCGAAACTATTGAAAAACCCATTTTTTAACTTTGGGAATATAGAGTCATAGACTATATTATTTATACCATGGAAAAGAAAATTCGCTTCAATATCGTTTGCGACAACTTAGCGGCTTAAGTTATATAAACCGGATTTTTTATTTAGAATATAAGCCACGAATAAATTATTATTTATTCGTAGGATATAGGAATCAGCTGAAAGAGACGTTAGTTGTTTTTTTTTATCTATTACTGGCAAACAAAGACGTATAAGTCAATTATACAACAAAACTAGCATTGCCCGCGGCTCCACTCGCGGTCAGATAACCAAGAACCAAATTCTTAGGTTTTACATATTAGTATACTCTTACATTGCAGTATTTGTATTTTTTCTCAAAAATGAGTTATTTTCCCGCAATAAAAAGTATCCTATATGTTGACCCGGATAACCAGCTATCACCATACCAAATTTCATCAAAATCCCTCCAGTGGTTTTTCTGTGATGCGGTAACAGACAGACAGACAAAAATTCTAAAAACTATAGATTCGACCTCTGTATCCATAATAATGTTTATTTCAATAAGATTTTCCAAAAAATATTAAATGTACAGATTCAGCTCAATTACAATTTTATTATATGTATAGATATAAAATACATATCCTATTAATTAATTGAACAAACATAATTTGCGGCAGAATTCTACCTTATAATGAACATTCAGCATTGGTGCGAGCTATTGTGTTATTACGCTTTGTTTTTAGGATCCGATGTAGAAAGTTCATTATGACTTAATGATATAATTTTTTATGGTAATTTTGTACAAGAAACCTTTATTTCTTCAAAAAGAAATTACTAATTAATCACTTAGAATTTTAAAAGAGAGCAAACACCACTTATGTAGGAAGTTGATTTATATTAAGATATGTAACACAATATTGTCTATAATTTTTGCAAACATATATATTAAACTAATGGCTCACCCTTGCTTCGCTCGGGTTCGTCGCGAGGTACGTTTTAAATAGATATAAATAGTTACTAGCCAGCGTTAGCCATATAAATTTTTTTTTTGTTAATAATATTGACAAATATTGACATTAATATTTATATGATACTAACGTCACTCATTTGTTTTGCCTTCCCGGAACCTCTGCACTAACACTTAAACTTTATGGTATGGTATTAAAGTTCAAATTGACTTTTAAGTATTATTACGAATCTTTTGTATGGGAGTATAGAAAAGTGTTGTTTTTAGACATTTTCAGGCAATTTTTAAAAAAATTCTCTCCGTAAGAACCATACTCGTACTTCAAGGAATATTCTAAAAAAAGAATTAGCGAAATCGGTTCAGCTGCTCTCGAGATTTGCGCTTACCAACACATTCAGCGATTCATTTTTATATTATAAAAAATAAAAGATATTAAAAAGTACTAATAATCACCCTTGTTTAATATAAGGTGGATCAGATTATAGTCCACAACGCTGATCAAGTGTGGAAACTGAGTGAGAAACTTTCAACAAAGACTAGAAAAATACGCCACTTTGCTTATCTTTCAACAACTGTTTAGAATCTCTCAGACATGCAAGTTTCTTCACGATGAATTCATGACAAAGATTTACATATGGAAATAATAGAGATGAGAGACCCCGAGCTTAAATCCGCTTCAATAAATTTTCTAAGCAAGAACATTACCACTGGGTCAACTCTACCATTTTATTTTTAATGTAATTTATGATACTTGCTAATTTTATACACAAAAGGTATTTTTTTATTAAGAATGCTCTTAGCATCCTTAGAAGATTTTACGTTAATACCTCTGTATTCTGTTCTCAATCCGAAAGGTATGTGGGACATTCAACTATAAAGGCCGACAACGAAACTTTTTAATCAATACTTTACTATTGTGACATACGATAGTATAACTACGTGTGCGATTATTGGCATAGTCGTAGTAAGCTATTAATTGTACAAGAAAAACTAAAATTGGTCTTTTTGAAGATATAATTGCTAATAATGTTTTATCAATTACTAGCGACTCACCCTCGCTTTGCTCGGGTTCGTCCCTAGCTTGCTTCCCAATACAAACTTTCATCCCCATTTTCACCCCCTTAAAGGATGATTTCTATTAAAAATATCCTAGTATTCTTTTCCAGGGTCTCAAACTGTCTTCTTACCAAATTTCATCTAAATTGGTTCAGTAGAACCAAAGATTGCCCCCTACAACGTCACAAACTCGCAAACTTTACCTCTTTATAATATTAGTATAGGTAAGTATTGATAATAATTAATTTCAATAACGTCTGATATATAAAACCTTAAAGTAGTATTCTTAGTGGCTTTTTAAAAGAATTCGGTCTCAACATTTCTGTTTCTCAGAACGGTCTTGACGTTAATAAATTTTTTTTATCATAACATGCTTAAATAATCTAACTAGCAAATAAACACCAAATAGAAAATTATACTCGATGTATCCCGTCAAATAAGTTAATATTAGAAAATTTAAATATGGCAATACTAGATTTTATCAATAATATATTAGATATTCCTAAATAATTCAACGGATACGTCCGATTGACGGTTCCCTGTCGTAAATTTAACTCAATAGTTACGAGGAGCTAATGTATTTTTGATCGCTCACAATATGTTATGATTCAGTTCATTTCAGCACGCACTTGATCTCATTTATAACAAGCTTAATTTAACGAATATAGGTAACGTGGCTATAAATTATGAATAAACGCGGTTTCAGACTTCAATCTTACTGCCTACGCTCACAAATTTACGTGAGTAGTGCTGTTCAAAGTTAAAATTTTATTCATACTTATATTTTCAGATTTTTAATATACTGCCTACGTCGTGTTTCATCTTTGTACTTCACTTTTTTTAATCTACTTATACTTTTAAGTCACAGATTATACAGTTTGGTCATAGATTATATATTAAATTAAATTGTTATTTAAGGGAAATCCAAAAAAACAACAACAAAACAAAATAACAAACAAAAATAACATTTTGTGTATATTGATATTTTAAGAATTACGCAATATGAAATATACATGTGTTTTACCGAACACACTAAAATGTATATAAATATTTATATTTTTATCAATTAAAAATTTGTAAGGCATAATAATTTAACTAAATAATTTGTGAATTTTTAAAATAGTTTTCGTGTTCGGGATTAATCAGTTTAGTATCGCCATCCAACACGCACATCGACCCTTATGGCGAGTGGAGAAGGTAAAGAGTGATGTGACACTCTCACATAGCTATTTTATGTCAAACCTTTAAAAAAATATGTTGTAAAACAAAGAGAAAAGAGAAAATTAAAATTCCATGCAAAAAAATTGCCCAATAAATAAACATACCCAAATATTTTCGTTTCAAATATGTTGTGTTTAGAATAAATAATTTGGCCACGAAACAGTAACTAAATTGATAAAACTGAACAGTTAAAATGAATCACGTTTATGCTTTACACCAATAATTCTTTAAGCCCTGTGCAGGGACTCAATGAAAATAATAGCGTCTCTACATCCGCGCGTATTACAAAAGATTTCAACGTTTTAATGATGTGCTTTTAACATACTATTCAGTTAACAATATTTTATTTTTTATCTCTAGGGCCATTTTAAAGACTAGTCAAGTTTTTTCTATATTAACCCAGAAAACCTAGTGACTGATTTAATATATGTATGTATTCAGCCCTTTTTTAACTTCCCACTGCTGGGCACGGGCCTCCCTTCGATACGATGGGGGTCAGGCCATGGTCCACCATGCTGACCAAATGCAGGTTGGCGGATTGCATGTCTTTTAAAAACTTACTAGGTTCTTTGAGATATGTAGTTTTCCTCGTGATGTTGTTAAGACAAGTGTTAATCATGTTGGAAATTATTCGCACGTGAAAATATCAGAGGTGCGAGACACGGGATTAGAACCCGCTTCACAAGGTTTCCTAAGTGAGCGCGTTACCACTGAGCTACCAATGCCTATTGCTTTAATACAATTTTATTACTATAGCCCCGTCGGATAAGCATTAGACTCAGAAAATAATCTTGCTAAATCTATCTTGCTGATAAAAAAACATCTAGGTATAAGAGGAGTACAGTGACGAGGTTATTATCTATGTTTGAGGCACCAGGATTGAAGACGATTATGTATTCTAGTCTAAAGGCTGGAGAAATAACATTTTGGCCTAGAATTTTTTCGGGGTCAAGCTCTTTTTTTCGACGACCCGACAAGGCCATTATGGCTTGATTTGACTTTGTCACATATTAGAAAAAGATATTATAATATAAATAGGAATACTTATTTAAAAAATGAATTTGAAAGTAAGATATATATATATATATATATATATATATATATATATATATATATATATATATATATATCCTTGGTAACTACAATATGCATGTTATATTAACACTATTGCCCGCGGTTCCACCCGCGTTCAGGTGACCAAAAACCAAATTCTTAGATTTTACATATTAGTATACTCTTATATTGCAGTTTTTGTATGTTTCTCAGAAATGACACATTTTACAGCGGTAAAAAGTATCCTATATGTTGACCCGGATAACCAGCTATCACAAATTTCATCAAATTCCTTCTAGTGGTTTTTCTGTGATGCGATAACAGACTGACAGACAGACAAAAATTCTAAAAATTACAGATTCGGCCTCTGTATCGATAATAATTAGATTGTTTATTTCAATAAGATTTTCCAAAAAATATTTAATCTACAGATTCGGCTTAGTTATAATTTTATTATATGTAATAGATTTTAATAAAAATAACTTATCTTAAATAAAATGTCTAAACCGAAGAAAAAAAAAACTATTTGTTTCTTAACATTGAAAACAACATATAAAATACAAAGTTTCTTCAAATTTTACAGAACCTTAACTAACTGAAAAACTGTTCGAGTTTTTGATGTAATTAATGCTTAAGATATCTTTTCTAGTACAACTAGATACTCGTAGCTTTGATTAAAAGGCGAAGCGCTTCTACGAATTTCAGTTTTTACACCTTACGTGTATACGTGCAATGAAATTAATCGCCGGCTCCGTTTGCTTAGTTTTTTTATGTCTTCTTTTAAGAAATAGAAGAATTTGTTGTGTAATATTAGATAGCTTTTGTCTTCCTCAATAAATAGGCTAAAAAATGCACAAAGTATTTTTCAAATCGGACTTATAGTTCAGTACGTTTGAAAAAAAAGAAAAAAAAGAACAAATCCTAAGCTTTATAATATTCGCATAAATTAGCTCTATATATATTTTTTGAATAAAAAAATGCTTTCGGATTTTTTCGTGTTTTTATTCTGATTTTTGGTTCTCGACGATTCGAATGCTTTACAACAATCACGGGAGGGACATGGCTTCGAAAAATTATCAAATATTCGCGTAAATCTAAAAAAGTATTATCTACAGATATTTATTTATTATTGGAAAAAATATAAACTGAAACTCTAGACAACAAACTGCCAAACTCACAAATTTTACTCTTTTTATATCCCAATTTTAACGAAGTAACAAAGTTTTGAGATTCATTTTGCGTCCATTGAAATTTTTCTATCATATTTCTATTATAGTTCAGTTAAAATTATTAAAAAAAATATAAACAGTCAAATATGCTCTGAACGAAAATGTGAAAGATAGCTTCTAGAATTTGATTCAAATTCGTTCAATGGTTTATTCGTGATTGAATAAGAAACACCCAAAGATCTTAACAAAATTCCACTCTATTTGGTTCGGAAGCTGTTTTTAGCTTAACACGTTCACTGCGCCATCATTTTGAAAGAACTTTCAGCTGGTGCTTTGGAGACCTAAAAGATCTCGAAACTAGCCTACCCTTCGGTGCGTTTGAGACCTAATCAGTCTCCTAAAAATACAGTTTTGAAAATAACGTATATCTTCCACAAAACTAATGACATATATTTTAAATTTTTTGTGGGTCAAGAGAGCCTATTGCTCTACATTTTACTAGGTTCGCACGCAGTTATGACATTAGAATAAATTACAAATACCAAAAATAAATTAGATATCGATTGTATCTCGTACCGCAAATGAAGATAGTTCAATATGTGTAGTAAGTAGTGATGGGAATAAAATAATATCTCAGTTGTCGATTGAAAAAGTTTTATTAAAGAAGTTTATTTATAAACTATGCAAAGTGTTTTTCATTAAAACATGTTAAGCACATTGATTATTTGCATTGTGCGCAAATGGTAACAATTTTTTTTGCTTTTTTTAGAAGCGTCAGTGCTGTTTAATGTGCGTCGTAATTTTTCATAACAACCCACACAACGTCTTTTTTTGTCGCCACGTTAGAAAACATGATCTGTACATCTTCCTTCGGGGAATTCTGTAATAAAAAGCATTATATTTTCCAAAATTGTAATTATACTGGACGATGCAGCACTATAATCCAGCGTTGATTTTTCATTCTTAGAAATTTCACCAAAATAAAACAATTTTATTAAATAATTAAATAAAATATATTAAATAAAAAAAATTTTACGCTTTTTCGAAACGTGCGCGCAACCTCCCACGTCGACACTAGGACAACACTAAATCGATTCACACAGCGTCCGCGCCGCCCACCCTCCCTCTCTTGCGTCTACGAGGCGTACGATTTCACGAGTATCGACATGTCCCCTAACGCAAGGAATAAAAATAATTATACTACTGTGCGTTAGGGACCTAATCCATCTCTATTTATTTTTTTTATGTCCTCGAATTCACCTTTAAGTAGGAAGCAAATATGTATATTTGTCTTACTCATACTTAAAGAACTTTACACGTTAGAGCCTCCCGCAAGGAGTGAAACAACACGATTATAGTGAACGCACAATACAAAAGTCCTGCAAGAGATCTGATAGATCTCGTAATGCAGCGAACGTGTTAATACTCGTATTTTGGTTTCGAAATATTACACAATGTTATCCTCATGTACAAATAAATTTAGCAGAACCAGAGGCCTGTAAATTTTCTTTTTATCTTTTCAGGATGATGACCGAGTAAAGCGAATGTTTTATGGGGGAGTGCACTTACATCCACAGTCATGGTAAGTGTTTATTGCGTGTTAACGGAACTTTCAATTATTTTATATAGAACAAGGTGAAATATGTTGAAAATATTATTATGTTAAAAATAATTTGACCCTTAAAGAATAGTGGCACCAATAAGTGGCTTACGTGGAAGAAGTCACTGGTTCAATTCTCGTTTAAGCTAAGTTTTTGTGGCTCTTCATTTAAATAACAATCTTAATGTACAGAAAAAATAATAGGCGTAAAAAAGAGAGTAGGTACCTTCTAACATTTTAGCCCTAAATTTGTAGAAAATATTTACATGTCATCCTAGTAAAAGAAAATAAATAAAACAATATTTTTATTTTTATTATACCTGTACATTGTACAACATAGTGTTTGCATGAAAAATAGTTGCCGTGATTTAGAGCACTTTTTATTTTATTGTTCTACTAGTACAAGTTAAAATGAAGGCAGATTTTACTATATTATTAATTACTTTTTTAAAATTTCCTTTTTACTTGATTATTGTATTAAATGTTATTATTATTAAATTAATAATATAGGATATTTATTATTGTAATTGCAAATATCATTGTGAACCTAACAAAATAAGAAAATATTTTTATCCTAACGGTTATTCCAGACTATAATCTATCTCTGTGCCAAATTTTATCCAGACCCGTTCAGCCGTTCTGACGTGATTGTGTAACAAACATCCAAACATCCATCTAAACTTTCACATTTATAATACTAAGTAAGATTAGTAAAATTATTTCCATGTTCAAGACCTTCACTAAAATACAAGAGATTCATCTTAAGTAACATAGCCTTTTAATCCCAAGAAAATAAATGATTAAACTGAAAAAAGGTTACATTATAATAACAAACAAACAAATATTATCTTTTTTTATATAAAAAAAGTAAAAACCATACATTATTCGGAACTAAATAAAAAGCGCACAATAGGTATCCTTGTCCCATATTAACCCTTCGTAGTAACAATGAATAGAAACACCAATAAATAAGACCGTGTGAATTTAACTATCACCGTTGAATCCAATTGTTTGCTGCACACCTACGACCCACACAGTGTTATACGTTTTTATTGCTCTCTAAAAGTTCTTGTCTAAAAGTAAATTTAATTAAAATCTAGAAAATATTTAAAATATGTTCATGGCTATAAAAATTATTGAATAACACAAAATTAATATATAAACAAACAAACTCTTTCCCGTATTTATTTATTAGTTATTTATTAAGCTTTATTCATTTTTAAAGATAAAATCTCATACAAATCGTATCTCTTAATCATAATTAGCATTATTAATGAAAAATCTGTCAATATTATTACAAAACCTTAAATATTCAGATTATCAGTTAAAAGCGAAAGCAAATGAACTGTTAATTTTCTTGAAAGCCTCAGATTAACTAAGAGATGAAGGGAAGAGAGTACTTCTAAAACTCTAATTTTCAACTAAGAAACTTAAAATGTTGTATTTCGTAAATGTTTTTGGGTGTAAAATTTTTAATTTTCATATTATTTTACAGCAGACTGGTGCAAATTACCCATTTTAAAAAGTCGTTAGTTTAGCTTAATGAGTTCTTAACGTCTTGCAGATTTCTTTATATGTAAACTAGACGCTAAAAGAGTGCTATGGTATAAATTAACGTTTTAATTTCTTTTCTTAAAGGTTTATCCTTTACATATAACATGTATACAAAAAGTTATGCAAAATTGTTTTTATTACCATAATTTTCTATCTAGGTACTTTACAATTTATTAGTGTCTCTCGGTAGGACTTGTAATATATTTTTGTGGTATTGGTATATTATTTTTATATATTAATTATTAAGTACATACTTACTGTTAAAGAGATAAAAGCTTAAATTTGTGTTAATTTATATGAAGTCATACTAGCGGCTCACTCGTGCTTCGCTTTAGTAAAACAAAAACAAATCTATTCCACGGGAATCAATCGTTATGGCGTCATTGAGTAACAAACATCCATCCAAACATCAAAACATCTAAAACTGACATTTATAATATTAAGTAAGATTATCATCAATAGAAAGTAGAAACTATAAAGTATAAAGACTATAGATATAGAATAGAAACCTATCTATAGAACGGTATATGTATTTTACACGTACTGTTAACTTATTTACTTTTAACTAAAATAAAATACCACAATGTATGTTGAATGTTGTCAAACTCATTTTATTTCTTTTCTCTAACTGAAGTGTCATTACAACAATTTTAAAAAGCTATTGCCAGCCAGTGTAAACTCGATACTAAATTAACATATACTTTTTTTGAACCATATATTAAATTAAACAGTATATTTTGACAATAAAATAGATAATTTCACGTAATTTAAATAAGTAATTTTTAATTTTAATAAAAAAAACAATATTGGTAGGTACTCTGAGTACGTTGTGCCGCTCGTTATTGAAACGTTTAATCATAACCGCAGAAATCATCGACGTGGCTCGATCGCTTTCCGTTCCGAATTGGATACTTCGTATTCAATAGGAGGGCTCTAGAAAGTATTATATATGTATATTAGCGTTTGAGCTGTGAATTTAGAATTTGTGAACAATAAAATATTTATTTTTACTATACATAAATCGAAATTTATCCAAATAATCCTAGGATGAATAATAATTTTTACAATTTTTATTGTATGTACATATAACTAAAAAGCCATATTATTTTATTTGTTAGATGTGGAAAATGTATATATTATTTATATAAGGTAAATAAAACCTTTCATAAAAAGAAATATGGAAATCATTGGATGAAGTTATATATTGCGTAACAAACGAATATTAAAAATTAATATAAATATACTCACTACTCGTATGACGTGGCACATAAAAATGTTTTGATTTACTTCGAAAATTATATATATATATATATATATATATATATATATATATATATATATATATATGCAAATAAATAAAAATACTATAAAATTAGTTTTTTTTAATTCTGGTAGTTTAAATGGAACTACTAAACAAATATAAGAAGTCTTAACTTATATATATATATATATATATATATATATATATATATATATAGCTTATATCCTAGATTTAAACGCGTTTAGTCTAATTACCATTTCGTAGCAAAATAATGTAATGATATATTAGGAAAACTAGCGACTCACCCTCGCTCCGCTCGGGTTCGTCTCTAGTTACGTTTTAACGTTTAGTATAGATTTCTCAGAGATGAGATATTTTCCCGCAGTAAAATGTGTCGTATAAGTTGACTCAGATAACCAACTATCATCATACCAAATATGACATATAGACAGACAAAAATTCTAGAAACTACAGATTCGGCCTCTGTATCGATACTGACGACTATAACAAAAAAGATTTTCGAGTTAAATTTTTATTATACTATGTATAGATTACTATTAAAACTGATTGTTAATTTTTAATAAAGCTTTTATATACATATACTACATCCGCATATGCATTAAAAGCGAAATTTTAAGAAAATATAGCCAAAACCAGTACCAGTTTTTTTCATAGATTTAATATTCCGTAAACACGTTTTTGAAGCCGTTGCGAGTTTCATGAATGCATAAACTCTACATAAAATAAAGGTCAATTTTCTGTAAAAGCCTGCAGTCGGCTTAACCAAAAAGCTCCCCAATCCAGTCTGTTCTTTTCGTACAAACTTAAAATATTATTTATAAGTTTTTATATTTTGAAATCGTTAAAAATCTCGATCTCACTAATTACAGATTCTTTTAATGTCTTTAACATAAAGGTTAAAGTAGTGTTTTTACCGAATTCAAAAGGATAAAGGCTATTCAGCTGTTTTTTTTTCTGTCATTGTTGCTTGTTATCTTTGTTAGTTATTGTGAATCAAATGGTAATTTAACAAAAAAAACCATCTATCTATACTACATTATAAATGCGAAAGTTTGTGAGGATTTATGGATGCCTGAATGTGTACATGTCTGGATGTTTGTTACTCTTTCGCGCAAAAACTACTGAATGGATTTTAATAAAACTTTACAATAATATAGCTCATATATCAGAATAGCACGTAGGCTACTTTTTATCTCAAAAAAATGTACGGTTCCCGTAGGCTAGATTTGTTATTTTTTTGTGGAGGCGAATCCGAGCAAAGTGAGGGTGGGCCGCTAGTACGAAATAAAATAATGACTTCTAAGTGATTTTAAACTAATATTTTTTTTTTGTTTTAACGTATGAAGTTGCATAAAAAAATGTAAAGCCGTTAAAGGCTTAAAATATGTAGAGCTTAGACCTTGTTAATAGATTGAAGTATAACTCTGATATGATTTCATATTACAATATTAATATTTTTAAGAGTTAATAACGAATTTATATAAAGTTTTCCTCACTAGAGATAAAAAGTTGCCAAAAGTTCCATACAAATTATGCTATATTCCTTTCACTATAAAAGAAAGCTATAAACAAATAGGTCATTGGGAACTTGGCCTCATAAAATCAAAGTATCGAGTCCTTGAATTGCTACAAACAAGTATCAAGTTTATCTATTTCAATGCTGGTGATGGTAATCATAATTAGCTGAATAATAGAAAATCGAACGTAAATTCTTTGCGGGCTTGTAAATTATAATATTTACTGTATATGTTCATGACATTAGTTACTTTTCCTTCATGTCCAATATCCATACTAATATTATAAATATGAAAGTGTATTTGTTTGTATGTTTGTTTGTCCTTATTTCACGTCGAAACGGAGTATCGGATTGGCGTGATTTTTTGTGTGGAGATAGTTGGAGGGCTGGAGAGTGACATAAGCTACTTTTTATCGCGGGAGATTACTTAATTCCCACGGGAAAACATGTTATAATACAATCCAAAAAAATATTTATTATCAGAATTACTTAGAACTTGGTATATATACTCTTTCAATAAAATTAAATAAATAGATGTCTTAGCATTTTTCAAAATTCATCCTATAAGGGGATAAAATAGCAGATGAAAGTTTGTATGAAACCTACCATTTTAAAGTTTTTTTTGTAGTTTTAACGCGAGCAAAGCCGCCGGTTCTGCTAGTTGTTCTATAAATTCAGTGGACAATGATACATATAGTTTGTTTTTTTTACAAATTGTTTTAAAATTGCATTTATAAAATGTAGCTATCGAAATTAGATCTTTAGATTATGAAATTGGCGAGTTGATGCCACACGAGCAATAAAATAATATATGACTTGTGATCTAAGTTAATCTATTAATGCACGGCATTTAGCTCCATTGCGTGCAATAATAGGCTTCTTAAGTCACACGTATCGTAATGTAATACTTTATATGTAAACTAGCATTGCCCGCGGCTCCGCCCACGTTCAGACGACCAAAAACCTTTGTTTTACATTATTAGTATACTCTTAAATTGCACTTTTTGTATTTTTTCTCAAAAATGAGATATTTTCCCGGGATAAAAAGTATTCTATATGTTGACCCGGATAACCAGCTGTCACCATACCAAATTTCATCAAAAGCCCTCCAGTGGTTTTCTGTGACGCGGTAACAGACAGACAGACAGACAAAAATTCTAAAAACTTTAGATTCGGACTCTGAATCGATAATAAAGTTTATTTCAATAAGATTTTCCAAAAAATATCTAATGTACAGATTCGGCTTAGTTACAATTTTATTATATGTATAGATATTTTAGATTTACATGAATTATTAAAATGTCATTATATTTTTGAGATTATACTCTAACATCTTCTTTCTAGTCCGCCAACCCGTACTTGGCTAGCATGGTGGACCAGATCCCCCTCGTATTTAAGGGAAGCCCGTCCCTAACAGTGGGCCGTTGAAGGGGGCTGAATACGTAAATATTATTTCATTCATTTTTCACGTACCAACTGAAATACACATTGAAATGGTCATGGAAAAATCGAATTAATGTTCTTTGCCTATGTAGGCCAGCTTTTTATCATTTCTACAATACGTGCTTAAATGGATGTCATTTAAAATACATTTGTAACTTTTTTCTTTAAAGTTGGCATTTTCTCTATACAAGTGATAAAATATCTTCGTATGTAATTGTAAAAGATATAGTATGATGATGGTACTAACATAGCAAGTTCTAAATAGAAATCTTTGCAAGCGTATGTAAGGAAAAGGATTGTGAACAAATAGACTATCATACAGAAGTGGAGTTAATGGAATCACAGAAATAGATATATTTTATATGAAAATAAATATTGAAAAAATGGCACCTTCATTTTATTATTAGAATTGAAAGTGTTTCATTAAAATTTTTAATTAAATAGTTATGTTTTACGCAGACACTTTGCTTGTAATTACAAAGGGTGGATTTCACTTATGAAATTTATATGGTGTTCCCATAGATAGATAAAACTTAGATATCGTGAACATACACACAAAAATTATTCAAAGTATATTTGAAGAAGTCAAAATATTGTTTTTACGTTTCGTATCCGAAGGGCGCCAACGGAACCCTAATACTAAGCCTCCGCTGTCCGTCCAACCATCCGTCCATCCATCCGTCCGTCCGTCAAGACTGACGTCTGTCAGAGGGCTGTAACTCATGAACCGTAATAGAGAGTTGAATTTTTTACTGAGTATGTATTTCTATTGCCGCTATAACGACAAATAATAAAAATGAATAAAAATAAAAAATAGAAATACAAGATACATTTTTTTTAATTGACCATCGAAGTTAATAGACTACGTACATAGAGTAAAAGTCATATTAATAAAAATTAAAAAGTACATGTACGATTAAACGGAACCCGTGTGCGAATTCGACTCGCACCTGACCGATTTTTTTTCTATAAATATTGAGTGTTACTGTATCCCAAACTTAGTAGGCGTTAGGAAACATGGCATCGATATCAGCGCAAATATAACCGAAGTGACATGAACTATTACAAAACTTTCTCAATATAAAATATGCACATATTTACATATTATACAAACAAATGACAATGTTCAATGTTCATATACATTTATTTTGCACTGTAAATTATGCAAAAAGTTCATTCATATGAATAATAAAATGTACTTGCAAAATTTTGTCTATACATACCTTTAATGGTATGGTAATCATGGTATTTCTTTACATAAAACAACATATCGGTTACATTTAAACGCGAAAAGTATTTAAAGATGATATATTATGATCTCTATGGACAAAATAATTAATCTAATAAATGTTATGAACAAAAATTCTATGTTTATTGCGTTGATAAGAATATTGTATTGTTATGTTGATCAATTATAGAGTAAGCGTTATGTTAACATCGGAGGTTTGAAAGTTTATTGGGACCTATAAAAATTATAATAAACTAGCAACTCGCCATCGCTCCGCTCAGGTTCGTCCTTAGGTACGTTTTAACGTTTAGTATAGAATTCTCAGAGATGAGAAATTTTCCCGCAGTAAAAAGTATCCATACCCAGATAACCAGTTACCATCATACCAAATTCCATTAAAATCTATCCAGTGGTTTTTGCGTGATGCGTTCCAAGGCAGACATATATATAGACAGACAGACAAACAGACAGGTAGACAAAAATTCTAAGAACTATAGATTCGGCCTCTGTATCGTTAATAATGAATATTTCAATAACATTTTTTCAAAAATATTTAATGTACAGATTCGGCTCAGTTAGAATTTTATTATATGTACAGTACATATTGATGATATTTCTCAAAGTTATAAGATTTGAATTCAATGACTTATTGATTAAAATGTTCTCAACAGTACTATAAAAATATTTACTATAATAATATACGAAATAAACTTTCATTTTCTATCTTTAATTTTGTTTTTCAATGTAAGTTACTAAACCTTTATATTATTTTAATATTTTTTCTGCCCTTTTTTGGGGTATGGATAAGACGAGGGAGAGTCAACTCATTCTATTTTACAGCTTTAGCCTAAGATCCGATATAAGGTCGTTTTCACCCATCCGTTTACCGAACCAAAATTATTTTACGTTAGATATAATATTATGTAAATAAATATATTGCAAATGGGTTCCTAAATCGAATATGAGCAAGGGGCCTATTTACTAGAAATATGTGTCAATATTTAATTTTTTTACAAGCATTTTTTTTCTTGTATCATATTTTATTCACCCTTTTTTCACATATTTCGAGGGACTGGTTTTGTACAAACATACATATATTTTTACTTACCTCTAAACTCTGACTATCTGAAAAAATATTAATAATAATTTCAATTACCAATTGAGAAACCAAAAAAATATTCAAAAATGTACTCTTTACGCTCGCAATAAACCTGACACGCCAGAAATATAATACATATAAAAGGGCTGAAAAGGAAGGATATAATATAATTATCCCATCAACAAAAACCGTTGGCTACACGTGGAGATGTCTTCACTGGAAGACGCACTCGTAATGAAAATCCAGTCCACAAAAAATCTGTTAGAAGAAGATACTAATTGCAGATACGCGTACAATGGGAACACAAAAAAATTACTTTTCCGCTTTCTGTAATAAAATATAAATAAGTGTTATAAAAATTATATAATTAAATCTAATTTTTAAACTTTGTGCCTTGATTGTACTCTATACAGTTTCAGAGTCCGTAATCGACACAGAAGTTATGCCATTTGACCTACAAAATACGAAATGCGATTGCATTTTTCCAACCGTTACCACACTGGAAGTATAAAGCTCTCAACTGAGTATATCACAATAGATAATGAATCTATACATAATATATTTAATTCTTAAGCTATTTACGGTAGTTTTAATTGAAAATTGTTTATAAATAATTCAATAGTAATCAATTAACATTATTAATATATTATTTCATTATTATTATTATTATATGTAAGGGCACAGATCATATAATATTATGTATGTATGTGAATCCTTCTTTAACGTCCTCTTCATGCCCTTTTTAACGTCCCACTGCTGAGCAGGGGCCTCCCTTTAATACGAAGGGGCTCAGGCCATTGTCCATCACGCTGGCCAAGTGCGGGTTGGCGGACTTCACATGTCTTTTGAAAAGCTACTAGTTTCTCTCAGACATGCAGGTTTCTTCACGATGTTTTCCTTCACCATAAGGCAAGTGGTAATCATGTGAGAAATGATTCGCACATGAAAGTGTCAGAGGTGTGAGAACCGGGATTTGAACCCGCTTCACTCGGTTTTCCAAGCGAGTTCGTTACCACTGGGCTACCACTGCCTCTATGTACTATACTAGTACTATATCTATATATTTAAATTATGTCATTATATTGCTTTGAAAGGAGAACAAATTAAGGCACTCTTGTATCTACATCACTAGACTGGCTCGTTGGTCCGGATGCTGATACGGAGGTTCTGGAGTCAGATTAAGTTTTTCCGGCCAGGAATTCTCTTAAATTTAAGCTTGGATTTATGATGTTGATGGGTTTTCTTCTCAAGATTATCCGTATATGTTCTATACCAATTTTAGCTTGATTTTTAAAGTTTTAAGGTCAATCGTGAATCTATGTGGCTGATGATTATAAAAATCACGCACAGATAGACTCAAAAATAAGAAGTTTTCTTTTATAACAATTTACGTTACGGTGCTTTTCTTTTATATCAAATAACATATACATATATTACTAATCATCTTTATTCGTGGAAAGGTTCTATTTTACAAGAATATACACAACATCTTCACCAATAACAAAAGAAAAAATAACTCAACGATACTAAATTAGCACATCTGAAATGAAAAACGATTGAATTAATGAAAAATTACAATAGCCGAGATTAAAATCAAAAAGCAACAATTATTGCAGTGTACAAACAAACATTCTAATTGGGACCAATCCCTAATTGAATTTAACATGAAAACTTCTATAAATTTCAGCGTTATTTGAATCCAAACTTTCTGTTTCCGTTCGATCAGTTTAGAATAGGCCCCGACCAAATCAATTCGAGCTGTACTATTTGTGCTTGTCAATAGCAAGTGTACTAGTTTTGCGACTTCGTTTAGGAATTGAACTCTAGTTTTGGATATTCGTTGTATTTGATAACGTTGTATTTTGCGTAATACCAACGTTTGAAGTAAACAGCTAACATAATGCTACGTGATTTCTTCTAGTGGTTTAAATTTATATTGTTTATGATGTCACAGTTTGTCAGGGCTTTACGAAAAATCTATGAAAGTTTGTAAGAGACATTGTTAATTTAGTTTTAGACAAATTACAATATGAAAGTAATTCATAGATAAATTTTTTACATATCTTTATACATTACTATATAATATAATGCCGGTGTCCATGTATTAGTAATTAATAATTATACTTTCCCTAAAAGGCTTGGTCGATTTTGATGATATTTATTGTTTTTTTTTGCGTCGAGATGTAGATATTATTATTTTTTAATTTTCTGACCATTTTTTTTTTAATCCTGACATAAAAAATTATATAATCCTAAATTATCTATATAATTACAAGTACCTCTCAATATTTTTTTATTCTATGTGGAAAGACAACATCGCGTCAGTGTACGGAGTATTAGGTTATTGTTTGAATTATATTATGTACCTAATTAATCCAATTAAAACAAACCATTAATACATAAGCATTATAACATTTTATTTAATAATATATAAGGGTTCTTTTAGTTTTTATATAGTTTAATTATAATTGACATTTCTGTATTAGTATTTACTCCATAGGGAAATTATAACATTGCACGAGCAGAATTTGACTGCATCATCCTTTATGCTGCACAATTATGCACTTTAATGCCAATATGCAAAGTATATTTCATATTAGACAGTTGATAAGTCATGATTATTCTAAACACGATCGGCAAACCTTTGAGGAATTATATACCGGATCCATTAGAAAGCTATATGCTTACATGTAATCGGTAAATTTAATGAAGTGTTTATTTTATTGTGAGTTATGACATATTCCAATACAATTATTGTAATGAATTATAAATTTACTTACACCTATGTATGGAATATGGAATAGATAGACTGTATATGTATATTATACTAGCGACTCACCCTCGCTCCGCTCGGGTTTGGCCCCAGATACGTTTTAACGATTAGTATAGATTTCTCAGAGATGAGATATTTTCCCACAGTAAAAAGTATTCTATATGTTGACCCGGATAACCAGCTATTACCATATCAAATTTTATCAAAATCTGTGCAGTGGTTTTCCCGTGATACGTTCCCAGACAAACAGACAGACATTTAAAACTATAGATTCGGCCTCTGTATCGATAATAATAACTATTTCAATAAGATTTTCTAAAAATTATATCAAAAATTATGTACATATTCGACTTACTTAGAATCTTATTATATGTATAGATAATAGATATATATGTAGCTAGGTATTGTATATAATAGGAAATTAGATGTGTGTTAGTTACATCTTCACTTCTGAACGAAACATATTCTTGATTAACATATAGAGTACTTTTTATCAATGTATTTATCACGCGAGTGAAGCCACAAGCAAAATTATTTAATTAACAAGAAATTATATTTAAATATCATTTTTTTTTAATATAATAACTCACATATTACTTAAACTAAAATATGATGACACCTGCAAAGAACAATATTGTAACGGAGATAATTAAAAGATAGAAATTATTTTCTTAGTTACTTATATTTATTATTTAGAGTTAAATTAAAATGTGCTAAAAAAACGAGTTTTAATGTTATTCCTTGCAATAAATTCAAAATTATATTAAAATAACGCTCGCAAAAACATCAGCTCGTATCACACTTTGCCTAACTGTAGAATTTTTGTGAAACGAAAATACGAATGATATCTAACTAAGGTAGGTACTTTTATCGTGTTTACATAAAAGGGCTGAGTAAATATGTAACTTGGGAACAATATTACGTAAACGAACGTTTATATACATAATAAACTTTTACTCTGTATTTTATTTCAACTCCCTTTTGAAGTTTCGAGAGTCAAACCATCCAGCCCTACACTGAACATGGCTTATCTTTTTATCAAAATTTATGCAACTTGAGCCTTACTTTTGAACCTTTAGAGCTTATTAAATATTAAATTAGTATATATACGAGTATAATCTTTACTTGAAACCATTTTTAAATTGAAATTTAAAAAAGTTTTGATTTTATAATTTGTAATAATATTTAAGTTTCATTAGTGATCAAGAATCTTTATATCAATTAAATCTTATTCCTTTATCGTGTATATATACATACATATAGACATACATATGTCTTTACACTTAATCCCTTTATGGTGTAGCTAGAAATAAAAGTGTCAAGTACAACGATATGCGGTGTGCATATTATATTATATATTTCGCGTTTCCTTTCACTCATTGTTATTATTCTCCTCACATACGCTTGGTTAAGACTCCTTAATATCTCCACGATCACGGACACGCCGGCGTGTCAGTTAACAATAGATTTCTTATAATTTTAACTAATTTCTTAGAAATTTACTTGGAGGTGTTAAAATTTTGAACTTACTATCTTATTCAATTTCTAAAAGTCGGATAAATGGCGACAACGGTTGTATCTTTTGATTGCGCTGACTTAGAAGTTTGATGTTTTCACAGCTTGAAAGAATTGCAGACCCAAATATTTGATATTAATTTCAACTTCATACCATCAGGCGTTCCAGAGAAAAGAGTCTTGACAGTCAAACAAACAGGCGGACCACGAAGTGATCCTATAAGGGTTTTTTTTCTTTTGAGTTACGGAACCCAAAAATGAAGGACTTAATTCGAGTGCAGATTATTTCTATAAGTTACGCAATGTCATCGTCAATTGTAAGCCAAAAATATGTTTCAACAGAGTCAAGTGTACCCTTTTAATACTCTCTTAGATTTACGCGAATATCTGACATCTATACATATAATAAAATTGTAACTAAGTCGAATCTGTACATTAAATATTTTTTGGAAAATCTAATTGAAATAGACATTATTATCGATATACAGCCCAAATCTATATTTTTTAGAATTATTGTCTGTCTGCCTGTCTGTCTGTTACCGCATCACGAGAAAACCACTGGACCGATTTTGATGAAATTTGGTATGATGATAGCTGGTTATCCGGGTCAACATATAGGATACTTTTTACCGCGGGAAAATATCTCATTTCTGAGAAAAAATACAAAAACTGCATTGTAATGTGTATACTAATATGTAAAACCTAAGAATTTGGTTTTATTTAAAATGTACCCTTTTAATAAATATTGTAGGATAATAGAAACACATAATAGGTAATTACATCAATTAGACGTCGTCCAACTCTACCCAAGTAGTTAATTATTTACATATTATTATGTTATAACTCATCTCTATCTCTGTCTCAGAAAAATTATAGAGCCTTTATAAGCTTTATAAGTAAAAATATTATATCCCTTATTCGGCCCTGTGGTAAATTCCAGTATAAACTGACGTCAACTACCTAACTATCAAGCTGCCAAGCTGTTCCATAGTTCAAGTAGTTTTCAGGATTTTGAGTTTAGTCAGAAATCGAATGAGTGATATGTTGATGTGTCAAAAAAGGCCAACTAAAACACTTTCTCATTTATAATATTAAACTAGCAGAACCCGCGGCTTCGCTCACGCTATAACTTAAAAAAAAACTAAAAAAGTAGGCTTCATACAAACTTTCATCTCCTATTTTACCCCTTTAAGTGATAAATTCCAAAAATGCTAAAACACGTATTAATTTAATTGTATTAAAGAACATTAATATTAAGTTTCAAATAATTCTGATCATAAATATTTTTTGGGTTGTATTTTAACGTGTTTTCCCGTAGGAATGAGATAATCGCCCGCGGTAAAAAGTAGCCATGTCACTTTCCAACCCTCCAACTATCTCCATACAAAAAATCACGCCAATCCGTCACACTTTTTCGACGTAAAAGATCGACAGACAAAAAAAACGAACAAACACACTTTAACATTTAAAATATTAGTATGGATATTAAGAATACTCTCGTTTCGAGTGCGTCCATTGTTTCTTTCAGCAGTACCAGTTTTCACCAAATAGTTATAATAATCTATACCTACATTTAATAAAATTCTGTGTATCTGTCTGTCTAATACTTACTACTAAAACGAAAAAACCACTTGACAGATTTTGATGAAATTTGGTATGATGATAGCTGGATACCGGTTATTAAAATTAAAAAAAAAACGGGAAATCATGTATCTTCGACATAAATAGGCAAAGTTATTTTTAGAGTTCAGTACATTTTTTTTTCTGTTTGTCCACTAATTTTCTTTTTTTGTTTAGCTATTGACAAGCTTTAGTGTTATCAATAAAAGAAATTAGAAGCAGTTTTTTTCTGTACAAAGATAGGTAAATTGTATTCATATATGTATGTATGTATTCTGCCCATTTTTTAACGTCCCACTGCTGAGCACGGGCCTCCTTTCAGTCCGAGGGGGATCAGGTCATAATCCACTGCGCTGACCAAGTGCGGGTTGGCGGACTTCACATGTCTTTTGAAATCTTGCTAGCATGTTGGAAATGATTCGCACATGAAAATATCAGAGGTGCGAGACCTGGGATTTGATCCCGCTTCACTCGGTCTCCCAAGCGAGCGCGTTACCACTGGGCTACCACTGCCTTATATATATTTTCCTCAAATTTTAAATAATGATTATACTCGAATTTCTATATTATAAGTAATTGTTGATAATATTTGTTGTTTCAGAGTCTGATGGCGATTGTCAAGTTGGGATACACCCTCGTGGTGGTCACATTCCTGTTAATGATATGGGCGTCACTATCGCGAGCATTAGAAGTAAGTACTTTAATCTTTATATTTTTAATAAACAGTTTTTGCCAGCGGCTTCGTTCGCGTGGTAAGTGGAGCGGGGTTCACAAGTTCAAAAGTAGTCTATGCCCTTCCGTAGGATGCAATCCCTTGCTAAGTTTTATCGAAATCTGTTTAGCGGCTTAAACGTGAAAAAGTAACAGACAGAGTTACTTTCACATTTATAAAATTAGTTTGGATTAATACTTATCATGGTTGTATAATCTATACTAATATTATAGAGAGGTTAAGTTTGTGAGTTTGTGATGTTATAGGGGGTAATCTCTAGATATACTGAACCGATTTAGATGAAATTTGTTAAGAAGATAGTTTTAGACCCTGGGAAGGACATAGGATACTTTTTATCCAGGAAATCATCCCTTAAGGGGGTGATAATGGGGATGAAAGTTTGAATGGGAAATCAAATGTCTAATACACAAAAGAGATGGCATATCAAAATGTCACGAAAGTAACAATCGGACTTCAAACATACATACGTTTCGTCTGGATATTTAATGTGTTGAGACGAAATTATATTATTGTGTACCAAAAGGTCGCCATAAGTTAAATGTTAACTTCAAAGGGCCGTCATAAATCCCATATTAATTACAGAGTTATAGTGTTTATTGTTATGCCGTTTGCTACTTAAGTACTTCATATAAAGTGCTACTGCTACATCATTAAAACCTAGGTTTAGATCCTTGTATGGCCTAAAAATGTTATAACGTGCTAGCGTTTGCACGTGACTCCACTCGATATTAATATTAGTTTAGGTTATCTTACAAAATGATTTGTTAGGAATGTGGACTAAAACACTAACTAATACTTAAAATCCTAAAGAATTTTTTTGAAAATCATTCTAACTATATATGAATATGTTAAAACGTAATCTAAGGCGACAATTTTATTAGGTAACGTCGCGACAAATATACGGTCTTGATTCTCATAGTAATAACATGAATCTACACGCTCCTCCCGTTACATAATATAAATTGTTTTTATGTTGGTTCACTACATGAAATATAAATGTAGTGCTATGTAGTTAATGTTAAATATGAGACTTGAGAAGATACTTTTGGAATTCTGGTATACATACATAAATAATAAATAATAATAAATAAATATGTTGGAACATTTACACACAACACCATCTAGTTCCATGGTAAGCTTCGAGGCTTGTGTTATGGATACCAGATAGTTGATACACTACACATATATAACTTTAAATATATACATATTATAAATATAAACACCCATGACTGGAGTACAAACATTCTTGCTCATTACACAAATGAATGCCCCCAGCGGAAGTCGAATCCGCGACCACTATTTGCTGGCACAGCAAATAGGGTCACTACAAACTGAGCCAAATGTGTCGTCGATGATATCGACATAATATGTCAATCGGAAAAAAATATTCAAGAATTATAATTGACCTATTTTTTTTATCGTGGAGAAGATTTAAATGAAGTTTAAATAGCATACTTAGACGTGTGAATTATACTTATCTTAGAAGAAAAACATCAGCAAGTTTTCGAAAAACATCATGTAAAGTCCGCCAACCCGAACTTGGCCAGCGTGTTGAACTACTATTGGCCTCGTATTGCAGGGAGGCCCGTTCCCAGCAGTGGGACGTTAGGAAGGACTGCTGTTATAAAAAATAATAATAGCACTCTGGTGTTAACGTAGCTTTCTAGTAGTAAAAGAATTTTCAGAATAGGATCTGTAGTTTCAGAGATTACCTTCTATAACCAAACTGTAAGTTACAACTTTACACTTACAACTTTATTGAGAACAAAAACATTATTTTGATCAAATCTAACTAGTATTTTTATATATTATACTAATGTTATTTGTTACAGTTACACGTCGATACTGGTCACCCACCATGCTTGTTCCAAGCTCTTTGCACGTGTTCAAAACCTGCAGGAGATCTAGGCATCGTTACGTGTAATTACGTGCCTATACTACGGGTACCGGCAGCAGTGAATAGCTCTAAAGTCTTCACGCTTCAACTCACTGGAAATAAGATTAGAGATCTTGAACCCCACTTCTTTCAAGCAACTGGTAAGGTTTTGTTAGTTAAGAGTCTAATATGTAAATGAATGAAAGTTAGATAACTTGCTGATATACGATGCTGTTGGTATGCGCATCGCTAGACATTGCGTGGATGGCCGATTTGTATTTTTTTTTTAAATTCGTACATATTAATAGGTAATAATGTTTTTAGAATTTTCAAATAAAAATATATATTTTTAATCGACAAAGTGTACGTTTGTCAATTTAGCTAAAACACCGGTTGTACAATATTTTTCGTTTTATATTTTGAAATCCATTCCCATGCGGATAGAAAGAAAAACATTTTTATAGAAATATTGTTAAAGCTTTATCTTTTACCGGAAATTACTAGCCTTTGTTATGCTCAAGCCCTAACAGTGTAAACGTAGAGCACGTTTACACTGTTATAACATATATTTTAAAAGTGACCAGTCACTCACCCTCGCTTCGCTCGGGATCGTCCCTAGGTTGATTCCCCATACAAACTTTCATCTCCATTTCCACCCTCTTAAGGGATCATTTCCGGAATAAAAAATATCCTTCTCTTCCTATGTCCTTTCCAGAGTCTCAAACTATCCTCTTACCAAATTTCATCTAAATCGCTCTAGTAGTCTTTGAGTTTATTCGTTACGAACATACAAAAATACAAATCTTTCCCCTTTATAATATTAGTGTAGATTTATATGAAATAGTTAATTTGAGTAGCCTATATTTAATTCCAATTCGTTCTAAATCTATGTTTAAATATCATCCGAAATCGTCCAGTCATTTAGCGTGAGGCAGTAACAAACATACATACATATACAAACTGTCACACATAGTGTAATAGCTCTCCCATAAACATTCAATACATAGCTTATATGTTGGGACATTAACACAGCACCATGGTAAGCTACGAGGCTTGTGTTATGGATACCAACCAGATAGTTAATATACTACACATATATAACTTTAAATATATACATATTATAAATATAAACACCCATGACTGGAGTACAAACATTCGTGTTTATCACACAAATGAATACAACCAGCGGGACTCAAACCGGCGACCGCTGGCACAACAAGTAGGTTCACTACAAACTGAGCCAAACGTGTCGTCAATATATAATAGCTTTTGTACGCTTACAAAATTTTAAAACGGATTGTATGAGAACTAAGCGTGAATAACTGGTGGCCACAGAGCTGAATAATAAAGGGCAGGCCCCGTGACCCATTAGTAGATTGCACATTTCTATCTTCAAAACAGAGCTACCTATTAAACATTGTTATTTTATTACCACTTTGTTTTACTACTTTATAACAATAGCGATATATTTTTGGTTCTTTTGAAGGGTCTTTAAGTGCCTTTGGAATTAGAAAAATACGAACTCTCGCTTTGTTCACATCATTAGATGCTTAAAAGTAGGACATGTATTAATCCTGATCATAGTCTATCCGTGTATTAATTTTCATCCAAATCCGTCCAGTCGTTCCAGCGTAATGGAGCAACGAACATACACACAGAAACTTTGGTATGTTTAATAGTAGTTTAATTACAACAATATTTTCAATACAAAGGTTACTTCCTAAAAGAAATTGCTTTTATTAGAGATGAGTGACTGAGTTTTGCCGACTAGCCGACTAGTCGGCCTACAAAAAAAATGCCTATCTACAAAATTACAAAATGAAATTTAATGAAAATAATATTTTTCATTAATAATATAATCGCCCTTTTTTAAGAATAGTAATATGAATAAAGTAATGGCCCGACTAGTCGGTGCTTCTGGCTGACTAGTCGCCGACTATAAATATGGCCGGATAGTAAGCTTTCCCGACTAGTCGGCCACTAGTCGGTATATCTTTGGTTTTCATATCTGTTGAAAGTCAAAAAAATATTCAAGGAGTCAAATATTAAAAAACCAAATCAATGATACACTTCGATAAATCTAAATTTGTTAAGCTGTAACAAATTGATTGAGTGGTAGAACATTAGTAATGCTATTATTAATAGGCTTACTAGGACGCAGCTAAGTCAATAGTCAATACACTTGCTGCTCATCACTATTGATGTAATATGGCTTATGCAATACTAAATTAACATAATAGATTTCAAGTGATCTAAATATATATGTAATACAAAGATTTTTAAACGGTTTTTAAGACACCCTTTTAAGTTGACTGGTATGGATATATATATATATATATAGGAATAATGAATTTTATATCCCTTACTTGAGAAATGATTGATTCCACATGCAAAGTTTCAACCCCTTAAGGGATGATTTCCGGGGTAAAAATCGTCCTACGTTCTTCCCAGGGTCTCTCCCAAATTTCGTCTAAATCGGTTCAGGGAATTAAGCGCGAAAAGGTAACAGACAGGCAGACAGACATAGTTACTTTCGCATTTATATATTAGTATGGATAACTATGATTCAATTCAACTCTTTGTTATGTCTTTCAAGCATTACTAAGTTAATTTTCTTTGCTACTTAAAATACTGTTTGCATTAGAAATAGAGACACTGTTTTTATTGTTCATACGTTTATTGTCACCGTTAGATTTTCTTTAGAAAAGTTAAATTCAACACGAAAAACTTAGAAATTGCAATTTCATCCCACTTCCAAACATCGTTATTTAGTTTAAAACTCTACTATCAAAGTTAGAGTAGCGAGATTGCACGCGACATAGCCACCTGCTTGTTTGGACAGTTAATTAAGAGATCGTACGAACTGTTTGTAAGTCTTTATCCAATCTGTGTTTTCTGTGGACACTATTTAGACCGAAAATGGATAAACAGGTCGACATTTTTGTCATTTGCATATATAGAGTATGACTGATTATGAGAGTATTGTTGGACATAGGATGGCTATTTCCTATTTTAACAAGATATGAAATCTAAAAAATGCTTATACTTTATTCGAATTTACTAAAATAGTAAAAATAAACTGAATAATTATTTAATTTTTCGAAAAACAATATATTATTTTTTTTTTTCTAAAAACATTGTAATAATTATAATAATAACAGCCAAAATTAAATAAATAATACTTCATAATATTCAATAATAATTATAAAAATAATTAAAATTATATAAATATGTTTTAAAATTAAATTAACAAATGTTTTAAGGTACTTTGGGTGCCATTTTTCAATTTTTTGAATTCATTTTGCTATTTTGTGGGTAGGCTGTTTTCAACAACTATATAATGCCTTTGAAACATCTAACACGACAGTCTCTCCCGTGACCATGATTGCTGTAAAGCATTCGAAACTTCAGGAACCAAATAAATTCGCGAAAAAATCCGAAAAGATAGTTTTATTTAAAATGTCAAATATTTGGATAAATCTAAGAAAGTATTAAGATACTAAAATTCATAACTTTATCCTTAAAAGCTATCTATCTACTGTTCTTGTCACTTGAGATAGGAATGTGACACAATTTGTATGAGTCCAATGTCAAATATCTTTCGCTAGTAAGGAAAACCACAGATAAATAAGTTATTGGGATTCATCGAAAATATACCTACACCGTTTTCTACAATGCAAAATTAGATTTAGTTTTGAAAAACAATATAAACATAGTTTTATAAATATTTAATCATTAATATTGTAAGTATAAAAGTAAGAATAAAATAAAAAATTCTTTAACCTTGCCTATCGTAGCAACATCGTTCGAACTAGTGCTTACTTAAAAGAATAATTTATTGCAATCTCATAAATTCCAGGTATGTACAGACTGGCTATAAACCAGAATCCACTTGAGAGTATACAAGATGAAGCATTTTATGGACTAGACAATACTCTGTGGGAGTTGGAACTAAAGCAGGACAGATTGACGGCAGTCCCCAGCCGAGCTTTGAGGTACCTCCAAAAGCTACGTCTGCTTGATTTAACGGGTAAGGTTTTTTCTATAATAATTGCTCTCTGATATTTGGTTTTGTATGGTTTTATTATTATAGATACTAGTAGCAAGTCCCGGATTCACCTTTTTTTTATTTTAACTACTCTCGTATAATATTGGTTCCGACAATCTTTTCTTAATGACTTACGTAAATCATTATAGACGTAGAATATGAAAATCATAAATAGCATAAACGCGTAAATTCGTAACTAGCGACTCACCCTCGCTTCGCTCGGGTTCATCCTTTTCGTTGCTTCCCCATACAAAATTTCATTCCCAATTTTACCCCCTTAAGGAATCATTTCTAAATTCAAAACTATCCTATGTTATTCCCAGGGTCACAAACTATCTTCTTACCAAATTTCATCTAAATCAGTTCAGTAGTTCCTATTCGGTACAAACAAACAATAAAAAATCAAATCATTCCTCTCTATAATATTAGTTTATCTAACACATTTTCGCATGCGGTATTCACCTTAAAAGGTAATGCATTTAGCAATAAGAACTTTGTAACATATTTTTACTGTAATGTTGTTAATCACCACTGGTGAAACTTCGATGATCTGACTGATATTTCGTTTCATAACTGCTACGTCTTTCACTATAATTTATTTTATGAATTTTGTACGATTTATTTCTTTAATTAGCATTGTACTTCAAAAAATTTACGTATTATTTATTTTTCATTATACATTTTCTATTCACTTATGAACAACCAATAGACTATTTCATCGATGAGAAATATTTTACAAAAGATACTCATTTTCTAAAGTTTCTATAGAAAAATAGTTCAACAGTTTGCTTAACAGTTATTTGATCGTAAATTATCAAGAGGTTAACGTGGTCACAAGTAGCAAAGGCTTGAAGGAATTTAATAAGGAAATATTAATCATGCTACGATGGCCTCTTCAATAGGTCTGGCTGAATACCTACTTGACTGAGAATTTTGTGCGACATCTCCAGATACTTCTTAAGATAACATTTTTAAGTTATTTTTCTCAATTTACGGCTTAAAGTAGCATTGGACATTGCTTGTGCTCGCTTTTGTTGATTCAACAAAGACTTAAAAGGAAAATAACGATGTATGATGTTGACAGTCAACAAGACTTTTATATAGAGACTAGCGGCTCACCCTCGCTTCGCTCGGGTTCGTCGCTAGGTACGTTTTAAATAGATATAAAAAGAAAAAATCTTTCTTTCTCACATTTTAATTATATGTTTTAATACTTACCTATTCCGGACTAAGAGAAATCCAAAAATTAAAATATCATAAAAATTGGAACGCGGTCGAACGGGATAAAAAGTATCCTATGTCCTTCTCCTGGCTCTAAACTACCTCCCTGCCAATTTTCAGCTAAATCGGTTCAGCCGTTCTTGAGTTATAAGCGAAGTAACTAACACGACTTTCTTTTATATATATAGATTTACAATGTACATACTATAATTAATGAATTCATTTTTTCATCTATAATAAAATTCTGAGTCGAATCTGTACATTAAATATTTTTTGAAAAATCTTATTGAAATAGTCATTATTATCGATACAGAGGCCGAATCTATAGTTTTTAGAATTTTTGTATGTCTGTCTGTGAACGCATCAAGAGAAAATCATTGGACGGATTTTGATGAAATTTGGTATGATGATAGCTGGTTATCCGGGTCAACATATAGGATACTTTTTACCGCGGTACAATATCTTATTTCTGAGAAATCTATACTAAACGTTAAAACGTAACGAGTTTCTAGTATTTAATAAAATGTACGTACATATTATGCATGTAAAAAAAAATGTATAGGCTAACCGCGTTTTCTCTTTGAATGTCTGCGCTTACGACTAAATAGTGACAAAAATATAACTTTTAGTTCTTGGGGCAAAACATAATAGTAAAAAAGTATGTTCCACTATTTATCGATATATTGTATACTAGCTTACCCACGGCTCTGCCCGCGTTTAGATGACCAAAAACCAAATTCTTAGGTATTACATATTAGTATACTCTTACATTACAGTTTTGGTCTTTTTCTCAGAAATGAGGCATTTTCCTGCGGTAAAAAGTATCCTATATGTTGACCCGGATAACCAGCTATCACCATACCAAATTTTATCAAAATCCCTCCAGTAGTTTTTCCGTGATGCGGTAACAGACAGACAGACAAAAATTCTAAAAACTATAGATTCGGCCTCTGTATATATAATAATGTCTATTTCAATAAAATTTTCAAAAAACTATTTTATGTACAGATTCGGCTTAGTTACAAATTTATTATATGTATAGATAGGGCAAAATGTGTTCCTTGATATGGAGTGCTTGCGTGTGATGCGCTCATGACCTAATATCCTTTTTCATCTTCACGTATTTTTTCTAAAGATATAAAAATAAATTATTATTTCATCCAATTTGGGCTCGATCCTCATCATAAAGCAAGAATATAAACACTCATATACGGGGGTCTGTCAGACAAATCATTATTCTACAATCGTTAAAGAATAGAATTACTAGTACCTATTATTTTCTTCAAATTGTAGAATGACATGTTGTCTCCCTACAAGAAGACAATCAAACCATGAACCTGTTATATCAGGAGTAATAAGCTATACCAATCCTATATTTTAACAAACCACTGCACCACAAGAAACAGTTTTCAACTAATTAAAACTATTTGCCGTACGTTTTCAACTTTTTGTAAATACTTAGTTTTGTCGATCTCTGGAGAGACGACGGTACTTAATAGCTAGTCTGCTTGAGTTGTAAATTGGTCTTGTTTAACTTGTGTCTACATTATGACGCCTTTGTCATCAAGCTAATAAATATGTTGGGACATTACCACACAGCACCATCTAGTTCCATGGTAAGCTACGAGGCCTGTGTTATGGATACCAGATAGTTGATACACTATGAACATACATATAAACTCTAAATACATACATATTATAAATATAAACACCCATGACTAGAGTACAAACATTGGTGCCCATCACACAAATGAATGCGGGATTCGAACCGGCGATCGCTGGCACACCAAGTAGGGTCACTACAAACTGAGCCAAACGTGTCATCGCTTAAGCTTATGACGATCATCAATTCGCCAAAGTGGTAGATTAAATTTGGCAAATGATGTAATGATTCATAAAATACAACAACTTGTATTTAAAAATATTAAATATAGTGTCTTTTAAAATGAAGGATAATGTTTGAAACAACTTGGTCTTTGTAATTTGTTGTATCATCGAAATATAACAGAAGGTACAATTTTTTATTGAAATTTTTCCTTATTCAATAGATTTTTTCTCCTTTCTAAATCTTACTTAGGCACAATAATTTACATTTATTTTTAAATTTGATGTTTTATCTAACTATTTATGGCGATATTCTAATGGGCGACAATTATATTTTACAATTTCGTTTCAAGGACCTGTGAATAAGGGTTTAGCTAGATCCTTACCAATTTAGATACAATGAAGCAATAGTAACGTAAATTCTAATGTATACCAAAACCTAATAAAAAATGGCCAAGTATGGGTTGGATTCTTGTTAAGGGTGTCAAAGCATACCTATACTTCTCGACCATAACCTATACTTCTCGTACATGTACATAATATATTGTCTATTTTATTTATTCATAAATATAACTTATATTAATATCTTGGTAATGTGGAACCCTTGATATGCAATACCGATTCGTAACTAGCCATTTTTCAATACTAATATTATAAAGAGGAAAGGTATTTTGTTCGTTTCTTTGTTTCTTTGTACTGAATAAGCTCCGAAAATATTGGACCGATTCAGATGAAATTTGGTAAAAAGATACTTTGAGAACCGGGAAAGGACATAGGATAGTTTTTATTCCGGAAATCGTCCCTTAAAGGTGTTAAAATGGGGATGAAAGTTTGTATGAAACAGCAACCTAGGGACAAACCCGAGCGAAGCGAGGCTGAGTCGCTAGTTTTATACATGTATGTACTTAATAGTATAGTGGTAATATCATACAATAACTAAAGACATGCCTCATCTCAAACAGTATATGTTGCATTATCCTCGACAGTTCATTAGTGTTTTTCATCGAGGAAGCTTTGTTATTCAGAAACATTATTTACTCAAACAACAGTCTAACATAATATTCATATTACATCTTGTTACAATAAAAACTTTATAATTTGTTCACAAATTAAAATTGTAATTTTTATATTAGGTATATTTTTTTTACTATATATAACGTTTTATTATAAAAATATTGTTTTAGTAACAATTATTGTAATAGAAATAAAATAAGCTCTTCAATTACAAAATATTTGTTTATATATAAAATACTAGCAGAACCCGCGGTTTCGCTCGCGCTAAAACTGCAAAAAATGTAACCTGCTAAAAAGGTAGTTTCATACTAACTTTCATCCCCTATTTAACTCCCTTATACGATGAATTTCGAAAAATGCTAAAACACATATTTATTTTATTTTATTGAAAAGTACTAATACCAAGTTTCAAGTAATTCTGATATATTTTTTTTGGATTGTATTATATCGCGTTTTCCCGTGGGAATTAGATAATCTCCCGCGGTAAAAAGTAGCCTATGTCACTCTCCAGCCCTCCAACTATCTTCACACAAAAAATTACGCCAATCCGTTACTCCGTTTCGACGTGAAAGAAGGACAAACAAACAAACACACTTTCACATTTATAATATTAGTATGGATATACATACTACTTTACATAATATTTTATTCGATCAATGTTTTCCGTACATAATAATACACAAATTCGGATTTTTAACATCTTTATTTTTGAGACTAGAGCGAAACACTTGATGATAATTAATTTCAAGTGAATTTAATTATGTCATTTAGTGAAAATAAATAAATGTATAACGTACGTATATTTATATATAAATATGTATAAAATAATAATGATTGACTGCCTCGGTGGTGTATAGGCTCACATTTACGTTTGCACATCCGGATGTCCTGGGTTCGAGTCCCCGGTCGGGTCAATTGAAATTATTGAGTGATTCCATTTAGATAGTCCCGGTAACACCTCGGAGTTCAAAAGTTGGCGGTGTGTCATCCTCGTAAATGGGAGCGCACGTAAAGCAGGTCCTGCCTGTTTTTTCACCAGTGTCGTATCGAATTATCCTTCCATTGGAATTTGAGTGACCGGAACAAGGAGTGCACTTGTGTATACACATACTATGATATCTCCTGCGAAGGTGGCTAGAATGGCTTCAATGACTTTGGCCGCTGTGACCAAAATCGGTGTTATTATCTATAACATAAAGAAAACTCCTTTTTATATATAAAAAAAATATCTGAAAACCGTATTTTAAAAATATTTTATTTTATATTTTAGGCAATGAAATAACAGATGTTACGGGGGACAATTGGCTTGGCCTTGAGAACTCGCTGCAAACCCTCGTCCTAGCAGAGAACTCTATAGCTAGCCTACCTTTAGATGCATTCTCTGGATTACTCAACTTAGAAACTTTGGACTTGCACGGCAACCACCTATCTGTGATCGACAGTGGCGTCTTCAGAGATGGTATGAGCAGACTAAGTAAGGTAAATAAATAATTTATTTTTAGTTTAAAATTTATATATATCACATTTTCAAATAATATACACCCATATCCCATACTTTTAACATTAAACATTTTTAACTTTTTTAACAGTTACTTTAAACATTTTTATAGAAGGATCCCAAAATATGTTAAATCTTCAGCGGCTAAATTTCAAAATATAATAAATGATTTTCTAGAATATATATGTATACAGAAATTATGTGATCGAAATGTAAATTTCATTATGTATCCTTTGGCAGATCTCTGGTGTATTTGTTTCGTTTCCTAACAATATTTTTTAGATATTGTAAATATTCAAACTTCAATAGTAAATATTCAAACTTTACTTATTACTATTTTATTTAGTCGTGAAATGCCTTAGTTATTCAAGACATTAAATCTTTAACTTTTCGACTTTCTGCGCCAGAATTTATGGGAAAACTTTTAATTATATATTTGCACGGGTATTCACGAATTTTACACAACTCGTTTGTATAAAACTATAATACTTTTATACAATTCTAGACTACTAAAATTGTACTAATTAACATAAAAAAGTGAAAAAACGATAAAGTTTATGAAACGTAGCATTAATGTAATACAATTATCATACCGTTTTTTTTGAGCGGTACCCTAATTCTTTTTCTAAAATAAAAGTAGCCTAAGGTACTCCTTATAACATCAGCTATCTACCAGAGAAAGTCTCGTCAAAATTAGTCTATCCATTTCGGAGATTAGCTGGAAAAAACAGACAGACAGACAGACGGTAGACAGATAAAAATTAAAAAAAAAAGTTTTTCTTATAGGTACCGTATATAATTTCATATGCATTTAGTAAAAAGCTGTTATTTTGACATTACAAACATACACTTCTTTAACTTTAACAATTTTTTTCCGTACGTATAGGTGGGAGCCACTTAAAATGATCATGATTTACCCGTCTGCATTAAACTCGTTAACAGTTGTTACGCGTTGATAGTATACACTGCTTTCTAATTAATTTGTATATATACAAATTAAACAAAACCACACCGCAATACTACACTGCAATGCGTTTTATTTATATAATATAATTATTATCATTGTTCTACTAGAATATTATAAGGTCCAAGGTTCGAATCTCTGGGCAAAACAAAAAGCTACTGGTTTTAATGTCAATAAAATATATATTCTTAATAACTGTTTTGATTTTGAACTTCACTTTAAATGTGTTAAAAACCTTTTGACTGCGATATTACTAAAGAATTAGTAAAATCGGTTTTTAATTGGCGATGTAACAAACACAAAAAGCATTTTTGGCATATTAATCGAATATTGGGCTCCTCCTTCTTTGTGCTTGCTATAAAGTGGTTCATAAACAATTTTTGCTTAAAACTTAAATACCCTGATTTCGCTCGGGTGCGTATGAAGTTGTTTATATAATGTAATATAATTTCTTTACACATTTTTTTTACTAACAGTAGTAAAACTATGTTTTATTTCAGGTCATAGTGTATCTGTGTATTAAATTTTATCCAAATCCGTTCAGCCGTTTCAGCAAGAAGGAGTAACAAACATACACACACTCATACAAACTTTCGTGTTTATTATACATATATCTTTTCAGCTTCTCCTTGGAGACAATCAGCTCACGTTGATCCCTTACGAGGAGCTGTCACCACTACGCCAATTGCGTTATTTGGACCTATCTAACAATTTGATTAAGCAAGTACCGCCTGCACATGAATTGAACGGCGTCAGGCTTTCTTTGGACTATTTAAAGTAAGTGTACTGTTATTACATAACACCTAATAAGAATAATATTGAATTTTATCATGTGACTATAATATTCAAATGTTAAGTATACATGAAATACATAATTTATTAAAAACTAGCGACTCACTCTCGCTTCGCTCGGGTTCGTCCCTAAGTGATGCTTCAAATTGACATAACTTTTTTATTTATAAACTGATAAAAATAAAATGAAAACTGAATGTAAAGTGAAGCTTATCACATAAGTGAAAATCGCACATAAATTGGTTAAACTGTTTCTGGGATTAGCGCACACAAAAGCACAGACAAACAGATAAAAAATCTATAAGCCATTGTTTTGGGTTCTATCGCGTTAATAAAGACCCCAATTATAGTTTTTCTCAAATATCTTCCATGTACAGACAGTAATAGAATTCTAATTAGTAGGTATTTTCTGTATTATTTTAAAAATGTCGCTCTTTTATTGTTTCAGATTGGATCAAAATAATATTCGTGTATTATTACCAGGGTCATTCAATTACTTTAACATCTTAAACACAACTACTTTAAATGGCAACCCCATATACACAATAAGAGTAAGTAATTTTAACGTTATAATAATAGTCTTCTTCTTCTTCTTCCTCTTAGTTTCTTTGTTATTAATACTATTAATATGAAGAAGAAGACTAAGTATTAAGAATTTCTATAAAGTCTTGTTCTTCAAATAATTATCGTTAATAACTGTTTAACCGAATACAAAAATAGAAGATACTCTATTCGTTATCGCGATTCGCCACTTGTTAATCGATTTTCATAATTCTTTTTTTTTTCATACCAAAAAATAATGACTTGTTATATATTAGTAAGAAGCTTAAAAATTTACGAGGATGTTAAAAATTGAATTACAAAAAAAATTACATTAGTATTACATTTGAGTAATGTGGTGAACGTAAGTTTACATATAATATGATGACCTCTGCATATTTGCTGCAATTATCTAGCCTCTTAGCCTTCTTGTAATACCTGCTAAGACCTTGGCGCTTAGACAAAATGACATTCTATAATTGCATCGCTAATAGAAAAATATTAACATATGTGAATCCATGTATTTTTTTTTAATTATATACACACATAGCCCATATACATTCGAGGGTTCTGAATAATAAATAAGACCATTATCGTCATAATTATTAATACGTCCTATTTTACAAAACAAAATGTCATACATACGAACGAGTATAGGCTCGGAATCTTTTAAAATAGAATTAGGTACATCAAAGCATTTTTTTGAAAAAATAATCTGAACTAATGTTCAACTAAAACCGTTGCATTTTGAAGCCATTTATAAACTTTTTCTTATATCGACAACAAATTGTTTCAGGAAGACGCATTCCGCAATGCAAAAATCAGGACACTGTCTCTCAGAGATTGTGGTGTCACAGAGTTGTCGCCCGCGTCCTTCGCCGGCCTTGAGAACAGCCTGCAGAGCTTGGATCTATCTGAAAACAACTTGACTATGATATCGAAGTTTATGCTCAATAAGTTGGACTCGTTAAGATTCTTGAACCTTAGGGAAAATAAGGTATTTAACTTACAATTATTAATATTAGACAGCTTTATATATTTTTATATCATATTGATGTATGTATTTTTCATTAACAGTCTTTGAACTAGAATTGGTGAGGCATAAGACCTAATATAATATTTAATATTATTTATATAATATTTAATTCTCAAAAGCTTGATTTTAATCTATACATATAATAAAATTGTAACTAAGCCGTATCTGTACATTAAATATTTTTTGGAATATCTTTTTGATATAGACATTATTATCCATAGAGGCCGAATCTATAGTTTTTAGAATTTTTGTCTGTCCGTCTGTCTGTCTGTTACTGCAACACAGAAAAACCACTGGAGGGATTTTGATGAAATTTGGTATGGTAACAGCTGGTTATCCGGGTCAACATATAAGATACTTTTTAACGCGAGGAAATATCTCATTTCTGAGAAAAAATACAAAAACTGCAATGTAAGAGTATACTAATATGCCAAAACTAAAAATTTGGTTTTTGGTCAAACATAAACAAAAATAAATTAATTGAATATTAAGAAATCTAAATAAAAGTGATGTGAGAGAGATCCTAGAATGTATATATTCCCGAGAGCACAGACAAGATTGTCCAAAATTGAATGTTTTGTTATTATGCTGTTTATTATTACTAGCTACTCCTTGCTTCGCTGGAGTTCGTCCCTAGATAGATACGTTTTAAATGGCGAAGACAAATCCAACAAATTAAAGATCATAAAAATCGGTCCAGCCGTTATAAATGGTATAACTAACCAGACTTTGTTTATATATATATATATATATATATATATATATATATATATATATATATATATATATATATATATATATATATATATATATATATATATATATATATAGAAATTATACTAAATTTCAGGTGGATACAAATTTGCTTTCATCTAACAGTCCATCTGAATACGGTATGCAAGTCACGAACAGCTTTCAATACAAGTTGTTCTTTTTGGACATTAGCGGTTCCTCGTCTCTCGAAATGACTTTGCAAGATGTTAGAAGGTAATTTTTAATAATCACATTCTTTCCAACTAATACTAATATAACTAACATTCATTAATTTACACAACCTAAAAGCTTGTTATATATGGTTTTATATTTACTTAACATGTTTATATATAAATAAATATATGCCTAACTAACCTATATTTAAAATTAGCAAAAATTACAACTCCCAACGGATAATAGGTATCAATAAATCTTTTATATTCATCTTTTTTCCAATTCTTCTTATTAATTAGTCTAGATTTTTAATTACTATAAAAATTGTAGAGTAATTTTGAAGTAACAGTATTTTATAAGCTTTTATTTAATTTGCTTTTTTGTTTTGATTTACGATTTTTATAATAAATATTTTTAATTATATTCTTTTAAGTATTATGACATTCTTTCTGACACATTCACATTTAATCTAGCTCATATTTTTCTAATTCTATATGAATGGACTTTCTTTTTTTCTTTCTTCTCTTAATTTTTAGCTGTTAAATTTATTATAAAACTTAAATTAAAACTTATTAACTTAGCTTTATTAAAATATAATTGTAGACTTAGAAAAATAGTTTATAAGTTTCCTTCAAACTTAGTTTTATTTCCTCTCAGTGAGCGTTATATTTTTTTACTGAACGATTCTAGGGCTGCCTTTACTTAACGTAGTTAACTAGTTTATTTACTTAGTTCCTATAGGCTCTGCTCGGATTTTAGCATCCCTTGTATAAAAAGGCCGAAATAGAATTATAAATATTCGCTTAAGTTATATAGCTTCGTACCAGTCTTTGGTTACATTTTGATTACAGAAACGAGTCAGACATATGCCGCGATCAGAGCAAGTAAGTTTCGGTATGTTTTTCTACCAATCGAGGCTTAGTTCGTTGTTATTGGAACGGATGTTAGTCGCTTCTTGTCACTATGCGTTTGTAGCACGTTTTAAAGCATCTACAAGTATTTACATCATACCAAAAATTCTATCGTTTGATATGTCGTTGTTGTCATGTATTTCATTTCATATGAAATTGAATGTGTTTCGCAACGTTCATTTTTTGACTCATCATAACTATTTTTAATAAAACTATCTTTTCGGTTTTTTTTTGCTGATTTATTTTGGTTTTTGGTTCCCGACGTTTCGAATGCTTTAAATCAATCATGGTCACGGGAGAGACTAAAGTTTGAGATATCTCAAAGGTCAATACGTCTAGAACTCTCTATCTCAAAGGTCAATACGTCTAGCCTCTCCCGTGACCATGATTGTTATAAAGCATTCGAAACGTTGGAGACCAAAAATCAAAATATTTACCAATGGTAGGACTCTGTCAAGCCTGAGGAGTCCGACTGGATGGGTACCACCCCCTTATCTATATCTCCCGCCAAGCAACAATGATTATATTGTTGTGTTCCGGTTTGAAGGATAAGGTAGCCAGCGCCATTACAGGCAAGAGGCATATCATCTTAGGCAACGCACCTGCGGTTCTGCATTTTTGTAACATAAAACCTAAGTGCATGAACCGTAGGTATTATGGGCGACAGGTACCGCTTTCCATCAGTTGTGCTATCTGCTCGCTTGTCACTGAATACCATAAAAAATCCGCGAATAAATCCGAAAAGATAGTTTATTTAAAAAAAAACAAATACTCGCATAAATCTAAGAAAGTATCATCATAACTAGTAGAATGCTTTACTCAGTAAAAGATTTAACTTCTAAAACTCGATTCGAAATGCTTGCACATGTGTTGTTTGTTACTAAATAAAAGGTTGTCGTCGTCTTTTTTTTTTGTTTTTTAATTTTTATTTTCAGTGACTGTGATCGTTATATCAAGGTGAAGGACTTCATTATCTATATCAATTCATGATGATTATACCAATGTTACAAGCAGTTTTTAGGTTGTGTAAATGTATTGAAAACATTCCAAACGTGTTTCAAATTAGTTGCACGGTGCTTTTGAAAAAAGTTCTTCGAGAGTTCCGTATTTATCATTTATTATTCGTCTTATATAAAGTTTATGTGGCATCTAAGATTTTTATAATTTCTAAAAATAACCATGTCAGTTCTAATATTGAACTAGTTTTAATATTGTTGGATACGGAACTCGGAAATAAAAGGAACATAATAAATGCAAACAAAATTATGTCGCTGTCGTACATAAATCTTTTCTTTTTGCAGAATGCGATCTCTCCGATTCCTATCGGTCAGTAAATTGATCAAACGAAGTATAAGCACAGATGATTTCGTTGATTTTGGTGTAGAATTGGAAGATTTGAAAATTATTGGTAGTAACATAAACAGAATAGAATCGAGTGCCTTCCAACATGTCCGGACTATCAAAACATTGGATCTATCGGAAAATAATATCGATTATATCGATCCATTTGCATTTGCAGAGGTGATACTATGTAATATGTTATCGAAATCTTATTAAATTGGTGCTAATTTAATATTTTGACCTGTATTATGATAATCATAGAGCTACTTTTTAAATCCAAATATCAAATATTATATATTTTTTCAGTTACATAGCTTAACATCATTGAAAATGGCAAACGGTTTGGAAGACTCTGTGAAAATATTGCCGTTTGAACCTTTAAAGGCTCTCATAGAGTTGGAGAATTTGGATTTAAGTAATAATAAACTGAAGAACGTTCCAGATACGTCATTCCACTTCATGTATAAACTAAAGAGATTGAATTTGCAAGATAATTTGATTGATCAATTTTCTAAAGGCACTTTACAGGTAATGCAGCGAAACAAATTTCATATTAATCGTAGATATATAATATTAAGTTTCATTACACTGTTTGTGTGTTCAATATAAAATGTATCTATATCAGTATATATTATAGAATAGTGTAAAACTGCTTGATCTACTGTCGATTTTAGTCATAAAAGCTTAAAGTGAATGCAGTTTGTTATATAAAAGTTAATTTAATTGTACATAACACAATTGCTTATGAAAATTTAGATTTACTAAAGAAATTTAAAAAGTATCATTATTATATGAGAATATTCCTAAAAATTTTGAACTTTTAGTGAATTCATATATAATGCATAACTAATTTTGCCGGCGATGACGTAGCAGCTACGTTAATAATTTAGCCTATATGCTATCCTAGATATTAGCTATCTACATTCTAAACTTTACCTCAATCCAATTCATCCAAAAAAAACGCATTTATAAATAATATAAATTACAGTGATAAATTGCTAAAATTATCATAATATTCTTTTTGTTTTACAGGGTGACATTCATCGTCAGTTAGAAAGTGTATGCTTATCGCTTAATCAGATGCAAAGGATAGATCAACACACATTTGTAAACTTACTAGAAGTACAGGAGATACTAATAGAAGACAATTTAATAGAGACTGTACACAGACGATCGTTCGCGAGCTTGGATAACTTAAAAGTGATTCGGTTGAGAGGAAACATTATCACTGTCATTAGTGAAGAAGCTTTCCAGAACCTGCCAGCACTTAAAGAGTAAGTAAAGTAAAAATGACACTTTAGTTTGTTTTAAAGAACTTGTCAAGAAATAATTATGATTTTAAACTTCACTAATAAACTGGCTATAAAAATCAATTTTCTTAAATCTGTTAATAATTATCAATACTAAATAGACTGGAAACTAGTTTTAATGAAAAAATATGATGACATATTGAATTTGAAATTGATAGAAACTTAGCAGGTTACAGCTTGTAGATAGCAATCACATTGGACACATTTTACGAATGCTTATATAACATATATTTATGTTTTACATTTAAAGATAGACTGAATAAAATAATTTAATATCGAATAATTAACACTGACTTTGAAAATATTACCTATTAGATGAAAGGTATGCCACAGGGCACGACTTTAGGTTTTGGACATCAATTAATTTTTGCAGTTGTGATTTACGACGGAATAAAAATATTAATTTAAATATTTTCATACATAATAACTTTTTTAATTTTTCAGGTTAGATATATCATTTAATCAGCTGGAAACGTTTAAATTTTCTATCTTTGATCAAGTCGGATCTGCTACGGCTTTAAAAGTCAACGTTTCGTACAACAGAATTATTTCTCTTGCGGACTCCAATGCACCAAGTTTCTTCTCGTCGAATTTCTATCCACCGCCTAAAGCTCAGAGTAAGGATTTTTAATATATTCTTTACTTAAATGGTTTTGCTGCTTTTTAAAATATGATACTTATTTATGAATATTACTTTAGTATTTTAGCTTTTGTTACTTAAATTTATCTTTTGTTTTATCACATATTATTATTTAAAAATTTTATATTTATTTTTTTTTATTTTTAATAATTTTATTTTATTTTTACATGCACTTGTTCAAAGCTAATTCTGCTTACACAGGATTAGAATCTGAGGATGCCAGTCCTCTACGTATAGAAAGAGGTGATGGAACTTTTATTTTTCATAAATAAGTGGACTCGTATATAAATTAAAATATCCACTACGAGAGTATAAATTTTAGCTAAAAAGTAATTAGTATGATATACAGGGTCATTTTTAATTTACTGAAAACCATTTGGGAATATACTATTTACATCATAACAACAACATCTGTAACAAGAAAAAATGATATTTCTTAATTTTTTATTTTCATACAAAAATAAAAAAAAAATTATTGCATCTTCTAAATGGTAAAGTTTTAGCATCTGGCCAAGTTTAAATGAGTAAGGGCCGCTTCCTACACCCCTCTACCCCTCCTCCTCCACCGGTCACGCGCTTTCTTTTGCTAATGCTGGAGTATTACCGTTTAGAAGGAGCAATAAAAATATTTTTATTTTTGTAAAATTTAAGAAAAAATTTTTTTCTTTCTGTGCCAGCGGTCGCGGGTTCGAGTCCCGCTGGGGGCATTCATTTGTGTGATGACGAATGTTTGTACTCCAATCATGGGTGTTTATATTTATAATATGTATGTATTTAAAGTTATATATGTGTAGTGTATCGACTATCTGGTATCCATAACACAGGCCTCGCAGCTTACAATGGAACTAGATGGCACTGTGTGTTAATGTCCCAACGTATTTTATTTTATACAGATGTTGTTGTTATGATGTAAATAGTATATACCCAAAAACTTTTCAGTAAATTAAAAATGACTATGTATAATAGAATTTTAGTTATGAAATTTTGTTACAATGCTTTACTGTTAAATGCACGTTTCTATGTCTATCAATTACACTGCATTAAATTAGAATTTTCATTTGCTTATGGCAGGAAGTTACTTCAAAAAATTTATACTTTATTATCATTAGTAATTGGGGAATCTTAAAAAAGAAAGTTAATATTAATATTTTTTGTTCATTTTTTTGTTTCAGTATAATTGTATTATTTTATAATATTTTTTCAGGTCTCGGAACTGTATCAGTAAATATTCGAGTTTTGGATTTTTCACATAACAACATATCATACATAGCGCCATATTACTTCAGGTAATTAATGGTTTGACAATACTTAAATATAAACTACTTCCACGTTTCACGTTCAATAAATTTATATATCACTCCCCGGCAAATACATGAAAGATAGCGAAGTAAAAAAATTTATTGTGATGATAAATGACCTAATTCTTTCAAAAGCCAATGTTCTTACATTTCTTTGACATAACAACATTAAATTTCAGACATGCGGAACTAACACTATCGGAGCTGGACTTATCACATAATCTTATACGAAATGTAACACGGGAGGTCTTCGGTTCGATGCTTATGTTACAATATCTAGATTTGTCACACAACCAAATATTCCATATGGAGTACGACTGTTTTAAGAAAGTTAAGAATTTGCAGGTAAATTACGTTTTATTCTTACTTATTATTTTTTTACCAGCTCTTCTTGGGCCATAATATCGAGTACATCCAAATTCTGTTTATATCGAAATCCCTGCTAACACTATTTTTTTCTACTTGCTCTTCTAAAGACAAATACGTAAAGCACTGGATTTGAGCAACTTCTTTGGAATCGACTTCCGAGTATGTTTTTTATACATCGCAAACTAAATATGAAAAACAGCAAGTAATAAAGTAAAAAAAAAGTTGGCCGTCACGGGGCGCCCGGCCGATGTGAAACATCTATGTTAAACTTAGAATTCATAGTTAATAAAAACCTATAACAAAATATGGAATAAAATAAATAAATATTACGCAGTTCACACAAAGAAGCAACAAGTATAGTATACGCACACACAAGGAAGTCGAGAGCGGTGGCGTAGAAATCGTAAAGCGTCATGCCACGAGTCGGTTTTACTGCCAAGGCGCGCCAATAGATGTTTCACATCAAAAAAATGGCAGTTAATAATTTAAAAAAAAATGCTGTTATTATACCTTTGTATTAAAATAAAAAAAATAATCAACTTTACATTTTTTCTTAACAGATTATAGATTTATCTCACAATTATCTCATAGAGCTGCCAGTCGAAGTGTTCCATGACATGCAAGCTCTTACATCCGTCGATCTCTCGGATAACAATATTAAGAACTTAGCAGACAACCTTATTATATCTCCAGCTTTGGAAAGGTATTTTTGTTATTATTTTTTTAATCTGTAGTAATGTACATTTATTTGATTTTATTCGATATAAAATATTATTTACTTTTTAATTAAAATGTTGTACTGATTTTATAAGTATTTTGTTTTCATGATTAGAGTTTAGTTCTTTTTAAATTATTTAACTAACTAAATATAAGTTGAAATGAGTGGGTGAGATATTAAAAAGACAAATACTATGAGATTGAATAAGAACTCCTTTTTTAATATCACTATAGATCAGTAATGAATAATTGATTACACTATTATAAATAAACATATAATATAATAAAAAAATAAAATATTGTAAACAGGTTAGACCTATCCGACAATGACCTATCCAGGATCCCAACAAACTGCCTATCACCGGCGGCAGCTATCAATTTAGTTGAATTGGATTTAAGCGGCAATACGATACCCAATGTCGCCATAGCTGATTTAGTTCAAAGGTTTAGAGTAAGTATGAACGTAAAAATTTATTATTCCGTGAATGATTGGTAGAATCGAAACTAATTGCTTGAATATAGTATGGATTGTGATTGTATATCATGTATCTATGTGAGATTTCAATTAACGTTTTTCTTTTAAAAAAATTATAAGTACTGAATAGCAGCGTTTCATATTCTCGCTTTACCAAAAAAATGAATTAAAATAGTGTTTTTGTACTAAAAAATTGAATTGCGTGTTAAAATAAATATACTTCTTATTAATTAAATTCAAAAAGAGAATATGAAATAAATTAAAGAACCTCTTTGAACGTTACTAACCGATAGATAGTTTATGTGTGCCAGTCAATGGCGTAGCTGGGTTACGAAAGGCTCCTCCCCCATATTATTATAATTAAATAAAAAATAAATCTCATTGTTTATTCCCATGCTCTTTTTTTGCTGAGTAGCTTTATGCCCATGTACATAATGTGCTACTTTACCAACTTAAACATGGGATACACCTTTGTGGCTTTACCGTTTACCCCCCATTTTATTTATTTTTTTCTAAAGTAGTACCTAAAATGAAAGTGACAAAATGAATAGAAAACTGAAAAAAAATCAAAATATATTAGCAATATGGGAAATTAAAGTATCATATTTTAAAGATGTTCAAAGGTAAAGATCGTCTTATGAAAACGATGAAAATCACTAAGTATTAATTAATAATACATGTAAATATGAGTTAATCGTATTTAAATAATAGTTTTTAAGATTTTTACGTAAGCAATCTTTACTTAAAAATATCTCGAAAACGTGACGCCTTAGGATAACTTTTTGCTATTATTAAATAAATCTAAGAAAGTATTTTTGCTATTATTTTTTTGTTTTTTTAAGTGTTTTCTATCCAAATGAATGAGTTTTATCATGCGTCGCTATTTAAAAAAATAGTGGCAGGCGGCCAGCTTTTTCAGAAAAATGTATAAACTCCTTTCATTTTTTTTTAAATTACCATAAATAAAAAAAAATCCGAGCCTTTCCCCCACTACCCAAGCCAGTGTGTGGTAGATGCTAACATGTATGTACAGCACGAACCGAGCGAGTACTGGCTGGAGGAGCCCGACTACAGCGACGAGTACATGTACCACACAGCTAGACGAGACCACCCGCGCGTGTTGCACAGAAAGATACAGTACCCGCAGAATGTGTTGTACAAGGTAGATTGTATTGTGTGTTTACTGCTTTTAGAACCTTGTCGAATTAAGAGAATTGCTTATAGATGTATTGTATTTAGAACTTTGTTGAATTCTCTATTATATTGTTTAGACTTTTATGCTGAGTTTTTTTTTGATTCGCGCAGTTTCGAGTTATGTTTTTTTTATTAAAATAAAGTTGATAATATGTATATTGTTGCTCAAAACCCTAAATAACATTGTATAATATTTGGAAGAAAACATAACTCAAAATAACAGAACTACACCTTATATTTAGAAACTTACAATTTCTTTTTAGCAATTTTATGCCAAAATTTTCTTATTACTTCTACTATTTTGTTTACTTATAACTTGCATTTATTTTCTGGCTTACAAACTTAGTTTTGCACGAAAACATGCGTAAAAATATAAATATGAGTTGTAATCGGTTTTTGTCATATATGTCTAATATAGCGTTTTAATTTCCAGTCGCTTGCCTGGTTGGACCTATCGGACAACCACTTGGTTAGAGTCGAAAGCGGTTCGTTCACGGCTTTACCAAAGCTCCTTTGGTTAGACTTAAGTATGAACACGCCGTTCAACACTGGTGAACGAAGTGGTGGTATCTTCAAAGGCTTAGAAAGACGTTTGTTGCATCTAGGACTGAAGAATGTTAGTTTGACTGCAGTAAGTGTCCGAGATTTGCCAAACATGATAAAAAAAATTGTTTGTCTTTTATTTTAAGTTTTCTCGTTCCATGATTGTATGTATAATATTGACACTACGAGATTTAAATGCGTGTATTTGTAAGTGGCAAAATACCTTATTACCGACGTTTCAACTGGGTTGCAACAGCAGACAGACAGACATGTTCTTTATTTATTTATATTTATATAATACTTAATATTTTTCCTTAATTGATCAAATTCCTTGATTTGAAAAGAGAATTTAATTAATAAATAGGTTATACCTCAAGGTTGGTCCATATTGTTTTTATGAAAAAAAACCTGTCCTAAGGGTGTAATACTTTAAATTAATTTTGATTTCAGTGTATCTTTTTAATTTAAATGTAATAAACGTACAAGCAAGAGTTAAGTCCAATTCTTACGAAGTGTACATCTATGGTGTAGGCTTTATCGTATAGTTTCATTGAAGCTTTAAGTAAATAAAATACTTCACATTTAAAAAAAAAACTTTTCAGTCTTAACCTTATTTATGATTACAATTTTATTGTTCAAGGTTCCATCGATGCCCTTACCAAAGCTGAAGAGTTTAGATTTGTCCTATAACAATTTACCATCTATACCAACCGACACGACGGCAAATCTCACACGTCTTCGATCTTTGGATCTTTCTTACAATGATTTGACTAATGTACCTGTTGTAAGTAATATTTTTTTTAATTTACTTTTTATTCTTTGCAACTTAAGAGAAGGAAATCACATATTTAATTTACCTAAGTTCAGTAAAAATATATTATTTTATTTTAACGGTTCAGTCAATATAACTACTATGGGTTATTTTTGCTTTTTTTTGTCTTTTTTTACATAAAAATAAATATTTTTTACCTAAATTATTAAAAAAATCGTCACATAATCAGTATTTGTGTTCAAAACAGAATTATGTTCACACAAAACTAACGATAAAAATATTTATTTACATATTGATTCTCCCATGTTGATTAAACTTAATTATCTTGAGGGACTTATTTCATTAGCTAACTTTTAAATTAGTAAGAATCTAAAGCATTTCAAATAATTTTAGGCCACGCATTCACTAAGTGACCTTCGTTGGCTTTCGTTATCTGGGAACCCGATAACGGCTCTGATGAACACCAGTATGTATGGAGTATCACCACGACTTGAGTATCTTGATATTACACATTTGCGACTGAGTATTCTAGAGGTAAATTGGTTTATAGCATATTAAAAATATTTTTTTTTTGATTAAGTTTATAAAAGATAGATCAAATCATAATACCTAAATCTGTAATCCATTAAAAGGAATGTTAAAATATTTTTACCTTGTTATTTTGAAAAGTATATTTATATATTTTTTAATATAAGCTTACATAAATTATATAAGTAACATTTATGTTGAAGCTTGTGAAAAATAATCGTAATTAAGTTTATTTTATCTCTTTATTATATTACTAGCGACTCACCCTCGCTTCGCTCGGGTTCTTCCTTAGCTTGCTTCCCGATACAAACTTTCATCCCCATTTTCACCCCCTTAAGGTATGATTTCCGGGATAAAAAGTGCCTCAAACTATCTTCTTACCAAGTTTCATCTAAATCGGTTCAGTAGAACCAGAGAATACCCCCTACAACGTCACAAACTCACAAACCTCTTTATAATATTAATATAGTTTGAAAGAATTATTTTAATTATTTACTATTTTAGCACGGAGCCTTCAGTAAGATGTACGGATTACGAACGCTAAAAATTTCAGTCAATGGAAATGTTAGAGACTTTAACTTACCAAAAATACTTACCCAAAATGCCGCATTGGAGAATCTTTATATACAAGTTGATAATAACCAAGTTGATCTAAGCAAAGAAATGAACGGTTATTTGCCTTCAAAATTAAACAATCTCACTATAACTGGTAGGGCTTTAAGAGCCCTCTCTCAAAAAGTGCTAAGTGTAAGTATGGTTATTGTTCTATAATTTGACTAATGGAAAATAACTTTGAATCTAGTAAAAAAACTGTTTTGAAATCTGTTAATTCATTTAGAGTTGTCATTTTTCATCTGGGGCTAAATAAACATATAAAACTTTACTTTCTTTTAAGACTACTCCATAATAAAATTTAGAGGTTAAACCGGTAATCTTGCAATTTTTAATTTATATTCTTTAAATTTTTATTACAAATACATTTTTATGTATGATTTTATTTCAAATTTTAGGGTGTGACATGTCAAAATTTCCAACTAACGATCTACAATACGAGCATCCAGGAGATAATGGGTGAAGTATTTTGGAAACCTGGTCGTATAAGGAATTTGACGTTAGATTTGAGACATAATCAAATATCTAGGGTACCTAACCCAGGTAAACACGAATGGCCTGGGGTACCTAACTCAGTGTTTCTACAAGATATTTATGTGTCGGGAAATCCTTTACAATGCGACTGTAGTATTGGGTAAGTTAAAAAACTTTTAGATTGACTAAGAGAAATCTTTAAAACTATAATTAAATTGATCGATTATAACTGTATTGATGAAATAAAATTGAATAATTATTAAGCTAAATTACGTTTATAGCTTGATAACATAAAAAAACGTATGTATGTATAGTATAAAAAAATATATATCGTTTATATTATTAGGCTCTTAAAAAATAAACAAAAAAGATAAACTGCACTTATTTTTATACATTTTTACTGTAATTACATAAAAAATATTATTTTATTCGACAATTTTTTTGAATTTGTACGGTTCTACTCTTGAATTATAACTTTTGAAGTATTCAAAAACATAAAAATCGATGCATAATTGACGAAGACAATAAGACACAAAAGTAATAGTTCCGGTGTGGAAAAAAAAAGTTGAGTATAATTAAGTAAATGAGAAAAAAAGGTTAAACGATTCTAAACTATTTTATAAAATGATATTTGAAATAGTTTATCTAATAATAAAAATTAATTCAACAGTTGGGTTCAAGCTTGGGACAGAAAGAGAAGACAGTATTTATGCGACGGTCCATCTGAATGTATAGCGACGAGAGATGATCTCAGATTTGCAAAGTGTCCATCTCATTATAACAGAACTTTCAGTGATGTATGTATATTATGCATTTTTCCCTTCCTATAACTGCCTTCGCATTTTAGGACATTGCCTTAGGATTGTCTTTTGTTTTAACCAGAGCGGAGTAAATTTTTTACTTCTAGTTACCATTTGAACTTAAACTTTGTTAATGTATTCAGCCCTTTTTAACGTCCCACTGCTGGGCACGGGCGTCCCTTCAATACGAGGGGGATCAGGCCATAGTCCACCACGCTGGCCAAGTGCGGGTTGGCGGACTTCACAAGTCTTTCGAAAACTTGCTAAGTTCTCTAAGACATGCAGGTTTCCTCACGATGTTTTCCTTCACCGTTAAGACAAGTGGTAATCATGTTGGAAATGATTCGCACATGAAAATATCAGAGGTGCGAGACCCGGGATTTGAACTCGCTTCACTCGGTTTCCCAAGCGAGCGCGTTACCACTGGGCTACCACTGCCTTAAACTTTGTTAACTTTGTTAATGACATCTAGAAATATATTCTTCACAAATGAAGCCTACACAGTATACTAGTTAAGAGTTCAAGGATTATTCTTATATATTTTTATTAATTTAGTAAATATTTCTTTTTCTTGCAGGTTATTGCTAAAGATTTGGACTGCAGCTGGAGCAAGGGATTCTTTAGATCCCCAAATTTCTACATCGTAATACTAATGTCGATACTTACATACTTTTACATATGAGGTTTATTTTGGCTCCTTGAAATATCCGAAGAATTCTACAAAGCATTGGAAATGATCCATCAAACAAATTAATCTAAAATAGAAGAGCTAGTCAAGTGATTTTCACCTTTCTGCTTACTCGAGCTAATAAATGATAAATAATTTCAAACAGCAAAGAACAATATTGTAACCCAGCATTATAGTAATTTAAAATAAAGAAATATTTTCTATTTTTAAATTATTCCAAAACTGAGTTACAACGTTGTTCGTCGGTGTTGATTCCATATTGTACCTGTAAAGTGGCCTATTTAAATGAGCCAAGTCCTAGCCGTAGTGATTTCTATATTTGCTCTTAAACAAGACTTGTGTAAAGGACAAAAGACGTATTACTTATTATAAAAGTGGAGCCTAAATTGTGATTTATATTCGAAAGCGATGTGTGATCTCAATGGATTTTACAAAGTTACCATACAAATTATACGTAGAATGTTTTATCTGGAGATGAATTATTATATATTTTCAACTGTTATTAGAAACCTATAGAGTGATACCTTATAGGATTATAACAACAAATCTTAATATATAATAGCTTGTTCGTATTCCATATAAATTATTAGTTATTTTTGAAGCATATATTATTTAACAGTGGAGTTTGTGATATATGTATTTTCGATTAATGTTTGAAATCGACACATCGGAATGTTCAGCATAGTGAGTGAAGTGCACTTATGTGATCTAAAAGTCGCAAGAACTTTCGAAAGTTCGTACAGAAGCAATGAATTCATAACATAAAATCGTTTTATTAGACTGCATTCGCTCGAATGATATGTGTTCGTCCATTGTTAAGATAATTATTTATATGTGTTTGTGTATTAGGATAATTATTAATAGTTTCACCATTTGCGACTCATCATTATTTTATAAATAATTTTCGATATAAATCTGTAGCCATTTTAGAATATATTAAGTCTTTATTCATATTAATAATATCTTTATACAAAAGCTTTACATTTACACTATCATATACCAAAATTTATTCAGAGTATCTTCGATTAAATCGCTTACTTATTACATTCTAAATTTCATTGTTTATATTTCAAAGTCTATCTGGTTATGTCGATTGAAAATATTTTATTACTTCACATGTTGTAATTCCCGTCACGTAAAAAGAACGCTGGCCGTTTGGCACTGAGCGATTTATCGATAAAATTGGTGGTATGAATGGGGCGCGACAGGGGATTGCCTATTATGATTCTACAATAAAACAATTACACTAATATTATAAAACAACTAGCTTGCTTCCCAATATAAACTTTCATCCTCATTTTCACCCCCTTAAGGGATGATTTCCGAGATTAAAAGTATCCCATGTCCTTTCCAGAGCCTCAAACTATCTTCTTATAAAATTTCATTTAAATCGTTTCAGTAGATCCAGAGATTAACCCCTACAACCTCACAAACTCACAAACTTTACCTCTATAATATCAGTATAGATAGCCTTGTACTCACGTACGCTGACACATCCCCTATACTGTCGCTCAATGTTCTTTTTACGTGACGAGACCTATTCTAATTAGCATGACATATCTATGTATTCTGTATAAAATCGTATGAGGGGTTTTTTATGCACATTAAATATATTTATTTTCATGCACATTAATAGATTTTGTTATTTTAGTATCACTTCAAAATGGATAAAACACTCAATTATTTTTTTGTGAATAGAGTACACCTTAAAGTCCCTTACAAATTTCAAAAAGAATTATACGCCTAGGAGTACTTTTCCTAACATTTTCAAATTGATTATTAATCTAGTTAATTTTACGAACATATTTTCAAAATTGCACTGTAGTTTTAACTTTCAAATGCGTATTGTTCCGTTCCATATAATTTTTATATTCGTTCTACACAAATTTCATAAATTAAATACATATAAGTAGATTATGTGACTCTTGCAAGACTTAGTGCGTTTTTGGTTTGAAAGCTAGTTTTTTCACTTATTCTGGTATCTTCGAAAACAGTTGAAAGCATCAGCGAATCCTTTCAAAAATTTTCGAAGATAGAGTCGTAATTTTTAAAGTTTTTCTTGAATGTGTATAATATTTTTGAATCTCTTGGCAATAGCAAGTAATTAATACGATACATAGTACATTATGTCATAAATTAGATTTATATTGACTGAAATTGAGTACTCCAGTATAAAATACTATTAGCGTTTAGTTTTAAACGTAACTTTATAAATAAAAAAAAACAAAATCGAAATTTATGCGTTGTAAGAACAAATTTTCCATTAAAAATTAAAATAGAACACTTAGGCAGTCGCATTTTATTGCATTTTCTTTAGCTAAATGCATGTTAGTTGATAGCTTGAGTAATGTAATGAATGAAAAAAAAATGGAATACCTCTCTTTCAGCGGTCCATATGAATGGTGTCAGGCCTACAAGTCTAAATTTTGTTTTTAATATCACAATAAATAATACTTAACCACTACTAATATATTTATATTTAAAATTATTTCTGTATCAACTAAAACTCCATAGTAGTTGTCATAAATCATAGATCAAAAAGTATATTTTGATCTATGTCATAAATACGTTTTTTACATTATGTTAATTGTTTGAATTAAAAAGCTACTTATTTAATTTAATGTGATGTTAAAAACAAGACATTATCGTTTGTTGTGACAATGAATATATTTTGTGATATATATTACTCTAATCCTTCTATTTTTGATAAGCCTACGACGAATATTGCTAATGATTACGGGAATTGTATAGCAGATTTAAAATGGTAAAGTATAGATGCAGCCTCATACGTTGATTCCTTTGCATGTCAATTTTTATTGGATTTGCCGATTTATCGAGATAAGTAAATTATTTATATATTTACTTAAAAAGTACTTCTTGAACTCTTTAAAAATATGAATAAATTATTCAATAGCCTGATAAATTCGGTAATTTGACTTCTTATTACTGTTAATAACTAAAGCAACAATGACGTACCAAAATAAATCTACTGATTTATTTCTTCTCACCTACATAATATAGGTATTATTTTTAACTAAATATATTTTATTTTAATAACATTCTTCTTTATTATATTACTATGCTTTTATAACAGCTACTCTTATAATTTCATTTACTTCATACATATTAAGTAATCATTTAAAATGTAACTTTGATTTTATTTAAATTTCATCCGCTGCATCCAAATGTGATAGTAATTAGTTAGTGCCAATAAATAGACTAAATTAATTAAAGAATAATACTTAAATAACATTTTTATTCTTAATAATCTTGTAAATTACTTTTTTTTTATAAGAATTTGTTCTAGACGCATGTTAAAAACAACAACATTCTTATATATTAACAAAAACATTCTTATATTTGTTTGTTGAACCCGAAAATACGAGTATTACAACGTTTCAACGTAATGATTACTCATTGTTTTTGTAACAAGTAAAAAAGCTGTCATTATATTTGTGTAGGTATTTGAGCGTAAACGAGCGAGTCTTTGGGGAAAATGGAAATGCCTATTTATTAATTTTCCTTATTGAAAGAACAGTAACTAAAAAAATAAACTCAAATATCGACTGCGGTAAGAAAAATATTTTTAATAGTATAAAACAATAAAAAAACGATTAAATAATAAACGGTAACGAAAACAATAAGTCTGGAGCTAACCGAGATGAACGTATGTTTGTGAGTAAAAATATCTTAAACTTTTAATGAAAGAAAAAATAAACAGAAGATCTATGGAAATGGAACAGGTACTCCTTTTGGGTTTCGCCGCAGTAGGGTAAAAAATCGTATTTTACATGTTTGACATTGATATAAAGATTACATACAATATGATTTTTCTTTTTTAATCTATTCTACAACTAGCGACTCACTCTCGTTTCGCTCGAATTCATCTCTAGGTTCGTTTTAAATAGATATAAATAGTTATTAGCCAACGTTAGCCATACATTTTATTTTATTTTTCGTAAATTTTTCTGATGTTTTAATAGTTATTCTGCTATTTCAGCCGTTCTTGAATTATAAATGGTGTAACTAACCCGATTTTGATTTTGGTTAAACATTTATATATATATATAAACATATATATATATATATATAAATGTTTAACGTAAATTAAGATTTTTTTCAAGATACAAATTCTTATCGAAAAAAGTAATCATTAATATATTATTGTTTATTGCCTGTGGATGTTGTAAATATGAAGCTAAGGGTGTTGTGTTGGGATTGTGTCGATGTACCTTGTAAAGGATTAGAACACGGATTGTCTTCACTACTTAAAACGACTCTTTAAAATAGTGTGAAATAAAAACAATTATTGAATTATTAATTATTAGCGTATTAATAAATTATTGCGTTAATATTGATATTTGTTTTATTTACTGATAAGTATAATCGTTAAGCGGTGTCCCTGTATGATACTTCGATGGTCAGGAGTTCGATTTTCGTCTGTAGATTATATTGGTATTATTATGTAAAGCTCACAAAAAAGCTCTCATAGTTTACAAAAATAATTTCAAAAATACGTTTAAAAAAAATACGTCGATGCATTTATTTTCTCCGCAAATATATTTTATCAATAAGCAAAAAATTGTAACAAGAGTTGTGACAAATATTTAATAGTAAATTCCATCCATACCACCTCGATGTCCAGCGTTCACCAACAGTGCGATTTCTAAGACATTTTTGCCCCGCACAACCACTCTGTGGAAAAAACTGTCGCCAGTGGTCTTTTCGAACCGTTACGACCTGACAACTTTCAAGAAGAGAACGTATTCATTCTTGGAAGGTCGGCAACGCATTAGCAAGCCCTGCGGTGTTGCAGATGTCCATGGGCGGCGGTGATTACTTTGCATCAGGTGAGCCTCCTGCCCGTTTGTCCCCTTGATCCCTTAAAAAAATATATTTAAAAGAGTAGCTTTAAAATTTTATATATATTTATAATACTTTAATAATTTATTTTCTATGAGCTTAAACTGAGTCGAAAACATGGATTTCGGCAACCAATACTTATACTTACATTCATTATTATACAGTTATTTTATACACGTGCCGTTCTCAGAAAGTCTCAGATTTAATATCTGCGAACAGTAAAAGAAGAGGTTTTTGTCTATAAATCACAAATTTAATAGAGCCCAATATATATTTTAGCAGAAAAAAAAAATTTGGAATATTCTAACACAAAAAAAAATCCAGCCGTCGCAAATATTCTTTAAGAACTTATATAAATATTGATAGGTGTTGTTATAACTTTATAAGGAAAATCTTATATAAAAACTAGAACTTGGCAACAGTCTGGAGGTAAACAGGCGATGTAACGAGAGTGTAGTACATTCATGTAGTATTAAAACTTTTTCGTCTTGGCAGAGACACATATTACAGCTTTCCATTACAAAGAATATAGGCCCAATAAATAACTTTTTGCATAATACGGATGAAATTTCCTGAACTTAATGTATCTTTGCTCAAGTTTTTTTTGTTAAGGCTAATCAAATGACAGACAATTTTTAAGTTAAGTATTTGTGATTATTTGAATTTTATATTTTTACTTAGAAAATTGAGCTGAGTTTTGAATTGTATCAGAGCAAAAATATTCTTTAAATCTGTTGCCTCATTCTCAAATGATAAGCGATTAAATATAGAAAGATTGACTACATTTTTTTAGTACTTCTATGACATCTTGATGACTCCTTAAACAGTTTTACGTAGCTGTTAATAAGAACATTTTGTACATAATTGATTTAAAAAAAACTTTGTTATTTTAAAAGTAGAAACGTTGCCTGTTCCGATCACTTTTGTTTCATAACATGGTTCAACATGAACGAGGTTCCAAAAATGAAATTACACTGGTTAAACTGAGGAGCTAACTAAGATAATAAAAAACTCAAGCAAGTATAAATTTTCATAGATTAATGCGAAATTTTAAATAAAACTAGGTGTTTTTGGATTTTTTTCGCTGATTTAATTTGAATTTTGGTTCCTGACGTTTCGAATACTTTATGGTGACGGGAGAACTTATGTACCTTCCAAGTGAAACCGAATTTACACCCAGAATCAAAATTATGTGTTAATATATCGCGCTATAAATTTAGTATAGTAAGAGCTTTATAAGATCAATTATAAGACATTACGATGTCGTCAAAGAACAAAGCTCAATGTGGTGTAATTGAATGGGGGACCCCGCTGACACCGAATTGGATGAAAACCATCACATGCTAAATGATCTGTAATATACGATATTACTTTTTTATCTAACACTATGTAACTGTAGTAGATAAGTCCAGATTAAAGAACTATTTATAGTCGTATGACACAAATTATTTTATAGTAAAGTTCAAAATTTCTTGTACAGAAATACTAGCAACTTATCCACGCTTCGCTCGCGTCTTTAGTTGCCTGACAGTCTGTAAAAGACACTCAAAGTCAAATAAAACAGAAAACTTCGCAATAATAACATATGTCTTTCCTAAGGTACACTCGCTTTAACTATTTGTACCTATTTAAAACATACCTAAAGATACACCTGAGCAAAGGCTTATAGGTAAGTGGCTAATTCATTAATAATATTAATCTATACAATATACATAATAATAATAAAATTGTAACTAAGTCGAATCTGTATATTAAATATTTTTTGGAAAATCTTATTGAAATAGACATTATTATCGATATAAAGGACGAAATTATAGTTTTTAAATTTTTGTCTGTCTGTCGGTCTGTCTATCTGTCTGTATGTGTGCGACCGGATTACGGATTTTGATGAATTTTGGTATAATGATAGCTGGTTATCCGGGTCAGCATATAGGATACTTTTTACTGCGGGAAGCAACTCATCTTTGAGAAATCGATACTAAACGTTAAAACGTAAGTATGGAAAAACCCGAGCGAAACGAGTGTGATTTACTAGTATATACAAAATAATTATTATAAAACTTGCTATAATATTATTATACATTATAGATTTGATTTGAGGTACACTTTCGTATGTCACGTTTGACCTTAAATAAATGCTGATACAGAAAACACCCTATCACTTAAGAAAAATAAATATACGAATATTGTATATTTTATATGCATGTATTTATAAAACCGGTCAAATGCGTATAGTACAAGATATAGCACTATGTACTAATGGTTTTTTTTATCTGAATGGCGGCCATTTTGAAATGAACCATCTCGATTTTTTATTATTTGTTGTATAACAACACTGCAATAGAAATACAAACTGTGAAAATTTCTTCTCTACCTATACGGTTCATGAGATACAGCCAGTTGACAGACAGACGTACGTACAGACGGACGGACAGCGGCGTAACGTAAGCGGCTTAGTAATTAATTTGAAAAAAAAATGTATCTTGCTCAGTTACATGGATAACAGATTTAAACAGTAATTTAGTAGGTCCGTCTAATCCGATTAAGCGACATTGTGGCTTCTAGCGGTTAACTTTAGAGCAATCAATACGGGGTGATCGTTTGGACAATATATAAGCAAAGCTTTAACGTCGTCGTCCTTTGTACTAGACGAATAGAATATCTTAAAATAACCGAATATATGAATAGATTTGCAATGTACAAAAGTAATATAAAGCAATACTCAATTCTCTACTTTCAAGTTAAAGTTAGTATTTTTAAGTTTATTGAAGTGATTTTTGAAATAGATTTATATGGTAGTATCCATTTTTGTTTTCTCTTTGCATGAATACCAATTGAAAACTGATAGATTTTGATAGGATTTTTGTCTACGTATAAGCTATTTAAAGGACGATTCAGAACAGCTATGTATGACGTATAATGTACATCTATAATTACTATAGGCGTCAACATTAAAATCAAAATATATAACACTAGCATTGCCCGCAGCTCCGCCCGGGTTCAGATGACCAAACACCAAATTCTTTTACATAGGTATTAGTATACTCTTTCTTACAATGCAGTTTTTGTATTGTTTCTCAGAAATGAGATATTTTCCCGCAGTAAAAAGTATCCTATATGTTGACCCGGATAATCAGTTATCATTATACCAAATTTCATCAAAATCCCTCCAATGGTTTTTCCGTGATGCGGTAACAGACAGACAGACAAAAATTCTAAAAACTATAGATTCGGCCTCTGTGTCGATAATAATGTCTATTTCAATAAGATTTTCCAAAAAATATTCAATGTACAGATTCAGCTTAGTTAGAATTTTATTATATGTATAGATGAGCAGTGAGCTCTCCATTATTATTATATGGGTGTCATATGAAGCGAATGTCATATTGCATACCTATGTATGTACATATACCTATATAAACAGTTCAGTACCTTTTCCTCCTCTGTTTGTCAACCGATTTTGAGCTTTAGCGTTATAGATAAAAAAATGATGGTCGAATTCCTACCACTGGGCGAACACTACTAATAACAAGTGAGTCACGTACGACTTTGTAGACCTGAAAAACTAATAAAAAAGTATGTATAAAAATGTATTTAAACTGAATACTTCATAGTATATAATATTGTATTCAGCCCTTTATAACGTCCCACAGCTGGGCTCGAGCCTCCTCTCAATGTGAGAAGGATCAGGCCATAGACCACCACGCTGGCTAAGTGCGGGTTGGCGGACTTCACATGACTTTCGAAAACTTGCCAGGTTCTCTCAGACATGCAGGTTATCTCACAGGTTTTACTTCACCGTAAGACGAGTGGTAATCATGTTGAAAATAATTCACTTATGAAAATATCAGAGGTGCGAGACCCGGGATTTGATCGCACTTCCCTTGGTTTTCAAAGCAAGTGTTTTACCACTGGGCTATCACTGTCTTCATATATTATTTAGCCTCATATATACTTCGAATATATTTGATTAGGTATGTATAGTAAATGAAAACTACCAATCAGTAATTTTTTACTTTTTAGTGCTTTTGTTTGAAGTCGGTTTTTATTGTTTTATTATATATCGAATCGAGTATTGTTGTAACGAAGTCTAATAAGGTGAAATAATGAAACGCAGTATATCTGTAACGTAATGTCACTCGCTGTAACTGTATGTACGAAGTATCTGTGGTAAATTAGAGATTTATGCTAATGGTACATTCATGTCAGTGCTCGCTGGTAGTGAGAGAGATTTGTTGAGGATGTTTACTGTAAAAACAGTAGGTTGATACTAAATTGTATCTTTATCCTTAGTATAATTAAGAAAATGTGTATTTATATCTGTTTGTTACACTTTAGCCTTTAAACCGCTTAGTTGCTATAGCATAAAGAACTTATATTGTAAATGATATTTTTTGGTTTTACACTTTGAATATTTAAAGTCAAATATTTTCTATAGCTAACAAACTAAAAAAATCTGTTATGTATATAGATAAATAAAATTGAAGTGTCTATTTGTAATGTCAAAATAACTGCTTTTTAGTAAATGCATATGAAATTATATATGGTACTAAGGAGAAAAATACAAGTCTATCTGTCTGTTTGTTCAGGCTGATCTCCGAAACGGCTTGACTCATTTTGACGGGATTTTCACTGGCAGATAGCTGATGTTATACGGAGTAACTTAGGCTACTTTTATTTTAGAAAAAGAATTAGGTTTCCGCTCAAAAAAATTGAATAGTACGAGCGAAATGAGGGTTAAGTCGCTACTGTATTATAAGAGTATACAAAAAACTTAATTTTCATTAAAATCGTTTTCAGAAGAGACAATATAACTAATACTAGTATAGTAAAGAGGAAACTTAGTAGGTATCTATTGTAGTTTAAGGTACATACATATTCATGGTATTCAGAGAATCGTGAACCACAATTTGTTATGTATTCAAACTTTTAATAATATACTATGTCAAAATCTATAGGTACATATAATAAGACTGTAGAGATCGAATGTCTGTACATAAAAAAAAGCTAAAAACCGAGTCAAGGGGATGTAAGAAGAGAAATAGAACAAATCCAGATTTTTTTAAATTTTTGTTTCTCTGTCTGTCTGTCTGTTTGTCTGTTTGAACGGGCTAGTCTCCGAAACAGTTGGACCGATTTAAATGAAATTTTGCTTGGTGATACCTTATATCCCCGGCCAACATTTTGGATACCTTTTATCCCGGAAAATTAAAGATTTCCCGTGGGATAGTTAAAAAACTATAGTAACTTATACAGCTTAGCACACAAAACTTATGCACTTAATTTAGTAAAATTTGGCATGCTGATACCTTATATTGCTGGTTAAACAACAGATTACGTTTATCTCGCAAAAATGAACGGTTCCCGTGGGATAGATCTGTTTGAGCGTTTCTAGAGGCGAACCCGAGCGAAGCGAGGGTGAGTTGCTAGTTATATATAATTTCTTTCAAAACAAGGAAGCTAATATTTAATTTTACGGTACTTAGATTGATGTAACTGCAACCAATAAACAAATAAGCAAAACAAGAAATAATTTGTTACATTTTCTCAAAGTTTATTATTGCGCTATCTTAATCAAGTTACAAAACTTACAGTTTTGAGATTATTTTTCTCTTAGGCGTTACATACAGCAAAAAATTAATTTTCGAAACTCCTTCATTGTACCAAAGCTTACATTCGATAAATAAAGACAACCCTAAAGTGAAATTCGAAATCTGAACCGCTATCAAGGGTGATTGAGCATCTTTGTTTAAAGGAAATATCTCGGGATCAAATCCTGGAGGGTCCGGGTAATACTTGATGCTCCCAATATGTTCTTTGTCATAAGAATGGAAACCATCACAATTTAACCAAAGTTTTTGTTTCTTTAATTTTAAATAATTTTGCACTTTTAATGGTAAACTCATATTTTCTGTCATATTCGGGTTTAAAGGCTTTGCAGACCAATTAAGCTGTTTATTTATTCTTATAATTATACAGGGATCACTTCCATACCCAAATGGAGATGAACTGCAAGGCCCAAGTTCAGTAAAATTGCTCACTTCTCTTTTTCTTCTTTTCGTAAGTAATGTTTCCAAAGCATTCACGTATTTCTGATAGTCTTTAGGATCATTTCTATACCAGATAATAGGTAGTTCATTTAAAGCAGTTGGTGTGGCCGACAGACCTACACCGTTGCTGGAATATGTTAAAAGTTCGATCTTTTCAATAGATTCGAAATCGTCCATATATTTTATCACTGCTAGTGAACCATAGAGAAATATTAACGTATATGTACTCAAGAAGATCAAATACATAGCTGAGTATATAATAATATAAAACCAACTTTTAAAAGTTCTGCCACAAAATATTTTTTTTTCTCTGTCGTAGATATAATTGCAACAACGTTTCCAAGAGCGTTTTGGTGATTCCTTTGGATCATTTTCATTTGCACCTGTAAAACCAGGATCTTTTGATGATCCGGGTACAGGGAGAGAAGGATGCTTACCAGATATACTTTTACCCTTTTTATCTGATTTTTTAAACATTATTCTTATAAAATTGACATTGAAATATAACTAAATACTAAAATGTCAATTTATGTACCTAATAATCTTAGTGGCTATGACAGGCTATTTGATGACACAAATCACTTAAGTAAAGAGGTACATGAATAAAGCATATAATAATAAGGATTTATATTATCTTGGCTTCTTGGTCATTTATTTATAAATTTGTAAATTAATTTAATTAAATAAGGGATTTTTCCAAAACTACTGATTTCAGAAATAAAAAAGGCAATTTATAAAGAAAAGATCACATAAAATTTTTGTACTTAAAAATTTTTTATTAAGATTTTTTGAAGCTATCCTTTTGGCACGTTTGGAAAAAAATATAAGAGTAAAATTTTTACGATGCGCGCGCGCACCGACAGCCAAAAACCGACATGATGAAGTTAGCTGTATTCCTTTCACAAAGAGAGAGCTGTGACATACGGGATGATATCTTTAGCTATTTTTGTTATTACGCCAAAGAAGTATAACTTCCAGCGCTGGATTTACACTAGGGGCACTCGGGGCTAGGGCCCAGGGCGGTAAATTTTTAGAGACGGCAAAATTCGGTGGGTGAGAAAAAAATCTCTTCGCGTTATCGAAAATGCTATTTTTATTTTTCCAAAAAATGAATGATAAAAAAATAACTAGTACATAGAAAAAATAGAAATCATTTATAAGTTATTTTTTTGCATTATACAAAAAATTTTTTTTAAAAAACTTTTACGAAACTTTACCCACTTTATGCAAAATGTCGATAACTGGGCGGCATTTTTTACTATGCCCAGGGGCGGCGGTAAGGTTAAATCCGGCACAGATAACTTCTTACGCGCGTACATAAGTACATACACACGTTTTTTTTTTGGAGTTTAACCGCTTTTGATAGAGAAATACTTCTCTTTGTATTTTCGCTCGTATCGCTTTACAGCAGTGGCTTTATAATTTTACCAATCAAAAACAAATATGTACGTTATCAATATTTTAATTTGTTTTTTTTAACACCTAAGGGCGTCATGTTGCTAATATTTTTATTTTCAGTATAAAACAAACTCCATTCCTTTTAACTATTTTTATCCATTTATCTGAATTAGCAAAATTTCGCCTTTAAAAATAATAATCAATTTATTGTATCGTAATCATAGTATAAAGCCAATGTATGTTTTATTTTTAAATGAAGTAGAGGCAATTTAATTTTATTAACAAAGATAATATACATTTAAATCTCATAAATATAATAAATTAGATACTTATTTGTTAATTAAGAAACACTTAAATAACTCTGTTTAGGCCTTTTAGATAAAGCATCTTACAAATTATCTCGGACAGCTGACTAAACATACCCTTTGAGAAATAAGTAACTCCCTAAAATATTTACATGTTATTTTATATTATTTTCGAAAATGTTTATATATTTTATTTCATTTTGATTGTCATAAAATGTAATATTTGTGTCTGGATCTCGTATCAATATAAAATATTTGGTAAAATATGCATATATCTATACATAAAATAAAATTGTAACCGAATTTTGATAAAATTTGGTATACATTAAATATTTTTTGGAAAATCTTATTGAAATAGTCATTAATATCGATACAGAGGTGTCGTCTGTCTGTCTGTCTGGGAACGTATAACAAGAAAAACGCTGGATATATTTTGATGAATTTTGGTATGATGAGAGCTAGTTATACGGGTCAACATATAGGATACTTTTTACTGTGGGAAAATATCTCATCTATAATAAATCTATACTAACCGTATGTACTAAGCTATATGATAGAGTCTGAACATACAATGGGTATTTTGATGGATCGAAAGAAAAATAAACGAAATAAGTACCTAATTATAACGCGATAAAGCTAATAAAAATATAAGTTAATCTAATAAAGTAATAAGCTAATAAAAACAGTATCATAATACAGACGTGGGCACTTTTTTGTCGTCACTGTATTATTTTCGCACAATATGTATGTGAATTTCCATCTCTAGCTCTAGGCTACCTTGTCAGACCTTAGAATTCACAAGTATGTAGCATTCCCAAGTATTTACCACTGTTTATAAATATGTAAAAAAATGTTCGTTCGTAGAAATTCCCATGTCTCAGAAAGTTCTTCTCGTTTTGACTCATATATTTTTTTATATGAAAAAGCTTTATATGCTAAATATTGTTCAATAATATTTTTAAGCATTAATTTTTCCCCCTTGAAATAGATTTTAGTTTATTAGATATTAGTTTATTTAAATTGAAAAAAAATATTTTCTTTATTATAATAAAATCCGTTAGCTATTTTACTTTTATTAACTTATCACATAATGAATATTCTATTCATATTGGTATTCATTGTTTTAAAACATCAAAAATTTAAATCATTATTGTTTGGCTTCATGTTTAGTTCTATGACACTCTGTCTATATTTTTACTTAATCTGAGGTTAAGAAGTATTTATTTTAATAACTGTCTCGGTGGTGTAGTGGCTAGCATGTACGGCTGCAAACCTGGAGGTCTTGGGTTCGAGTCCCCAAGTTTAGTTATTGAGTATTTCTGTATAGTAAGCCTCAGTAACAGCCCGGAGTTGGGAAGTTGGCGGTGTTTCACCCCCCTGCCTCGGAGAGCACGTAAAGTCGTCGGTCCTGCGCCTTAACTCTCACTGGTCGTGTCGAGTGGTCGTCCCACCAGAGTATGAGAGTGACAGGAATAGAGATTGCACTTGTGTCTGTGCGTACACTTGTGCACTATAATATCTCCTACGCAGTTGGCTAATGTCAATGAGATTGTCCGCCGTAGCCGGAATCGGTCAGGAGAACATCATCATCATTTTAATAAAAAAGTAGGATTTTTAGGGACTCTAAATACACAGCGGTTTTTAAATATATCCAAAATCTTTTACTTTACCTCCTGGCTCTTCTATGTAATTTTAAACTCTTGCTTACCTAAAGCGATGTATAATAGCGATATATGGACTCAATAGAATTTACATGGACGAAACCGCATACAATAAGTAGTTTTAACTATTTTACTTATCCACTGCGACAGAAAGACTTAAATTTAAATTTGCTATTAAGATAAGACAAAGAATACAATTTCAAATGCAGTTCAGATATTGATAGCGCTGCGTAATTTATTTGAGACGTCTAACATCGGACCCTTTATTTTCTTTCAGACGACATTGAATTCGTATTTACTTATTTTAGTAGACTTAAATAAAATACTGAAATTTATTTCTTTTAATATACATGTTTATAAGATTTGTGGAACTTTCACAGTAAGATAAACAATGGAAAAGTAGAAGAAAAGTGAAAATGTCGAGATTAATCATTTTATTCTAAACTAGCGACTCACCCTCACTCCGCTCGGGTTCGTCCCTCTTTATGTTATAACGTTTAATATAGATTTCTCAGAGATGAGATATTTTCTCGCAGTAAACATAATATGAGATACATACCTTGACCCGAATAACCAGCTGCCATCATACGAAATCATCAAAATGTTCCCAAACAGACAGACAGTCAAAAATCCTAAAAACTATAAACTCAGCCTCCTTATCGATAATAATGACTATTTCAATAAGATTTTCCAAAAAATATTTAATGTATAGATTCAACTCAACATTTTATTATATGTACCCATCTATAGATACTCATTATCCATTATCTATTTACTCCATATCTTTATAAATAGAATTGTATATAAGGTATGAAGCTTCTACGGTTTAGCTTACTTGTCATAAGTATTATTTTTTGCCAAATTTTGCACGATTGTTTTGTATAAATATGTATTTACTACTATGGTATAGTATATTCCTTTTAAGCTTTTCTAGAGCAGTTAATGTAAACTATAACTTGATTATAAATTGAATTGAGGGTATTAGATTTTATTTGCTAATAAAAGGTTTATTGTTTTGATGATTGTTCTTTTTTCAATGCAATATAGAGAGAGATACGAGAATGAGAGCGATAGAGACAGTGACATGTCACTGTAAAATTCATATATACGAGTATGTATTTTATTCCGTTACGTAATGGCTTTAATTTATTAGAAAAATCTACTTAGGAATATGGGTATTATAATAAAAACAAATATTAAACGTAAACTTAAAAATATATTTAATTTAATCAATTTTTAAAACCACATCAAAACAGTTCAAAAGAGCAAATGGCACAAATAACAAAAATAACATCTTCGTTTTATAGTATATAATCCTTATCTTATCACGTGATACGAAAGCCAGACATGATCAACAAACGATCTACTGTGTACCTTACTCTATACAAATGTTTATCTAATGCCAATTAATGCCCGAGGTGGCGCTTATTTGGTAGGATACGTGATCTAAGTTACTATGTATAATTTTGATGACACGTTTGGTTCAATTTGTAGTGACCTTACTTGCTGTGCCAGCGGTCGCGGGTTCGAGTCCCGCTGGGGACATTCATTTTCGTGAAGAGCAATAACGTTTATACTCCAGCCATGGGTGTTTATATTTATAATATGTATGTATTTAATGTTATATATGTGTAGTGTATCAACTATCTGGTTTCCATAACACAAGCCTCGTAGCTTACCATGGAACTAGATGGTATTGTGTGTTAATATCCCAAAAATAACATATAATTAAGAACGAAAATGAAGATCTCTATAAGTCTTATGTATCTAATTATAAGAATTAATCCAACTACTATTATATAAATATGAAATTTTGTATGTGTGTATGTTTGTTACATTTTCACGCTGACAAGGCGGTACGGATTTGGATGTACAGAAAAAACCTTGCCATAAAGTATAGGTTACATTATATGTTAGGCACATAAGGACGCACCCGAAGGCGTAAGTAACTGAGAAAATGCTAGTAATTATAATAATTTAATTAATATACGTAGAATTTTTATACAGCTTCGCTTACGAATACAAATTAAAAAAATTGTACTGAATGACAATTTCAGTCGTTATGTTGGAAAATGAAAATATGAAATTCCCATATACTTTTTTTAGGTTTGTATTCATCAAAAATTTTAGAATGTCATGTTGTCAAGTTGAATAAGATAAAAAAGCCGATCAGAGGGATCTATTTTTGATCTTCGTCCATAGATTGCAAAATAAAATACACGGAGTAAATAACTATTGCCAATATTCGTTCTTGTCAAGCCAATGGGAACCTCTAATTACTTTGCAAGCTTCGTACGAGTACATATCTATACATATAATAAAATTGTAACTAAGTCAAATCTGTACATTAAATATTTTTTGGAAAATCTTATTGAAATAGACATTATTATCGATACAAAGGCCGAGTCTACATATAGTTTTTAGAACTTTTGTCTGTCTGTCTATCTGTTACCGTATCACTAAAATACCACTGGAGCTGGTTATCCGGGTCAACATATAGGATAGTTTTTATTGCGGGAAAATATCTCATTTCTGAAAAAAATAAAAAAAACTGCAATGTAAGAGTATACTAATATGTAAAAACTAATAATTTGTTTTTTGGTCATCTGACCGGGGCATTGACGCGGGTGGAGCCGTGGGCAATGCTAGTACTTATAATTGACATGTGACTCACCTTTGCTCCGTTCGTGTTCGTCCCTAGTTACGTATTAAGGTTTAGTATAGATTTCTCAGAGTACTGTTTATTTTGTACCTATGTCATATACCTATAATAATATATAGCCTATCTATTCCATATTAACCACTAAAACGTATCTAAGGATGAACTCTAGCAAAGCGAGTGTGAGTCGCTAATGAGATATAAAAAAAAATGATGTTAAATTTCCTTTGAAAGATATTTGTATAGCAAGCAAAGGCTTTTTTACCCCCGACCCACTCAGATCTAACTGCCTCCCGCGCGTTCTGCTCACTTGATGTATTGCTTAATTTATCAACATCATTAATTTATTGATAAGATCGCTTTTGCATACTGTTGTGTTTTATTGTTGTTTATTACATTATTTCTTTTATTATTTTGCACATGGCAATAAAGAGTCTTAAATATTATATATAAAATTTCCACGTCACAATGTTTGTTACCGTACTCCTCCGAAACGGCTTTACCGATTTTTACCAAATTTTATATGCGTATTCAGTAGGTCTGAGAATCGGCTACTATCTATTTTTCATACCCCTAAGTGGTAAGGATAAGGGTGGTCCACCCAGACCCCACCTCAGGGACGAACCCGAGGGGAGCGAGGGTGAGTCGCTAGTGAATAGATAAAAATAACTTATGTAATTCTTCTTCAGATTATAGACTATATATATTCAAACGAAAAATGATACATTTAATATTTAACATTGTTGGAAAAAGTATCAAACACTGTTTCCAATGGAGAATCCATGCTAATATTAGAAATGTGAAAGTGTGTTTGTTTCTTTGGCGTCATTTTTGTGTGGATATAGTTGGAAGGCTGGAGAGTGACATAAGCTACTTTTTATCGCGGGAGATTACCTAATTCCTACGGGAAAGCACGTTATAAAACAATCAAAAAAAATATTTATGATTACTTGAAATTTGGTATTAATGTTCTTCAATAAAATTAAATAAATACGTTAAATTACCTCTTTGGAGATTTTTTTGTAGTTTTAGTACGAGTGAAGCCGCGGGACCTGCTAGTATTATATAATAATAAATAGCCGATCTTGCAAAGTAAAAATGTGGCTGATTTGTAGTACCCACTACGTTAGACATCATGGATTTGATTCCAGCTCTAGATAGATGTTTGTCTAGGTCTGATTAAGATAAATATCCACATAACTGATTGTATTTGGAAGTTGTAAATAATGTTTAAATTCAATTATATAGTTATTATTAAGTTGTTTACAGATACTAAGATAGTACAAATATCCCTGCAAGTGAAACAAATTTTAGAATCGCAATAATAGCTTCGATTTACAGTATATCAAAACCATTATTGCAGTACTCGGGGCTTTGTCTTGTCCTTATTAGTATAGGTATATACTATCTTTACCAATTAAAAAAATTACATCTATCTATACATATAATAAAATTGTAATTGAGTCGAATCTGTAAATTAAATACTTATTTGAAAATCTTATTGAAATAAACATTATTATCGATACAGAGGCCGAATCTATTGTTTTCAGAATTTTTGTCTGTCTGTCTGTCTGTCTGTTACCGCATCATAGAAAAACCACTGGAGGGATTTTGATGAAACTTGGTATGGGTGATAACTGGTTCTCCGGGTCAACATATAGGATACTTTTTACTGTAGGAAAATGTCTCATTTCTGGGAAAAAATACAAAAACTGCAATGTAAGAGTATACTAATATGTAAAACCTAAGAATTTGGTTTTTGGTCATCTGAACGTGGACGAAGCCGCGGGCAATGCTATATGTAATATACTAAATTTGCAAAGTAAGTTCATTTTAAGTAAACATATTTTTTCCAATCTGAATAAGCGATATTGAAATTTTATGCTTAATTGCACGGGTTAAAGATAAAAAAAAATAGTAGACTGTTGAAATTTAATTTAATTATAAGTTCAAGATGAAATATTATCTATTACAAATTGCGTAGCAACAATACTCAGATATTCCAGGGTTCATTGGCTCTTGGAAAGTAAAATGATTAAATGGTTTAAATACAGTATAAAGCTCGTTATTGCTATTCCCAACTTTTATTGTTAAAATTTATGTATAAACAGAGTTTTTGGCAATTCTAAATTGTCAATTTTTAAGATAGGTACCATAGTAACTTGTGTACAATGGATTATTAGTCTATGAATTGATATGTTTGTATTAAAAATGTCGTATGTAGTGAGTAAAAGGTATATAGGCGTAATAAATTGACAAGAATGTATTTTAATATTACAACACAAAACATAAAAAAAAACATACAGTCGAATTGAGAACCTCCTCCTTTTTGAAGTCGGTTGAAAAAGTTAATTATTACGTCACGGCCTGTAAGACCGCGTAAAACCGAAAACTTTACGTATTCTCTGAGGCATACGGATGTATCACAAGTCAACTTCCCAACTTGTTGTAGCTACTAAGAAATAAAATTCAAAAATTACATTTGGGTCGATCCGGGACTCGAACCCAGGACTTAAAATTGTACATACTAGCCACTAGACTAATACGGATGATTATATTACGTTTATGTAGAGAAGATTTCATCATATCCAAATAATTTGTAATAACTCTCAGTTAGTGTTAAATTGAAATGGTTTATGAAATTCTCATCTTATTTTTATTACCTCATTTTATACCTAGTATATTTTATTCTTCAATGATTTAAAGCAGACTTTTGAGAGAGATTTAGACAATCTTTACAAATATCAAATCCGTTACACGCAAATAAATATTATTTTATACAATTTATAAATTTAAATCCTTTATTCAAAATTATGTATTTATATCATTTGCTGTAGAAACCCTTAGTAAAAAAAAATTAAAAACTGAAAAAAATACAATATAGTTATACTACAAATAAATTTAATTTGTAAGATTAAATCAAGTTAAATATGAATGTTAATAATAAATATTATTATTGTACAGTATCGTGGCAGTGGTAGCCCAGTGGTAACGCGCTCGCTTGGGAAACCGAGTGAAGCGGGTTCAAATCCCGGGTCTCGCACCTCTGATATTTTCATGTGCGAATCATTTCTAACATGATTACCACTTGCCTTACGGTGAAGGAAAACATCGTGAGGAAACCTGCATGTCTGAGAAAAACTTTGTAAGTTTTCGAAAGACATGTGAAGTCCGCCAATCCGCACTTGGCCAGCGTGGTGGACTATGGCCTGATCCCCTTCGTATGAAGGGAGGCCCGTGCCCAGCAGTGGGACGTTAAAAAGAATACACATTGTACAGTATATAGTAACGACGTTGTTATTACGAAGTAAAAGAGAATGGGATATGCTGCCTTGAGAGAAGCAAGTTGGCAAGCTGGTCTAAGTTGCGCACACATTCAGATGAAACATTATGATGCAAATCTAAGTTTAATACGCACGAGTATTGACTAAATAAATTGAACTAATTATTATAAACATCTGATATAGTTTTCGCGTTATGTTTAATACGTACTTAGTCAAAGGTTCTGTTCCCGTATGACACAATGTCTTATTTCGACCTAAATTTTGTACTTTTCAATGAATTTTCATCAAGAAATCGAGTAAGCTTTCGCTGATCTTTTTTCTTTAAATATAATAATAAGGTTTCTAATAAAAACATAGTATGTCGTGACGAACGGATGAATATTTTAATACATATTTTCTTTTGGCCAATGCATTTTGCATGGTAATATTTACCAAATCTGAATATATAGACATCATCATTATTATTTGCTACTTATAATTAATATAATATACGAAAACTCATTAAACAATAGACTTATTTTACTTAAGATGACAAAAATTGCAAAACATATCTATACTCCAATTTTACAATAAATCCATGCGCATTAAGAGACCAAGAAAATATAAGTATTTTCTTTCTTCAGGATCATAAAATCTTGTTAGGCCTATAGTTATGAGAAGGAATATCTTCCGCTAGACCACTTAGTTTTTTCCGACTTTCATATTTGATTACTGATTAAATACAGAAAGCTATTAGAGAGATACTAACGATTTTTAAATATTATTGTGATCAAATTTTAATTAAAATATAAAAAACCCCCGTCACAAGCAGCTGAACCGATTGATAAAACACGTCTAAGAACCACCGCTAGAAAACCTGCTTTCAAATAAAAAAAACTGCATCCAAATAGGTTCACCCATTTAAGTGGTGGTGGTGTCAGCCGGTGGTGGCACCGTAGCTCTTAAATGATAAACAGACATACACACACACACATACACAAACAGCCACGCCCACGTCCACGCCCATACGCCCACGCACATGCACATGCACATGCACACGCATATGCACACGTATACACACACACACACAAACCAGCAGTCAAACCTATAACACCCCTCTTTTTGCATAGGAGGTTAAAAAGCTTAGCTATGTTAAGGCAAATATTTAACGGTTTTCAAAACAGATATTCTGTATCTATTAGGTATATATTTTTGTATGTTACGCGAAATGTAAATCTAAATGAAGTCTTAAAAAAAGGTAAGATAGTTAGAAATCTTTATAAAGTGTTCTCTTGCTTCAAAATTATTTTCGTCCTGATTACATTCGAGAGACAAATAGAATTTTAAGTCAACAAAAGAACTTACAGGGTTTGATTACTTTGAATAAGACTTTTAAGAATCTTAGACCTAGTTTTACGACAATTACTCTGATGGTTGCGTTTGTTAGACTTATTGAAATTAAAAAAATAAAACTTTATATAATTATAACAAGCGACTCACCCTAGATCCGCTCGGGTTCGTCCCTAATTACGTTTTAACGTTTAGTATATATTTTTCTGAGAGAGTAAAAAGTATTCTATATATTGACCCGGATAATCAGTTATCATCATACCAAATTTCATCAAAATCCCTCCAGTTGTTTTTCCGTGATAAGGTCCCATACAGCCAAAAATTGTAAAGACTATAAGGCCTCTATATCGATAATAATGACTATTTCAATAAGATTTTCCGAAAAAATATTTAATGTAGGGATTCGACTGAGTTAAAATTTTATTGTATGTACAGATACTCAGTAATTCGATTTAAAACCTTTTCACGCTTATACCGCTAAACAGATTTCGATAAAATTTGGGAAGGATATAAATTACTTTCCAAGAGCGCATATAAGCTACCTTTAAGCCCTACTTAGCACGCGAATGAAGCTGCGGGCAACAACTAGTAATAAATAAATATCATTCCTTTTGTAACCATCCACACTTTTCTATACATAAAAGGTTTGAGTATGTTAGTAATTCTTCTTGATCGATTTTAACGAATTATATATATATGTACTTAGGAGAAGAATCTTATACACAATTTTCAGCTAAAGCTGAATCAGCTGGAAAGTATGTCTATATAAGTTGATTCAAGCTATACATTATACAACAAATAAAACAAACAAAACCATACTCCTTATTTGTCTTCTTTTGTTTGTTTTGTTTCGTGTAAACAAACTCAAGTAAAAGCTATTTTTACTTATCAGTATTTTTCCTTTCGAGAAGGTACATTATACGTACTTTCTCCATCTATCAATATTGCATAACATATATTATATAGTGTTTTTATCATATCCGTTATCATTCATATCAGTTGAATATTGATTTATATATTATTCTCATTTAAATAATAATTTATATTATTCTAACCATATAAAAACCTTATATAGTTATAAATATTTTAACTTAAGATATATGTAAATGTGCTTTTAGTCTTTAATTCCTTAAAGCTTTTAATTTAAAGACATTTTTGTCAGCCGAGCTTCTTTGTTTTTTTTATAACGTTGGGAAATGCATTTAGGCACGAGGTGTGGGACTCACCGGCAAAGCCAGTACTACCTAGTAAAACCCAACGGAACCTCCCCTGTCTTAATGGGACATCGCAGGATCACATATGCACTCAACCACGACGCCTCGACGGCAGGTCTGCCGAAGCAGACCACAACAACCATGGGTATACTCCCACGGTCCACTCTGCTATCAGAGAAGTACGAAGAGCACGCCGCGCATCGAGGTGGGCCGCCTCTCAGCGCATTTCTTGACTTGGCGCCCGGTGTTATTGCCAGGCACTACTCAACTCCCCTACCACGACAAGGTGAACGCACTTTAAGGGGAGTCATGCAAACTTGTCACAACTTCGTTAAAGTTAGATTTTGTACTAGTATCTTAAATTATTAAGATTAAAAGCAACAAGCATTCGTAAGAGATATTAAAGTGTCTTTTTCGTTCGATAATATAATGATTTTAAATCTAAATGATTACCATAAATATTTAAAAAAATCTTTCAATTTTTTTCACAAAACCAAAAAAATACAAGAATAATTTACAAAAGTAGATAAGATTAAGTATTTATGTCGGGATATCCGTTTACAGAAAGGCGCGTCCTTCAAACGGCTGGATGAAAAACAACAATAATGATTTAATTTTCATTATAACGTCTTGAGCAAATGAAATTTATTATAGTTAAAGTTATTATGAAAATAATATATAACTTTAAAACAAAATTACATTATACTAGCAGAAACCGCGGCTTCGCTCGCTCTAAAACTACAAAAAAAATCTCTAAAAAGGTAGGTTTCATACAAATTTTCATGTCCTATTTTACCCTCTTATGGGAGGAATTTTGAAAAATGCTAAAACACATATTTATTTAATTGTATTGAAGAACATTAATACCAAGTTTCAAGTAATTCTGATCACAGAATTTTTTGGGTTGTAATATAACATGTTTTCCCGTGAGAATTAGATAATCTCCCGCGGTAAAATGTAGCCTATGTTACTCTCCAGCCCTCTAACGATCTCCACCCAAAAAATCACGCCAATCAGTCATTCCGTTTCGACGTGAAAGAAGGACAAACAAACAAGCAAACAAACACACTTTCACGTTTATAATATTAAAATAATATAATTTAGTAACGTAACACAAGATTTCATGCTAAGAAGAAATTATGTTAGATAAAAGCCAATATTCTAGTACGTAGACTTCATGACTGTGCGGTGTCACATTATGGGTCGCTCGAGGCTACATATTAGCTAGAATGCGATCCTTGCGATATTATTTTTATACACCCTTAATGCTCTTTTGCTGTACTCGGCCAGTATTACTATATAACGATATTTCGGGAACAAAAGCTTAAATCTAGACTTAAGAGTTATTTAGAACGATCAAATCAAATAATACTGTAATCAAGATAAAAATCACATACAAACATTTTATGGGTATACTAGCGACTCACTCACGCTTCGCTCAGGTTCCTGCCTAGAACTAGATACGTTTTGACGCTTAGTATGGAATAGTTTTTTTTTTTATTTTTGTTTGGTGAATTTTTTCAATTTTTTATAGTTATTCTTCTATTCGGGGTGAAGACAAATCCAACAAAACAAAGATCATAAAAATAGATCCAGCAGTTCTCAAGTTATAAGTGTTGTAACAAACCCGACTTTATTTTATACCGCCAGCCGATGCAAAGCAAATCTAAGATATTTCGATACGTAAAATACATAATATTTACCTATTCGATATTCATATCTTAAAATATTGTAGGCTGGCACCGACTTCGAAAATATCTGATTAGGTATCTATTCTAAATAAAAACCTCCGTTTACTTATTTTTTACATTTTAGTGCCTGGAATTAGGTTTTAATTTTTTGTTAAAAAGGTTTTATTTTTCCATTTTTAGTGTAGACGTAATAAGCAGGTAATTTGTAAGAAGAAAGTTTTTTAATAACATATTCGATTAAACAATTTATTTAAAAAATATATTTACTGTTGATTTTTTTAAAAACCGCTCGACCGATTTCGATAAAATTTATATGGGACCACCTAGGAAGTTATACCGTTTGAAACAAAAAAAAATTCAAATCAGTTCAGGCGTCTTCGAGTAATCGGTGAACATACATGAAAAAAAATCCAACGAATTGAGAACCACCTCCTTTTTGGAATTGAAAGTCGGTTAAAAAAAATTTGAAATAAAATTGATATTTTAGTTTGCTTTTATCATCATACTGTACATACTCTATGATTGGAATCTGGGTGAAATTGGAAAGGAAATTGAATTATAGGCGAGGTTTTTCTGGGTTGTAAAACGAAAATATATCTAACTCAGAATGCTCATAAAAACGTACCAAATGAAATAAAACCTTTGTACAATGAAACAAAACACGTTAAAAGGTTTGAATGAAATTTCTATTGAGTTTTCTGTGTTCGCAATATTTTTGTCAAATTATTCGTTAGCAGTAAAAAAATATGAGTAGTTTTATTGCATTATCTATTGTATATGGGTATTGTATTAAACCTACTTTCTTAGTTTTTTTTTGTAGTTTAAGCGCGAGCGAAGCCACGGTTTCTGCTAGTATACAATAAGTACTTATATTTACAATGCAATTGCACAAAAAATTATTATCATGTCTAACAAAAGCTGTTATACATATAACAAAATATTATATGTTACATCGGAAAGTAGCTTCCGACTTGAATCTTAAGTAAATTGGACGACCTTGAGCAGTTACGAACTTTATGACCAGATTAGGTATTTTGATCATAAAAATATACACTATAATCGTAAAATATAAAACCAATAAAAGTATCTATAAATCATAACTTTTAAAGGTATAACTTTTATGACTTCTCCATAAAATTATGTTTAAAAAAAAAAATTTTACAATAATTAATTAATTTAAAATTCACTTAATTATTTACTGGACAGTGTCACTACATCATTTCATTTACAAATACGAAGGTGTTACATACAAGTTTACATGACTTATGCCCGATTTCACCAACGTCACCTAAGTTTGAGGGATCCCCTAAGCATGGTTAAGAGGCTGTTAGGGGACAGTTTCTGTTTCACCGACAGTTAGGTGTCACCTAAATATTAAAAGGCCCCCTAAATTTAGGTGCTCGAAATATGGGCTTAAAGACGATCGTAAAACGAAATTTAATTTAGGGGCTAGTTTAGGGGACTTTTAAGCTAGGGATCCCATACGTAGGTGGTAGCTTATGGGTTGTTGGTGAAATCGGGCATTAGCCGATGAACTGAATGAATTTAGTAGGAACAAAAATATGTACATAGATTGCATTCTGGAATGGACATAGACATTTAATATGATTCAATTGAATTGACTTAACTTTAATTCTTAGGTATATCTAATAAATAAGATTTCCTCTTGGAAGAAATAAAATTCTCACGGTCTTATCTGCTATCAGATAAACTGTACTAGCAAAACTTCTCAGCGTATATCTTCCAAAATCCACGAAGAGTACAAGGGAGAAAATCTCCCTATAATTTCGAATATTTCGCCGTCCAAGAATTAATATAAAGACAAACAGATGAGAAAAAGGTACTGAGCTTTTTTCTTTTTATATATAAATTAAATTATTTGAAATATTTGATTTTTTTATTTAAATTAGGATATTTATTTATTATTATAATTAACTTAATATAAAATATAAAAATTAATAAATAAATAAATTAATAATGTCATACACTAATATAGTATTTAAGGCTAAATTGTTTTATTCCTAAGAAATATGAATTTAATATCTTGAATTAAAATTATTATTATTATAATATTATTATTATAATATTATTATTATATTATAAATAATATTTTAAATACTTCATAATACCTAAAAACAAAAATTCATTATTTTAAACTAGTATTAAGCTTATTCAATTGAAGTCAAATTACAAGCATAAGAAACTTTCATGTCATAGCTATGTGAAAGCCACTGTACGATTCCAAAGCTTTTATTGTGTCATCTTATGATTTATATGAAATACTAAATTCAAATCTATAGAATATTTTATAGAACTTGATAACCATGGGTTTTATTATGGTGTAATTACAACGTCAGCATATAAAAATATACAACAAATAAGTTCACTATTATTTATCTATTGTAAGAAATGAGAAATTTTCTACGCTATTTCAGTCTACTACCACCGCTGAAAGGGAGTGCACGTCCTTACTCTCGCGTCTCTCGAACTTCGCGATGTAATTACTTACAAAACAAAAATAATATATATAGATAATATAATCATTGTGTTGTGTAGTTTAGTGATACTTTTCAATGCCCGGTAAGAAATTATCTAATATGATCCTGATACCTTATTTTAATACAAGATTTGTATTAACTTGCAATTATATTCGTATGTAAGTTTTGCGTTTCAAAATTAACAAACCGTATTTCAATCACTTCCTGATATCTAAGTGAAATGAAATTTGATATACTTATATAATTTCGGTGATAATTAAATATTATGGTATTCGAGTTCTCGGTATCTGATGATGGTGTTGCGATGTAGGAACTGGAACTGTCTGATGGCATATGGTAGGACAGCTGAATTTGGGCTAATGTAAATAAATAAATAATAATAATAAATAAATATGTTGGGACATTAACATACAGCGCCATCTAGTTCCATGGTAAGCAACGAGGCTTGTATTATGGATACCAGATAGTTAATACACTACACATATATAACTTTAAATATATACATATTATAAATATAAACACCCATGACTGGACCTGGCTCCCAGCGGGACTCGAATCCGCGACCGCTGGCACAGCAAGTAGGATCACTACAAACTGAGCCAAACGTTTCGTCTAATAGGTATGATTAGTTATTATGAGTTTTATATACTCTTTACATTACACATAATGGTGAAAATGTGAAGATGAAGCCGGAATATAATAAAGCTTGTTTTTAAAAACTGTTTAATTTATTATTATTGTTTCTCTAGCAAATAACAATTTTTTCACAAAATTCTTTGTTGTTTTTGTCACATATAAACTAAGTACATTCAGTTATTGAATACGAGAATGTTAAAAGTCAGATTTGGTAATTATGCAAATACACATTTGGCTAGTATCAATGTGATTGGCCACCGTGTCTAAAATCGGTCAGGCAGTCATTATTTGCAGTGAAGTCCACTTCCTTTGAAGTATCTTAATTTCGTTAAATTGTAAATATGTAAGTTTTAAATATTCTTATATTATTATCTATTATTGCATGTAAATGAAAAAGTTATTGGTCTGAAATCTATTGTATAGTAAGATAAAGCGTTAGGCTCCCCACATACGGAATGTGGGCGATTTCCTGATTGGATTTCTGAATTCGTTTTCCAAATTCGGGTACCGAATTCACAATTTCATGCAAACATTCTAAATGATTCCTATGTTTTTATATTTTCTGTTTCGAAGTAGCTGGATTGCGAATTCGGAAATCAAATCACAAATCATGCATGCGGCCAGCCTTAGAAAGCAATAGTAAACGGGAACTAAACATCTGGCCGACGGAATTAGACGTCATTGTTATCTTCAATCATTGTTATCTCGATGGAATTTGTATTGGTCTTATCTGAACATGGCGTATTGTCTTTCAGACTGAGATAATATATATATTTATTAATTTTTGCCAACTACCATATCTATCTTTGTTTTTGTTTTCTTTACTTACATTGATTTTGAAGCTTTCTATTAGCGAAATATTAAGTACTTCAAGAGCTTATTACGAATGACTAATTAATTTAAATTTTACCCTTTTAATTAATTTTAACCTTTTCTTGGATATCTTATCTCTTTTTAAGGTAAAAAACAGTCATCAACGAGTTCTTATAAAAAAACATAAAAATTATCTATTTTTTATTAACCTCAAGCGAAAATCAAACACACACTAAACTTAATGTTTAGCACCAATAAGCTCAATGCACATTATTCTACAACAGAGCCTAAATCGTTATCCTGTTATATAGTAAGAAAACTAACCAATAGTTTATCAATAGGTGTTTGGTAGAATTATGCAACAAGTTTCAATTTACTACTGGACAGACCAGCGGAGCGCCTAATGAGATTTTTCCACACTTGACTACTCCTAAGTTTCTATTCTCACTAAACTTTCGATATTTACTTGTTGATAGTTTATTATTATTTTTTCGTCATTGACTGTATTTAATATATAATTATAGATAACAATATGTTTATAAATGATCCCGTTTTAATTTATTTACCTATTTTCATAATAGGCCCGCCCAAATAGATAGGCAAATTAAAACTTATGTTATATTCTAATTGACGAACTATTACAAAATAGTGAAATATTATTTGCACATCGTAGCAGTTATATTTTTGTCAAGTGTTTTGGTAGCAGTAAAATGTTGTAAAATATTTAGCTAAAATATACTAGCAGTACCCGCGGCTTCGCCCGCGTCCAAACTTCCGACCGCTAACAAAATTCAGACTCGGCCGGTGAAATGAGTGATTGACAGCATTTCATGACCCCCGAGGCACGGGGGTAACACACTGCGAAACTCCCAACCCCCGGCTGATACTGAGAATTTATTGAAAAAAAACTCAATATAACTAACTTGGCCCGACCTGGACCTCGAATCCAGGACCTGCAGATCAGCAACCGTACATACTAACCATTAAACCACTGAGACAGTGCACCTAAAAATATATAACAGTACTAGCAGAACTCGCGGCTTGGCCCTCTTCAATCTACAAAAAAAAACTCTCTGGCTTTATGCTATACAGCGACTCACCCTCGCTTCGCTCAGGTTCTTGTATTTATGTAATATATATAGTCTTACAATAATGTATGGAAGTCTGCCCGATTTTTTGATATTTATGATTACTGCTCAGCTTCCTTGGGTAGTAGAATGATGATATAAAGCCTATAGCCTTCCTCAATAAACGGGCTATCTAATTCAATAAGATTTTTTCAAATCGGATAAGTAGTTCCTGAGATTAGCTCGTTAAAACAACCAGAACAAAAACAAACAAACAAACAAACAAACAAACAAACAAACAAACAAACAAACAAACAAACAAACAAACAAACAAACAAACAAACAAGCAAGCAAGCAAGCAAGCAAGCTAACCAGCCAGCGAGCGATCGAACAAACAAACAAACACCAGAAATAGTTTGATTAAGCAAAAATGTTTGACTTTGTATAAAAATTAAAAATATTTCCTTGTAATAATAAAAATTAAATCTATATGTTGGGACATTAACATACATCACCATCTGGTACCATGGTAAATTACGGGGCCTGTGTTATAGATACCAGATAGTTGATACACTACACATATACAACTTTTAAATATATACATAATATATATTATAAATATAAACACACCCATGACTAATAAATATGTAGTGTAGAATATGTAATTAATTCAACTATGGTTACTAAATAAACAAAACTAAATTCCGTTTCATTAGCCCATACCGGCGTCGTGTCAATTAAGTAGACTAGATTGGCAAAAATCGTAGTTACAAACTGAAATTCGATCTTAATTTTATTTGACTAACGATGAGTACGTCATTAAACTTAGGTCATTGACATGTATTTAACCTATACCTACTTGTTAATAAAGGCAGTGGTAGCCCAGTGGTAACGCGCTCGCTTGGGAAACCGAGTGAAGCGGGTTCAAATCCCGGGTTTCGCACATTTGATATTTTCATGTGCGAATCATTTTCAACATGATTACCATTTGTCTTAACGGTGAAGGAAAATATCGTTAGGAAACCCGCATGTCTGAGAGAACGTAACAAATTTTCAAAAGACATTTGAAGTCCGCCAACCTACAGCCTGATTCACCTCGTATTGAAGGGATGCCCGTGTCCAGCAGTGGGACGTTAAAAAGAGCTGAATACACACTTGTTATTAATATTGATGTGCAAAATAAATGATGGGTAGAAGAGACGATCGACGTCGACGTTATTCGACAAAAATACTGAAAAGAAAAGTTTGCTACTAGAATAGGTAAAGAAGTTGTTCTTTATCTATACATATAATAAAATTGTAACTAAGCCGAATCTGTACATTAAATATTTTTTTGAAAATCTTATTTAAATGAACATTATTATCGATACAGAGGCCGAATCTATAGTTTTTAGAATTTTTGTCTGTCTGTCTGTTACCGCATCACAGAAAAACCACTTGAGGGATTTTGATGAAACTTGGTATGGTGATAGCTGGTTACTACGGGAATATGTCTCATTTCTGAGAAAAAATACAAAAACTGCAATGTAAGAGTAGTTTGGGTCATCTGTACGCGGGCGGAGCCGCGTATATATATATTATTTTTAAATCGTTTGAAACGAGGTCAAAGTGAAGCGTAACCGTTTAAATATAAGAGAAGAAAATGTTTTCAAATTTTGAAATAATACCGTCGAGAAAGTAAGACAAGATACTTTTTAAATAAACTTATGTTAAATATTATTACTATGTTCATTAGTGAAAACTTTGTTCTTTGGATAATAATCTATGATTGTTTAATCGAAAAAATTTGTATGGAAAATATTAAATTCAATAGCTAGGACTGTTGTCGCTTCCCTTCCCTGCGTTGTTGATAGTAGCTCTCTCACAGACTTACATAGGTACATCTATACATATAGTTATAGGCTTAGTTATAAGTACAATTTTATAATTGTACTTATAATTAAGCCGAATCTGTACATTAACTATTTTTTGGAAAAATCTTATTGAAATAGACATTATTATCGATACAGAGCCCGAATCTATAGTTTTTAGAATTTTTGTGTGTCTGTTTGTCTGTCTGTCTGTCTTTCTGTCTGTTACCGCGTCACAGAAAAACCACTTGAGGGATTTTGATAAAATTTGGTATGGTAATAGTTGGTTATATGGGTCAACATATAGGATACTTTTTACCGCGGGAAAATGTCTCATTTCTGAGAGAAAATACAAAAACTGCAATGTAAGAGTATACTAATATGTAAAACCTAAGAATTTGATTTTTGGTCATCTAAAAGCGGGCGGAGCCGCGGGCAAAGCTAGTTGATATATAAAAACTTAAATATCTCTTCAAAAACCGACGTCGACATGTAACGTTAAGTCAAACAAAAGAAAAAGTTCAAAAATCGAAAGTTCTAATTGTCTAAACACAAATTCGAACTTATGCACATGGCATAAAGTACTTTTTTAAACGAATGGAACAGCGTGTATTAATTTCGTCATTCGAAAAGCAATAAACAAACGATATGTCAAAAAAGCGCAATTCAATTTCGATTTATACACTTCTTTTTGAGGATCCTTTTGAGACGGTAATTGTATATCAATGTTCGAATCGATTTAATTATTTTTTTTACAATTTTATATTACAGATTCGGTTTAGTTACAACTTTATGATATGTATCGATAGATACAAAATTTAGCAAAGTTGATTAGAACATATTCGTACATAGGTAGGTATCTTTCACTCGCCTATTAACATTTTTATATGTACAAGGATTGTAATCGATCTGGGAATAAATCAGTGTGCCAACATATAGAAGGCAAAAGTTCCATTCAATAGTGAATGTATCAAGAAAAATATTTTATGCATCGTACGTCTAATATCCGGGGACGGTGCTCGAACTGAGTGAAGTAGGTTATACTTACTTATTCGTTATGTGAAGGATTCTGTGACTAAATTAGACTTGTTTATTTACAAGTCAAAACACAATGACGCTAAATCTATATTTAAATATAGTATATAATAAATGTACGTTTAAAATTGCTTACCAGTCGGTATTCATGTGGAATCGGAATCGATAAGAGAAGGAATTCGTTTAAATCAAAATGATTCTTTCGGCGAAATCAAAATTAAAATATAAAATTTCAAATATAAATTTTACTGTTTAAAGCTCAGCGCTTTTTTGTGTATTAATGTGTTTTAAGAGGATGAAATAAGTAATATATATTTATTGCGTATTAACAAAGTATCACAAATAATACAGAGACCAATGTGGGCAAAAGTGGACTTATCTCTAGAAGAGATCTCTTCCAGCCAACCTATGGAAGTGAGAAGTAGTGTTATATGACGGGATTAGAAGAGTGCAATTGATTTAAGATAAAATTATAAATAATTATACAATTAAATAAGATAAAAAAAGACACATATAATGATAAATATACAATAACTTACATATTATACATACTATATAAATACATATACACATACATATTAAAATATAAATATAATCGTATGCATTTGGAATACATAAAAATAGTTGATCTGATGATAAAATTAAGGAGCAATGAAATAATAAACTGTGTAATTTTTTTATAATTAACTTGTAGCCTTGACCATTTCTCATTACTTAACTCACCTGTGATATATATAACTATTTAATGCGCCGTGCGTGACTAACCTCGACATCAAATTCAAAGATATCTATAAATCACTAGATAGTAAATATGCATTAGTACTATATGTACTTCAGGTCTTCTAAAATGGATAATAAAATTTTAGCTCAAAATTAATTCGATGTTGATGATCTATTTGCAAACTTTTTTTATTAAATGAAAAGTTACAAAAGTAAGTTACTTGAGCGAAGCGAGGTTAAGTCGCTAGTTTTATTTTAATTAAATTTTATTGAGATATCTTATTATTAGATATTACATGTTATTATAGAGTATCTCCGTCTATCTCTGTTCCAAAATTCATAAAAATTGATTCAGCGGCTTAGGCGTGAAAACGTAACAGACAGACAGCCAGAGCTACACTCTCATTTATAATATCACTTTAAATAATACAATCGAAATCATTAGTACAATGAAGTCATCATCAAATGTTACAAGTAACATGTCATATCAAATTTCATTATTACACGGTGTAAAAATGGTTTAAGTCCCGCATAAGCGTTACTTAAAAACATGTTTAGGTCACACAATGCTATAAAAGTTCCTTTTTATCACCACGTGATATTTACTCACGGTTTCCGTAACATATTGTTATAGTTGAACATGTGCATATAACAGCAAATATCTACATATACGCGATATAAACGATCGCATTCATCAGTATAATGAAGTTAATTCAATTCTTTAGGTTTGTTATAATGAAGTCATCATCAAACGTCACAAGTAACAACGTGCAATGGCCATTGAAGCTTGACGAGCGTGAACATGTCCGCCTGCGTGACAACACCCAATTTGATTATTGGCGTTTTTGTCAGAAATATAGATTATATTTTGTATGTAGCGTGTTGTATGTAACCTGCTTTTCTTGTATTTAAATCTTATATTATTTTATTACCTGCGTAGTGATTTCGGCGATTTTTCTGCATAACTTATTTTTTCATGTTTTGCAAAATTTCCAATAAAGTATCTACTGTCTCGTTGGAAGTTTCTAAATATCTAATTTTATGTAATACAATAATTACAGCATGATTATACAATTTCTATTATACAATTAAATATTTTTTTTTATTAAAGAGTTACTTTTTTCTCGAGACTCCGTTCACACGGTAAGCAGCCTATGTCCATCTCCATGATGCTATCTGTGCCCTTATTAAATGTCATCGAAATCTGTTCAGCGATTTAAATGAAAGAATGTTTCCTTGTCAGACAGTAATCTATTTAACAGAAATTGAAGTGAAACTCCATATAAAATAGTTTCTTTTAAGTTTGTTTTAGAGTATTGCATATTATATAATACGGTACAATATAAACGTGGAATAAATAGAATTTATATTCATTCATTGACGACACGTTTGGCTTAGTTTGCAATGACCGTACTTGCTATGTCAGCGGTCGCGGGTTCGACTCCCGCTGGAAACATTCATTTGTGTGATGAGCACAAAAGTTTGTACTCCAGTCATGGGTGTTTATATTTATATGTATGTATTTAAAGTTATATAGGTATGTGTAGTGTGCCAAATCCATAACAGAAGCGTCGTAGCTTACCATGGAATTAGATGGTGTTGCGTGTTAATGACCGAACATATTATTTTTATTTTTTTATTTATTTATTTTCATTCAGACACAAGTCCATATTTTCATATATATTATTATAAATATTTAACATTTAACAATAAATTTGAACTTAATTCTAATAGGAACAAAATATATATTTATTTATTTATTTATTATTCAAAGGCTATTAATACTATTTTAACAATGTAATTTAACAATACTATTTTACTCTACTTTACTCACTATACTGATATTTTTCAATAGGACAGTTAAAAACAGACAAAAGGCAAAGCTCAGTTTATCCCATAACCATTGTCGCGAAAATAATTAATACCCATTTTAATACTAGCACTTTATAATGAACTGTTAGAGTCACGATCATGTAATTAATTTTGTCGTTATATTGGAATATTATTTTTTGGAAGTATTCTTGATTTACATCCCATATCCCATGGGATTATCCCATATCCTATAATCCCATCCCATATAAATATTATAAATGCGAAAGTTTGGATGGATGGATGTTTGTTACTTAATCACACTAGAATAGCTGAACGTTTCTAAATGAAATTTGGCACAGAGATAGATTGAAGTCTGCTACATTTAATCCCGGAAAAATGTAAGGATTCTCTAGCGAATCTCTTTTCTTTTTTCTGAAGCGAATCCGAGTAAAGCGAGGGTGAGTCGCTAGTATTATAATATTGCCATTATACACGGATGTTAATAAGCTTCAGTAATTTATATTATGTCTAGTTGTCTTACAAAAGCTACTGTGTCTTACAGAAGATTCGAATATAAGCGACAAAAATGTCACGTTTGTATATCTATACATATAATAAAATTCTAACTAAGTCGAATCTATACATTAAATATTTTTTGGAAAATTTAATTGAAATAGACATTAGTATCGATACAGAGTCCGAATCTATAGTTTTTAGAATTTTTGTCTGTCTGTCTGTCTGTTACCGCATCACGAGAAAACCACTGGACAGATTTTGATGAAATTCGGTATGATGATAGCTGGTTATCCGGGTCAACATATAGAATACCTTTTACAGCGGGAAAATATCTCATTTCTGAGAAAAAATACAAAAACTGCATTGTAAAAGAAGACTAATATGTAAAACCTAAGAATTCGGTTTTTGCTCATCTGAACGCGGGCGGAGCCGCGGGCAATGCTAGCTATCTATATTTAGACCTGTAGGACTCACGTATGAGTTATTAATCACTAAAAGAGTAGTGTGCTAAAAAAATCATATCAGAACGTTGGTTTTACCTAAGAGTGAAAGGAATTGTGTCACGAATTTAGATTTTTGCAAATATAAATATTGGCTAAGCATTTCACTAATGAAAGTAATCGTTATCATATTATGTTATACAACAAAACAGGTGTTATTTCAATAGTTAGATAGTGGACAGGTAGGTTTTAAAGTCGGTTTAAAAGTATTTCTATGAGGAGTAAAATATAAAGTAGTTTTTGTTTAGTTAAAGTAGGTAATGTTACTAGTGTTAGATGATTAATTCTTATTTATAATCAGTATATATGTATATTAGTATGGATTACGTAGTATACGCTTGCTATTTTGGTGTAAAGATGTTTTACACTGAACTAATGGTACTATTGCTTTGTACTTTGTAGTTAAGAAGTTAATTTTAACCGAAATGTAAGTGAACTATACGTATAAGTATATATTGTATATATATTAAGCTTTTCAAATACAAATAACTAGCGAGGCACCCTTACTTCACTCGGGTTCATCCCTAATTAAAAACATTATTTTCATTATTATTTAAAGCGGCTATTTAGCGCATTTTACTCTGGCTTGATTTGCTAATATTCAGATTTAAAACTGAAAGTTTTTTAAATCCAAATAAAAATCAGGGATAGTGTAGCTTTCTATTAGTGAAAGAATTTTTGGAATCGGTTCCATAGATTACCTTATCGATATACAAACAGAAAAATATACAACGTACTTATAACTAAACACTTTAAAAACCTGAAAATGAATGAAAATTAAATTAAAGAAAGCCAACAATTCATTCATACACAAATATATAGATTTATATAATACGTCCCTATCAAGCTAATATAATATATGTGGGATAAAACCTCTCAAAAGCGAATTAGATTTCTATAAATATTTTCAACAAAAATAGACTCCACCTACCGTTGTACGAGTATATGAGAAAATCAAAATTGAGCTACTCGTCGTTGGCAGTAAATTATGTATTGTTATGAAATAAACATCCATACACCCACAGTTTCACAGACGCCTTATTTTAAATATTTACACCAAGACCTCTTAATAACAAACAAAATATAATTTAGAGTACAAGATTACAAAAGCAGTACAAAATAGTAATATTCTTTAATATACTAGCAGAACCCGTGGCTTCGCTCGCGCTAAAACTACAAAAAATATCTTTAAAGGTAGTTGCATACAAACTTTCATCGGATCTTTTACCCCCTTATAGAATGAATTTCGAAAAATGCTTAAACATGTATTTATTTAATTTTATTGAAGACCTTTAATACCAAGTTTTAAATAATTCTGATCATAAATATTTTTTAGATTGTATTATATCGTGTTTTACCGTGGGAATTAGGTAATCTCCCGCGGTAAAAAGTAGCATATGTCATTCTCCAGCCCTCCATTTATCTCTACACAAAAAATCATGCCAATCCGTCTCTCCGTTACGATGTGAAAGAAGGACAAACAATCAAACAAACACATTTTTACATTTATAATATTAGTATGGATTTTAGGTACGTTTTTACAGTTAATATGGAATATATAGACTATATACATAGGTATAGAGAAGTAGGCAAGTACTTTAAAAAATAAATATATATCCCTAATTTAAGAGATGATTGATTCCCCATACAAAACTCCACCCCACTTCACCCTCTACCTGGGTGGCTTCCGGCCTAAAACTATCATATTTCCTTCACAGGATCTTACACTACCTCCATACAAAATTTCATCTTAATCGGTTCAGCCGATTAAGTGTGAAAAGGAAACAGACAGACAGACAGAGTTACTTTCGCATTTATATTAATATAAATTTTCTTTTTTTACCTTTATTATACATATGAATGAGATATGGAAAAGGGTGTACCATTATACTTATACATGTTACCTAACGCTGTACAGCATTTTTATAAGATTTTGAGTAGGTTGTATTTTTTTTTATTTTCAATTTCAAGAACTCCATTACAAATTTCACTCAAATCGGTCTAACACTGTTATTGCGCTCTAAACGTGATGTATTTTATTTCAAGGAAAGGACAATTTCATATATGCTTTAAAATAAAACAATTTTGCTACTGGTGGACCAACAAAATATGCAAGTTTACTGAATCGATATTCAGAGAAATAGGAAAATGAATCTGATATCGCAACTTTCTCTACTCACTTTATATGTTTGAATAAAAAAAATATATAACTGTCAGTTCCTCATTATCTATGCAGAAAAACAAATCCCATGAAAAATATAACATGTAAAAAAATTCAAGTCTCGAAACGCAGTTCTTCTACCGCAAAAACTTTTGAAGTCTGATGTAAAACCAAGTCGGTTAATTTATTCAGTACCTATAGGAAGCATCTATCTAAGAACTTTGTCACAAAATGTTACCTAATCAGTGAAAAATTTACCTAATATTAGCGTTTTTTTTGTTGGGACATTAATACACAGCATCATCTAGTTCCATGATAAGCTACGAGGCTTGTGTTATGGATACCAGATAGTTGATACACTACACATAAATAAACCATAGTACCAAGAGTAGATATTTACCATCTAACCATGCTTATGTCCATGAATACAGTATTTAATAACCTCTCATCAAATATAGAAGTGAGGGACGTAAGTCATGAGTTCGTGACCTCATTATATTTTCAAACGAGTTATATTTGTTTGTAAATAAAATATGTTTACTTGAACAGTTACAGTGTATCTCATACTTTATAGATGAACTAGCGACTCACCCTCGCTCCGCTCGGGTTCGTCCCTAATTACGTTTTAGCGGTTAGTATAAATTTTTCAGAGATTATTTTTCCGCAGCAAAAAGTATCCTATATGTTGACCCGGATATCCAGCTATCATCATACCAAATTTCATCAAAATCTATCCAGTGGTTTTCCCGTGGTGCGGTCACAGACATACAGACAGAGAAAAAAATCTAAAAACTATAGATTAGGCCTCTGTATCGATAATAATGTCTACTTCAATAAAATTTTCCAAAAATATTTAATGTACAGTACAGATTCGGCTTAGTTACAATTTTATTATATGTATTTTATTATATTATATTCTCTAACTAAAGATTTTCTAGGAGCCTAAAAATATCATATGCGCCCCTGGGTCCCTTACAATAGCCTCCAGGTCATACTACTGTGTATTAAACTTTATCCAAATTTGCTCAGCCATTTCAGCACATAGGAGTAGCAAATAACACATATACATACAAACTTTCACATTTATAGTAGTAGTTTCGTTAGTACTCGTAGCACGATTTTTAAATTTATAGATATTTTATATATGACGTTATACAATGTATAAAAAAATTATATAAGATATATATAGAATTGAGAGCAAAATTGTAAAACAAAATCGTACATTCTAAATTAATAAGATAAATAATAGAGTTGATAAGATGTATATATTTTATTTTATTCTGTTACTTACATCTTTCCTCTCGTTTGCAAAACGATATAAAAATAAAAGCGCTAAGTCACAGGCATAGTCATTATCACCAAGTAATAAGCCTACATGCCGATAATTTAGATTTTCTTTGAGTTAACATATAAAGCCATTATAAGCTTTCTGGTAAATAATTTTGTACACTTAATTAAATGAAGCTTTTGAACTGACGGAGATGAATGAAGAGAAATTAGTTTCTCAACTAATTAGACTAAAGTAACTAGAGGAGAATTTAAGGTTATTTTAAGTATTACAAAACTTTGTATGTAATTCTATTACATACTAGTTTTAGGACCTAGCTTCGCTCAAGTGCTAACATCGCCTATATAATTAAAGACTATCTAATTATTAGAATACATCTACCATTTCCATATTAAATGATTAATCAAGTTAAACCTACGAGTAGTTTGAGAGTAATATCCGCACGAACGGTCCGATTTTAACAGGGAGTCAATTAATGAAACACACCATTATTATAATTACGAAACTTTGTGTGTGTGTGTGTGTGTGTTATATCTGTGTATAAAATACATTTTTTAATATCTACACACATAAATGAAATTGAAGTGTTTTTACTAAATGCATATAAAGCTACATACGGTAATTAGTATAAGAAAAGCACATATTTTTTAAATTTTCGTCTGTCTGTCTATCTGTCTAATCTTCGACTAATTGTAAACTGTTTCTTCTGACTAATCTCCAAAACGGCTGGACTTATTTTGACAGGATTTTCAAAAACTGCACTAGCACATAGTATACATTATAAGGAGTAAGGCTATATCCATATGCATACTAATATTATGAATGTGAAAGTGCGTTTGTTTGTTTGTTTGTTTGTCTTTCTTTCACATCGAAACGGCTTAACGGATTGGCGTGATTTTTTGTGTGGAGATAGTTGGAGGGCTGGAGAGTGACAAAGGCTATTTTGTACCGCGGGAGATTATCTCTTTCTCAGGGGAAAACACGTTATTATACAATCCAAAAAAAATATATGGTCAGAATTACTTGAAACTTGGTATTAATACTCTTCAATACAATTAATTAAATACGTGTTTTAGGATTTTTCGAAATTCATCTCGTAAGCGGGTAAAATAAGGGATAAAAATTTGTATGAAATCTACTCTCTTAGAGGTTTTTTGTAGTTTAAGCGCGAACGAAGCCACGGGTTCTGCTAGTTTATTATATAAAAAGAATTAGAGTTTTGCTCAAAAAATTAAAACGTACCTAAGAATGCACCCGAGCGAAGCGAGGGTAAATGAATGATGATTTAAACATTTTCTACTAAGTACTTATTATGATGTTTAATTAAATAACCTTGTAATCTGCTATAAACTAGAGTGTACCTATTATAATGATATCAACTTAAATTATGTTGACGAAGTATATATTACTTGATGAATGCAATATTCAGACAGAGCCCATTGTTAAATTTACATAGTTTTGCCTGTCCCTGATGATTAAGTTTACCATTCTTGAAAAGTATTATAAATGTTAGAGTTGTAATCTAGTAATGTATTTAAATTAGTTGCTTATTATAAAGAAGTGGTTTTGTTATATTACACATTTTTCCTTTAAATGTATTGGTAAAAAGTATATACTAATATACTTGTGTTATAGATAAGTACCAGATAGTTGACATACTACACATATATAACTTTTAAATAAATACATAATATTATAAATATAAACATAATATTATAAATATAAACACCCATGACTGGAATACAAACATTCGTGCTCCATCACACAAATGGATTCCCCCAGTGGGACTCGAACCCACGACCGCTGACACAATAAGTAGGGTTACTACAAACTGAGCCAAACGTATCGTCAAACATAAACTATATAATACATATGTACATTCTACATACTATAAAACAAATTTTAATCAATCAAATTTTTTAGCCGTTAGATCGATGTAAAATACACACTTTTTGATATTTGTACAAATAAATAAAATAGAATTGTTTTTACTTTGAAGTTATATACTTAGGGTAAGAAAAACACATTTTTTTAATTATTGTCTATCTCTCTGTTTCTTCCGACTAATCTCAAAAACTACTACGGACTAATTTTGATGGGACTTTTATTGGCACATAGTTCATGTTATAATAAGTAAGAAGTAAGTTTATATTAGAAAAAATAGGGTCCTAGAGACTAGTCGCTAGCTAGCTAATTACGGCACGCGTATTAACATTGCTTCTCATGCGTATCATTAGAATTCAAGCTACATAATATACAAGCTTTCTAGGCCTGCACACTCACTCATATAATAAAATTAACTTATTTCACAAAATATACTTTCAACAAATCGACTTTATATTTGAACAGATAATTTCTGAGCCGCCGAGTGATATAAGCTTTTTATCTCTATACAAACACGGGTTTCGTGGATGTTAGCTTATTTTAAAGATTTTCTGAGAATTTTGTGACCTTCATACGGCTTTGAACATATAACGACGAGTACAAATGGGTACTGTCTGAAAATGTATTCATTAAAATAATTAGTACTACTAGTTTTAAAATATATTTGGTACTAGCATTGTCCGCGGCTCCGCCCACGTTCAGATGACGAAACACCAAATTCTTAGGTTTTATATATTAATATACTCTTGCAATGCAGTTTTTGTTCTTTTTCTCAGAAATGAGATATTTTCCCGCGGTAAAAAGTAACCTATATGTTGACCCGGATAACCAGCTAACACCATACCAAATTTCATCAAAAAATATATAAATTATACACCCCCAAAAAAAGGAATAACTGTGTATAAAAGTAACCTTTACGCCATGGGCTACATGATCAAAATCACAGATTTAGCTACTAAAAATACTGTTACGAAAATTGTACAGCATGATGTTAAATCTAGTTATTTTTTACATTTTTATTTTTCTAAATCCCTACAAAAATATATATGATAAAATATTTTTTGTATGTGATATAATATGCGAATTAATAAAGCTAGGGGATATAAAAAGAGCGCGAATAACGTTGACACGTTGGTTTATTACAACTTGGCATTACGTAGTGTCATATTAACAAAAGAATGTGTAACATAATATCTGATGAACTTTTGGGGTACGAGCAGTGTACGTGGTAAATAGGAAAACGGTCGCGGATTCTATTCCTGAAAGTATATATTTTCTTGCGTTTTCCATTATTTTTAAAATCTCTATATAAAGACAAGCTAGTTCAGTACTTTTTTCTCCTCTATTTGTCACTTGATTATTTAGTTAGTAGCTTTTAAAGGAGCTTTAGCTAAGCAAAAAATGATTAACTATGATCGATTTCCGTTCACTGGACCACATCAATACTGGGTGAAAACTCGTGAAGATAATATTTAAATAAATATTATCTTCACCAGTTATACTAAATACTTCATTCAATATACTTCTAACGGATTTCGGGTACAACAGCCAATCTTAGACTAACCAACTGCGCAGAAGATGTTATAGAGCTCAAGTGTATACGCCAAGACAATTGCATTCTATTACATCAGTCTTATTGTACGATGAAAAATCAGTTTGATACGCCCAGGAAAAGATCAGGTCGGACGGCTTTACTTGCTCTCCGAGACACAGAGATGTGCCACCTCTAAGTTTCCAACTTGGGGCCTCTACTAAAAAATCTTAAAAGAAAATATGAAACCCAAACCTAAGACCTCCAAACCTGCAGCCATAAATTCTAGCAGAGCTAGCCTGTCTTATACCGAAGATCGATTCTCATCGAAAAAATAGAGTATATATATATATATATATATATATATATATATATATATATATATATATATATATATAGGTCAACCCATCGACGATATATTTGTTAAAATATATAAAATTGGCAATAAGCCGCAAAACTAACTTTGACATATAAAGTCTCTATTTAGACTATGTTAATGCATAAAGTTTATAAAAGTATAAATGAAATTACTAACAGACGATAAAATAATTAAAACGGTAACTGTAACATAAGCAGTTTACTGTAAACTGTTGCTGTTAGATCCGAAAATAGCCACTAAGGAAATCTAATCATCGTCACTTGGAGCATAAATAACTAATTTAACCTTAATTTCTACCAACCAATTAAAATGACACTTGACATATTTTAAGCCCGACTTGTACCCGTTCGTAAATACTATGAACATCCCTCGTTCTCGAGGGTGCGTAATGTTTGCAATAGATTGGTGTAATTTTCCTAAATAATGTTAAAAGCCAAGCTAGGATTTGAAGTTCCGTGGTTTTATAGAGACTAATGGCCGATTTCACCAACGTCACCTAAGTTTAAGGGATCCCCTAAGCATGGTTAGGGGGCTGTTAGGGGACAGTTTCTGTTTCACCGACAGTTAGGGGTCACCTAAATGTTAAAATGCCACCTAAAATATAGATAAAAGGTAGATACCTACAAATACAGGCTCTGACGATGGTAAAACGAAAATTAATTTAGGGGCTAGTTTAGGGGAACGTTTAAGCTAGGGATCCCATAAGTAGGTGGTAGCTTATGGGATGTTGGTGAAATCATGCATAAGCAGTTTTTATATGAGAAATACAACGTATCGGTATAATTGAGTCACACTGAGCACCATTTTCCATCAATATTTTCACTTTCTTTCTCTTCTCTTCTTTTCACTTCTTCTTATTATTTCTTCTAGAGCTTTCGCTTCCCACTACTTCAATTCCGAATGTAATTTGATATAGTGTCTATTGGCATACTCCACGGATATAATACTTTGCATGAGAACCTGTAGAGGCACGGATTACTTAAATGTGTATATATATATATATATATATATATATATACATTTAAGTTATCCGTGCCTTTTTATTTATATATATATATATATATATATATAATATATATATATATATATATATATATATATATATATATATAAGGAGTAAGTAATTAACAATCAAATAACGTAAAACATATAGAAATACTAGTTTTATGAACTTACTTTTCTAATTACACATACTTGCTGCAGTTTCCATTTCTTAAATCTCCACTACATTCTAAATCTCAATAATCAGATAATTTAACTCACTTTTAATAAAATTATTAGTTATTGAAAAATTATTTTATTTAACGGGAATATACTATCGAGTACATTTAACTAACACGTGATCTAAACAAGTATGGTGGTCAGCGCTTGACGATAACATCCGAACTACGCCAGACGGAGCCGTCTCGTAACGCTTTTTCGTTATGTTACGATTTCTACCTGTCAACTTTTACCGCCAGCCGCGTTAAGTAACATCGTTCTAATAAAATTTATAAGTACTTGAAAATGTATACTACATTCATATTCACATAAATTTATTAACATTTTCGAGAAAAATTGGGTGTATTATAAAACTTACTTTATTAACGCATCGACTATTCTGTATAAATTAAAGCAATTTAATTACAGTAAAAGCTACTGATACATTAAAATTCAGCGTTTTTGTAATTAACAGCTCAATAAAATGTAGTCAGCCGAATATAATGTCGCTAAAACCGTACTAAAATTATCTTATATATTCATTATAGGTTATTTAATATCATAAATTTTTATATGTGATATATATATAAAAGATTATTTCTTCTTCAAAGTTAGATATAGCAAAAAATATATTAAAAATAGGCTTTTACTGCATGCAATCCTATTTGGTTATATTATATAGTTACTAGGGAAAATTTAGGTTTGTATGTATTTTAATGCCGAATCATAAAAAAATTGAAATAAAAAATTTTGCCCAAAAACTAAAAAAAAAATGTTTTGTGGTGGACCACCCTTATCACTTAGGGGTATGAAAAATAATTAACGTTCTATTCTCAGACCTATTGAATATACACACAAAATTTCATGAGAATCGGTCAAGCGGTTTCGGAGGAGTTTTGTTACAAACACCGTGACGCGAGAATTTTATTAGAATACTAGCGACTCACCATCGCTTCGTTCGGGTTCGTCCTTAGGTGATACTTGAAATTGACGTAACTTTTTATTTATGAACCGATTGAAATAAAACATATACTAAATATTAAGTGAAACTTACCACAACATATTAGTGAAAACCGCATTGAAATCGGTTAATCCGTTTCTGAGATTAGCGCGCACAAACGCACAGACTAACCGACAAACCGACAAATCGACAAACAGACAAAAATTCTAAAAATCATTGTTTTGGGTTCCATTGCGTAAATAAAGACCCCCAACGACAGTATTCTTCATGTTTCTCAAATATCTATTATGTACAGACAGCGATCAGTTACACTTTTATTATATCATATATAGATTAGTGAATGTCTCACAGTCTCTTTTCTAATAAAATAACATGACATGAGATTTCCTAGCGATGTAAAATAAAAAGGCTGCGTCTTTACCCAAGTATTTATTTGGCTTCATGTATGTACATAGTAGCGAAGGTTGAAATTTTAGCAGAGGTAAGCCGTTTCAAAAATATACAATTTTTATATATACATAGATATATATATATTAAATCTGAAAAGAAAGCGAGCCCTGGTCACGAGTCAATAAACGCCCCTTATTTATAAACCTAATTATTTATTTAGTAAAAATTTAATTATCCACTAATCCTACAAATTTTACCACCATATTTACGCTTATCGTGAAAATTAACACGTAATATTACACGTCATTTTATAATTAAATTGGTATATGATACCTATCAAATAATATTAAAGGCCTCGATGGCAATGTTTACCAGTGTTTTAAGTATGGAATTGTGGTGTTTCTCTGTCAATTAACGATTTAGGGCAAAATTGAATTCATCGTAATGAAAATTAGCATGAAAATAATTATTGCGGTTCAGAACTTTACATCGTATTTCCTACTCCACACTAATATTATAAATGTGAAAGTGTGTTTGTTTGTTTGTTTATTTGTTTGTTTGTTTGTTTGTTTGTTTGTTTTTTTGTTTGTTTGTTTATCCTGCCTTCATGTCGAGATAGAGTGACAGATTGGCGTGATTTTTTGTGTGGGTATAGTTGGATGGCTGGAGAGTACTACTTTTTACCGCGGGAGTTTATCTCATTCCCACAGGAAAATATGTCATAATACAATCAAAAAAAAAATCGTGGACCGAAATACTTGATACTTTGTATTAATGCTTTTCAATACAATTAAATAAATACGTGTTTTAGCATTTTTCGAAATTCATCCATAAGGGCGTAAAACTGTTGATAAAAGTACCTAACTTAAAACTATTTTTAGAGTTTTTTGTAACTAACGAGCGAAGCCGCGGATTTCTCTAGTAGATTATAAATGCGAAAGTTAAGTGAGTCATGAGTGTTACTTGCGCGGGAGACATTTCCGAGCGTAGGACTGAAAAATCCTACCATTTTATTTGTAGGACTATTTGATCATTTAATTATGCAAATATTTAATAATAAATACTACGAAAATCAGCCGGTTATTAATAAATTTTATGACATTATTATTTTAACAAGTTCAGAGAAGGGGGCGATTTGATCCAAACCATCTGTATTGTAGGACAATATTTTTTTCTTGTTTTATGTTGGATAATCTCAAGATTAAATCGTAAAACAACATGTTAGTAATTTTTAGACAATCACCATTTCGTCATTATCACCATCATCATATTCCCAGTATCTTTTCGTAAAAATATCTATCAATAAAAAATCTAATCATATCGTCAAAATTAAGCTTCTCGTAAAGTTTTAGCTTGTTATTAATCATTAAAAAACCTTGTTGGGGACTGTAGACTATAGCTATGCATACATCATATGTATGTACATATATCTATCATTTATCTAAAATGAACTAGATAAGACGTTTTTTCTAAATAGTCCAGAATTTTGTTATCTACAATTTATCCTAAGCGAGAATCGAACCACAATCTCTAGCCTATCTATTACTATTTCCTCTGCTTACTGCGCCAGACAATGATAAAATATATAATTATTATAACGGGCTTTGTTATAGACATTCAAGATGTCTGCACGTCGGAGATATAAAATTAATCTTCGGGCGACCTCATATTAATTCCAAATTTCAGCTCTAATATCCCCGCCTGCTATTGAACTCATCTGTTTTGTTTATAAAGTACCTATAGCAGGATGACACTTTTATCTCGCGACCAAAGGCAGCTTAATGCGTTATCAATATTCATTGATAACCTCGATGACAATCGATTTTCAACGCAATCGAGTGCAGTATGTTTTTGTCATAATTTCTAATGAATTTCACGAAAATCAGTTGGATAAATGTAGAAAATAATTATATTCGACTTTAAAATAATATCCTGTGTTAGACTAACAGTAAGCAATTTTTTAATTATTGTACTTTTCTAATTAGCGAAAGACGTAAGAGATAACTTTATTTTCATTGTTATTAATTATAGATTTTATAAATATGAAAGTTTGTATGTGAGTTTATGTGTGTGTATGTTTATTACTCTTTCAAGCTAAAACAGCTGCATAAAAATGTACGGTAAATGATGGTAAATCGCTGGTTATAATTAGTCCCTCCACGACCGCGGACACGCCGGCGTGTCAGTAACAATAGATTTCTTAGAATTTTAATTAATTTCTTAGAAATTTACCTGGAGGTGTTAATATTATGTAATATTTCAGTGATCAACACAAAAGCGATGTGGTCGCGAAAGCAGTCTGTATGCAGCGCGGTCAGCGGTGCGTCCAAAGGAGATGAACAAGACGGTCACTTGCCTTCTGGATTGCAAATCTATCCTTTTGCGATAGCACTTAGGGTTAGAGTGTTACAGGTAATTTATTTGTTACAGAAACTTAAGAAAAAATATCAAAGTAAATATTGATTACCACTTGCCTTACGGTGAAGGAAAACATCGTGAGGAAACCTGCATGTCTGAGTGAACCTAGCAAGTCTTTGAAAGACATGTGAAGTCTGCCAACCCGCACTTGGCCAGCGTGGTGGACTATGGCCTGATCCCCCTCATATTGAAGGGAGGCCCGTGCTCAGCAGTGGGACGTTAAGAAGGGCTGAATATATACATACATACATACATACATACATACAAATGTTGAAAAATTAAAAAAAATAATTGAAAAACCTGTTTTACTATACCTATATTGTTCAGACGTAGACTAATAGATGAAGAACAATATGAAGAAGATTTTTCAACTAATTTTTACCTTACCTCTAGGTAATATTATTAATGATTATCTTTTATGTAATCTTACAGGCATCATTTCTAGAGCTTTAAGTGTGAACTATATAATTTTTCTATACATTGTTTTTACACAAACCCAATATTATTTTATTAAACTATATTTATATTATTTATTTATCAAACTAGATATGTGATGTAAGAAGATAAAGTCCAAAAATTCACACTTCTACACATTATCTAATAAACAATTTTCAATAAGAGACATTCGTCCACGACAATAAATATTGGAACGAATGTAATCTTTCTAAAATGTCATTTTATATTACAGTCATAAATTATACGTTAGATTATATTATCTTATCCTACAGTATAAGTATATGCGAAAATATAATTAACTTAACAATACCCCTCTATTAAATTAAAAGGAACAGTTAAAGAGCAATTAGTAAGTAAAAAGTAGCAGCAAGATATTTTGGAAACAGAAATTGGATAACTTTGTTTATTTTTAATAATAAATCCCTATACTTTATATTGCAAAAGAAATTTTATTCAAGGCTTTAAGGAGGATTAAGTCTTTCAACAAAATCCCTCATTTGAAAGAATTATTATGCATAGTACTGTTTTATTTTCTTAAAGTTTTTAGCAAGTTATATATAATGTCTAATTTATTTTGCTATTGTGGCTTACAATTCAATTTTTTCTAGATTGTCTGTGGTATTGGTGGCTTAGTCGTTGGTGCAGTCGGCTGGCTTGAAGAACGACAGAAACCTGAACTAGGATTAGGCGTTCCAACTGGAGCATTCACTGTCTTAGCTGCTGGTAAGATATTGTGTCTTGACTATAATGTATATATTTCGTAAAAATGTATTTGAATACTAGCATTGCCCGCGGCTCCACCCGCGTTCAGATGACCAAAAACCAAATTCTTAGGTTTTACATAGTAGTATACTCTTACATTGCAGTTTTTGTATTCTTTATCAGAAATGAGTAATTTTCTCGCGGTAAAAAGTATCTTATATGTTGACCCGGATAATCAGCTATTACCATACCAAATTTCATCAAAATCCCTCCAGTAGTTTTTCTGTAATGCGGTAATAGACAGACAGACAAAAATTCTAAAAACTATAGATTCGGCCTCTGTATCGATAATAATGTCTATTTCAATAAGATTTTCCAAAAAATATTTAATGTACAGATTCCGCTTAGTTAAAATTTTATTATATGTATAGATTAGCACAAATATGTTATTTCTCAAGCAGAGAAGGTTCTTATTTCTTCGCGCTAAAAGTATTCTTTCATAAGTCATCTGCTTGCCTGCAAAAATGTAGATAGAATGTCAATAGCAGAGTTTAACAACAAATAAATATGGAAATTAAAATCGATAATCGGTAAGAAAACAATGAATACTAAATATGAATTATTTATTGTGAATAGGCCTTAAACCTAATATTTTATTAAATATTTTAAATATTTACAGCTACTTCTGTCTACTATAGCAGAGGTTTTGGGGGTTGGGTATCAGCTCGTTCGAGAACTACACGAAATTGGGGTGCGCCTTGGAGGGTCCTTGGTCCTTCACCCTGTGCCGCTGTACCTTTGACCTTATTGTGGACGATTGCTATCGCTGCTCATATAGCCATGCTGGCATTTTGTATCAGATCTTTGATGAATCTTGGGTACGCAATTTTACTAAGTATTATGTCGTGGTTAAAATTAATAAATATATTTTTTTTGATTGTCTAATCAAAATTTATTTTAAAATAAATCCGAAAATGACATGTAAAATTTAAGTAATGCTATAAAAAATGTTGTAAAAGACAAAAAATCTAAAGTGCATATTACAAGACTTCCGCGATACCATTCAAACAAAGAGAGACAATAGCATTCCCAAGGAGGGTTGACGTCAGGCAGGCGGCCGGTCGTAAAACTTTTGCCAAATCCTATCAGCAGTACAGGAGATGTACTGCGCCGACCCCAAGCACAGAGTACATTGGTATATACTTGGGAAATGGGCAGGGAGAAGAAGATTTTTATGGATGGGATATAAATATATTATTGAGTATGGGATGTTTTTTTGTTTTTTTGAAGACAGTTAATAAACATATGATATTTCCCCCAGGTGTAATAGTAAAACATGTATAGGGGTGGCCGCGGCTCAGTTGTCAGTCTCCATCTCTACGCTCGCCGCTGCTTTATTCATGCTTCAATTAGACCTACGGTTTGATCCTGCGCTCTCACCGCCAAGGCCTTCCGATGCGAATATTTGCACTGCGGTGTCAATGGTAAGCAAATTAAGAATATACTCGTATATTTGACTTACCGTTTACAAAATAATTACTTATTGCTAATAATATGATGAACAAAGCATGATGATGAGTATTTGGAGGAAGTCTAAGAGAAATCCGTTAAGTTTGTAGTTAAAAAAATTTGAATTTATGTATTAGAAAACGTTGGTTTCAAGTAAAATTATTATCTTCTACACGTTTAAAAACATAAACAAGCTAAGTCCCGCTATATCACGATTCTCATGAAGGAAACATTAGTGGTATTGCTTACTGCTTTAAAGAAATATTTTATTGAGTCTAAAATTCAATAATGTTTTAATAATATCCATTTCAGGCCATTACTAAGACTTACATGTCTTTTATAAGATATTGTTAACAATTTAACTTTTATAAGCTCTCTATAGCGTTCCGTATTTATATCAAATCATGCACTTTACTGAGGAGCTGTCAGATTTAACGATGTGGCGGTAAACTTATGGCGCGTATTTTTATACACTATGGCCTCAATTCGACGCGATATTTTTTTACGATGTTCTACAATATTTATAACAAAACTAGGATAATATAAATCTAAACTTACTTTTTAAGAAAGTAAATAGTATAAATATTTACTAATATTTCAATTACAGTGGGTATATATACTTACAAAAACAAAAAAGCATGCACTACTTTTATCTATGTTCTATATAAATGAAAATGAATGGTAATATATTTGAACTTTACGCGTTAATAAGCTATTAATCCGATTTTGATGAGATTCTGGTGGGGTATCCTATATATGCAAAGGTTCCTATATATATGCGAAGGTTCCTGGCACAAAAAAAAATCTTTGGACGTTTGTATGTATGAGTTCGTAAACCATTCAAGCTTTGGAACGCACTCGAGCGATGCGAGGGCAAGTCGCTAGTAATTTTTAAATTGATGACTGTTACATGTTGTAGCGGTTCCGGTTAATGTTACAGTTAAACATATAATTTCTTAACTGGTCGACTCTACACTACCAAGTATGTACTACGCGGAATTTGTTATTTTTTCAAGTTCATGCGATTCGTGTATATTACTAGTTTATAAGTAGATACTTTTTTAATTTTAATCAATAATATTTTTCGAAAATATATAGGTACAGTCGAATTAAGAACCTCCTCCTTTGTTTGAAGTCGGTCAAAAAATGTTATTTCCTTTATGAATTTTGTGAAAAGTAAATAGAGCTCCTGTAGCTGTGTTAAATATGATACTGTCACAATGGTTGGATAACCATTGTAATAATTTGTATAAATCATTAAAGAAAATTATAGGTAAAATAAAGCCCAATAATATCTTACGTTTTAGATTTAGTGCAAGTAAATCAGTCAAACAGTGCATGTAATTTACTAATATTATTTATAATATTAGAAATAATTTATTTCTTATTATTTTCCAAAATAATTATAAACTCGTATTGTACCTTCAAAGGAACACGTATCCATCTTTAATTTAAAGTACTAACTATTGCGAATAACGATTCTACAGCAATATGAAATGTGCTTGAGATAAGCTTTGTTTTAGCTGATTCGTATAAAATCCTTGTCACGTAAGTATTTGCTGCCTCTTAATAATAGACACGCGTACGAAATGTAAAATGTACATCTCTAAAGCTTTAAGGATGAATTCGTAGGAAGTAAAAGCTCATTTACTGCAAGCGACTTAACCTCTCTGCGCTCTGCAGAATCTCTAGGCGCTTTTTGTGTTTATAATACATATGTTTCATTGTCATCTAATATATAAATATCTTGTGTCACGGTGTTTGTGGTCTCACTCCCCCGAAACGGCTCGACCGATTTTAATGATTTTTTTTGTATACTTGGTAGGTATGAGAATAGGTCGTAAAGTATTTTTCACCCTCCTACCCCCACCCCCAAATTTTTAATCGCGATTTTAGTATTTTTGTATGAACTACATTATAAACACACTTAATAACATAAAGCCAAAGAGTTTTTTTGTAGATTGAACGCGGGCGTAGCCGCGGGTTCTGCTAGTAAAAATATAAATTATAATTAATTAATAGGAAAAAAATAGAATTTATATACATAATTGTAAAATAATTATTTGATTTCTATAAGTTATCATTCTTATATAACATACTTATTTAAATTTTCTTAAATTGTCATCTTGAGTGGAAAAATATGGGAAACCGTTGTACAGGTCGCATAAAATTTTGTAAATTTTTTTACTGCCAGTAGCCTATGTTATACGATAATACTAAATTTCATCCAGATCCGTCCAGCGGCTAGTTAGCAGATGGAATAACAAACAGACAAACGAACCAACTTTCATATTTACATAACAAATTCCGGGTACAAGCTATCTCCATTTTAAATTTTATTAAAAGCCATTACTAACCCAGCCACAGTTATTATGTGGAAAATTTTGTCTTAATTTCTGACAAGAATACCACTTGCTATTACACTTGAGAGTACATAATAACGGTCTTATTTCAGTTGCAGAGCATTATTCGAGACCGGCACTATTATTTAACTTAGCATTAAATTTAAGCTATTTTCATAGAAATTAACTAGAGAATGGCCAAGATACTAGTTAGTGTAGGTTCATATACAAGCTGAGCCAACGACGACACGTTTGGCTCAGTTTGTAGTGACCCTACTTGCTTTGTGAGCGGTCGCGGGTTCGAGTCCCGCTGGAGCCATTCATTTGTTCATTTGTATGCTGAGCATGAATGTTTGTACTCCAGTCATGGGTGCTTATATTTATAATATGTATGTATTTAAAGTTATATATATGTAATGTATCAACTATCTGGTATCCATAACACAAGCCTCGTAGCTTACCATGTAACTATATGGTGCTGTGTGTTAATGTCCCAACGTATTTATTATTTATATAAAATTTAAATCATATAATGAGGTTAGGAGGTACAAACTATGTACACATACGAAAATGTTGGCTTCATACTAATTTACTAAGATTTATTTGACATTCTAGTACAATTAAATTTTTACTCTCAGGTACCTCTCACCTCAGTCGCAATCAACAGCGGAAACAGTGCCGACGGAGGGCCAGAGGGGAGCCCTCTTAGCAAAGACAAAGACCCGGAACCCCCCACCTGATGCAATGGTGATTTACATCATAAGGAATAAACTTTTGTGCCACAATTTACATGAGGACTTTGATAATACGTGTTTTTTTAATAGTCTTCAATTATTTTAGTTAATTAAAAACTGTAGATGTAGTAATTAATAAGTGACCTTCAAAATTAAATGTATATTTATGATTTTTGTAAAGCAAATTTTTCAAAAGTAACATACATATTTGATACCTGTATTTTTGACTCTAAGAAATAAATTAACTAATCATCGTATCACACAATTTAAAAAAAACTACTTAAAACACTTTCATTGTACCTATAATATATAATACTTATATTAACAAAGAAATCATGCCAAATTTTCATATAGATTTAGTTTGATGGGGAACAGCTTCCCTTGGATGGTTTTTTGCATCCTATTTTCAATCCCTCAGATGCTTAGACCGGATCCTCTATATTCTAACAAATCTATTCATTTTTCTAGTCTACGTTCTCTAAGAATCAATGAAAGTGTCCTAAAAATCGATTTACGTCCCCTAAAAAAACAAAGGCTAGCCGGCTACAAACACTTTAGCTACAGGTGGAGCAAATTTCTAAAATAGTAATTGGACCCAGTTATGCAAAAAACAGCCATTTGCGTAAAAGTACCAACAGAGTTATAAGCATTTTATTATAAATAATAAAATAATTATAAAAAATAAACAATACTTATATAAATATTGTTCAATTTTAAAATAACCAGAAAAACAAAACATAACCCAAGTGCAACTATCGACAGAAAAATGCTTATATCTCTGTTGGTACTTTTACGCACATGGCTGTTTTTTGCATGACTGGGTCCAATTGACTTTGGTACTCGAACATTTACAATTACGCGCTTGATATGGAATCGTTGGATTCTTTGATATATGAAATAAAACCTAAAATTTTATTTACAGGCTAATCTAATAAATTAAATAATCGTTAACTTCATTTTTCATCGCAACGTAGATAACATGAAAACATTAGAAATCCCTTTTAAAATTCAGAACTCGCAGTACGTCCTAAGAAAATGTTAAATAAATAAAAATTCCATTACCGTAAACGGGAACTGAGGAGGCAGTAAAACGTATACCTACAATATTTACGGCATTTACTTATTTACTAAGTACAAGATCTTCTACTTATCGTTTGTAAGTAATTTATTCAACATCAAACATTTTTAATGTATTACGTGACAGTATCTTGACCTCTCCTAAATGGATATAATATCAATATGCAATTATTGTAACAAAAGATGGTAATAAGCTTATAAAACATTGTAGTAAAGAATTTTTGTCTTCATACATCTATACATATAATAAAATTTTAACTAAGTCGAATCTGTACATTAAATATTTTTTCGGAAAATCTAATTGAAATAGACATTATTATCGATACAGAGTCCGAATCTATAGTTTTTAGAATTTTTGTCTGTATGTCTGTTTGTCTCTCTGTCTGTCTGTTACCGCATCACGGAAAAACCACTCTAGGGATTTTGATGAAATTTGGTATGATGGTAGCTGGTTATCCTGGTCAACATATAGGATACTTTTTACTGCGAGAAAATATCTCATTTCTGAGGAAAAATAGAAAAACTGCAATGTAAGAATAAACTAATATGTAAAACTTAAGAATTTGGTTTTTGGTCATCTGAACGTGGGCGGAGCCGCGGGCAATGCTAGTGAATATAATATTAATATGCAAATATTGTTTTAACAAAAGGTGGTAATAAGCTTATTTAAAACATTGTAGTAAGGTATTTTTGTCATCATACAACATTAATAAATTAAAAAAAAATGTCTAGACCATATTTCAGAATATAATATTTGTCTAATTAAATAGACACAGTTGTACGCTAAATATATAAAGGTACGTTTCCCGTGGGAAATCAGTCGACGTGAATGTCAAAAGTTTACCACTGTTTTAAAGCTCGATAAAAATATAATGTAGTAGCGACTCAGCCTCGCTTCGCTCGGGTTCGTTCCTAGCTTGATACCCCATACGAACGTTCATCCCCATTTTCAACCCCTTAAGGAATGATTTCCGGGACAAAAATTCTCCTACAAACTCACAAACTTTACCTCTTTATAATATTAGTATAGATATGAATAAAATCTATGTGTTTTAAAGAGATTTATATTAGAATTGAGCATACAAATGTTTAATTCCTATGCAGTGTGGCTTAATATGATGCATTATGAAGGAGAGAGTGAGAATCGATCGATGGACTTTACCAGGAAAAATTAGATAGTGATATAATACTTTCTTAGATTTACGCGAATATTTGACATTTTAAATAAAACTATCTTTTCGGATTATTTCGCGGATTTATTTTAATTTTTGGTTCCCGACGTTTCGAATGCTTTACAGCATTCATGGTCACGGGAGAGACTGAGGTGTTACATGTCTCGAAGGTATAGTTGTTACAGACAGCCTACCCACAATTATGCTGTCTGGGAACCAAAAATCAAAATAAATCCGCGAAATAATGCGAAAAGATAGTTTAATTTAAAATATTAGATAGTGATAATAAAACAAAAGATATTGCATTTAATTAATCATAAATAATACCTACACATTTATGTATAGTGATTTATTAGATTTATGCGAATATTTGATATTTGAAATAAAACTATCTTTTCGGATTAACAGGAGTAGCTTGAGCCAACTCTTCAATTGATATTACTTTACATGATAGATAACGTTGTAGCTCATTTTCATTATTTTTTATCTATAACAGCTGTATTTGCTATTTTAAGAGGGTTTATTCATTGATATCTGTTATATACAGGATTAGTTCTAAATATATATTTATAAAAAAAAACATTTATTTACTATACGTCGCTTCGGAAACCAAAAATCAAAGTAGATCAGCAAAAAAATCCGAAAAGATAGTTTTATTTAAAATACCTATGTATATATTAATGATATCTTGATAGACATTTTAAATAAATACCAAAAACATCGTTTGTACGAACGTCCAAAATTTTTCTAGTCATATTATTAACCAAAGTCTATGAATTATAACTATCTTTTTGACGATAAGTGCTAATGTAAAGCTAATTTTATATTTGATGTAAATAAATGATTCAATAAACAAAACCTTTTTCATTAAAAGCAGATAACAAAAAAATATGTTGAATATAATTGGAACGTACCTTTATTATAGCTTTTATATTCCAGCAGTGAGGTGCGAGTAGATGACCCTACGTAAGACTAGCAGAGCCCGCGGCTTCGCTCGCGCTAAAACTACAAAAAATCTCTAAAAAGGTAGTTTCATACAAACTGTCATCCCCTATTTTATCCCAATATGGGATGAATTTCGAAAAATGTATTTATTTAATTTTATTGAAGAGCATTAATACCAAGTTTCAAGTAATTCTGATCATACATTATTTTTTGGGTTGTATTATAACGTGTTTTCCTGTGGAAATGAGATAATCTTCTGCAGTTAAAATTACAGTAAGTGCTTATATCAGTCTCCAATACTCCAACTATCTCCATACAAAAAATCACGCCAATCGGTCACTCTGTTTCGACGTGAAAGAAGGACAAACAAACAAACACATTTTCACATTTATAATATTAATATGGAAGTATAGATGTAAATAGATAAAATACATCATTTCGGTAAAGTAAAACGTGTATTTTTTACCAATAGAATTGACATTTAAAAGACAATTCAATTCTTTATTAAAAACTCTTTCGGTACATTGATCGTTTGGACAAATAAGCACTGAGACGATGAATTATAAAAATTAAACTTGTATAGGATAATGGAAACAGATACTATTGAACCGTCGTACAATAAAGGGCATACTGACCGAGTTATAAATAATGTATTAAAAAAGTTTATTTTACGATATCAACTATAACTAAATTGGTTTGACACAACATAGTAGCTTCGACTCTCCGAACTATTTTGAATGTTACAAACTGAATTACACGGGCTCTGTGTGAACAAAATTAAATGCCTCAAACGTCAACCGTAGGCAAAATTAGTGCATATTTATTAAACAGTTCAATACATCTTTTACAATTACGACTTGCGATAATATTTGCGGTTAAACAGCGATAAAGTCTAGAATTACTAGGGCGTAGGTGACCTATTTCTATAAATAACTAGGTAATATGTGGGTGAAGCGTGCAAGAAATTGTGTTAAGTCTCGCTTGCTAATAGAAAATTACTAAGTTTACTAACTGCTTAGGTATGTTATATGGGAAAATAACCATTAACGGCGGAGGCAACATATCGGGCTTCTCACGTACCGACTCCTGTGATGAACGTCTGTAATTCGATCTCTTTAAGACATTACTGTAACATGACAAATTGATATTAAAGAAACACATATTACACTATTGCTTCTAATATTTAATAGAACCGTTTAAAATGTTAATAGTCCTTAGAGATATATCATATTTACTTATACAATTTTTACGTACAAAATTAATTTAAAAAGCCATTGTACGCTTAACTACAAACTAGAGAGAACTTTCTAGCCCTCAAAATCAAAAGTTGGGTTCGAGCTCTGCCTCCTGAGAGATCGAGAATCAAGCCAAAAAGTTGACGGTGTTCATACAACAGTGCCTCGATGGGTATGTTAGGTTGTCGGTTCAATTTACATTCTGTAACTTCTAAATTGTCCATAACCTTTACTTCTTAAGTGCGTTTTTAAGACACATATGCAAAAAGCTTATATAGGATGAAGGTATAGCTATTAGTTTATATCTTGGTATGTAATAAAGTTTCAACGCTAAGATTCCATATATTAGTATAATTTAGCCTCGAAGTTTCGGGTCCTGCTTATAGTACGTATAAGCACAGCTAAGAAACTTATACGTTACATTATAAGTAAAAATCCTACATATATCATCTTATATATTTAAAAAAAAATATTTTAATCAAAAACGGTCCCGTGTTTTCTTCGAGCTTTTTTCTTTAATCCCTATATTTTTAGATTTCACAAACAACACCACCTCTAAAAATTCATTCTATTATTACATTTGTTTATAATTGTATATACGAACACACAACTTAATCGAACGAAGGTGTTGTATGAAAAAAAGGCAATTCAATATATTCGCATGAGGTTTTACTTAGCATAGTAATATATTCTCGCTTTATTAATGCTTACATTTTTATATCACAACAAACTTTAATATAAAAATATCTTCGTGAAAAGTTATATTGAAAAGGCAGATTGTTTAACATATCATATACACAGTTTTTTTTTTGTTGACGCTGGGGAAACCCATCATGGGGACCCTACCGGCCGTCAATGGGTAGGGTACTGTGAGACTCCTACTCACTAAAACCCACAGCGGAACCCGTCGCCGCAGTGCAATGGAGCGTTGCAGGATCGCTTCCGCATTCACTACAACACCCCTGAAATCATATACACTGATACAGTAATAAATCATAACTGCGACTATTACGCACTCCAATTAAAAAAACTTAGTACCTAAAGGAAAAATCAGCATAGTTAAACTTAAAATTTATCTGATCTACGAACCTTTGGTCTAGAAGTTGTTCTCGTTTCCATGTCATATTCTATTGAACTATAAAAGTAAAGAGTGAATAATGTAAGTCTTTGAAATGAATATGCACGCTATCTCGTATGTAGTTAAATTATCTTAGCAAAATTAACCATACTATCAAGAGTTAATGGATATTATAATAATTATTCCAAACTAGCAACTCACACTCGCTCCGGGTTCGTCCCTATGAACGTTTTAACGGTTAGTATAGATTTCTCAAACATGAGATATATTCCCGCAGTAAAAAGTATCCTATATGTTAACCAGAATCCAGCTATCATCACACCAAAGTTTATCAAAATCGCTCGTTGGGGTTTTTCCGTGATGCGGTCACAGACAGACAGACAGACAGACAAAAAATCTAAAACGTCAATTTTATTGAAATAGACATTTCAATGACATTTTACAAAAAAAAAGGATTTACAGATTCGGCTTAGTTACATTTTTATTATACGTATATGTAGGTATATAATAAAAACATATATCAACTAATCGCACAATTCACCTTACTTTTCATAAATTAACGTAAAAAAAATATTTTCATTTAATTCATAAAATTTATTACAAAACATTCAGGTAAGCAATATGCAAAATTAACATAAAAAATAGATATATCAAATAAATAATCAAGTTAAACTATAGATTTTTAAACGAAGGCAGGTGTGGGTTTTTTATTTAAGTATCTACGTCGGGAGATGCAGAATTTCGTTTGAAAACAAACGTGTGTTGGAGAACGACATTCGAGCATGCAAACGCATCCCGATGAACATTTAGTGATATTTTGTGGACAGTACCTAGGAGGGGCCGCTCCGGGACACGGCTCTACACATATCGTCTGATCGCAGGGCAAATCTAAAATGACAAATAAATACATCAATATACATTTATCGTTATCATACTATTATAAATTCGAAAGTTTATGTGAAAATACTGAGACTACTGGAGCAGAATGTGAAAATATTATACGTGCGACAAATATGCGTAGTGTACCTACGCTCTTCGAGATCTTCGATACGTGCTTTCTGAGGCACGGGGACGAACAACTGCCAACTTTTCCGGGCTTTTAATAGGACCTTCTTAACAAAAATACTCAATCACTAAACAATATCCGGGACTTGAACCCAGGACCTCCAAATGTGCAGCCAGACATGCTATCCACTACACTAGCGAGGCAACCAAATCACTAGTATAGATGGACGCAGGAGATTAATAAAAAGTTTTAAAGCTTTAAATGAGGCGAAACTGTTTGGTTCTGTTAATTTTCTCTTCAAATGGCACTTGGTGATTATACTATCAAAACAGCAATTTGCAAATACAAATAGCGCTCGATTCGCAGATATTTGACAAGTCTAGATTCAAAGAGACATCAACAATACGAATAGTATGATTAAATAGACGCAGATGCCGTTAAAATTTGCATGATAACAAATTATTATAGTTGATAACTTTAGACAGATGATAATAATCAATAGTTCAACCCTTTTAACGTATAACTGCTGAGTAGAAGCCTTCCTTTAGTGTGAGGTGGAGTAAAGCCATACTTAGTTCATTATAGCTCGACGAGGTTCAAAAGCCTTTGATAGGTAGACATATTAAAAATAAGATTCGCATTTAAATATATAAGAGATGAGACTTGATGTTAGAATCCGTTTCACTCGGCTTTGCTACTATTGCTATCGGTCCGTATTTTTTCTAACTCATATCTCGAGAACAGCTTTAAATTTTCTTATTATACTACGAATACTCTGAATAAACAATTGTATAACTTAACTAAAAATACAAATTGCTCCCCAACTACACGATTTCATATATACTTCATGTTTCACGTTTATGGACTGGAGAAAAATATATAACTAGGTGAAAAACATATAAAACACCGCAAATTCATCGCAAAACATTTTAAAAGATATAAAGAAATTTTCTCGTAGACTTTAAGTAAATATGTACAGACGTAGCATCTTTTATATCAGATATGAAATTCATATTTTCTTTCTCATTGCAAACATGCCTCGGGCTAGTCCACTATGGCGTAAAATGAAATTTAAACAAAATACAAGTCCTCCGAGTAATATTGCTTCCGTGACTGCTTCTGTCGATAAACTAAAAGCAAGTAAAATACCATTTTTAAGATAAATGAGCAATTCTTGTATATAATATAATATATAAATTTATTCTAGTATCTCGAAAACGGCTCCAATGATTTAGATCAAATGTTTTATTTCGATAAAGCTTTGCGTTTTAAGTTTTCTACATAGGTGTGCTTTCTGAAAAAAACCCCAATTTTTTATATCTTTTCCGAAAAAATACAGCAATGGGACGATAAATTATTGTATATATCTATATACATTTAATTCATGTATCTCGGAAAGTGTTCTAACGATTTGGATCTTTATTTATATAAGGTTTTGCTTCTTACTTAAGTTTATCTATATAGGTGTCTTTAGGGCCATTTTCTATCTGCTCTCATGCTGACAATGTCATACAACGCCATCTCGCAAATATTTGTGGTAGGTACGTACATTGATGCCTATGAATAGTACCTACTGGAAGAGCTATTATTAAAAGCTCTAAATTTAACAGTACAAGTATACAATTTAAAAAGTTTCAATAACATCTATTCAGCAGTTATTAGACATAAAAAAACATACTAGAAATCAAAAAATATTTTACTTTATTGGATTTTCCATAGAAACTTAAAAAAAGAATATACCTACTAGGACCTTAATCGTAAGGCATCCAGAAACTGCCTTAGCCACAAAAAATAAAAATTTATATAAAAAAGTAACGACATATCTATACTAATATTATAAAGAGGTAAAGTTTGTGAGATTGTGAGTTTGTGACATTGTAGAGGGTAATCTCTGGATCTACTGAACCGATTTAGATGAAATTTGGTAAGAAGATAGTTTGAGACCCCGGGAAGGACATATTATGATACTTTTGATCCTGCAAATCATCCCTTAAGGAGGTGAAAATGGGGATGAAAGTTTGTATTGGGGAACAAAAATCGTATAAAAAATATATTTTATTTAAGCATAATTTTTTTAACGAAGGCAAAAAATACGAATTGAGTATAATAGCATTCACAATATAAAGTCAAGTGGAAAAGTTATTTTTAAACATCGTTTACGTACGTCCCGTATTCGTAGTTATACCTTTGCAAATAAATGTTTTTCATCTCAATTTCTTTGGTTTTTAAATAACTTCCGGCCCAATAGTACTTTGCTCAAGCTTTAAATGCACTGATACTATATATTAGTTAAGGCAGTGGTAGCCTAGTAGTAAAGCGCTCGCTCTGGAAACCGATTGAAGCGAGTTCAAATCCCGGGTCTCGCACCCCTGATATTTTTATGTGCGAATCTTTTCCAACATGATTATCATTTGCCTTGCGGTGAAAAAAAAACATCGTAAAGGAACCTGAATGTCTGCGAGAAAGTGCTTTTCGAAAGTCATGTAAAGTCCGCCAACCCGCACTTGGTCAGTATGGTGGACTATGGCCAGATGCCCTTTGTAGTAAAGGGAGACCCGTGCCCAGCAGTCGGACAAGGGCTGACTAAATACATATTAATTAGTCTAAGAAAGAACCTGAGGAGTAGTGAAATGACTAATTCAACAATCACACCTACATAATATTATATAGTAGCTACTTCATTATGCTTATTAGGAATTAGTAAAAACCTCTTTATGGTTATAAATATAATAATGGCAACACTAAATATAGATTACTAATTAATATTTTTAAAATTGTAATAATTATAAAAATAATAGCAAAAATTTAATAAATAATGTTCCATATTCAATTATAAGTAAAATTATAAAAATGTTTAAAGTTAAAAAATATTGTAATGTAATTGGTGCAATTTTCATTTTGTTAATTGTGGGTAGGCTGTCTGTAACAACTATACCTTCAAGAAATGTAACACCTCAGTCTCTCCCGTGACCATGGATGCTGTAAAGCATTCGAAACGTCGGGAACCAAAAATCAAAATAAATCCGCGAAATAATCCGAAAAGATAGTTTTATTTAAAAATATCACTTTTGCCCGAACCCTTCACACCACAGCCAGTGAAAGTTCCATTTAAATTGGTTAAGCTTTTCTTTCTAAGGATAAAAAGTAGCATTTGTTATGTACACATGAAAAGCACAAGGATATACAAAAAGACATACAAGCAGACAAAAAATTTCAATAACTATTGTTTTGGGGTGTATGTGTATACTGTACACAATACGTATCAGTCATTACTTTTAAAAAATATTTTATATACAGATTTCGCTTTATTACTATTTTATTATATAAGAATTGAATAAGCAGGAGCTTCACCAAGCTACTTTTTTCAAAGCACGAGTAGACATTACAATAATAGTAGTTGAAATAAGATAAACATTACCATCTCCGACTATCGGCACTTGTAGTTCCTCCTCCCACGGGACCCATCCTAATTGCCCATATGTATTTGCCAAAGTTAAAAGTAAAATAACACCTATTAATTTGGTACTCATGATGAATTAATAGTTTAAAATCGTTACGCCTGTCATTTTATCTGTCTTTATACTTCTTTCAACTAAGTTTTTATTAGTAAAGTAAAAAAGGTTCGTATGAAACTTTAAACCTTTTCAATGGCTTTTTGCAATTTATCATATTATCTGGTAGTTGTGAACCGATTTTAATCATCATTTTTGAAGTGAAACTTCTTTAGAATCGTTAAGATTTCAAACTCCGTGATACGAAAATATGTAACGACAAAGAGACATACACATAAATATTATATAGGATTAAGCCGGCGACATGTTGGGATAGAATACATTACACAGGAAGTGAAAAAAAAAATAAAAAATATTATAATAAATATTAAATAAAACATAAAATAACTTTTAATTTAGAAAAAAATATTATTAAAAAAACCTTACAGTTATCCTACTCATGACACTCTATTCATCTCATTCTCCTCGTAGATTACTATTATGACGTTTCACTTCTACCGTGTGTGAATTGCACACAAACACTTTTAATTGGACACTCGTAATCCCATATAAATTTAAGAATTTCCTCTTCTAACTCCTTATTAGGCCATTCCTAAATTACAATCATAATATTTTTTATTAATTATTGTGTAATTTTAATATATATCATCGTAAAAAATTTAAAAACAGTAAAATACCAATATCAGTTTAAAATCTTCAATAGAACGGATAAAAGCTTTTACGGAAAAAATAGACTATTGCACTAACGAACTCTACATAGCGACAAGCTTCCTATCCTAACATTACTTCCTAGTGATGTGTAGTAACTCGATTTCCGATTTTAATTCGTAAGCTAGGTTTTACTTCTTATATAACAAAAATATAATGGTATATTAATGTATGAACCTGTTTACAGAGTCGACTCTGGTATGAAGTATTTATGCAATATATGCCTTGTTTATAGCGAAATAATAAAACTTTCTTTATAAATGGCCATGATATTATAATATTTATAATTTATAAATTGGTTTTATTTAATTTTTTATATATAATATACATTTCGAAGTAAATGAAATAATACGTATATTAAAGCATAAAATGTACATATTTTCAAAAGTTACGATTTCGTGAAAACAAACATAGAGATAATTTTTAAATAAATGGAAAGTTAGATAGAAATATTAAGCTGTGTGGTTATTAAATTTTACTAACTATTAAAACAAAATTTTTTAAGTATAAGTGTCCTACAAGAAAAATATTTTCATTTTCTAATTAATTTGATTTGGCGAATATCTAAAATATCAATGCAGTGTGTCTCAATAAAGTTTCTCATTTTATTTTACCCGCCTTTCAAGCTACAAGAAAGTTATTAGAACAATAGAACGAAAATATTTTTCTATTAAAAGAAATAAAGAAATCAAAAGCAAGTATTACAAAGAGAATTCATTTATATATACACCCACCTCCTGGCTGGCTTCTGCTGTACCTAATTAAATATCATAAACCAATTTGCACCTTGCCGATTATTTTCATTTGTAAGAATATGCACATAAAATAAGTATATCACGTTATAATAATATGTATATGCGAGTAGAATATCCAAACATCAACTTAGGTGTTTGTGTGTATGTGTATGTATGTGTGCGCGTGCGTACGTTTGCGTGTGTGCGTGTGTGCGTACTTGTGGGCTCTATCTAGACGCATTGTGTAAAAAAATACCAGTGTAAAGTGAATATGAGCTTTTAGTACGTGAAAATACACTAAGTTTTTTGTAAACATTTTACCAAAAAGGTTCGAAAGCTGTAAAATATTATTCAAAACCCACAAACGGTTCAAAGCGTAGCAAAAATGTTTTATGCGAAAATTATTCCGCAACACGCATTTATACGCCTCATGTACGTTTTTGAGACGTATTATATAAGTAGGTAATGTATTTTTTAGCTAAATGTGAGGAGGGAAGTCCATCAATCATGGGTTAAGTAATTTATTGCAAAAATATGCTGAAAGGTTATGTTTATATAAATTCACTTTCAAAGTACGGTGGGATGATGATTGAACCCCATAGGTACGAAATTAGAAGCAGGATGACAATAGCTCTGCAATGTGCAAGCTCTAAAAGGCACAGGGATGTAAAACCGCCAACTTCCCAACTCCGAGTTCTTACTGAAGATTTCTTAACAGACAAACCCTATAACAATTCTTGGCCCAACCCGAGATTTGAACCCAGCGCCACCGAAGCTGTGAGCGTTAGGCCGACATCCATTTATATGCTTCTCTGGTAATCATTTTTATAATAACCCCATATGAATGACAATATATATAAAATAAATGGCCTCAATAAATGACCAGTCACAAAAGAATACCAACGTATTTTCCGGTCTTTTAGTCGAAAGACAGGAAGCGGAATTTCCGCATTTCGTCCGAATGGTACTGTCGGTACTATCTTTATTACAATGCTGCCTTGTCTTCTCATCTGTCGAAAATCGCTTTCGTCCCAAGGCAATGATTATTTATTAGACCAATAGTGCATTGAATTCAGTAGTTTTCCTTATGCTAATGTATATAAAACTATAAAAATACTGCGCCTTTAATGGTCGAATATATTTTTTAGTATCCATTTTTGCGGTAAATTAACTTTTTAATAATATCTGAATTCAAACTTAAAGCGTTTGAGTTTTACTGAATCTATGACATAATATTTTAATATATGAACTAGTATAATTATAAAACATGTTCTATTGAAATATTTAACTTAACAGTTATGTTAAGTATGAAATAAAAAGAAGATTACTTTTTATTTTTTTATTTCACACGGACAACACTATATTAGATATATTTAATTAAAAAGAAACGAACACTAAGGCTTCAATCTCGTCTAATACAAAAGAGGTAAATCAGCTCGATGACACTGAGAAGGGAGGCTCCAAAAAACACCCCTCCCACGCCTCCTATGTCCACTGAAATGTTAGTAATCAAGATATTACACATACAAGTTTTTATATGGCTTCCTAGAACTTTATTACTTTTTTAATTATCATAAATCAACGGGAATTGAGATGAAATATAAAAAGAATCAAAAATGCTATAAAAATATACTAATCGAAAATATTGAATAGTCCATTTTTACATTTAATTAAATATATTTATTTTATGTTTTATTAGTGAATTGTAAGTTGATGAGGAAGCTACCAACATAGTATTCATATTCAATTGATTCAAAATCTACACGTTATTTAATTTGCGAAGTAGGCAAAGGCTTATACTAAATATCAATATTTTATTTTTAGTTTTGCTCTAACAGCTGGATAACTGTGAATTTCACTCATGTAGGCATAGGAAAATAAACTAAAAATGCCTTTTCCCTCAGTTAAAAAGTTAAGGTTCAATAAATTTATTTGTCTATAAATTTTAATTTACGTTAATTATTTCTTATAAGATATTGTAAAAAGTCAGTGAAGTCGTTCCCATTAAATGCTAGCATATATTAAAGAAATACAGGGGACAAGCCCACATACTGAACATTTTTAATTATATTGGAATAACAGTTAAAATGGAATAAAAACAATTGATTGAATATCTATTCAATGCATCTGCAAAGGAACAAACTTCACCTTTTTATGACCGTGGTCATAAAGGGACTATGACATAAAAGGTAATACACACAAGCGCTCAGTCTAATATGCTGGCATGTATATGGCCACAAATACGATTATGTGTTTATTTTTGCATCTACTCGTATATATAGCATCTATATTATATTTATTTATATATGTACACATATAAAATTTCTTTTTAATAAACATAACATAATGATATAGTAATATCATATCATAAGTAAAAACAATTACAGCAATAACTACATAATTGTTATTTTTACATGCCAGTATATTAGACTGGGCGCGTAAAGTAGTAAAACGACTTCTAACTAATTGACTAAATGTTGCTAGATAATAACACTACTTACCTACTAATCCAAGATTGTCTTTTATAGCGAATCTTCTCACCCTTAAGTTAGGCAACTGAGCCAAACGCACACGAGCTCGTGACCCTCTCTTCATGAGCTCAGAAGATGGCTTTGCAGTTAACCGACTGGTAAAAAATATTATCACATATATTTGTAATAAAACTATTTTAAATGCTTTTCAGCAATCATCGTCATAGGACACAAACGTCGGTAACCCAATATCCATATAAATCCAATAAAAAAATATTTTGTTTTATTTAAAATGGCAAATATTAGCGTAACTCTAAATAGGTATATTTGTAATTTTAATGTATGTAAGTGAACTAATTATAATTATTCATACGATAAGATGAGTATCAATAGGCCAGGATAGGGATTGTTGGCGTTCTTTGGAATAGCCCTTCGACCAGCTGAAGACGATGTTTTCTAAGTAATATGTATTAAATTTTAAGAGCTAAATTTTACAACGACCCTTATGAGCTAATACTTCCATTTTAATATTTAAATGTAGAATGAGCTACATACAGGAGGATCTCAACCTAATGTGGTTTGTGCGTAGCTTTCTTTATTTTACTAGAGTCAATGGCTTTGTTCCAATACGTAGAAAATTTCTATATCGGGTATATGGATGCTTATTTCGATTGACTGAGCAGAGGCAACACCTATTTTCCTAAAAAGATCTTTTAAAACTATTAATAAAACGTTTTAAAGAGACTAAAGAAAGAAATATTCTTAAAAATTATATTATTAACATATTTTTATTACCTTGTTATTACGCGACACAAGGTATGGTAGTGGGTGCGTCTCACCAATCCATTACCCATGTTTTGTTATACAATAATTGTTATTAGATTAAGGATAAGGAGTATATTTCTATCCATTGTTGTTATTATGAATTAAATGAAATGAAATTATAATCTAATGGTTATATTAAAATATTAAATTTCCACTTTAAATAGATTGACTTTTAATATCTACGATAAGACGCAGTTTTCTTAGAATCAAAAGAAAATGAAGAAAGATTGGATTTCCTAGGACTTAGAGTAAGTAATCAGATTCTGCCTCAATTAGTGGGTACGCGGTTTTGTGGAAGAAAAATCTTTTCATAAAGTTTATTGCTTGTGTTTTACAAGTACTTTAATTTTTCGTGTTATTTTTAGTCAATTGGCTTATATATATATTTGTTAACAATCATAACTTATTAATTTTCATCAATATAATATTTATTACTTATTCAGAGTTCCTTTTAATGGTAGTAATAATAAAAAATGTTGATATGAATTGCTAGTGATTGATCTCAACAGTCAAACCGTTCTATAAATATTTGCATATATGTAATATATTTTTATATAAGATACTCAAAACAGACAGACAGAATGTACGTACGAGTATTTTTCATTCACTTCAGATATTGGGCGATCTGAACTACATATACAAAAAAAAACTTATTGGAACTTGAAATATGAACCTAAATAGACATCATAATACACAAAAATATTTTGTTACTTTTTAATGAAGTTAAGATTAATATTACATTAAAAACGTTGTTAGAAGAAAATATTATTATACGTACTTGAAAAACACATGGGCTACTTTATACTGTGTGTCATCACAGGCCATTGGACACGTACATTCATATTTGACAAATTCATCTGGGAAAAGTAGAAAGAAGAAAGTAAATTTTTTTTTCCCATACTAAATTCCTAATTGAATTAAGAACACCTAAGCAAAATTCCCAACAATATACTTAGTATTTTTCGTAGGCCTTATCCAATCAAACCTAGTACTTTTACAGATTACGACGAAAATACGGTCAGTTTTTATTTTATTTTTGTTAACAATAAGGAGGTACTCAATTCTTATATATAGAGATTATACGTATACGTGTTTTGTATATTACGCCATATCTTCTCCAGTTGTGAACCGAATTTTAAGATTATTTTTTAATAAATAGATTCAAATTTGGTTGTGGATAGAAATTCTTTAACTTTTAAAGGGATATTGAAAATGTGTTACATGCAAGAGTTTCCATCTTTTTAAACCAAATTTTACGCTTGTGTTACAATATTAATTGTAGTTTTGTCTGAAGAGTAAGAACTAAAAGAACCCAGAATAGGCACCAATTTTATTCGTTATTCCTAATTAAAAATTTTAAAAATCTCCTACAAAATGCACGTGGAGCACTTAATCGAGTAATCATACGAAAAAATGCCTTACATCATTTTGGAAAAGAGCTGATACTCTTACACTGCTGGACCGATATTAACCAAACAAAGCTAAGAACCACCGCATGGAAACTGGCTTTCAAATGAAAAAAACCGCATCGAAATCGGTCTATCCGTTTGAGAGCTACGATGCCACAGACAGACACACACACACACAAACAGACATCGACGTCAAACTTATAACACCCCTCTTTTTGCGTCGGGGGTTAAAAACGAAACTAGTTGAAAATCAACACAAATATCTGAGTCATCACACAAAAATACAGTTGAAATCTGAACCTCTTTTATGTACCGCTCAATTATAATCTTCGATCAACAGTAGTATTGTTGATCGAAGATTATAATGACAGAGATAAAAAGAAATAATGTTAGTGGGAAGCTATTACTGACCTCTATTTTGGTACAAACAGGTCAGCCCTTTAATATCACAAGCTGGCATTTTAACTGTGGAAAAAACATATATATATATATTAATTATTTAAATATAAGATAATCAAAAATTGTATATAAAATCAAACTTTTATTTCATTTACATATATTTTTAAAGACAGTGTTACTAAAATTACCACATATTTATACGTAGCTATATTTATTAATAGATATTTTTATATTTTAACGTTTTCTCAATATATATTTCTCTATTTAAAGCTAAATATTACTTGTTTTTAATTTTTATATTAGATTGAGTATTTTTTTTATTAAAATATAAATTATCTATATAGCTTTATTTAATTTGAAAGGATAATCTCACTCAGATCGATCGCCTACCTTCAAGGTGTTAAACTGTTCAGTGGAGCCCGATTAATGAAATTTACGCGCGTGTGTAGACAGAAATACATCAATAGGTATGTATATATCTTATATCTTCAATAGCTATGTGTATAATATAAAGGCGAAATAAATTATTCATTCATTAATCACAAATCTAGAAAGCTACTTGGCCTATGAAACTCAAATTTAGCTTTAGTTTATTATCTAAATGATGTAAATCTAAAAGATATCGAAAGTTTATATAAACTTTAATATTCACTTTCATTTGAAAGCTTAGCTTAGCTTTGTGCTTTTAAAAAACTTATATTTATTATTTGAGACTAACAACGTGTCCTCCCTTTACTCGGGTGCCTAATAGTAATTTGTGTGTTACTCCAGGTCATACTCTATGTATGTACTAAGCATAATCCAAATCAGTCCAGCCGTTTCTGCGTGAAGTAGTAGCAAACATACACACATACAAACTTCATCTAGTACTAATCTGATCACAATATATCTATATATAGTCCAGGCATATTAGAGGTTTCAGGATTCAGAATTGGAGATAGTCAGCTATAAACTTGTGTAAACCTTTATTTTGACACCCTAATCTTGTCTCAAAACCTACTTAACGTTGGGTGTATTATGGATAAGTAGGTTTTAGGGTGTCAAAATAAAGGCTTATACCTGTTTATAGCTGACAATCTCCAATTTCGAGATACTTACTATATTTTGACTAATATGGCTAGACTAATAATATTTTATTATATAGCGATCCTTTCGTTAACGTTTCCCAATAACGTGTCGTTAAAAAGGTTGTGTCAACTGAAGGGATAAGAAGGTGGATTTTTCCACGCACTTACCCTTTGGAAATGGGATCGAAATGTATGCCTTTTCCGCCTAGTTCCTTCTAACGACCGGTACCTTTGTAGTTTTAGTCGTATTCGTTTACGATTATTTACAAATAAACTAAGTTTGATTTTGCGTTTCAAGTTAATCTATTGAAAATTCTCCACCATATTTTTTTATGGTTTAATATATCTAGCCATAATATTAGTCAAATTATCGATTTAAAAATTGATTATTAAATTCAAGCAATATTATCCTACTATGGTGTACGCGGAAACTACATAATATACTATATAGGATATTCCTTCCGTCACAAATTTTAGAAAATTATTCGATTCGGATTACTGAAACGCTAGTCTTAATTTCTACTAAAGTAATAAAATTATATGTATTTTAGCAATTTTTACTAATTAAAAAAGGATTTTTAGAATTAATACTATTTATTGTAATTTGTCGTCGAAATCTTTGGGGGAGGCCTATGTCCAGCAGTGGACGTGTTTGGACTGAGACGATGACGACGATAGTAATTTATGTGAAGATAAAAAAAAATATTTCATATATATTTCTGTATATATGTATGTTGCTGCATTTAACCTCTATGAAAATTGATTCTGCGACCTGCACCAAAGAAGTCAATGGCAACACACACATACCAGCCTTGTCTTAATATTCTTACCAATGTTAGCCATAAAGTGGTGAGAGCAGTTACAAAATGTTTTCTGAGCTAAAGCTCTGCAGTACAATAAGCAGGCACTGTACGTATAGTGCTTAAACGGCCAATCGGGAAATGATGGGCGATCATTTTTGAACAGACAGCCTCTCATAGTTTTCGACAAGGATGATACGGATACATCGTTCACTGTTTGTTCTGCCTAAAAAAACATGGATTTTCATTTTATTGTTAAATATTCTATTTAGTTTGACTTTTGGGATCTAAAGGTGAAAAAGATGATAGTACCTATTAATTCTCAAATAAGCTCTTATATTATTTATTGATACTTGCGATCTTTTCTCTCTCTCTTTCTCTCTATCTCTCTTTCACTTCGTCTTTCTCAATTACTTCAATAATAATATTTTACTTTGATTTTATATGCTTATTATTAAGTTTATTATAAGATACTTTAGATATATGGCGCGCCTATCGAATAAAAATAGCCTACTCATGAATAATCAGACTTACTAAAATAAAATTTAGATTTATACAAAATTTACCTGTTTACGATAGTACAAAATAAATAAAGATACCTTCAAAATTGCTTCAAATTCCGTAATCAAAGGTAAGGAGCCAAACCGCCCGAGTATATTTTCCAAAGCGACGGAAACGATATCATCAGGTGAATGAACTCGTATCTGTAATAACAAACATAGATCAAAGATATAAAACAAATATAAATTATTTAGCAATATAAATAGAACTTAGCTAAATAGAAATTATCCAGCAATATGAGTTACCTAATATTATAATTAAATTATTTAAATGTAGGAACGATCAAGTAGTTATCACAAGATTGCGTATTTGGTCTCTCTAATATAGTACATATTTACTTAATATGTGAGAGAAATGAAATAATAAAGCAGTCATGAGGACTTTTTTTAACGTTGGGAAATGTATTTACGTACGAGGTGTGGGACTCATCGGCAAAGCCAGTACCCACTAAAACCCAACAAAACCTTCCCCCGTCTTAATGAAGCGTCGACCACAACAATCATGGGGTTGCCCCAAGGTCCACTCTGTTATCAGAGAAGTACCAGGAGCAACCCGCATGCTACACCGCCCCCCGAAGAGGGCCTCCTCCCACCGCCCTACGAAGTGAGCCACCTCCCTGTGCATTTCTTGGCTTCGCGCCCGGCTGAATTGCCGGGTACTACTGAGCCCCCCCACCACGACAAGGTGAACGCACATTGGGGGGGGAAGCCATGAGGACTGCCGACGGAAGTGAAAACTTCAAACTATTTTCTATTTTTTGTTTTCTTGTTTTCTAAATTCTAAATTTCTACTACCAACTAATTTAAATTATTGTAACATAATGTGATAATAACCTATGTCAGAGGCTAATGACGTTAGATATTAAAAAGCGACCTAAAATAAATAAAAAAAAATGTTTTTTTTTTATTTTTTTTTCATAGAGTACGACACCAAAATACGGTGAAGGATGTTTTGTGTATAATTAGCACTTTATGTTAGGCCGTATGGAACCCGTCCAGCCGTTCTTGTATGCAGTTACAAATATACACACACGTACAAACGTACGATAGTGTCACATCTCACCAGTCTTCACCAAGCCCAGACCATCAAACTCTCAATAAACCTGTGCCTGGACTAGAATAAACTAAAATATAATAATAATATAATATGTTGGGACATTAACATACAGCACCATCTAGTTCCATGGTAAGCTACAAGGCTTGTGTTATGGATACTAGATAGTTGATACACTATAGATATATAACTTTAAATACATACACCCATAACTGGTGTACAATCATTGGTGCTCGTCACACAAATGAATGCCCCCAGCGGGATTCGAACCCGCAACCGCTGACACAGCTAGTAATTAAATAAGCTTACCCGTTTTTATAATAAGATAAGGCAAATAAGTTAAACTTACAGTGACCAGTTCTATAGCTGTGAACGTCAAAACAGGAAGACCAACTTTTCTATTTACCGTCAAAATGCTGGTGTTACCATGTAACGCTGAGTTGAATACATAACACACGCCATATTCAGTTTCAACTGGATGAAACCTAAGAATGTTTTATATTATTTAAAAAAAATACGGTCACATGTTAAAGCTTAGGCGAAAGGTCGCATTATAGGCAGACATTTGTCAGTGTAGTGAAAAAAATTTCCACTTGGATTCTTGGATTGGAAGTTCAGATTCAATTAACGTGGGAAATAAAAAGTTTCATATTTAAATACTCAACAAAAATTTTAAAATTGCATCGAAATGACTAGTAACAACAACAAGCTATCGCTCGGGTGTGTCCCCTAAGTAAACGGATTTTGTTCACAATTTCATGTTTTTTTTTTGGCGCGGAACGCTGATTCTTTTTCTAAAATAAAAGCACTTAAAGTAAGTAGTCTTAGTTACTCCTTATAATAATCAACTATCTGCCAGTGAAAATCTCGTCAAAATCGATCCAGCCGTTTTGGAGATTCGCCGGAACAAATAGATAGACAAAAATTTCAATAATTCTGTTTTCTTAATACCGTATATATACTTTCATATGCATTTAGTAAAAGGCTGTTATTTTGACATTACCAACAAACACATCAATTTTATTTATCTGTAGGTATAGATGAAAAAATCAGGCCAAAAAATATAAAGATTTAATCTTTTAAATTATTTATAAAATCTAACCTCATAAAAACCACACAATCAGAACAAACGATTTTTATCGCGAATATTAATTAATCTATTGGAAAATTTAATTAAATACTCGTATACTTCAGAGCTTAAGTTAAGTACACTCTATTTCATTATATTGCCTTCAGTTAATTAACAGGACTTTTATATTCTATCTTAAGTACTTCATCTATTGATATTTTTAAACGAAATGAACAAAACCACGCTTCACCCGAGTGCTATCTTATTTTCCAAATCGTAATTATTTTTACGTTACAAGAAAGAAATTTGACTTTTTTACCCTATCTCATCCCGATAGGAAATAATTTAAAAAAATATTAAAATTGGATTTTTTAAAAGTAAAGTATCGCCTTAGATGGATATAGTAAATTTTATCATTGGCACTATAACATTAATGAATGGATTAATAAGTATAAAATGTCCAATATCTTTTAAAAGCAGTGTACTTGAGATTTAAGGAAAAAATCTATAGCTTGTACTTTATTCTGGTATAAAATAAATATAATTTAAATATATATATACATATATATATATATATATATATATATATATATATATATATATATATATATATATATATATATTAAAACTCACCTATCACAGCATTTAAAGTATCTGCCATCCCACCAACAATCTGTTAATATTTCAGAACATCTATTTCTGATTATCTTAACTGCCTCTTCGAAATCTTCTATACACGTTACATTCACGCGACATATATTGCACGTTCTACAATATTTTACGTTCCAGAATGTCACATCCTTCAGAAATATTGTTAGACTGAGAGGCAATTTGTTTCTGGTCGTAAAAAGAAATGACTACAGTGAAATCGTGGAAAAGAACTTTCATATAAATCAATATATACCTACATATAGGATACTTTTTACCGCGGGAAAATATCTCATTTTTGAGAAAAAATACAAAAACTGCAATGTAAGAGTGCATATTAGTGTTAATGTGTAAAACCTAAAAATTTGGTTTTTGATCATCTGAACGCGGGCAATGCTACTTTAAAAGCTGCTATAAACTAAAATGCTTTATGCATCTAACAAAACTCAAATCTTTCTCGAATTTTGTACTAAATGCTAAATTTCACCAGAATATTTCAACACGGCATAAACACAGATGTAAATTCTGTGACATTTTCTACTGGAAATTCAAATAGAAGTTGAACATGACACGTTTCTTTGTTACTTTTTCTAAAAAGGAAGTACGATAAGTTCAAAAATCTAAATCAGGCACGATATCTACTGTGTAAAAACAATTTGATATTTTTTTTCATAGAGTTCGTTAGGTTTTAACTGGTAGATATAACAATGAATATAATATTTAAAACAAGTATCGGGTCGTTAAGTGCTCAAAATATATATCATATACTACTCGTAGTTCGAATATTTGTGAAACATACTCGTACCTACAAAGAAGAACCATAAAATGAAAAAGATACGAGTATCCAATATTTTTAGACAGATCTTAAAAAGTCTCTATTTTTTAATTAATAAAATAGTAAAATAAGAAAGACTAGATGAAATCTGTTAACTGAACGTCTACCATTAAGTCTTATTGCGATCAATTTACGACATATTTATGAATGAATGATGAATGAATGATTTCGGCATTTCATACCAAGAGGTTCATAAAACGTTCAGTCTAGGCAAAGGCTAAGTTAAAATCTAGCGTCATTCATTCAATTTACACTAGCTCGATTCAGTACAATCGAATTGGACCTGGCATAAACCTACGTTAATTATATGGTGATGACACTGGCTCCTACAATACAGTTTTTATGAGCGCATGGGCTAGGGAATTCATTACCCCCCAAACGTACGTTCACCTTGTCGTGGTGGGGGGGGGGGGGGGCTCAGTAGTGCCCGGCAATCGAACCGGGCGCGAAGCTAAGAAACGCACAGGGAGGTTGCCCACTTCGGTGGGCGGTGGGAGGTGGCCCTCTTCGGGGGGCGATGTACCTTGCGGGTTGCTCCTGGTACTTCTCTGATAGCAGAGTGGACCTTGGAGCAACCCCATGGTTGTGGTGGTCTCCTTTGGCAGACCTGCCGTCGGGGCGTCGTAGTTGAATGCGTAAGCGATCCTGCGACGCCCCATTAAGACGGGGGAAGGTTTTGTTGGGTTTTAGTGGGTAGTACTGGCTGTATTACGCCGGTGAGTCCCACACGTCGTGCGTAAATGCATTTCCCAACGTTAAAAAAAAGGGAATTCATTACCACTTATACCTTTAAAATTATGTCAATAAAGAATAAATTTATTTAACGTATAACACTGTTAATGATATAAAAACGTGCCATTCAACTAGTTTAAAAACCTAAACAGAACTTCTCATCGATAATAAATCACTGTTTAAGGCTCGGCCTTCTGTTAACCATTAATATGTCTGTAAATGAATTGACTGTTACTAAATCATTAAAAAATGGGCACTGGTAGCTCAGTGGTAGCATCTACTGCTACTAGTAAAACGAATTTATACCCCATGTCACATTATGAGAAATATAATTATTATAATTAATATAATTATCCTATCAGCAGTACACTGAAGATGTACTGCGCCGACCCCAAGTGATTTGGGAAATGGGCAGGGAGAAGAAGTCACATTATGAGAAAATCCGCATGTTTTTATGAAAACTACTTTAATTATGACCTATTTGAGGGGAGGCCCATGTCCATCAGTAGCACGTTAAAATACACAAACTGTAAAAAAAATAATTGTAAATATTAATTCATGAAAAGGTAAATAATTTTCACTCTTTTATATTTTTTATTCAAATAAATAAATACAAGTAATAAATAACATACATACGTATATTGGATGTCGAAACGTATACGAAGATTTAATTAATCCGATATTCTTAGAATTCAATTACCGCTCAGCTCTTGGTTCTCTATTTCTGTCTACTTTAGATTGTTTCTACGGTCTTAACTCAATATTTTGTGACAGATTAATTTTGCCATACATTATAAAATGATAATTTTAATAAAGCTAAATTATTATAGTTGAATCTCGTGAAAATTTATAACTAAACTATAATTGAATGTCTGTGTGTATTATTATCTATATACATATAATAAAAATGTAACTAAGCCGAATCTGTACATTAAATATTTTTTGGGAAATATGATTGAAATAAGCATTATTATCGATAAAGAGACCAAATCTATAGTTTTTAGAATTTTTGTCTGTCTGTCTGTTACCGCATCACAGAATAACTACTAGAGGGATTTTGATGAAATTTGGTATGGTGATAGCTGGTTGTCCGGGTCAACATATAGGATACTTTTTACCGCGGGAAAATATCTCATTTCTGAGAAAAAATACAAAAGCTGAAATGTAAGAGTAGAGTGTGAGATGTAGAGTATACTAATATGTAAAATCTCAGAATTTGGTTTTTGGTCATCTGAACGCGTGCGGAGCCGCGGGCAATGCTACTTTAAAAGAATTATATTTGATTATTGGTAATTTATTGTTAGAAAAATAAGATGCCTAAAGTTATTTTATGAACAGAATTGTTTTTATATTTATATAGAAAATAATAATGAATCAACTCACTGATTCAGGTAAGTCTTAACTCGACCATTGTCACTTTGTTCGCAAACCGTTACCGCTGGGAAGGGCGTTTTCCAATCTAAATAATTTGTCTCCAATGAATAAGAGGCGGCACCGGTTGAAAATAATTGAAGTGCTGACTGCAAGATTACGCCAGCACCGAAACATGAAGCTATTAACACTGAAGACCAGAAAAATCTAAGAAAAAAAGAATTCAGCTTTAAGACGAATTAAATTATCAATACACGCTTTTACAGAGAGGCATATTACGGACTTACTCTTAGCTTATCTTTAAATCTAAAGTATAAAAATAATCGTATACTTTTAAATCAGATTACGTCGTTTTTAACCAGATATAGGTTTTTTTTTTCACGTGATGCGTTTTTACGTAATACGTAATTAAATATTATCTAACATAATATTGACTGTAAAAATGCAATTTATACATAGATGAGCCACATCAAATTTATGTTTATAATAGCTTCTACCCGCAAGTCCACTCATGTATATTAATTTATTTGATTTGTACTAAAAGTAAAAATATCAGTTTAAATTCAAAATGATTTTTTCACATCGGATTGGTAGTTCCAGAGATGGCCACGTTCAAATAAAGATAAATATAATTTAAAAAAACAATCTCTTCATTTTTAATGTTATATTATTGCAACTATATGAAAATTAAATTAGATTACTTCAAAAAGTACTTATTACTTGAATAAAAACTTCTTGTATTTTTTACTTTGGTATGAAAATAATAAGTGATAGTAATTCTTTCTTTATAAAATATGGAATAGGCATCAATAAACATATTTAAAAAAATATTTGATATTTTAAATATTATTATTAATTTTTATATTTAAGCATTTGTTTTGGCTGAATATCTTTCTTTCGAACTGGCAGCTAAACATAAATTACTGTCAATTTAAAAAAAAACGAACACAGTTTGGCGCGTAAAATAAATGTAGTAAGCTAAAATTTTAGAACACAAAGAGATATTGACCTAAAGAATGAAGTCATTATTTTGATTATTTAAAAAACTTAATTACCTTTTAAAGTAAGTGATATACGTCATAGAAACCACATAACGAATACCATGTAAGTTACTCATATCTCCAAAATATTTAATTTTTTTGCTTAATTTAATAAAAAATAATTTAAATAGAGAAGTATTTTTAGCCATTGTCGTAATAAGCTGTAATCACACAATATGAGAAGATAGTTAACGAGCTAGTGTTTATTTCACTTTCGTGCCAAATAGATTTATAATACTTATGTTCGTGGTAAAAGCTTATGGGTAAAGCTGTCACGTAATCGGACAGTAAGCTCCACTAATACAGACAGTATCCATATTTATTTTAATAATTTTATGATTTAGAAATTATTTTACTAATATACAATACAATTATATTGAAAAAAAGTAATTTTTATATGATAACAAATACTGGTTGATATTTTTCAGCTACCCCTAGGTTATATCGAAGAAACAGCTGCTTGGTTTTTTATTTTAGTTTGAACAAATTGCTTGAGAGCGGTTTAAGACCTTTAATGTATTATGTAGGTGTAGTAGGTTATTGTCAAAAACATTTATTATGTATATGAAAACTATATGTGTACTTAACGTTAAAAATTAATTACAAGCAAGGACATGAAAAACACAAGGTATTTCTTAAGCACATTTAAAATATAAGCATTTAACGCACGTGACGAAACCATTGACAAAGTTTAGTATACAGTAGAGACTCGAGAGACTCGATTATCCGGCCCTCAGTTATACGGATTCGCGATTATCCGGACTATCAATGGCGACGTACCCACCCCCTCGGTCTTTAGTTGATTTTAATTAAACACCAACATATTAGGTATTACGTATTAAGTACGAAAATCGTTTTTTTTCATACATTCGATTATCCGGATTTTCGATTATCCGAATGCCTACTGACAACAATTAGTCCGGATAATCGAGTTTCTACTGTGTTAACAGAAAAAAAATTGCTACTTTTACACGACTGTGTACGTGACTAATATCAAAATTGGATTTATTTTTTGTTATTTAGTATTCGTGCACATTTATAATGTAAAAACCATGTTATGTTTTAAATACATTATAATAATTACACAGTTTTAAACATGCAAATATATTCTTAGCAATAATTTTTAATTAAAGCCATTTTAACAAATACATATGTGACACAAAAGAAATAATATGAATATGAACCTATTAACATTCTTTTATTCCTTAATAAATGGAGTAGGTAATATTAAAAAAAACTCTAATGAACAAATTAAGTATGAAAAATGCTATTATATTACTTCATACATAAGGGATGCCTCATTGGTCTTGCCTCTCCTAAAGGAGGTCCTGGCTGTGTAAGTCTAAGGGCACTAAGTATAGGTAATCAGGTTTTCTGTCAAGAAGTTCTTATAACAGTTCGAATTTGGGATTATTTAACCCTTATCACGGCAGGTAAAGCTGTCCGTTCGTGTCGAATTGTCGCTTCATCGCTTAGTGGAAGTGGAAGAAGTATATAGAGTGCGCTTCTGTGCATACATATTTATACCATGACTGCACTATAATATCTCCTGCGCAGATGACGAGTCTAAGTAAGATTGGCAACTGGGACCAAAATTAATCAAGAGAAAAATTGAGTGTGAAGTAAATTAAAGAGATCGACTCTTTTGTTACTATATATACATATTTACATACATACGATATATACTTATATCTGTAACAATAATAGACAAATAATATTACAATTAACTATAATTGACATTTAGTAACAAATAGAAATCTTATTAATAGTTTATTTTGACCCATTTTTTCCGTTGTTCAATACTGTTTCATATATTTAGCAAATAACAGATAGCTCAATAGCTTGTTAAAGAGCACTCAAAAGAGAAATAAATTGTTCTTTTATTTTATCTTCTTTATCTACGTTTTAATCATGGTAACAATATAAGTACGACCTTGTCATTTGTTGATATGCAAGACTGTTCAGTCAAGTCAAATAATGGGCTACAGTTCTTTGTTACGTTTTATTTCCCCAAAAAAATATAGTTTACTTTTAATTATAAAAAAATATATGTTAAAATTGGCAGTGGTAGCCCAGTGGTAACGTGCTTGCGTGGGAAACCGAGTGAAGCGGGTTCAAATCCCCGGTCTCGCACCTCTGATATTTTCATGTGCGAATCATTTCTAACATGATTACCACTTGCCTTACGGTGAAGGAAAAACATCGTGAGGCAACCTGCATATCTGAGAAAACCTAGCAAGTTTTCTAAAGACATGTGAAGTCCGCCAACCCGCACTTGGCCAGCGTGGTGGACTGTGGCCTGATCCTCTTCGTATTGAAGGGAGACCCGTGCCCAGCAATGGGACGTTAAAAAAGGGCTGAATACATAATATGTTAAAATTCAAATATACTTAAGTATTTAAACAAAACAAATGTACACTTATAAATTGTTTAAAAGAATTAATATTTGACACAACGTATAGGGTTATGCATATGCAAAATAAAACTGTAGTTTTTTCTTAATTTTTGTGATATCTATTAAATAAATATTTTCTACGTTGTCTTAAATCAAATACTTAAATAAAAATACATAACTCAATAAAATTAGTATACTCTATATAAAATATCGCTGATATTTGCTTGAAATAAAAATGTTACCTACGAATGTCAACTTTTATGTTCCTGTAAATTTTTACATTTACCTAGAAAGTCACGAACAGACAACGGCACTAAGCACCAGAATTATTAAGATTCTTATATTTTTGAGAGAGAAACAGCTGTAATTTCTACTTCCGCTCGCTCGGGTGCGTCCCTAGGTGCAATGAGAAACCGTTAACCGAGTCGTTAGTTCACCTTAAACTGCCAAGTACGAGTATATTTAACGATAGGAAATTCCACTGTATATGTATATATATGTATTTGCTAAAATAAAGTTTATAAACAAAGTTTATAAAAGATAGTTAGTTAGTTTAGTTTTTTTTTGAGTTTTATTAACAAATCTATTACTCGTAATTAATTCGCCATAATATAGTATAGCTGTAACAATCATTTTATGTTCGATTATAAGAGTATTTCATGCCTATTTAGTATATAAGCATTAAAAAAAGAAAAAACGTGTTGTCAAACTATAATTTTGTCAATTTCTAATTAATAGACCGATTATGAAACAAAAGAAACTACATTTGGACCGTGTTATTTTTGTACATTATATATACATAATGTGTAGACCGACTAATAGCTCTGAGCGAATTAAAGTAATTCTTTTATTTAAAAGTGGCTGTATTGGGACTTCCATATCCACATATCAATGAAAAATAGTTAATATATTACAATTATTAAATTACTATTATTTCTTATTCGTGTAATATTTTTAAGTCAGATCGTTATCAAAAGAAGTTATCAAAAGATTAATTATTTGGAGATCATAGAGTATAGTGCTACTATTAGATTACATCTCATACCTATTTCAGTTACAAGCAAAAAAATTTTTTTTGCAATATTATTATTATATTTATTGTACAATTAGTTCTTTCTTAATAATTAATTTTAGTATGAACCATTTTTCTGCTATGAATATTTCCAAAAAAATATATCAGAATCAAGTAAGTAAGAACCAACATATCATTTTCTTTTCTTTTACGTCACCAAACATAGCAACCTTGACTCCTGTACATATTTACGTAATATTTATCATAACTGTTTCATTATTATCAGATATACGTCCCGAACAACAATAAATGTCATACATATCTTCTATCTCTTTCACTTTCGACAGTACAAATTGAAACGTTGTGGGGACCGCTCTTGCGCAGTGTGTTAAATTTAGATGACATTGAAATAGACTTTTTAATTAATTTTAAATATGCTATAGTGATTTTTGAGTGAAAATGTTCAGTTTTAGTAAAATTCCAGCAAGACGAATGATTAGATGGAAGGATCGCGTGAATTATCACTCTGGACTGGGGGTGTTCGGGCATCGACCGCGTGAGGTGAATGAAAGTGGTATGTTATCAATAGGAATGAATATACTATAATCATTATTCAAATAAGTCATTATAAGCAAATAATATTATGTGTGTATGCACACTTATTTACTATGTTTGTATATCAGAAATAATATAGAGCTACTGTGCGTGTTCTTAGGTCCAGTTGCACCATTTATTTATTTTTTATTACACTACGTATTAGTGTAGGATTCACTGAACAAAATAATTGTAAATTATTAATCTTGATTTAATTTTCTGTTTAGTAAAATTCAAACTTATATTTGCTAAACATTATACTCTTAAAATACATTAAAATCAAAGCAAACGTTTTAATATGTAAGTTCTTTATCTTAATAAGAGGCCTCTTGTGGCAACTAATTTTTCTCTAAAAATCAAACTCAGCTTATTTAATATAATAACGCTATGTTTATGAAATGCGAATAAATTAAAACAATTATAAATAAGAATATCGATGTTATCAACAATTATTCCAATTTACATCATTTGATAACAAAAAATATTATATCATAACAATATATATATATCTATGCACCTAATTACTCGAATCGGTCACTAAGTAATAAAACGATTCCAATCAAATCGATTAATGAAATGTTTCTAATCCAATTAAATGATATACAAAAATAAAATATTTTAATTTCAAACTAACTAAACCATCCTAAATAAAATAAACAAGATATAAATTTCGTAGCATCAAAAGGATTTTTAAAAGGTTGTTTGAATTTGTACTTTGAGCCAGTTATTTTCTTTTAGATATAACGCCTATGAATAATATATCCCTTATAATTGATGACTTAGACAAAACCTAAAATATTTTCACTAAACGGCTAGAAATTTTATTATTGTAGAAGAAATATATACATTTTCTATAATATTTTTAAAGGTTCTGTAGTTCAATACTGGAATTCTTGCATATTTGTCCATCTGTTCATCACAGCCATTTTTTCGGCAAGTTTATGGCTAAAATAGGTATATATATGTCATATGCCCGCTTAAGAATGCTCAAATTGCATAACATAAAAAATCGGTAATAATCCAGACTAAGTTCATTGTTGTATTCAATTTTATTTTCGGGGCTACATAAAAATACAGTCTTGTGACTTTTTCTTGATGACTTGATCTTGTGATCTTTATAAGATAGATGTACCATCACCACCTTTTATATTTATCTATCGCCGTTTTTAGTATCCTACCATTTATACTTACCAGTTATAAGTACTAGAAAACGTACTAGAATAAAAAGCTAGATATATACAAAAAATGTGTAAAAAATGGCACAAGTGCACTCTCTATTCTTGTCAATCTCATACTCTTTATCAGCACTCCAAGGAACGGTGCCGTAATACCCAACTAACTTCCCAACTAGGAGCTATTACTGAGAATTTCTTACTAGGAAAACTCAGTTACATGGCACGACCCGGCACTCGAACTCAGGACCCCTGGATCTGCAGTCGTACATGCAAATAGATACTACTAGACAACTAGAGCAGTCAAAAATATCAATCATTTTATTAAAATTATGTCATGGACAGATGTTTATGCAATACTTCTCTTTATAACTTAGAATCAATCAAATCACCACTCACCATCTCCACCACCATAATATTGGCCGTGAAATATTATGACCCTGTATTTATTCGAATTTTACTTTTTAATTTACTCAATTTCAGAAATTCCTCAGGAAGTGCTGAACAAGAGAAACGAAAACTGTCGCGTGCATCGGCTAGTAGAAGCGTACCGCACTTACGGTCACCTGCGAGCGCGTATTGATAATGTCGATTATAAACACGATAACAGGTAAAACTTCTTCAAAACGGGAGAGACTTTCATTTGGTTGTAAGTTTTTTTTTGTGTGTGTCTTTCGCGATTTTTATTGGTTGTGAATCATTTTTCATAACATTTCAAAAATGGTCCAATACAAGTTTAAGAAAAACCACTTCTGAGGGTAGATTACAAGTAACAACGAATTGTATTTTTATAATACATATGTAGTAGTATAATATGAATATTAAACTAAATAATACATATTCATTTGATTATTGACAGACTAACCGATTTTAATTAGTAGCTCTATTTAAGGACATTTTTCTTGAAGTCAGTAACAATTATTGGAAACCTAGAAACCTTATATTTAAAATATCTACATGTATATATTATAATAATTTGAGGGCTCTTAGTAAAAATATGGTCTATACCTAGAACTAACTCTTCATGCAAGTTTTTTAAAGTATAAATTTTCTTAACAATTATTTTTTTAGGAAAATTCTGAATCTCAATAACAATTTATGATTTTAGAGATAACAGCATCTTCAATCACATTACTTTTGACTCTATACTGTATAGTGAACACAAATGTACACTATTTAACAGCTCAACGAATTTCAGTGAAATTGTGGGGAGTTGAGGCTCGTTAGCGTCCAGCAATCCTGCCCACCACTTTGCCCATGCGGTGTCTGTCTAAGCAGGCAGGCATCGGGGCGTCGTGGTTGAATACGTAAGCGATACTGCGATGGCCCATTAAGACGCAGGAGATTCCGTTGGGCTCTAGTGGGTAGTACTTGCTTTTCCGGCTGATAAATCCAATTAACCAACTGAATGTATGCAGGTTGATGCATTTCCCAATGATAATCTGTGTTATAAATTTCATCTAAAATCTTCCAGATGTTTTAACCTAAAAAGTAACAAATATACACACTCACACATACAATTTCGTATTTATAGTAGTAGTCCAATTTAAAATCTTACTCTCTCTTTACTCGCTCCAATACAAATTGAATTACGATTAAGTGAAAATGCCTAAACGGAAATCTCTAACAAGAAATAATATCGCGAAGGTATAAATCGAATCAAAGATTTATCACGCCATGTTCCTTCTGGTTCGGAATTACGTGAAAATATTTTTTATTATTTGGATATTGAACAAATTTTAAAAATACTTTGAAAATAATTATTATTAAAACCTCAGTACATACTAATGTGTAGGTATCAATGTAAACGTCTCATTGGTTCAGTGTTTAACTCGTACTGATAACGAATTAAGTTCTGGGTTCAAGTCCTGAGTCTGACCAAAAGTAGTTAGTTAAAGTCTAGGTTCCATCAAGCCACATTCAGTAAGAAAATGTAAAGCCACCAGTCCTGTACATTATCTCTATTAATCTTAATAATTTGTTACTCATTTCTTGGTTTTTCCTTCTTTCACAATGTAGCAGGAGACCAAATCAGCGTAAGTTTTGGCAAAGAATATATATATAAGTTATAAATATATAATATAGTTTCAAAGACTTTAGCGATGGACTTTTTAGATTTTTTAGGGACGGGCCTAAGTAAAGCGAGGGAAAACCACAAGTTGTAAATATAAGAAAAAAAGACGGGAACTTAGCGATTTTCTCTATTTTCCGTCTACTTCCGTAAAAGTGTATAAAATTTAAAATCTGCGCATTTATTTACAGAATCGTCAAAGAGCTCGACATTTCAAAATACGGTATATCCAATACAGATACTGTGGATTCGGGTTTATTATATGGCTACAGTGGGAAACAGTCCGCTAGGGACTTGGTCGAACAATTGGAGGAAATTTATTGTGGACCCATCTCTTACGAGTTCTCATACTTGGAGGTTTGTTAAATTTAGTTTTTAATAATGCTAAAAATATGTCAATATATACTTTTCTTCGAAATGTATTGATGAATCGCTTAAAATACATATTACTAGAGACCTAACTTTGCTTTGCTTGGACGCGTCCTTACGATATTTTAATCTGAAAACTAAACAGTACTTCTAAAATCAAACATAGCCTACAAGTATGATAATAGAGAATATAGCTTCCAATGGTAAAAGAAGGATTTAAATCGGTTCTGCAGTTTTAGAGTTTTTCAATCATTTACTTTATTTGTTCTTTATTATATTTATGCAGATATACATAGATTAGTGTAGAATGTAGATAAAGATAAAATCAGAGTATTAAAATTTAACCGATTGAGCTTCATAAAAATTATTTTATTTTATTTTAAATTTCCATTTCTCCTATTAAAACTCTCTTATTTTACTAGCAAGCTTTTAGAAACATGATATTTTTGAAAGCAGAAACAAGCAATTCGAAGAAAAAGACAACAAAAACGAGATTTAATTGGTTTAAAACCTGTTTTGCCATGAAATTAAAACAATTTTCCATTTAAAGCGAAGTATTTAGTTATTTGATAAATGTTATTCATATAAACTTTTATCTGATGGTTGAAATATAAAAATTTACTTATATCGTCTTTTAATGTTTCTGGGCATTAGCTATTTTAAAAAGCACCTGTCTCACCTTCAATCACGTTATCACGTCAGCAATTCGTATTATTCTAAAGACATGCAAATGAATGGTTCATTTACTAAGGGTTGCGGGGAATGAGGTAATGAATATTGATAGGTACTCGCTGAGACTAATAACCTTTGAATAATTTAATTTGCACCACAAAAGAACGCTTTAGCGCACTTTTTTGATCTACTTTAAAATATAAGAGTGCCTACCCCATTCGGCTACATTGTTTTATTTAAATTACGCGATTATTTTGCTTGTTTTTTTTTCGATTTTCATTTTTTTTATTATTCTTTTATAGCTTAAGAGTGATCTCGTAATTTAAAAAAAATAAGATTAAATAGCTAAGAGTGGAATGATGTACTTTTTTGTTAATTTTCCGATTGTATTCATACAAACAATATGAGAGTCAAGTCATAACATGAGGCCTCTTTCTTTCAAGTCAAGAATTCCTTATCTAGAATGTTTCAGTAGGGTTTTATTAGAGGTTCTAAATATAGATGTATATTTTTACAGGTCACCTTTTATATTCTTTAAATAAATAAATAAATATGTTGGGGCATTAACACACAACACAAAGTAGTTCCATGGTAAGGTGTTATGGATACCACATAGTTGATAAACTACACATATATAACTTTAAATACATACATACAAATATAAACACCCATGACTTCTAGAGTACAAGCATTCGTGCTCATCACACAAATAAATGCCTCCGGGACTCGAACCCGCGACCGTAGCCACAGCAAGTAGGGTCAGTCAGTCGTCAGTATACTTTATAATATGTCATATACATATATATTTTAATAGAGGTGACATTTCAACCATTTAAGTACGCAACCCAAAAACCGAATATATACCATGCATATTTCAATTTAAAATTCAATTATTTTTATGTAGACAGAAACAGAAAGGGAGTGGTTTACACAACGCATTGAAAGTGGTTCGGACATAATAGACAAAGCTCGTCAAATAGAAATCCTGACCGAACTATTGAATTCGCAATCGTGGGACAAGTTCCTCTCAGTCAAGTACCCTACTGTGAAGAGATACTGCGGCGAAGGCGGGGAATCCCTGCTTACATTCATGTCTACGCTTTTTGGACTTACTACTTCCGGTAATGATTTATACGATTTTATTTGAATTTTACGTTTTTGTAGTTGTTATCACTTTAAATATCGCGAGTTTAAGTCTGTTTGGTAAAGATCCATACTTAATATTATAAATGTGAAAGTGTGTTTGTTTGTTTGTTTGTTTGTCCTTCTTTCACGTCGAAACGGAGTAACGGATTGGCGTGATTTTTTGTGTGGAGATAGTTCGAAGACCGGAGAGTAACATAGGCTACTTTTTATCGCGGGAAATTATCTCATTCCCATGGACACGTTCTAATTTTAAAATTTTTAAAAAATATTTATGACCAGAATTACTGGAAACCTTTTATTAATGCTGTTCAATATAATTAAATAAATATGTGTTTTAGCATTTTTCGAAATTCATCCCATAAGAGGGTAAAATAGGGGATGAAAGTTTGTATGAAACCTATCTTTTTAGTTCTTTTTGTAGTTTTAGCACGAGCGAAGCTGCGGGTTCTACTAGTATTCTATAAAGTCATTTAAGTAACTATTCGAATATATTGGATTTTTACGAGATGTCACACACAGGTGTCATCAATCATTTAACATATAACGTTATTCAATTACTCAACTATACTGAAACTAGAATAAGCTTATAGTTTTCCCTTTTAATATTTCCCGCTATTAATTAACTGCCTCGGTGGTGTAGTGGCTAGCATGTACGGCTGCACACCCGGAGGTCCTGGGTTCGAATCCCGGGTCGGACTAAGTTTAGTTATTTAGTCTTTCTGTATAGTACGCCTCAGTAACAGCCCGGAGTTGGGAAGTTGGCGGTGTGTCACCCCCGTGCCTCGGAGAGCACGTAAAGCCGTCGGTCCTGCGCCTTAACTCTCACCGGTCGTGTCTCGTGTCGTCCCACCGGAGTATGAGAGTGACAGGAACAGAGAGTGCACGTTGTGTCTGCGCGCACACTTGTGCACTATAATAACTCCTGTGCAGTTGGCTAGTCTCATTGAGATTGGCCGCCGTGGCCGGAATCGGTCAGGAGAACATCAATATTTCCCATTTCCCTCGTATCTACTCCATTCTATGTGACGTTGACGAAGTAATATGTGCTCAACTGGTACGTTCTGAAGTCAAGCCATTAACATGAGATTAGAATTGAATTAAGATTGAAAGTTAAACTAGCAAATTATTGTGGCTTCGCTCGAGTTCGTCCCTAGATGAAATTTGTATTTGTTATAATATTTAGGTACCTATTGACAAATTTTATTTCTTACAATAACCTTTAACATGTATTACTCCAGGTAATCTGTCCGTGTATCAAATTTCATCCAAATCTGTGTAACTGATTCAGTAACAAAAATAGCTCACACACAGCCCAACATACATGCACACAAAAACACGTATACACACACGCACACGCGCACAAACACGCAGCGTGATTCACTGCAATATTTGTTTAGTACTAGCAAAACCCGCGGCTTCGCTCGCGCTAAAAGTACAAAAGAGAACTCTAAAAAGATAGTTTTCATACAAATTTTTATCCCCTATTTTATCTTTTTATTTATCTTTTTATAATACATATGTACATAATATAGTAACAAATTAAAATTACATAAGAAAAAGTAACATAAAATTATATAATGCATGCTACCGTGTAAATACTGTTAATATTATCTTTATATATATTGTACTTAATCTCTGTATAAGTGAACAGTGTGTTCTTTAGAGAAATAAATGTCTTTAATCTCTATTTTACCCCCTTATGGGATGAATTCCGAAAAACACGTATTTATTTAATTGTATTGAAGAGCATTAATACCAAGTTTCAAGTCGTTCTGATCATAAATAGTTTTTTGTGTTGCATTATAAATTATAATGTATTTTCCCGTGGAAATGAGATAATCTCCCGCGGTAAAAAGTAGCCTATGTCACTCTCCAGCCCTCCAACTACCTTCACACAAATAATCACGCTAATCCGTCACTCTGTTTTGATGTAAAAGAATGACAAAAATAAAAATAAATAAATAAATATGTGGGGACATTAACACACAGCGCCATCTAGTTCCATGGTAAGCTACGAGGCTTGTGTTATGGATACTAGATAGTTGATACACTACACGTATATAACTTTAAATACATACATATTATAAATATAAACACCCATGACTGGAGTACAAACATTTGTCATCACACAAATGAATGCCCCCAGCGGGACTCGAACCCGCGACCGCTGGCACAATAAGTAGGGTCACTACAAACTGAGCCAAACGTGTCGTCATGACAAACAAACAAATAAACACACTTTCACATTTATAATATTAATATGGATTTTTTACTAGATATCTTTAACATTTTGAGACCAACAGAGTTGCTGTAGAAACAAATGACCCTGTTGTTTTCAATCTTACCGCCTCAGGTGAGTTTGAAGTGAATATAGGTTGGATGATATAAAGCAATTACAGTGCACGCTCGTTAGTTAATCACTTTAAGTACAAGTAGCGTACAACTATTGAAATAGTTTAATATAGTTATTTTAATAATTTGGCAAAAAAACATTTACATGTTCTACATTGAAAGAAGAAAATCAGTCCTGGCTATTTGGTACCCTTTTTTTTTAAATATAAGCAAATATTTTTATAAGCATTAACAGGATTTAAAAATAATAGAGCTCTTCATATTTTCCAATTAATCTATCTAGTGTTTAATAAACTTAACAATTTTGATATCTAGATAGTTAACATTCATTATCTTCAACATTTAAGTATTATATTTTTGAAAAAAATAATTATTATGCCTTTAGAATTGCAATGAGATGAAAATATTACCTAGGTACTTGCACATTGCATATACTCCTAGATTTCTTAACATTTATTTACAATGATAAAACATTAAAGATAACATATAACAGACAGACACAAATTATAATGAAATTATCAGAAAAGATTCATCTTAATATATATATTATATAGGTACCTAATTAATAATTATATTTTCAGTACCTAGAACCATAAATGCTAAATTCTAAAATATACTTGTTTTTATTATAATAAATCTCTACTTTTCCTCCATATTATAACTTTGTTTTAGAAAACCTAAAGCACGTAGTAATAGCGATGGCTCACCGCGGCAAGCTGAACGCTCTGAGTGGGCTCTTGAATTGTCCTCCGGTGAAAATCTTTCACAAATTCAACGGCAATCCTGAATTCCCTGAAGAGGCCAATGCTGTTTGCGACATATCAACACATTTGAGTGAGTTTTATGCCAATATATATAATAATATAATATTTTTTAGCAAAATTTCTGCCGTGACCAAGATTGTTGTAAAGCATTCGAAACGTGGGGAATCAAAACTCTAAGTAAATCCACGAAGTAATCCGAAAAGATATTTTTTTAAAACCATCGACTCACCCTCGTTCCGCTCGGGTTTATCACTAGTTTCGTTTTAACGCTTAGTATAGATTTCTCAGAGGTATTTTCCCGCAGTAAAACATCCTATACGTTAACCCGGATAACCAGCTATCATCATTGCAAATTTCATCAAAATCCGTCCAGTGCTTTTCTCGTGATGCGTTCCCATACAGACAAACAGACAGACAAACAAAAATTCTAAAACCCATAGACCAGCCTCTGTATTGTTAATGATGATTATTCCATTAAGATTTTCCAAAAAATATTTAATGTACAGATTCGACCCAATTAGAATTTTATTATATTTATAAATGTCAAATGTCGAGTAGGTAAATGTAAGAAAGCATTAAAAAATATAACATAAATATGTTTTTTTTTGCAAATCTCTATGTATAATAAATAGCATGTTATTTAAGAATTGTTTTCAAGTTTACGAGCAAATAATAAAAATAGAAGTTCTATTTTTGTATACAAATCCCAAGAAACCATTATATATGTCTATATAATGATAGACACATGTACATAGGTATACTATTTAAAACCTTAATCTAATCTAATCTATAAAATTTCCATGTCACAATGTTTGTTACCGTACTCCTCCGAAACGGCTTTACCGATTTTTACCAAATTTTATATGCGTAATCAGTAGGTCTGAGATTCGCCTACTATCTATTTTTCATACCCCTAAGTGATAAGGATAAGGGTGGTCCTCCCAGACCCCACTCCAGGGACGAACCCGAGCGGAGCGAGGGTGAGTCGCTAGTATACATATAAATATCTCGTGTCACGGTGTTTGTGGTCGCACTCCTTCGAAACGGCTCGACTGATTTTAATGAAATTTGTTTTGTATATTTGATAGGTTTGAGAATAGGTCGTAAAGTATTTTTCACCCTCCTACCCCTCCTCCCATTTTTTAAGTAACTATGGAGCGAATTGAGTTCCTAGTACTTTTGTATTTAAATAAACGAAATTAGTTTAGTACCTACATATAGTATTTCAATTTTTTTCAGGCGTATCCACTGACATCACCATGAACGGTCACACTGTCCAATTTTCACTCATAAATAATCCATCTCACCTAGAGGTAATTATTATTCTTATATTCCGCAGGGCATTTTACAAAGTATCGTAAAATACACACATTCATCTTAAGTAGTATCTTAAAATACATAAGAAACCGAAGGTTGTTACTTTTTCAGGATGTAACGATTCAATGGATTTGAGTGAAAATGGGAATGGAAATAATAAGTTTATATATGACAAATAGATGTACTAGTTAACATTTTATGTATCTTCCAAGCAGAGCCATGAACATAAATTAGTATATTATTATAAATAACTAGCGACAGACCTTCGCTTCGGTCGGGTTCACCTCTAAAAAAATAAAAACAAATCTATCCCACGGGAATCTTAAAATTTTCCGAGATAAAAAGAAGTCTATGTCTAATTCTGATATATGAGCTATATTATTGTAAAGTTCCATTACAATTCATTCAGTAGTTTTTGCCTGAAAGATTCACATCTATACATCCCGACATCCAGACATCGATACATCCATACATCCTCACAAATTTCTCATTTATATAATATTAGTAGGATTAATTCACCAAAGTATATATATATATATATCTATTTTACAATATTTATTTTGTCATTAATTATTAAAACACTGTTAAAAACCATTAAAACTTTCTTGCAGGCTGCGAATCCAGTGTCTATGGGGAAAACTAGGTCAAAACAGCTCTCGTTGAAGGAAGGCGACTACTCGTTAGACGGGAGCTCGAAGTTTGGTGACAAAGTGTTAAATGTTCAGGTAATCTTACACTTCGTCACCTAATGATGATGATATTCATTATGGATATAAAACTTTAGTGCACATACAGTAATTAAACACTAATGAAACAAAAAAGTAGATGTAGTACAAATATAGAGCACAAAATACACGTATTGATGGTTTTGGTCCAAAATAATACATAGAGATATTTGTAATAATTTACAAAAAAAAATGATCATCGGACTCTATTCACGATTTTATTATTATAAGCGTTTAAAATTCTTATATTTCAATATTTATTAATGTAATTCGTCTCTCATGCACGCTAAAGTATACCTAAACCTGCACAGTTAAACTGCACAGGTGGAGTATCGAACAATATTGAACAGGTTACTGTCCTACGCGTAAGATATATCGTATATTTTACCTACGAAATTTAACTAGACAGAAATATAATTATGCAGGTATACCCCTGCATATATGACTGCTGTTATACTTCTAAGGCTGGCCCATACTCCTGAGGTCCATACGTATTTATTCCTACTCAGAAATCGAATCACGTACTCGTCCATATATAGCCTTATGTTGGATATTAACTAAAATCTTAACTTCCGTATCAAAACACAGTTAATTCAAGTTTTGTCCCTCAAAGACCTTTGTATTTCGATAAACACAAACAAAGTTTGCTTTGAAATATAACACCATTTAACAGTAAACAACTATCGGGTTTTGACCTACTTTAGAACACACTAGCGATTCGCCCTCGCTTCACTCGGGTTCGTCTCTAGCTTGCTTCCCAATACAAATTTTCTTCCCCATTTTCACCCCCTTAAGGGATGATTTCTGGGATAAAAAGTATCCTATGTCCTTAGCAGGGTCTCAAACTATCTTCTTACCAAATTTCATCTAAATCGCTTCAGTAGATCCCAGATATTACCCCCTACAACCTCACAAACTTTACCTCTTTATAACATTAGTATAGAAGTATAGATAAAGTACTTAACTTTCTTTACCTAACTTAGGTCTGACTTGAGAAATATTGAGTTTGGTAAACTGATATTTCGTTAGTGAGCTAACAAATTAGTTTATTAATGGTAGGACGAGGCAAATATATTTCCAAGATCATCAAATGCCATTTAGTTTGTTTAATTTGATTTTTAATAATCTTAAAGTTTTATATCTTTGATTAAGTTTTACGTAATGTTTGTATATAATTATGACACCTTGTAAGATTTTAGAGTATTTTTTTGGCTGACCCTTTTGATACAATAACTGTCTATTACTATTAACTGTATGACTAATATTATTTTTATTAGTCCGGCTATTGATTAGATTGTGTCGCTAGTATATAATCTATACATATAATAAAATCGTAACCAAGCTGAATCTGTACATTAAATATTTTTTGGAAAATCTTATTGTAATAGACATTATTATCGATACAGAGTCCGAATCTATAGTTTTTAGAATTTTTGTCTGTCTGTCTGTCTGTTACCGCATCACAGAAAAACCACTGGAGGGATTTTGATGAAATTTGGTATGGTGATAGCTGGTTACTTTTTACCACGGGAAAATGTCTCATTTCTGAGAAAAAATACAAAAACTGCAATGTAAGAGTATACTAATATATAAAACCTAAGAATTTGGTTTTTGGTCATCTGAACGCGGGCGGAGCCGCGGGCAATGCTAGTATAAATATAAAAATAGCTACTAAACAAAAAAAAAGAAAATCGGTTGAGAAACAGAGGAGAAAAAGGTAGGTGCTCAACTTTTTTGTCCTATTGCCTATATAATATATTTGGTATTTGATGCCTATTTATATATAAAGATATAAACAGGGGCGTAGCTACCGCCGTATTTGCCGTATCAATTATACGGGGCCCCCGGGCCACGGGGGCCCCCAAAGTGTGTAAGGAAAAAGAATAAAAACTTTCTAATTTATTTTATTTTACAAATGACAAAATTCTATAAAGCAATTCCTTTTTTTTCCCGCCTTAAGCGTGCGTTCAAAAGTTGGCAACACTACATCGTTATGGCGGGCTGCGGGACTTCCCCGTTTTACTTACTTCATCTTCAACTCAGCGGGGAATCCCCGGGAATCCTTCATCGATATCGCGATGTACGTGTACGTTGTTGTACTTTGCATTGGATATTAAACCACGGAGTGCAGTGCACTGTTTATTTACGCGCTTTATATAAATGTGCATTACATTGTAATTCAGTACAAACAATATTGTTCTTCTGGTTTAGCAGTATTAGTAACGATTTGTAAAAGAAATGAGTGAAAGGAAAAGAGATTATCCCAGCGGCGCTGAGAAAAGAAAAATTAAACAGAAAAGGGACGAGGTTATAAAAAAAGTGCCCAAAATTTCTTCATTTTTTCAGAGACAAGATACTGTGAGTGATTTAGATTGGAAAGGTAAGTACTACACTACTACCCAACCCATTTATTAGGAGCCCGTAGTGATAAACAAGGAAATCTTTTAATTTTGGTCTGTCCATCTGCCCGTCACAAAAAGTTGTCTCCCCCCTCGATTTTCACAATTATACTGTTTTTAGGGTTCCGTGCCTTGATTAAAAAAAACAAAATTCTAACTTATCTATAGGATCGATTTGTTTTGTTGTTTGTTTATCAGTCCGTATCGTATCGTTAATTGCGTGTTGAGAACTTCAGATGTGCAGACTCGCTTTCGGGTTCTCGTTTTGTATGGCCACTACACTACGCGCTGCGTTTAAATAGCACGCAGGTGTATAGTAATGCACGGACGGGCTGCAGGTGATTTTGTATCTACTAATAGGTACGAGCACAATCCGCGTAGAATCTGTGTGCGTCTGAACTGAACACTCTCTAACTGTGACCCTTAGTAACGTTATTTATTTATATATAACTCTTTTTAGTTTAGTATCAAAGCATTCGTATTTATTTTTTAACAATTACTCGTTTATTTTTAGATTCTTCTGAAGCATGTTCTTCGTCACATATCCATCCGGAAATAGAAGAAAGCCAAGCACATACTTTATTGGATGTCCATCCAGAAATCGAGGAACCCCAAGTCAACGATTCTGATATATCTGCAGATAATGCAGATTGTAATATAATTTCATCAGATAGAGGAAATTTTGGTGACAATTTAACTGAATGCGAACGAAAAATAATTTTTAAATTGGGTCCATTTAAACCACAAGGACCATTTCCAAAAGTTTCAGAAAATAACCGACCTTTTTCAGCTTATTATTATTCATATTTCAATCAGGCAGGCATAAAAATTATAAGACCATGGTTATGTTATTTTAACGTTTTAAACAAACCGTACTGTCACTTCTGTTGGTTATTAGCAGATCGTCAAAACAAATCGTACTCCTCTGCTTGGGTTAACGGTGTTTCGGTTAGAAGCAATTTCACACAAACTATTCTTGACCATGAAAAGTCACAGCAGCATATTAGTGCCTCACTCTCTTATAATAATTGGTTGCAAGGAAATACCATCGATACTCTATTGAAAAGTGAAATCGATAGTAAAATTACATTCTGGAGAGATGTACTGCATCGTATAATTAATGTTATAATTACTTTAGTATCTTGTAATCTACCTTTGAGGGGGCATGATTCTGATTCTGGCAATTTTATGGCAATTTCACGTCTGCTATCTAACTATGATGCAACTTTAAAAGAACTTTTTCTAAAACCGAAAGGTGAAATAAATTATTTAAGCCCTACGATTCAAAACGAAATTATTAGTTTGCTTGGTACTAACGTTAGGAACAGTATTATCTCAGAAATTAAAAAAGCTCCATTTCTGACAATAATTCTGGATACAACACAAGACTTGTCAAAAATTGACCAACTATCTGTAGTTTTTCGATATATCTCGGTTACAGAAAATGATGATAATGTGCCTAAAGAAATAAAAATCTGTGAGTCCTTTTTAGGATTCATAGCAGTAACCGATTGCAGTGCTGAAGGTCTGAAAACTGTCATTTTAAATTTGACTAAAGAATATGGAATTGATTTGACTAAATGTAGAGGACAGGGATACGATGGAGCAAATGTTATGTCGGGTGTGTATGGAGGATTACAAACCCTAATAAAAGAGCATGCTCCAAATGCCGATTATGTTCATTGTGCTGCGCACGCTTTAAACTTGGTTTTGAACGATGCTGCGAGACATGTTCGTGAAGTATCGACTTTTTTCGATAATTTAGAAAAAATATATACTTTTTTTGGCAATAGTATAAAACGCTGGGCTATGCTAAGTGACGATTCATCTGAAAAATATTTGATTACCCTTAAAAAGGTATGTCCTACCAGATGGTCTTCTAGGAACGACGCTTTATTAGCAGTAAAGAAAAATTTTTTACTAATCATGACAACTTTGTACCAACTAAATTTAATTTCATATAAAAAAGATGAACGTGAAGAATGTAAAAGTATAATTAATATTTTAGAGAGTTTTGATTTCTTAGTGCTCGTTACATTTTTTTCTTCACTATTTGAAATTATTAATCCTGTTTCTAAAGCTCTACAGCATGATAATAATGACTTACGGAAATCTAGTATTTTATTAAGTAATCTTTTAAATAGACTGTGCCAATTAAGAAATCAGAATTCATTTAATAGTTTGCTAAATGAATCCAAAGATTTAGCAAAAAAGTGGGGGGTAACAACTGTTTTTAAAAACAGTAGGCGAAAGATAACGAAGCGTTTTTTTGATGAGTTATCACAAGATGAGAGAATTTCCGACCCGGAATCCTATTTCAAAGTCAATGTATACTATTGCTGTTTAGATATATTAATTTCTCAAACTAAAGAAAGATTTCAGAGCCTTTGCAACCTGAGTAGTATATTCGAAATATTACAACCGGAGAAACTCCTATCTTCTTCAAGCGAAGAGATATTAAACGCTTCCGGAAAACTGTCTGCTAAATACAGTAAAGACCACTCACTTAATCTTTGTGACCAATTAAAGGCTCTAAAAACATGCTTAAATTCTGAAATTAAAAAAAATTATTCCATTAAAGAACTCATTGAATTATTGCTAGTAAAATTCAATAGTCTTGCATCCAGTTTTCCCGAGGTAATCACAGCATGCTTTTTATTCTTGACCCTTCCAGTTACAACCGCAACGGCAGAAAGAAGTTTTTCAAAATTAAAACTAATAAAAAATTACTTAAGAACTTCGATGGGACAAGAACGGCTGTCAGACATCTCACTATTGTCCATAGAGGCAGAAACTTTAGAAAAACTAAAATCATCATCAGCCATAAATGATTTAATAAATCAGTTTGCCGATAAAAAGGCAAGGAGAGTGAATATTTAAAATTCGATTTTTATTTGTAAAATGGGTAAATTATGTGATAAATAAATATTACTTCTCACAATATTTTTTTTCTTTTGTGAAAAATCTTTACCTCCATATAAGGGCCTCCAAAAAAATTTTTATACGGGGCCCCGACAAGGCACGCTACGCCACTGGATATAAATAATAATTACAAGTTAAGTTTTAACAAATGTACTTCGCCATAGATCCACGGCGACGCGGCGTTCACTGGGCAGGGAGTGAACCAGGAAACTTTGATGCTATCGCAAGTCCCGCATTTTGAAGTTGGAGGATCTTTACACGTAGTTGTTAACAATCAAGTAAGCATTTTCTACGATATAAACTTATTTTTACCTGCATTTATTTCGCAAAGTGTATTTTTATATAACTGCTTGGCATCTAAGAATATAGTGTATTTTTACTATCCACTATAAATAGTGTATCCCATCTCATTCTATCCCATCCTATAAATAGGATAGATATCCCATATTAACTGTAAGTCAGAATTTTGTCATATGTACGTACGTACGTATGTATGTGTATGTGTGTCAACGATTATAAAACAAATTCAAACACACTATATTCCTATTAAAGACACCTACAAAGGACAATGCCGTAAATGGCCTATGATCCTCTAAGCATCCAACTTAGACCCATAATTAACACCTTATTTTGAGGTTTAAATATAAATTATTACAATTGACAGAAGACTTCTTAATTTCGCAAATTTTTTTAAGAGTAGTTTAACGACTTTTGCTACTCTTTCTCATTTGCCGACACCATATTATTATTAATTTCTCGATGAATTGACGAATAAAATAATACTAAGACTTTACCACTCATACATATATAATTTTAAATCTTTCATTGCATCTTTTACATATCGGGTAAAAGAACATTTTCTATTTCAAGTAACTTAGCAGTCTCAACATTATATTTTAATAAGTAATTATATCTATTGTATGTATGTATAGTTATATATTGTACAGTATAAAATATATATATTATAATTATTATTGTTATCTATATATTTATTACTTGTATGTTTTATATATACTGTGATTTCTTTTTATTTCCATATTGCCTTGAATTTTTCTGCTCCGCTAAATGACAATCTTTCTCACCCTCTAGCTTAACTGGAAGAGATCTCTATAACAGATAAGTCCACTTTTGCCTTCAATTTTCTCTAAATATTTGTAATTTATGTTTTTTTATGTGCAATAGAGAATAGATATAAATTTTAATTAAAAGCATTTATAAGGTTATAACTTTAATTTGATACTTTATAATAACATTGTAGGTAGGTTTCACGCTGCCGGCGCATCGCGGGCGCTCCAGCAAATACGTAACGGACCTCGCGAAGGCTATATCGGTCCCCGTCATACATGTCAACGGTGATTATCCCGAGGTAAGACAATAATAGATAGTAATTTATTACGTAAAAGTCATAAGATATAGCACTCTTTAAACTTTTCCATTAAACTCTAAGTCATCAAGACATTTAAAGATGTGAATAACACTGATATAGACTAATAAAATAAATAAAAAAAATATATATTTTATTTAACAACGGTTACCATGGCAACAAACAATTATCAGCTAACTTCATCATGTCACTTTTTGGCTGTTGGTGTGCGCGCGCAAAGTAAAAATTTTACTCATTATTTAAACGTGCCAAAAGAAGTATAACTTCAAAAAGTAGTGCAAAGGAATTTTATATAAAAACTAAAAATATAATACCAAATGATATAGCGAAATTTTAAACGGTGACTGTAATACCATGAATGAAAATATGATCATCATTTAAAATAACTCAAAGATAGGAAAATGATTGAATCTGAAAATAATATCGTATTGGTATTTCGTAAGTTATAGTAATATGCCACATACCGCAGGTTTGAGGCTCGCATACGTGAAATGTTTGTATTAACCATTCAAATGTTCATCAAAATATGATGTTAAAGATTAGCGACTCACCCTCGCTTCGCTCAGGTTCGTCTATAAGTGTGTTTTGACGCTTACTATGAAATATTTTTATTTTTAATTTTTTTTCGTGAATTTTCTGCTGTTTTAATAGTTATTCTTCTATTCGGGATAAAGACAAATCCAGCGAAACAAAGATCATGAAAATCGGTCCAGCAGTTCTCGAGTTACAAGGGTTGTATGTAACAAACCCGACTTTGTTTTATATAAGTAGATAAAGCATGAAATGCGCAGAAAAAAGCCTAAAACAATATGGAAAAAATAAAATTATTACTAAAACCTTAAACTGAATCTTTTAAAGTGATATTGCCTTTGTTTTATTTTTAACCGACTTCCAAAAGGAGGAGGTTCTCAATTAAATTATTTTTTTAAATAAATTGCTTAATCGAATACATTATTAAAAAACTTTCGTCTTACAAATTACCTGCTTATTAAGTCTACACTAAAAATCGAAAAATAAAAACTTTAAAAAACCCGTCTTACCGGCACTAAAATGTAAAAAATAACTAAACGGGGGCTTTCATTTAGAATAGATACCTAATCGGATAAGTTTTTATCTTTTAATATATTATCTAATAGAGTATTTACATATTTATTTTGCTTTGCTCTTATAGTTAGTAGTAAAAGCAACAAACATAGCGTTCGAATACCAGAGGAAGTTCCGCAAGGACGTGTTCATAGATTACAACTGCTACCGGCGATGGGGACACAACGAACTGGACGACCCCACTTTCACTAACCCCTTGTTATATAAAGTCATATATGGCAGAAAGTAAGTTAGTTATTAGTTCGTTTTAATTGTTACTTTCTTATTAAAATTTGAAGACACGTTTGGCTCAGTTTGTAGTGACCCTACTTGCTGCGCCAGCGGTTGCGGGTTCGAGTGCCGCAGGGTGCATTCTTTGTGGTTACTGTTTGTTTGTTGGTACTCCAGTCATGGGTGTTTATAGTTATATTTATATTATAATATGTATGTATTTAAAGTTATATATTATGTGTAATGTATCAACTATCTGGTATCCATAACACAGGCCTCGTAGCTTACCATGGAACTAGATTTTGCTGTGTGTTAATGTCCCACCATATTTATTTATTAATTAAAATTCTTATTAAACATACTAACATATTATTATACTATCATTTTTACCCATGACTCTGCTGGTCTTTATAAAGTTTATGTGTTAATGGAAGAAATATATGGGATAGACATAATATTGAGGTTCTGTGACATACCTTATGACTCAATTTGGCTTTTCAATTTTTTTTTAAATGTCTATTATTTAACAATTGTAGAATGACATCTTGAAGCCTCTAAAATATAAACTATTTCCATCCCGAATTTCATCTGAATCCAATTTGGTCGTTGGCACTTATCATTACATACTACATAGTATATAGAAGTATCCAGTTAGCGTTTTATACAGAGCTATATATCTGTATATCATGTTACAGAGATAAAGGTTCACACAACCAGTGCAATTAGTACTACCGGTTGATAAACCCGTTTTTTTCTGGCTTAAATTGTTGATAATTTCATGCAATAATGAAAATGTACACACCACCATATGTATCTGGTAGTGTATCTAACGTTTCGTGATTGTATAGTTTTACCTGTACAAATATATTTACTTAAGTGCGTTACATTTTTAAAAGTTACAAATACGTACACTAAAGCACTCAAAAATAATTTTCATTATAATATACGTGTAATATAAATGTTTATTTATAGATCTATCCCCGACTTGTATGCGGAGAAACTTATTTCAGATTCCGTAGTGAGTGAATCTGACGTGAGCAATATAAACTCGAGCTATACGAAATACTTGCAACAGCAGTACGAAGTTGCCAACTTCTGCAAGCCGGAGGTGAGTTTTATAAAATCTTATTTTATTATTCAAAATATTTCCAATTAGCAATCTGTCTTAGCTCAGTATTTTTGATTCTCTAGGTTTTTATTTATATTTTGTAACTTTTATATAGAATACTAGCGACATACCCACGCCTCGCTTGGCTTCGTTCCTAGCTTGAATCCCGATACAAGCTTTCATCCCCATCTTCACTCCCCTTAAGGGATGATTTCCGGGATAAAAATCATATGTGTGTATCCTACGTCCTTCTCACGGTCTCAAACTATCTTCTTACCTTTTATCTAAATCGGTTCAGTAGATCCAGCGATTACCCTCTACAAACAAACGTCACAAACTCACAAACTGTAGCCTCTTTATAATATTAGTATAGATTACATACATATATCCTTCCATACCAGGCCTCGTACTTCCAAAAGCAATGGTCGCGCATGTCGCCGGCGCCGGCGGCCGTGGAGGTGTGGGACACCGGCGTCGACGCGCAGCTGTTGCAGGCGGTGGGCAGAGCGTCTGTTACTGCGCCTGAGAGTTTTGTAAGTATATTGTTATTTTTAAATTTTCGCGTTCCATAATTATATAATAACTGGCACGACCCGCAGCTTCGCTTGCGTTAAAACTACAAAAACATCTCTAAAAAAGTATTTATATTTCCATACAAACTTCATCCCCTATTTTACTTTATCCCTTATGGGATGAATTTCGAAAAATGATAAAACACATATTTATTTAACTGTATTGAAGAGCATTTATACCAAGTTTCAAGTAATTCTGATTATAAACATTTTTTCAATTGTGTTATAACGTGTTTTCCTGTGGGAATGAGATAATCTCACGCGGTAAATAGTAGCCTTTGTCACTCTCCAGCCCTCCAACTATCTTCCACACAAAAAATAATGCCAATCCGTCACTCCGTTTCGATGTGAAAGAAGGACAAACAAACAAGCAAGCAAACAAACACACTTTCACATTTATAATATTAGTATGGATTACACTCCGGGACTTAAACGTGTGAATTCATTAGTGGCTATACCTTATTCCCGACGCAAACATGAAATGATAGTTAGAATGCCAGCCAGCCTATACACAAAGCATACTGACTTCAAAAATATCTGATTAGGTATCTATAGTAAACGAAAACTACCAATCAGTTATTCTTTACTTTTTAGTGTTTTTTTTTTGAAGTGGTTCTTATTTTTTTATTAAAAAAAATTTCTAAGGCTCATTCGAACTTTAAAATATGCACTACATGAAGAAAATAAAAAAATGCATTTATATACCACTCATTCTCCAAAACATTTTACAAACGTAGCCATACTTAATATTATAAGACGTGACAAATCTCAGATTTCAAAGTATTATTATAAAAGGCGCAGGTGTTGAAGTGCTTAAAAGTCAGAGCTTTATATTAAAATTCGTCGAATACGAATGTTATAAAAGCACCTTTCGCTACATTATATATGAATCATTTTATTTTTAGTATTTCTATTAAAGTTTAAACGTGAAAAAATTTCAACAGAAATGGTAAATCCATAATTTGTTGTGTACCTATAGCTTTATTATATAATAGATTTTTTCATAATAAATTTGGTAGAGCCTATACTGAAATTGATTGTTTCGAAGCACTTAATTAATTTTGCTGGCCAAAAATTGATATAAAACTATCAATATACTCATACATCATAGGTGTATGAGTATATTGAGGCGGTGTTTCACCCCCGTGCCTCGGAGAGCACGTAAAGCCGTCGGTCCTGCGCCGACACTCTCACCGGTCGTGTCTCGTGTCGTCCCACCGGAGTATGAGAGTGACAGGAATAGATAGTGCACTTGTGTCTGCGCTCTCCCTCACACGCGCTGCACTATAATATCTCCTGCGCAGCTGGTTAATCTCAGTGAGATTGGCCGCCGTGGCCGGAATCGGCTAGGAGAACATCACTCACATCATAGGTACATACAATATATGTACATATATGTATACTTGTAGATATTTATAATTTTAACATAACTCATACAAAATATATGTATTAAACTACTTGTTTCTCAATATATACCAACATTAAGTTAAATATTATGATTGCGTACATCATACTTCTTTAATTTTCTTTTCTTTAATTCTAATATTTTTGCAATTCACTAACACCTGCAGGTAAATTTCTAAGAAATTAATTAAATTTCTAAGAAATATATTGTTAACTGTAACGCCGGCGTTTCCGCGGTCGTGGAGGGAATAAAAATATACTTAATAGGTATATGTTATATTCTGAACATTTCATCATTTTATAACTGCAATACATTCGTACAACAAATAGAGAATATTCTTTTAAACAAATAACATTTTCAATACAAAGTATTTCCAAAGCGCGACAACGGACACCTGCACTAAACATCGAAAGTTCTGATCACAAAATGGTATCTGAAATGAATTCAAATAAAAATCTGTTTTTATTGCTTTACTAGCGACTAACTTTAAAATTGGTTTATGTATAACAAAATCCAAATTTATTACATAAATTATCTATACTTAATTAATAGCCTTAAAAACTATCTGATTATTTTTGGGTAAGCCCCTAATATTTCTTCTTCTATGTTTCTGATTATAATATGCTTATCTTTATGCATTTCCAATACCTAAAGAATAAATAGAAATAACAAATAGATTTTTCAGATCTTCCTCCAATCTCTATCACTAGGTAATGGGGATTCTTTTGGATACTGTAACAAAAAACGTTGTTAGACTATCCTGTACGGAAATCGAACCCAAGATCGATTCATACAATTTTAAAAACTTTATCTCAAAAATACATAAAAAATGTACTGTCCTTAAGTGCCGTATTTATTCGTATAAAGATAAATACTAAGAAATCCCACACAGACACAATATTGGTAGTTTTTTTCTTTAAGGTCCATATAAAGCGCTAGAGCCATTTGCACCAATTCCTAATTTGATTTAAGTAAATTAAATGGAAAAAATTGCTGTCAACAGTCTAACATTTACTAAAGTTCGACTACACGTTTGGCTCAGTGTGTAGTGACCCTACTTTCTTTGCCAGCGGTCGCGGGTTCGAGTCCCGCTGGGGGCATTCATTGTGTAATGAGCACGAATGTTTGTACTCCAGTCATGGGTGTTTATATTTATAATATGTATGTATTTAAACTTTATATATGTGTAGTGTATCAACTATCTGGTATCCATAAACAAGCCTCGTAGCTTACCATGGACTAGATGGTGCTGTGTGTTAATGTCCCAACATAAAAAATAAAAAAATAAAAACAAAAAAATAATAATAAAGTAGATATGAAGAAAAAAAAACAAATAAAGAATGCTACTTTAAGGCAGTGGTAGGCCAGTGTGACGCGTTCGCGTGATAAACCAAGTGAAGCGAGTTCAAATCCCGGGTATCGCACCTCTGAATATTCATGTGCGAATCGTTTCCAACTTGACTACCACTTGTCCTACGGTAAAGGAAAACATCGTGAGGAAACCTGCATGTCTGAGAGAACCTAGCAAGTTTTCGAAAGACATGCTCAGTCCGCCAACCCGCACTTGGCCAGCGTGGTGGAATATGGCCTGATCCCCCTCATATTGAAGGAAAGCCCGTGCCCAGCAGTAGGACGTTAAAAAAGTTCTAAGTACAAGAATGCTACTTTATAAACGTAATTTTTTAAACATAAAAAACACACGTATATAAAAGGTTGTAAGTTCATTTCTTAAGTAATGAACTGCAAGTTAATTAAGTCTTACTGGGATTTATTGCGTTAATTAATATTGAATTTCATTGTTTGTTACAAGATCCCTATTAAGACATGTACCCTCGGTAATTACAGGATCATAATATTCTGCTTATTAGTCAGGGCTGTAATAAATGGTATAGTTATGGCGTATACGATAGTGTGTTCTCTTCTTTGGATATGGGTTTGGCTATATCAGCAAAGAGCACGGTGCTGCGAAGTGAAATCTTATCAGCCATTTAAGACTTTATATCGGGTAAGATCTGTCACATTATAAGACAAAGGTAATAGAAATAAAATAATCATTAGCTATACTTATATTATAAAGAGGTAAAGTTTGTGAGTTTGTGACAGGGTAATCTCTGGATCTACTGAACCGATTTAGATGAAATTTGGTAAGAAGATAGTTTGAGACACTGGGAAGGACATAAAATACTTTTTCCCCCGGAAATCATCCCTTAAGGGGGTGAAAATAGGGATGACAGTTTGTATCAGGAATCAAGGTAAGGACGAACCCGAGTGAAGCAAGGGTGAGTGGCTAGTAATAGCATAAAGCCAAAGAGTTTTTTTGTAGTTTTAGCGCAAACGAAGCCGCGGGTTCTGCTAGTAAAGTATAAAAATAAAAAAAACCCGGCTACGTAAAAAACAAACTAACAAGAAATGAATAAGCTAAGGAAAATAAGTATGACACATATACATAGTAAGATTCGCAGCAAGGATAAAACATGTGCAGTATCTGCGATTAGTTAGTTTAGTTTTATCCTTCCCGCAAGTCTTGCCACAAATATGTCCCCGATTGCATATTGCTATGTTCCTTTGTCAAATTGTTTTTTTTAAATCTTTTAGTTTATTTTTTACGCGGTCGTTTTTTTTTATACTTTAATTTATTAATGTTTGTTCAGTTCCAAAGTATAAATATTTTGTCACATTCAATAATAAAGTGGAGTGTGGTTTGTGTAACGAATACTTTTACATCTATATAAATATAATAAAATTCTGAGTCAAATCTGTACATTATTATTTTTTTGAAAATCTTATTGAAATATATTATTATCGATACAGAGGCCGGATCTATAGTTTTTAGAATGTTTGTGTCAGTCTGTCTGAGAACACATTACGAGAAAACCACTGGACAGATTTTGATGAAATTTGGTACGATGATAGCGGGTTATCCTGGCCAATATATAGAATACTTTTTACTGCAGGAAAATATCTCATCTCTGAGAAATGTTAAATAAATGTAAAGGTAAAGTTTAATACAAGTTGTTTGTATTGAGACCTTGGTCTAATTAAAACGAAGTGCAACGATAGGTCGCAATATATATATGTACATATAAACATCGTAATGGAAGTGGCGTGTAGTAAAAAACTATACTTCTTTATCAAAATATATAAGTTTATAGGTTCATGTAATGTACATTATACGTTTAAATACTAAATTTACATATAGGATTCATAATTTCTACTTTAAATCCACTTCCTAAGCGGCTTCCTGAAGGCGGCAATCTCTTATATATAAGGCAGTAAATATTTAATGCATATATTATGTACGTATGAAAGTTTATATAAACTTATTAGTTAAGATTTTCGTCTTCAAACTTTATATTATCTTTAAAAGCATTTATGTATTTTCTTGTAAGACAAGATCGAGCTTCCTTCCTTTTAAATAAGTTCAAGGAAAAGTCTTCGATACAAGTTACTTAAATTTAATTAAATTTCATTGAGCTATGGAGTTACAACACAAATTTTAGATTTAGATTTGTACTAAATGTTTTTCTGGGAATTTTCCTTCTTATAAAATACCTCTGCAACTCTAATGAATTAAAAAGAGTGTAATTAATGATTTTTAGTGAAAAACTAGAATGTACATTAATTAATATTATACAAAAAAATAATTCCAGTTATCGTTATCCACAAGATATAAAGGTAGGCCTCCTGTTTTTAAATCAGTTAAAAATTAATATGGAGTATTTTTCACAATTTTTCACAAATATTTTCGATTTCATTTTAAAGCGCTCATGACACGATAAAATTATCTACTTTAAAATTCAGGTTTTCAACTAATGATTTTGTTTCATTGACAGTACTATTTTATATCGCTTTACGTAATATAAATATTATGGGTAAAATTGAGCCGTTAGTTATTTATTATTTCATAACAACGTTGTCCTGTCAGGGTCAAAAAACTTGGGATTATACGTTTTGTATGTGAAAATCCAAAAAACTCTCGATTTAGATAACAGCGCCACCCATATTAGGTCTAACTATAACTAAGAACTATGCGATGGTGATACACAAAAAATATCAGAATCGGTCAAGCCCGTTAGAAGAACCATTACAAACATACGGACACTGGAATTCTATATAGGTAATAAGATTTCATCAAAAACATAAGCTCGTGATCTCTTGAAATTCCGTTGTTTACAATATTTATAAGTCTGAACGTAACAAAACACAAGGGACCTTGGATAAAAGAAACATCTAAACGACCTGTCTCCGAATTTACTTTGTGACCTTTTTGCGGTATTTTATTACGCAACGAATCCTTTCGTGTACCGTAATTGTTCCAAATCGCTTTCATTTTATTTCGAAACTGGAAGAATTAATCCTAACATCTATTATAATAATTAATAATTTTCTGTTTTATTTTGATTAGACTTTCTCAAAGATGTGTATAAACAAGGATCTGTAGTCGTACATTCTAGCCACTAGACCATCGAGGCAGTTAATTTAATTTATGCCAATAGTTGTAAAGTTATATGCTTATAGTCGTAAAAATTGTATCACACAGGAACAAAATACTCTTTTAAATCTGATAACTTACAATAACAAAATATTTCTAATAAAAACTGTTAGTAAAACTAAATCATTACTAAAGTAGAAATTTCAAAGTGTTTATTTTATGTACTTACTTTACACCTTTTCACGGCAACGGACAAGGGATAATAGGTTCGTGTCAAAAAAATAATTGAAATATCATATTTAAATATCAATTTTCATTATCAAAATGAAGACACCATCAGTAATGATATTAAGGATAGTTCTAGGAACTGTTTTAGTAGTGTTATATATTTGAGTGACTCTTACTAAGACATACATACATATGATAACTGATACTATTTATTAGACGGTTTGTTTCCCGCATATGCAAATATTTCTAAGCCATATAGATATTTGAATCTGGTTTAGACAAAGCCTGGTAATATCAACCGCCAACCAGGATACATGCTCAATAACTGACTTTATTAGTGTTTTATGATTTGACGTAAAAAATTATTAATCCCACACAATAAGTATGCTTTCTTTATTTTTGCAGAACATACATCCTCATCTAGCAAAAACACATGTTAAAGGCCGTCTCAACAAACTAGCAGAAGGGAACGGCATTGACTGGGCAACTGCAGAAGCATTTGCTTTCGGTAACTAATTTACAAATTCTTTTTCTTTCTCAAGATTTTTTTAGTAAAAAAAACCAATAGTACTAACTAGAACGTTTTTATTTTAATTTTTTAATCAAAAATTGCCATTTTCTAAGGTTCTCTACTAATGGAGGGACGACATGTTCGTCTCAGTGGAGAGGACGTGGGTCGCGGTACGTTCTCCCACAGACATGTGATGCTCGTAGATCAAGAAAAGGAAGATATTTATATACCTCTCAATCATATACATAAAGATCAGAAAGGATTCTTAGAAGTAGGTTTTACTCTAGTAGTAATTCATATTACATAATTTGAATTTTAAAAATAAATCATACAGTTTTCTTAAGTTTTTATAGTTTAAAGAAAACTTTGAGAAAGCTTAACCCATAACTTTCAATCTGAATGTGAGTTGCTAATTGTAAAATAAATGCCTAAAAGAATAGCAATCCTATTCTTTCAAGGCAGTGGTGGCCCAGCGGTAATGCGCTTGCTTGGAAATGAGTGAAGCGGGTTCAAATCCCGGGTCTCGCACCTCTGATATTTTCATGTGTGAATTATTTGCAATATGATTACCACTTGTCTTACGGTGAAGGAAAAAATCGTGAGGAAACCTGCATGTCTGAGAGAACCTAGCAAGTTTTGGAAAGACATGCTCAGTCCGCCAACCCGCACTTGGCCAGCGTGGTGGACTATGGCCTGATCCCCCTCGTACTGAAGGGAGGCCCGTGCCCAGCAGTAGGACGTTAAAAAAGAATAATACCATTCTTTTAGGTAGCTAATTCAATATTATCAGAAGAAGCAGTATTAGGTTTTGAATACGGCATGGCGTTTGACAATCCTGACAATCTGATCGTTTGGGAGGCGCAGTTTGGGGACTTCTATAATGGAGCTCAGATTATCGTTGACACTTTTATTGCTTCAGGAGAAGGTTAGAGACTATTTTTTTTTTATTTATTTATTTATTAACACCAACAAGACATACACTAACAAAATCATAATAATATAATTACAATAAATAATAAATTCTAAGTGCTGCCTTAATTACAGGTGTTACACACATTTCATAAAAGATAGACACAAATACAAGTAGTGAATTAAAATAAATACAAAAATTATGGGAATATTATATAAATTAAGTTGTATATAAATTGAATCAGAAATTAATATTATATGATAATTTAAAACATGCATCATTTCATAATTATACAATCGTTAAACATAAAAAATATTCTCATTAATTTATTGTTCAATGTTGACACTGACTAAAACTTAGCACATTTATTTAAATTTTCTTAATAAAAAATATACCTTTTGACTATAAATTACAATTATTCGATGAGAATAAATAAAATAAATTACGTTTAAATATCGAGAGATTATCTGAAAAAATATCAATATCAACTTTTCTATCTTTTTGTTTATCATCAGTAGTCGTTATGGCACCAATACAATTCTTATGTGTTAATTTATACACAGCATTATAACTCAACATCAATCTATTAATCAGAGAACAGCGTCCTTGAGTGAGCGTGTGTTTTTTTCTACGAATGGTATAAAAGACGACGGCCTTTTAGTTTTTAATGGGGCACGAATATTTATTTGAGCTAGTAAGTAGGAACTATCAATGACGCCATTCACCAACTTATACAAGAAAGTAAGATCAAGGAGCTGTCTTCGATTCGAGAGTGACTGAAGCTTAAAATAATTTAACTTATCCTCGTAACTCCTTATTACTAACTATTATATTATACATAATATGTATTATTCTATTTATAATTTTCCTTGTTATTTTCTTCCTTACTTGTCAGTAAAAATTCTAAAACTTATAGGATAAAATATGGTCATGAAATGGAATATTAATCTATAACACTCTCTTTTTACTAATATATCAAAGTCAACTTTTTTATTAAGCGTAATCATTCGCTGAACGTTATTATGTTCATATCTACCAAGAGTGAAAAGAGAAATGGAAATGTCCCAGACTAGGTAATAACTGACAACTGCAGAACTATTGAGGGTTTTTATCGTTTCTTTTTTTATACTTCTATGTATACTAGCATTGCCCGCGGCTCCGCTCGCGTTCAGATGACAAAAAACCGAATTCTTAGGTTTTACATTTTAGTATGATCTTACATGGGAGTTTTTGTATTTTTTCTCAGAAATGGGACATTTTCCCGCGGTAAAAAGTATTCTATATGTTGACCCGGATAACCAGCTATCACCATACTAAGTTTCATCAAAATCCCTCCAGTGGTTTTTCTGTAATGCGGTAACAGACAGACAGACAGACAAAAATTCTAAAAGCTATAGAATCGGCCTCTGTATCGATAATAATTTTCCAAAAAATATTTAATGTGCAGATTCGGCTTAGTTATAATTTTATTATATGTATAGATGGTATATGTACTCTGAACATTGTACATACCACACTAAAGCTGCAAAAATATCAATTTAACTTTATAAAGACAAGCAAAAGTTCATAATATTAAAATGAATAAAACATGCGCATAAATCTTGTTAGCTCTGAACTCGAGAGGGTGGGAAATTTTTGAAAGTCAATACAAACCGTAATTTAAAAAGATAAGCTTTATAAAACGTTAAGCTTTTGAAAGTATACAGATATTTACTTTTAGAACAAAAATTTACAACCTAGCCCAAATTCAATGATAAACCTATACATATAATAAAATTGTAACTAAGCCGAATCTGTACATTAAATATTTTTTGGAAAATCTTATTGAAACAAACATTATTATCGATACAGAGACCGAATCTATAGTTTTTAGAATTTTTGTCCGTCTATCTGTCTGTTACTGCATCACAGAAAAAGCTCTGAAGGGATTTTGAAGAAATTTGGTATGGTGATAGCTGGTTACTTTTTACCGTGGGAAAATGTCTAATTTCTGAGAATAAATACAATAACTGCATTGTAAGACTATACTAATATGTAAGACCTAAGAATTTGGTTTTTTGTCATCTGAGCGCAGGTGGAACCGCGGGTAACGCTAGTAGATAAATAAAAAATAAACGAACTGATTTTTTTCGTTTTCTAGTTCTAATACCTTTAAGATTTACGTAAAAGAATTTAACTGGATAACTTAATTTATTTGTCTCATCAGATATAAGTAACTTTACACAAGTCATAATTGAATCTACAATCAACGTTCAATATTTAGTTTTTAGACTTAACTAACACCTTAATCATCTTGTTAAATATTAAAGTAGCAATTTATGTGTACAATATTTACGTTTGGTGTCGATCATAACTTTCGTGCTACAAACACTTACTTTTCGAGGGCAGACGAGGATTTTTTCAATCATCGTTCTTGTAGATTATATTGTAACATTATGTGGTTATTACGTTAGTTTAATAACTTTTCTATCTCATTAATTTCTTTGTAATAATACGTCTTCTCTAGACATATCTATACTAATATTATAAAGAGGTAAAGTTTGTGAGTTTGTGGGTTTGTTTGTGACGTTGTAGGGGGTAATTTCTGGATCTACCAAAGCAATTTAGATGAAATTTGGTAAGAAGATAGTTTGAGACCCTGGGAAGGATACTTTTTATCCCGGAAATCATCCTTTAAGGGGTGAAAATGAGGACGAAAGTTTATATGAGAAACCAACCTTCCTGAACCCGAGCGAAGCGAGGATGTGTCGCTAGTTGTGCTATAAGGTTAAGGTGCGGTACGTACCTTAGCTTAATAACACAATTACTATACAATTACGTAAGATAAAGTACTTATTAAGTTAATTTTTTAAGACTTTTTCGCTGTGCATAAGTAATGGGAAATAATCCATTCATCCAATTCCTTCGATTAAATGATATACGAACAGCGTCAAGAAGAACTTATTCATACTTTAAAATAGTTATTATATGTATGCTCAAAGTACGATATCTCCGCACACACGGATATACTAAGCTTGGCTTCATTTTATTTGTTCCACACACACTACCTATTATTTCTAACAGTTATCACATTTACTATCAATACATAGTATAAAACAAAGTCGCTTCCCGTTGTCAGTCTGTCCCTATGTATGCTTAGATCGTTAAATTTTGATAAGGGTTTTTTTTTAAATATATAGAGTGATTCAAGAGGAAGGTTTTAGTATATAATTTTTTAATTTTTGTATACATCGGCTAAAATATAACAATATTTGTTGGAGTTGTCGGAAAAAATAAGCCATCTAGGAGCTTTCAACGAAAACGCTGCCTATACTCTTTGAGATATATCAAAATAATATATGGTGAAATTGTGTATCTTATATAGGTCTACAGAAAAGTCCGCTATGGCTTAAAGATAACATACTATATCCATTTTCATTTGAAACGAACCTAGGGACGAACCCGAGCGAGGCAAGGGTGAGTCGCTAGTTTATCTATACTAATAAATTATTTTAGTGAAATGGGTTCGAAGCAACGGTCTAGTCATGTTACTGCCTCACGGGTACGACGGCGCCGCGTCAGAACACTCCTCCTGTAGGATAGAAAGGTTCTTACAGTTGACCGATAGTTCGGAGACTAGACCCGACTCGGAAGCGGTCAACTTGCACGTGGTAAACCCCACGACGCCTGCTCAATACTTCCATTTGTTGAGACGACAGGTGAGCTATTCAATTATATTATTATTATTGAAAAATTCTTGTATACTTATGTATATATATATATATATATATATATAAATAAATGTATTGGGACATTAGCACAAAGTAACATCTAGTTCCATGGTAAGCTACGAGGCTTGCATTATGGAGACCAGATAGTTGATACACTATACATATATAACTTTAAATACATACATATTATAAATATAAACATACATGACTTGAATACAAGCATTCGTGCTCATCACTCAAATGAATGCCCCCAGTGGGAGGATTCATTTGTGTGATGAGCACGAATATATTTAAATTATTATACAAATACTAAATAAATATTATATTAAATTACTATACAAGGATTACTCGTTTAAATATATTAGATATCAGTGAGCGTGTTACTTTTCATATAATTTAGTGTGTTTATGTTTAGTATGTACATATATAAGGGTGCTTATGAAATAAATAAATAAATACATAAAATTTTAGATTGTACGAAATTATAGAAGACCGTTAGTAGTTGCTTCTCCGAAAATACTGTTGCGGATGGCCGACGCAGTGTCGCCGCTATCGGATTTCGCGCCGGGCACACACTTTAAACCTGTTATCGGTAATTATAATTAATTTTAATTATTATATTATAGCTTAATATAATATTTATAATTTAATGATTAAATGTTTGTGTTGGACTGATATTTTTTTATTTTTTTATTTGTGTTCTTTTGGCGAATTTGATATTTAAAACTATCTAACTTATTTTGATTTTTGGCTCCCGAAGTTTTGAATGCTTTAAACTCTTTTTATTGTAGGAGATGCAATAGCAGATCCCCTAAAAGTAAAACGCGTGATACTCGTCTGTGGGAAACATTACTATGAATTGCACAAAGAAAGGGTCAAGAGTAAAATAGAAGACGTCGCCATACTGCGAGTTGAGGCTTTAACGCCCTTCCCTCTACAGGAGATACAAGAACAACTGAACAAGTATACTAACGCTAGAAGTAAGTAAAATTATTATTATGTATAGTAATAAATGTATAATTTATATAACTGACTCACTGGTCTAGTGAATAGAATGTAATGCTGTAGACCAATAGGTCTGGGTTCGAGTCCAAAAAAACATGATCCAATATAAGGTTTAGAAAAGGAACTCGAATTTGTAATTTGAAGCTTCGAACAAATTACCAAACAACAACAGAGAATAGAGGAAAATAATTTGATTAAACAAAACTATAATTGTCAACATCCATTAATTATAAAGGCTGTTTACAATGGAAAAAATATTTTAGTTGTCAAAGAACAAAAACAGGTAAATACTATTTACGACTTGAGATACAAATAATTTGGCCTGGAAATTCTGAATTAACGAAGTTTCAGTTAATTAACATTAAATGTCCTATGGGCATTTCGCTTAACCGGTGGTAGGACTCTGTCAAGCCTGAGGAGTCCGACTGGATGGGTACCACCCCCTTATCTATTTCTCCCGCCAAACAACAATGATTACATTGTTGTGTTCCGGTTTGAAGGATAAGGTAGCCAGCGCCATTACAGGCAAGAGGCATATCATCAGTGACAACGCACCTGCGGTTCTGCAGTTTTGTAATATAAAACCTTTCGTGTTCATATATACAAAGGATACATAATGTAAATAATTTACCTTTGTATCTATTTAAAATGAAAATCAAATATTCAATTTCGTGAAAATATTAAATTAATCTACCCAAAAATTAAATGAGAATTACTATAAATTCGGTGGCCGCTGTCATTTCCGCTTTCTCATTCTCATTTCCGACGCAGCGATTTGCATCGTGTACAAGTCCAATTTAATTCAACTTTTAATGTTATGTTTTAATCATTATTTACTCAGCTATAATGAATTGAATTAGTCATTCAGAATAATATAGCATAGCTTTAAGTTGTTTATATCTTTTTGAAACAAATGAAAAATTTAGTCAATACTTTTGGTTAGTAAACGACGATATTTGTTTTTATAAAAAAATATCCCTAAAATCTCATCGAAAGATGAACTAATCTGGTGAATTAATCTAGGAACGATTGCATAACTAATAATCCATACATTTTTATACATGCGAAGAGCACGCTCTCGCATTGCTCACCCTCGCTTCGCTCTGGTTCGTCCCTAGCTTGATTCCCCATGCAAACTTTCATCCTAATTTTCACATCGTTAAGGATGATTTCCGCGATAAAAAGTATCCTATGTCCTTCCCGGGGTCTCAAACTATCTTCTTACCAATTTTCATCTTAATCGGTTCAGTAGATCCAGAGAGTATCCCCTACAACGTCACAAACTCACAATTCACAAACTTTACCTCTTTATAATATTAATATAGATAGAAAGCATTTCTAAATTTAAATACACTAATTTAATAAATTGATACATTTTATTATAAACCATTTTCCCGATAACGATTAGAACAGAAACACATCGTGTCTATTTACATAATATGTATATGTAGGTATATATATATATATATATATATATATATATATATATATATATATATATATATATAGTACCTGGGCGACCGAGCTTTGCTCGGAGTTTTTGGCCAAAAAAAAACAAAGAATTTGAATAAATACAAAATTAAAAACATTGTGTTCGACCGGGATACGAACCCAGATACCTCGCCTATCCCTATTAACATTGTCGGATGTGAAAATCGGCAACTTTACAGGAGAGTGCGTCAAAGTTTGAATTGTTGATATTTTTTTACATGTACAAGTTAGGTTAACAAAAATTACTTGTGGCTATTTTAAAAACTACTCGTAAAAAATATTTTTTTGTTGCACCTACTAAAAGAAGAGACTTTTTAAGAGTGATTAGTGAAATAAAAAGAAAATGACAAATTTGCATATCCGACAATGTTAATAGGGATAGGCGACCTGTGATTGTCAAACTCGCGCATTGGCCGCTTGACCATGATGCTTATATCTGAGCGTGCGAAATTATCGAACATAATATTTTGTGTGGAATTATTAATTATTAATTTATTGAAATAATGCAAAAGAAATCATAATAATAATAAAGCTCTATTTATTTATTCATTTATTTATTATAAACTTACTAACAAAATTTACATAAAAACATTTATTAAACATTATAATTTTACCTATTTGTATATAAATTTAATTTAAAAGTATGCACAGCTTTTTATAAAAGTATTTCATTTAAATTTTATTTGGTTAAGACTATATAAGGAGCCATTTTAGTTGTACAATAAAAAAAATGTCTATATCACATTGCTGAAATATAAAATTATATAATTTAGTGACTATTTATTAACTTATAATTTTTTAACTAATAATTTTGTAATCTGGAATTAAATTATTTTAAAAATCTTCATAGTATTTGAAATGATATTGTATATATATAAATTATCATTAACAAATAAATAAATAAACAATCACAATAAATTAAATAATTCAATTGAGTAAATACTAAACATTTCACAATAATAAATATAAATAAAATTTCTTTCCATACATTAATTCTGACAATAGTTATAAATTAGGTATTTAATTTCATAATTGAATGTATTTATTTAGTAAATGTCTTTTTCATGTATAGACCCCTCTTTAAAAGCCTCCTCCAAAGTAGTCCTGCATAGAGCTCTCCGTTGGAGATTATGCTTGTATGATTGCAAAGGGTTTCTGTCTCTCAAATTTTGTTTTCAATATATAATTTGTTTCTGATATGCCTATAAAGTTTATAATTTTATCTTTGTGTTCTTTTGATTTGTTGTAGGAAATGCTGCTTTTAATTCTAGAAGTTTTTCTGGTGAAGATATGTATACCTTTGTTCATTGTATGTCTGTTTTTCTTTAGAGGGTTACGGTCGAACTCCCCCACAGTGACCGGCCGTACTGGTGGATAAAGATGAGGAGGTTCCTACGGTGTTTAATATACTATATCTTGCTGTGTTGTTTTTAGTTGTTCCTGGTTATCATTTGTGTGCTTGAAAGTTAATTTTGGTTTTTGTAATATAAAGTCTTTAATATTACCAGGTATGGTTTTCTTTGTATGTTGTTTATTTGTTAGTTTTTGTTTATAATTGAGGTAAGGCTTTTCTGGAGATACAGGCAGACTTCTTTTTTATTTCCGTTTAGTTTAAGACTATTTTTTCCTCTAGTTCATGATAGGATTTTTCACCTTCTTCTACTCTGAACATAACCAAGTTCTTGCGCCTAATATGTCTTTCTAAATTATTTATTGAGGTACTTTGTTCCTGGATTTTTTTCTCAAGAACTTCAATTTTTATTTCTAACTGTTTAAATTTCTCATTTAAGTATATTATTGTTGATTGTATTTTTAATGTCTTCTTTCATTTCTAACATTTCTGTTTTCTGCTGTCTTATTTCTTGTTGCATGTTTATTAGCAACTTTTTTATGTCCTCCATCTTAAGTGTGAAGTTGGAAGTAGAAAAGCTGATTGAAAAAGAGCACCAATTATACCTAGTTGAATTGCAATTTTATACCGAGTACCTATTAGTTTTTGAGGTTATAAACTTATGTTTTAATATTTGACGCTTTCACTTCACAAATTATTTTGTTTTATTGTCATCACACACAGAAAAGATGGTTTTGCACTGATAGTATCTTTAAGTTATGTTTGTCACTTTTGTATTTGTTTGGTAGGTGAATTTTTAAAAGCTCATTTGTTCTTCAACACATCAAGACTTGGTGATGTTTACATATTGCCCATAGGTTTTATTTAAAAATTTACTTAGATTAGATTTAATTTTTCTTTAGATTATTTTCACTTAAATATATTTAAACTTGATGTAAATACGGACACGATGTTGACAGTTGCACAGTGGCGCCGCCCACTCACCAGAAGTGACAATGCAAAAATTGTGAAAATGCAAAAGAAAATCGCATGAAAATTCGAAAATTCGCGTTTTTCCAGATATAAGACTAATCTAGATCGATTTATCGCCCCCGAAACCCCCTGTATGCTAAATTTCATGAAAATCGTTGGAGCCGTTTCCGAGATTCAGATTATATATTGATATATATATATATATATATATATATATATATATACAAGAATAGCTCGTTTAAATATATAAGATATATATATATATATATATATATATATATATATATATATATATTAAATGTAATTATTCGTGAAACCAGTAGGCGATTCGATTTATATTTTTTATTGAAACAATTTAAAGTTAAGAGCACGTAAAGCATTCAAGCATAATTCAACAGATGAAAAATGATAAGCGACGAACGAACGAAGCAATTAAATTTTCGTACTTTAGATTAAAGCTTTTAGACACATTAAGCCGTTTGGACGGTTTGTATAAACTGTCAATCAACAATTTTACGTCCGCATAATATGATAAAACTTTAAACCGGCAAACTTTTGTAGTTATTTAAAAAAATTAAAACGATTTTTTGCATACATTCAAAAAGAAATTAAATAAAAAACATTTCTTCAATACTGGTTATTTAATTAAATGCCGTCATGATTAATTCATTCACTCATTCAAGTAAACATTGGAAAAAGTCTGGTTCACCTTATTTTAAAACATTTTCAATTTTCCCGCAAAATTTTAACTTTATGAGGTTCAAAGCATAAAGTTTGATTATATTCGAGCAGCTGAGTTTTGTATGATAGAGACCATTAGTTAATATTTTTATATATCAGAATTAGAATCCATAGAATTACAGTTGCTCAATTAACCTCAATAATAAATTGTGTTCAGCCCTTTTTAATGCCAAACTGCTGAGCACGGGCCTCCCTTCAATTATACAGTTCTCTCAGATATGCAAGTTTCCTCACGATGTTTGCCTTCACCGTAAGACAAGTGGTAATCATGTTGGAAACAATTCGGACATGAAAATATCAGAGGTTGCGAGACCCGGGATTTGAACCCGCTTCACTCGATTTCCCACTTGGGCTACCACTGCCTCTTAGTAATAAATTGATGGCACATATTATATTATTAAAAATTCTAATGTAATAAAACTTTTAATGATATGGCATAAGCTGCCAGCGCGAGTGATAAAGTTCCCATTAAGCCATCCCTTGCAGATGTAAATTAATTTAAAAAGTTATATTTTAAGTACCTAAAAGTTTTGATATAAATTATTAATTTAAAAATTATTGTTAATTTATAAATTATTATTAATATATAATTATATACGCCGTCTAGTATAATGGTCGGTATTTACCTTTGCTTATCTTTGCTACTAATAATTAGCTATTACAAAAGTATTGCGAACATTTGAGTTAGTAAGTGTAACTTTGTTATTTCTTTACAATATGGCGACTCAATTATTAGATTTTAATCAAGAATGAAGATAGCTTAAATATATCTTAAATTAACACAGGATTTTTATCATCATATCTTACCAATCTACAAAGTATTTTATGTACAGATACTAGCCGTCTCTGCCGAGTGACGAGCGTATGCAAATGTTTCTTTTAGTCTTCAAAGTCCATAATATATATTTAGATTTTTCGCTTATAAAGTAAATATTTAGGTTAAATAAAAAAATAATAAAAAAAGTGGAACATCGTTTATTTTTATGGACGGGAAAAAATATTTATGAAAGAAAATAATGTAAAGAAGTAACTATTTTCAGTATTCGATTCATTGAATTTTAATTTTTGAAGTGAAAATTCTTTAGAATCGTGATTTGAAACTCGATGAAACGGAAATGCGACACGAGAATGAGACAAACACATAAATATATAGGATTAAGCCGGCGAGAGAATGAGATAGAATACATTACATAGGAAGTGAAAAATAATAATTATAATACTGAATAAATTATGTAATGTCATATAGCTATACTTATATACTAATATTATAAAGAGGTAAAGTTTGTAAGTTTGTGACGTTGTAGGCGGTAATCTCTGGATCTACTAAACCGATTTGGATTCAATTTTGTAAGAAGATAGTTTGAGACCCTGGGAAGGACATAGGATACTTTTTATGCCGAAAATAATCCCTTAAAGAGGTGAGAATGGGGATGAAAGTTTGTATCGGGAATCAACCGCTAGTCGCTAGTGTTAAATAGAATGTAAAGTAACTTTAAATTTGGTAAAAAAAACTAAACTTATTACTTATAAAAATGAATATTTATTACTGTGAGATGATTATGAATGTGCATAAATTAATAATAGCTATTATATTATTATTAAATAATTGTTGTCATGGTGACAGTTGTTATTGTCTGACAAACGATTATTACATTCTTTTCGTAGAAGATTGTGAAATGTGCCCATTAAGCGTTATTTAATTGCTATATTAGCCAAAGGAATTTTACTTCAACCGCGCGTAAAGGTTACACGCACCCATATTTTTTTCGAAATTTGCATAAATATTATTAAAACATAAATTATAAACACATATCACAATCGCCCAACGTGATCACTATTTATAGAGATAACAGCTCGCACGTGCTCGATATAAATTCGTAAGGGAAATGCTGTCAAACACATACTATAAATATTAAAAAGTGAATACGAAGATAAAATTAATGTTTTATAGCAGTACCTGTATTTCTAGTTGGAGTACAACGTTTTTCTCTTTATTTTATAATAAATTGTATTGTTAGATTACTCTCAACTCTAGACGACTTTTGATTGACTAGTTATAAAAAATATGCCGATATATATATATATATATATATATATATATATATATATATATATATATATAATAACTAAGGGACAGTGCCTTTGTAAATAAAAAATATTTTTATTATAAGTTCAGTACTTTCAGAGTATATAATAATAATGTCTTTCTAACAGACTTTGGTTTCGGTAACCGTAATGAGATCAGCTTTCACGGGACATATTGTAGTGCACAAGTCTATTCCTTTTACTCAAATATTCAAGAGGGACGGCAACTCGACATGAGCGGGAAGCGATAAGATGCAGGACACCATGTACTGAGTTATTCGTGACAGAAAATCTCAGTAAATATATTGGTCCGATTTAGGACTCGAATCCAAGACCTAGCCACTAGACTAATGAGGCAGAGAATATACCTCACAATCAAATTAACAAATTAGTAATAATATTAATGATTTATTAATTATTTACAGAATTCATATGGAGTCAAGAGGAGCACAAAAATATGGGCGGTTGGTCTTTTGTTAAGCCGCGATTCGAAAATCTTATCGGCAAGAAGGTAAGCTTTGTAAAGTTAATTTTACTGGTTTATTTTCTTTGGTATTTACACTACAAATATTACTAAAAATGATTTTTTTTATTTTTTTTATTTTTGTTTCTCCGTCTGTTCGTATATTAAACGTATAATTGCTGATGTATTTATATGACAAAGATCATATTTAGGCTAAGATACATTTTGACTAAATATGTATCGAAATGCATTATGTATAACCTCTAAAAGCAAGAATTTCGTAGAAAACTACATAAAACCTATTACAATATGTAGGAAACGAATGGACAATGCTGAGAAGCTTAACTATCTGGCAAAGCTCCTACTGCTTATACTTTAAATTGTATAGAATTTTCCACAAAGATATTCACAGAAAGCTTTACAAATATCCATAAATTTGTTACATTGTTCTATAAAGAATCACTAAGCATTATAAAAGCTTTCAAAGTTTATAGACAAAATAATAATAAATAATATAAATAAGTTACGAGACTTGTGTTATGGATACCAGATAGTTGATAAACTACACACATATAACTTTTAAATACATACATATTATAAATATAAACACCCATGACTGGAGTACAAACATTCGTGCTCATCACACAAATGAATGCCTCCAGCGGGACTCGAACCAGCGACCGCTGGCACAGCAAGTAGGGACACTACAAACTGGGCCAAACGTGTCGTCGAAAGTTATTACTAATGTTGTTTGTCTTTATCTTTTTATAAACTAAAAGCAAAAGTAATAAAGTACTATAAGATATTGTTTTTTAAATAGTAAGTCCATACTAAAGTTAAAACTCATTATGTAAGGGAAGTAAAATAATTTACAATAGGCGTTAAGTGAGTCGCCACACCTGTGTGAAGCGTTAAATGCCGATAAATTACGCGTTAATAGTCAATTATTTTTAATATGGCGAACGATTAATCTGTATTATTTTTTTTATATATTAGAAAGATTATAATTGTAAAGTATCAATAATAATTCAAGAAACAATTTTTTCCACCTTGGAAGTTAAAATTTGAGTTTTAGTACATTCATGTCATCGATCTGATGTCGCTCTCACGAAAAATAATAACAGTCATTACCGGTATCATCAATCATCGCCGTAAATCCCTGTAATGTCTAAAAAGACCGCCCCTGGAGCTATTGCTTACTACCCAACGATATAACGCGCTCTGAAAGCATCTACTATGTATGACCCAGAAAAAACCTGGGTAGTGGTACTATCTATCTAAATAATATAATTATAATTGTTTTTATTATATAATATTTACTTTTTTATTTTATATACTGGATTTACACGAATATTTGGCATTTTACATAAAATCTTTTTAGATTTTTTCACGATTTATTTCGATTTTTATCATCAATCATTATCACAAAGATTCGAAATTATAGTTTTAACTAAAAATTTAAGCAAAAGTCCTATATAATTCCAATTGGACGCAAACAAAGAAGGTAGGTATCTAAATCTATTCGACCGGTCACAATGAAACTTACTGATATTTTCATGTGCGAATCATTTCCAACATGATTAGCACTTGTCTTACGGTGAAGGAAAACATCCTATGTAAAATTGAATATTTTGTAGTTATAGTGCCGCTATCTAGTGGTTTGTTTTTGCAAAACTGTAGCTAATGACACATAGAACCTTGTACTCGTAGCATTAATAACTAAATAAGTACTAAAATTGTAACATAGAACCTGTAATAGTGAGCCAACGAATTGTAAAGTCCGCCAACCCGTACTTGACCAGCGTGGTAGACTGTGGCCTGATCACCCTCGTATTGAAGGGGCTGTATACAATTATAGTACCGGTCGAAAAATAAATAAAATTTACTAAGAATTTGAATGTTTTCCAGCTACTTTACGCCGGTCGTAGTGAAGCCGCGACTCCCGCGGTGGGAACATCGAAACTACATCGAGCCGAGGTCGAGCACATATTGAGAGAACCACTATACAACAATAAATAAGTACATTTTCACTGATTGTAGCTTATTAGATAATCGTCCATTATATTTCTTACTTATATAATTTTTTTACTTGATATTTTTTTACCTATATGTAGATTTATGAATATATGAACCTATTTGTTTGGACTGGCTTGATCTCTGAAAGGATATTTGCATTTGAAATTAAGCATTTATATAAAATAATTTATAATTCTGTTCTATAAATAAATAAAAAAATAAAGTTTATAATTCTGTTATTTAAATAAATATTGTGACAAAACTTTTGATTTTCATTTTTGAACTGGATGCTGACTGTGGATCTGCCCATCTTATTATTATGTAACCGCTAAAAACTCAGTTTTAACTTTTATGTAAATGTGCGTAGTATGAAGTAAAAGCTGTAGGTATTTCAATTTAAACATCTATACAAATAATAAAATTCTTAGTCGAAAATTTACATTAAATATATTTTGTAAAATCTTATTGAAATAGTCATTATTATCGATAAATAGGTCGAATCTATAATTTTTAGAATTTTTGTCTGTCTGTCTGAGAACGCATCATGAGAAAACCACTAATGTGATTTTGATGAAATTTAGTAGAATGATAGCTGGTTATCCGGGTCAATATATGACACTTTTTACTGCGAGATAATATCCCATATGTGAAAAATCTATACAAACCTTTAAAACGTTTCTCACAGCAGCATATACTATGTTACTCCAGAGTCTCATAGTCATAATCTGTGTACACATCTAAATCCGTGTAACTATTTCAGTGTGAAAGAGTACAGAGTGTGTGTTTACACATATGTAAATAGTAAATACATACTACTATACAATCGTTTGCTTTAGTAATTATAACTTATAACAAAAAAAACTATCCCACGGGAACCGCACATTTTTCTGGAATAAAAAGTAACCTAGGCTATGTGCTATTCCAGACTATAATCTATCTTTTTGCCAAATTTCATCCAGATTCATTCAACCGTTCTACCGAGATTGAGTAACAGACGTCCATCCATCCAAATCCGGTTTGGGAACCAAATATTGAAAACCTGAAATTTTATGATTTTAAAATGTTAGCAGGTACATAAGGAATGGAAATTTATAAAATGCCCCCTCTGCCCAGCTACCCCCGAGAAATGGGGGGACGCAAAGTACCAACTAATTTTATTTGTATTTCTGAGTACCTTTTAGTTAAAATTTCTAATTTCGGGGAACAGACGACAGATAAAAGTAATTATTTATCAAAACATAATATTTACTAATTTGTATAGAGATTGGGTTATCAAATTAAATTTTACAAATGATAGCTCTTTTGTCTTATCTAAGCTATAAAATATTATCACTTTGTAAATTAATAAATAATTTTCTTTATTTAATCTCTAATTTTAATTAATTTTCATGTTACAACTAATCATAATTTTTATACTTTTGAAGTATAAATACGTAAAAATTACCGTCAAACTTAACTTATTCCTATTAATAGATATTGAACATAATAAGGGTATTCAACATAGTACAGGGTAATGGAAGCAGAATGCCCTTTTTATTATCATGTTGAGCTAGCCTGTAGGTGTGGTCTACAATATATTTTTTTTTAATCTATACTAATATAGAGAGGTAAAGTTTGTGAGTTTGTGACGTGGTAGGGGGTAATTTTTGGATCTACTGAACCGATTTAGATGAAATTTGTTAAAAAGATAGTTTTAGATCCTGGGAAAAATATATAAGAAACTTTTAAATATATAGATAAATAAACAAATCTAGCCAAACTTTTAAGACATAAATATCCATATAACCTTATTATGTCTGTAGTGAAAGGAACTACTTTACATAGCACAGTAACAATGTACGTAAATGTAAAATCAATACTCTGTAGCAACAGTAACTATAGGAACTAGAAAACATGGCCGGTAAAGGCAAGGGAAAGAAAAAGGAAAAGAAAGATAAAGAAGAAGGAGGGGACAAAAAGAAGTCTAAGAAAGGCGGGGGAAGAGCTAAGAAGAGTAAAGCCAAAGGAAGATGCAATGTGGACATGTTGACTGAATCTGCTATGGACAATGTGTACTACGCGTGTCATAATGTTCAAGAATTGCTTCAAGCGAGAGGCTTTCATCCTCCAGACTTTAATAAGAAGAAAAAAAAAGGAAAACGTTAGTTTAATGGAGGAAAAGTTTTGTTTCTAAACTTTAAATTAACTGATTTGACTTAATGATTTTAATTTACTCGCTGTGTTAAGACTAATTAGTACAGTGATTTGGAATGTTCAGTTCATTAAAAGTTAAAATTTTCTTAGGTTTTATCTATAATAAGTAATGTTTTCTTAGATAAAGTTGTTTAAATTTTTTTTTGTAGTCATTAAACGATGTATTAAATGTTGTTTTATTTTAAAATTAAAATCGTTTATCTCTCTAAAAACCATAGGATTCTTTGTTGTTTTAAATATTTATAAGAACATACCAGGTTTTTTTTTCTTCAAATTCACTCCATGACGTGTGCAGATTAATGCATTCACTTCATATACATATATATGTTTACATATTTCATACTACGAAAAGATTAATAGAATTAAACAACTTAATTGACATTTTGTAACTTAAAACAACAATGTTAATAATTTAAATATTAAAAAAATTAAAATTTGAATCATTTTTCTATTAAGATCTATAAAAAGATACATAAAAAATGCATGTAAATTAAAAATAATATTGCTGTCCGTAAAGTTTTTTAATTTGCAACTGTAATAAATTTAAATAGTGTAGATATTATCGCCGCTCGGACAGACCAATAAACTTTTCTAATAAATTGCAGCTGTCACTAACTACGCTCCCTTTAGTTACACATTCCTTAACAAATATTCCTAAAAGTGTTGAAGTTAAAACACCATCGATTTTTGGAGTAAATTATAAACTAGTAATTCGTACTTTTTTAATAATTTAATATTTTTTAATAATTAATAATTTCGAAGTCGGTGCCAGCCGATACAACACCGCACGTACAAAGCCGCCGATACAAAGCACAACGTCTTCGAAAATATTTGATTAGGTATGTATAGTAAATGAAAACTACCAATTAGTTATTTTTTACTTTTTAGCGCTTTTTTTGAAGTCGGTTTTTATTTTTTTGTTAAAAAGTTTTTATGTTTCTACTCTCACTACGTCTCGACTGATCTTACGCTAAGTTTTTAAAATGGTTCCCTATCCTGCGGTAACAATTATCATAACTCAGTAAAAAAGGTTCATAGAAAAATTATTTACTATTTGAACTACAGGTTGTATTACTGGCGAATGAATATTTCCTTAAAATGAGTTTCGTCGTTTCGGAAATTTGCAAATACAAACAGACTGACGGAGCGTGTCATTTACATTCATTATTTTAAGTGGCATAGCTGCGATACAATTATTTATAAAAAGGTTTTCTCTTTTGATTTGAAACTTCTTTTGTCTTGAGGCGCAGTATATATATAATATGTATTTTATAGCATTCTAACAGTGATTTTTTTCTAAAATTATCCAAAAGACTACAATACAAATAAACAAGATTTACTTTAAAAAAAAATACAAGTAACTTTAAAATGCAAAAAGGATTTTACAAATCGGACTGACATGACGGTTCCAGAGATAAGCGCGTTCAAACAAAAAAATAAAAAATTACTATGTATCATATCTTTATATATATAATTCTTCTGTGAGTGTGTATGTCACTGAACTTCTCTCAAACGACTGGACCGATTTTGATGAAATTTTTTGTGTGTGTTCAAGGGGATCTGGGAATGGTTTAGATTCACAATTTGAATAATAATTTTCATCAAAAAAATTATTCAAAAAAGTTTGAAATTTTCAAATTAAAGACGTGTAGACAGGACAACGTCTGTCGGGTCCGCTAGTAGTATATATAAAAAATCATGTAATTATTTTAATTAATTTATTATATTCTCTTTTATTATATTTTATTTTAATTAATTTATTTTATTTGTAATTATTCATTATGTTTTGGCTAATAACATATTATTGTTACTCTTACCAAGAATATACGTATAGTACGAAATAGTTTGTATATAGATACATTATTTTTTTCATTTCTTTATGTCAAAATTATAAATGACACTATAAATTACAAGTGAAACGCGTTTGATTCCTATGGAGGAATCATTTGTATAGACAAATATAACAATGTATCTAATTCATTCATAAATGATGTTACTCACAGCAATACTATAGTTACCTAAACTTATTCTCATAACAGTATGTTTTTATTATCTAACATTTTTAAACTTATACTCATAGAGATTAACAGCATTAAATTATATTTGCATATATTACAATTTTATTTTTACTATTTAATAATTAGCCATCTTGATATTTTATTTTTAGAAATTATCGTAAATTACCGTTGAAAAACTAATTTAACTCTTTAAACAAAAAGTACTTGTTTACATAAAATGTCTTAATCAGTGCTCGTATTAAGCAGGTAATATATTTTTTTATTTTTATTACATATTATGATAATAGTAAAGAGGCAGAGGTAGCCCAGTGGTAGCGTGGCCGCTTGGGAAACCGAGTAAAGCGGGTTCAAATCTCGGGTCTCGCACCTCTGATATTTTCATGTTTGAATCATTTCTAATATTAATACCACTTGTCTTACGTTGAAAGAAAACATCGTGAGAAAACCTGTTTGTGTGAGAGAACCTAGCAAATTTTCGAAAGAGATGTGAAGTCCAGCAACCAGCACTGGGCCAGCGTAAAGGGAAGTCCGTACCCAACAGTGGGACGTTAAAAAGGACTGAATTCTACTACTATACTATAAAAGTACATAGTGTCATAGATATTTTTTATATAATGACATACTTTATATGTGTATATAATTATGCGCAATATAAGTCAGAAACCAGAACCACTCCGTGACGAATAACTTACGTAATAAAAATCCAATCGACTGGGAAATTAAAATGTGTAATGGGTTTTTTAAACGACGACGACAACTATGTATTTTTAATCACTTAAGAGTATTATTTTTTAACAGTCCCATTATTTCTTTTTATCATAATATTAGAAATGATTAAGCATGCAAAAAAAGCAGATATTTCAATGTGTTCGAAATAATATCTAATAGTATTCAAAACAATAGGTAAACAATTATTGTATTCAGCCTTTTTAACGTCCCATTGCTTGGCACGAGCCTCCTTTTAATGCGAAGGCGATCAGGCCATAGTCCACCACGCTGGCCAAGTGCGGGTTGACAGACGACTTCACATGTCTTTCGAAAACTTGCTAGATTTTCTCAGACATGCAGATTTCCTTACGATGTTTTCCTTCACCGTAATACAAGTGGTGATCATTGAAAATGATTCGCACATGAAAATATCAGAGGTGCGAGACTCGGGATTTAAACCAGTTTCACTCGATTTCTCAAGCGAGCGCGTTACCACTGGGCTGCCCAGGTAAATCATTATTTACTTTAGTTTGCTTAATAACGGTTTTTTTAGTAGAAATAAATTTACACTATGGTCGTACCAGCGGTAGGAATAGACCTTGGAACCACGTACTCTTGCGTCGGAGTTTTCCAACATGGTAAGGTTGAAATCATTGCAAACGAGCAGGGTAATAGAACTACACCGTCATATGTCGCTTTTAATGATACAGAACGACTTATTGGGGATGCAGCAAAAAATCAGGTACACTATATTTGAGTATAAAGTTTATTTAAGCTTTTCTTTCAAAACCAATAATTTTTATCATTATAAGGTTAAAGTATATTTTTTACACTACTGGTTATTGTATCTTTCTTTTATGTTTTTTCTTGATTCATTTTGATACATTGACTTTGTTATACATTCGTAGATTGCAATGAATCCAAAAAATACGGTTTTTGATGCAAAGCGCTTAATTGGACGAAGGTTTGATGATCCTAAAATTCAACAAGATATTAAGCACTGGCCCTTTGAAGTCGTTTCCGACGGCGGAATACCAAAAATAGTTGTAGATTATAAGGGTGAAAAACGAAGATTTACCCCAGAAGAGATTTCATCCATGGTTCTGACAAAAATGAAAGAGGTGGCTGAAACATATCTTGGTGGCCAAGTGAAAGATGCGGTTATAACAGTCCCAGCGTACTTCAACGATGCTCAACGACAAGCAACGAAGGATGCTGGCGTAATTGCCGCACTGAATGTGTTGAGAATCATAAACGAACCAACCGCAGCTGCTCTCGCTTATGGACTAGATAGAGATTTAAAAGGAGAGAAGAATGTACTCATATTCGATCTTGGTGGTGGAACGTTTGATGTATCTATACTTCAAATATCGGAAGGATCCTTATTTGAAGTGAGATCGACAGCAGGTGATACGCACTTGGGTGGTGAAGATTTTGACTCTCGCATGGTGGACCACTTTGGCCAAGAGTTCGATAGGAAATACAAAAAAGACATTAAAAGTAACCCAAAAGCTTTGAGACGTCTTCGCACCGTTTGCGAAAGAGCTAAAAGGACGTTATCATCCAGTACAGAAGCTACATTAGAAGTAGACGCGTTACATGATGGTATAGATTTCTATTCAAAAATTACACGAGCGCGTTTTGAAGAGTTGTGTTCTGATTTATTTCGACAAACACTCGCACCAGTTGAAAGAGCGCTCAAAGATGCTAACTTAAATACTAGGGAAATAAACGATGTTGTAATGGTTGGTGGATCTACAAGAATACCAAAAATACAAAGACTTTTACAGGTAGATATATATGTGTGTTAATATCGTTACCATCCAAAAATTTATAAAAAGTCGATAAAAAGCTCAGAGTCAGATGTACTCATAAAGTAGTTATATAAAATAACCACATTTCATGGCCATTAATAGTTTGGTATATTTCAAAACCAACTTATCCAATAAATATTATAGGTATGCGTAAAGTTTCATATACATAAATATATAGTAAGAATCTCTCAGTAAAGCTAAAACTATATCATTATACTAGCTACTCACCCTCGATCCGCTCGGGTTCGTCCCTTGGTACCTTTTAACAGTTAGTGTAGATTTCTCAGAGATGAGGTATTTTCCCGCAGAAAAAATATCTTATACTTATGTTGACCCGGATAACCAACTATCGCATACCAATTTCATCAAAATCTGTCCAATGGTTTTCTCGTAATGCGGTCACAGACACAAAAATTCTAAAAACTATACATTCGGCCTCTGTATCGATAATAATGACTTATCAACAAGATTTTCTAAAAAATATTTGATGTACAGATTCGACTCAGAATTTTATTATATGTATAGATAAAACTGAAGAAATTACTTAAACGCGTTGTCTGTAATGTCTGGTGGTTATCTACTAGACCGATTCAATAAATTTCTTTTTACTTTTTATGTTATTAATTGAGGAAGCTTATAAATTATGTAACACCGTAATAGGACACTTACAGACGCAGCATAAACTAACTACGCGAGGGGATTCACGTGCAAACGCTAATGTTGTTAAATTTTTAGGATTTCTTTAGTGGGAAAACATTGAATCTTTCAATTAATCCCGATGAGGCAGTCGCTTACGGGGCTGCTGTACAGGCCGCTATACTTACCGGTAACAAAGACATTCGTCTTCAGGATGTTCTTCTTGTCGATGTCACGCCACTATCTCTTGGTATAGAAACCGCTGGTGGTCTTATGACTAAATTGGTTGAAAGAAACACAAGAATACCAATTGCCCAAAAGAAAATATTTACCACATATACTGATAATCAACCTGCAGTTACTATTCAGGTGGAAATTTATTACTAAATATTTAGATAATATTTTATTAGACATACCTAGAAATTTTCTTGATTTTGTCGAACTTGACTTATTTTAAAGGTGTATGAAGGAGAACGAGTGATGACAAAAGATAACAACATACTGGGTACGTTTAATTTGACGGGAATCCCGCCAGCTCCGAGGGGTATACCTCAAATCGAAGTAAGTTTTAGTAAAAATATAATTTACAAATCTGACTTGATTTATTGATTGAAAGCAATTTAGCAGACGCACTTCCAGATCTAAAATATTAGCCAGGATGATATCATTTAATTATTCAGGTAACCTTCGACATAGATGCCAACGGTATTCTCAGTGTCAGCGCCCAAGATCAAAGTACAGGTCGCTCTGAACAAATAACAATATCCAATGATAAAGGGCGACTCAATAAAAAAGAGATAGAGCAGATGCTGGAAGATGCTGAAAAATTTAAGGCAGAAGATGAAGCAGTGAGGAAGAGAGTTGAAATTAGGAATCAGTTAGAGGCCTATCTGTATGGATGTAAAACGGTGAGAAATTTAATCTTATTATGAATCGTAAATGGGAATCGTATTGTTTAAGTATATTTGAAAAACTAAAAACGACAATCGTGATAGACTGTAGCGTAGTAGGAAAAGAATTGAACGTATAAAAAAAAATTGTTGGTACTTATCAGTAATAGCCCAATAACAGTACGCGCTCGCTTGAGAATTCGAGTGAAGCTAGTTCAAAACCCGATTCTCACAACTGTGTTATTTTAATGTGCGAATCGTTTCTAACATACAATTTTAACATACATAACATGATTACCACTTGTCTTACGGTGAAGGAAAACATCGTGAGGAAACCTGCATGTCTGAGAGAATCTAGCAAGTTTTCGTAAGACATATTAAGTCCGCCAACCTACACTTGGCCAGTGTAATCTATGGCCTGAGCCTCCTTAGTATAATAAAAGGAGACCCGTGCCCAGCAGTGGTACATTAAAAAGGGTTAAACACGAAATACTTACCAAACATTTATTTAATCAAGTTAAAGCAAAACATGATATTTAATTGGCATGATAAGAAGTACTATTAATTTGCACAGTCAAAGTCAAAATTCTCAATTACTTACAGGCCGCAGAAAATGCCGGTAACCGACTAACAGACAATGAACGTGATACAGTTATTAACGAGTGTAACACTCACCTACGATGGTTGGAATCAAACCCAAATGCAACCTTATCACAACTGGAAGAGCATTTGAAAGCAGCTCAAGCAGCTTGTCAGTCGGCCATGTTGAAGCTACACGGTGTAGCGGGAGGACCAAGTTGTACAAGACCAGTTAGTTCTGGCGGACCGAGAGTTGAGGAAGTTGATTGATTTTATATTTAAATTATTGCTTTCACCACTGTATTTAGAGAAATAGTTCTTTTATATTGATATATTATCAACAGACAAAATTGTATATATTTTCATATATAGGAAATTTCGATTTAACCTAATTACAGATTAAAAATGTTGCACCCCATGCTTACGTGTTATTCTAATTTTACATCGCGAAATATGTTAGTGATAAATATAATTGTTTTAAAATTTAGATGATGTATCATCTTATTAATTCATCGTAAAATTATAAGGTACTAGCGGCTCACCCTCGCTTCGCTCGGGTTCACCTCTAGAAAAGCACAAACATATCTATCCCATGGGAACCGTTCATTTTTCCGGGATGAAAAGTAACCTGTTGTTTAACCGGCAATATAAGGTATCAACATGCCAAATTTTACTAAATTAGGTGGATAAGTTGTTGTGTACTAAACTGTGTAAGTTACTATAGTTTTTTAACTGTCCCACGGAAACTCTTAAATTTTCCGGGATGAAAATTAGCTGATTTGTTTTTGTCATGTATGAACTATATTATTGTAAAGTTTCATTAAAATCCAATCAGTAGTTTTTGTGTACTAAGCTGTATAAGTTGTTATAGTTTTTTAACTATCCCACGGGAACTCTTTAATTTTCCGGGATGAAAAGTATCTAAGATGTTGCACGGGGATATAAGGTACCACCATGCAAAATTTTATTTAAATCGGTCCAATAGATTCGGAGATTAGCCCGTACAAACAGGAAAACAGATAAACAGCTCGCTCGGGTTCGTCCATACCTACGAATATGTTGTATTATCTCTTTAACCATTTGTCCAAATTATATGCAGTAAAAGGGAAAAGTCTTTTGTTTTAAACATTTTAGACGATAAGTTCACTTATTTTGATAAGAATTCATAATTGTTGATAATATGACCAATAAACATGACCTACCGATTTAAATTATTTTTTTTAATATAAAAAACTACTTTTTGTGACTTAAATATAAAAGTTAGACATATGCTGTCGCTGACTTTTTTGTAGGCATTATTAAGCTCTACAACTTTTCTCTAGAACATAATCATATATTTCATTTTTCGGGTAAATATTATATATATATAATCGGCCTATGACACTCAGGAAGAACGTGGCTTTCTATTGGTAGAAGAATTTTGAAAATCGGTTCAGTAGATCCAGAGATTACCCCCTACAACGTCACAAACTCACAAGATCACAAACTTTACCTCTTTATAATATTAGTATAGATAAAATCTATACTAATATTATAAATGCGAAAGTATATGAGGATGTTTGAATGGATTTTAATGAAATTTTACAATAATATAGCTCATCAGAATAACACATAGGATACTTAATCTCGGAAAAATGTACGGTTCCCGGTGGAAAGACTTGTTTTAGAGGCGAGCCCGAGCGAAGAAAGGGTGAGCCACTAGCCTTAAATAAAAGTATAAGAAGACAATAACTCTCTTAAGTATTCTCTCACTTTCTTTATATTTTTTTATGTTCAATTTAAATAATTTAGAAATTCCTAGTGTATAATACGGACAGGCAAGAATAAAAGACAGCATAATCGCGATATTTTATTCCAAAAATATAACAACATACATTATAGTATTTGCATTTGGTATTTATATCATTAAGTCATATTCAATTAAAAATGTTCCTTCCTAAACATCTTTTATCAGGAATGTTTTATATGTACCAATTCTTAGAAGGCTTGATAATAAACACAATGAAAAAACTATAAATGTTTAACATACAAATTGAATGAAATTTTTAACATACACATAATTTATGGTAGCCATTCATAATATACGTTAAGATTATTCTTAAAAAGGAAACTCTAAAGCAAGTATTTTATAAACAAACACAAATATATTGAAGTAATCGATTGAATTGAATGAAATATGATATCTATCTATTCTATTTATAATATTAGTACGTTTGTCCACTATGTGTTAGCAATTGATCCGATTGTGACGAAACTCTGGTGGGTTTATGTATACACCTGCGAAAGTTGAACTACTGGCCTAAAAAGAAATCTGCTTTGGAGTTTCTAAACCATTCAAGTTAGTATATTATAAATGGTCCCATTCAATCCAAGTCCAATAAATAAACAAACCTAGTAATTTGATACCAAATAGAAAAAAACAAAGCTCTAATATAAATAATGTGCTATAAATTTGACATACAAATAAACTCAATAATAATTAAAAAAATTATGGTCCTTCCAGCCGGATAATTTTATTTAAATTTTATAACCTATATAGATATAAATCGTTTTTAACGTCCCACTGCTGGGCAGTGGGAGTGAGAATGAGTGTTTTAATTATTTGTACTTAATTATTACTGGTAGACATTTACCTTCGCTCTTAATATAGCCTATTTGCCTATTTTGTGCTTTTAATTGTGTATAGTAACCTCCATGATAAATTAGTACTTCTTTAATCTTATTTAGTTATATAATTCATCACCAATAGCAGTCCAAATATGTGAGTGTTCAATATATTATTTCTACATACATTATATTATTAAGTTGAGGGTATGTACGCTATTATAGAAAATACTGTGGAATAATTGATAATATTAAACCATTTTAGTTTTTCAAGTTTTTTAAAGTAGGTTATCGATATAACACGTTTAAAATGCGATAAATTATTGCAATAATTTATATTTTAAGCATTGAAAAAAGTTAGACGCCAAATAATCTAAAGAAACCATATACACTCATTACAATTTTATTTACATAATATGGCAGCTACAAACTTAGTCTTGGAATAAATTAGCATGGAAAAAAAAATTATAATATATAATAAAAATAAATAGTTTCCCCAAACTAAAAATCTATTAAAACTAACAATATTAAATTTTTAACAAAGTTAAAAATATGAATATCATAAGCATTGACCTATATTATGTATATAACCTATGAAACCCACCCAAAACAAAATTAAAATTATTTTTCTAATAAGGCTAAAACACGTGAATGCGTTCAAATAAATATTATGTATGTCGAAATCATAAAAGCTCAATATTGAAAAGATTTTGTAAACTATCTGGCAGTACTTTTTGTAAATAAATCTTATATATCATCGTCTAAACGTGAAAATTACCCTATCTATTTAAAAAAATTAAGATAATTAAAAAAAATTAAAGTATTTATAATATATCTATTTATAGCGTGACTTAAATAGGCCATTTTTACACCATAATATGACACCAACTAAAACAAGGTACTTTTGGAAGTAATTCGACAGTTTAAAGTAAATGTACTAAATATAAATAATATATATTTATTTACAATCAATTGATTTCTAAATCTATATTATAACCTGTGAATGACAAAAGTTGTTTTTTCAATTTTCTTGGATTGATGAATCTGTGCGATAATACTTAAGTTCACACGTACCTTAATATGAAATTTGAACTTTGTTAGAATAATGATGATGATGTTCTCCTGGCCGGTTCCGGCCACGGCGGCTAATCTCATTGAGACTAGCCAACTGCGCAGGAGATATTATAGTGCTCAAGTGTACGCGAAGACACAACGTGCACTCTCTATTCCTGTCATTCTCATACTCCGGTGGGACGACACGAGACACGACCGGTGAGAGTGTCGGCGCAGGACCGACGGCTTTACGTGCTCTCCGAGGCACGGGGCTGAAACACCGCCAACTTCCCAACTCCGGGCTGTTACTGAGGCTTACTATACAGAAAGACTCAATAACTAAACTTGGCCCGACCCGGGACTCGAACCCAGGACCTCCGAGTGTGCAGCCGTACATGCTAGCCACTACACCACCGAGGCAGTTAGCACTAACACTCCGGTACTGGGAACTTGACATAATGTACTGAGCGACAGAGACGACGCTCTACAAAACCGAAATTAGCAGATTTTCTCCCTCTTTAGCTCGATGTGCCTTATTTACTGCCGATTACTGTACTTCATTACGGGGTTAAAAAATAATTAATTAGATAACATTCATAATGTTAAATAAATAATTCAGAAGTCAGGATAGTAAAATATTTAATTTTAAATAGTAATAAAATATTTAAGTATACAAAAAAAACTACTATTAGTTGTTAGTTTAACATTTAGACGAGGATATATTTACGGCCTCCCAAAACAAATAAGCACATTTGAAAATATAAATCCCAAACACCTATAATGTAAATAAACCCTGTGTCATGTACACAAAATCTGTTAAATAAAAAATCACAGATTTGCACCTATTCATAACGATAAAAAAATAATATATTAACATACATATATCCTTAAGTGGTGCTAAGATAAAACTAATTCTCTTTTTACACAAACCTAAGTATTTTTTGTATGAACGCTGCTTGAACTTCATCGGCTCTGAAAACAAAAAATATGTATATTAAAAGAAATATATTTTTGGCAGAAAAAGTATTGTATGAAATAACATTATATCTTTAATATTATCTATATTAATATTATAAAGAGGTAAAGTTTGTGATTTGTGAGTTTGTGACGTTGTAGGGGATAATCTCTGGATCTATTGAACCGATTTAGATGACATTTGGTAAGAAGATAGTTTGAGACCTTGGGAAGAACATAGGTACTTTTTATCCCGGAAATCATTCCTTAAGGGGGTGAGCAAACTAAAATAATTCTTTTACATACACATATATCATGTTCATAATCATGACGAATATATTTGTATTCTTTAGAAAAAACAATTATCCTACTGCATAAAAAACAAACTAAAAAGTTAGGAACAAGTTAACGAAGAAACATAATGTTATCTACTTAAGCGTTATCACGACGAAACTAAAATTATCAAAATCAGCTAAGTCGTTTAGTAATTACGAAGGAACATTAGGGTCGGATATACATACATACGTACATAATACACACAACCCTCCTTTGGGCTTCGCCGTAATCGAGTAAAAAGAAACATATTTTGACAAATTATTATTACATCAAATTCCGATTAATCCTAACTCAAAATGCGTTTTTCATACACATAGAAAGTAATTTTCTTATTTAATTGAATTATGTAATTAATTATGAATTCTATTCGATAATTCAGCATCGTTTTTGTCAATTTATCTTGTAACTTGTAAAATTTAATTAAAATTATTTAATTTAGGTGTGTTTGAAATTAGCAAAACATATAAGAGTAATAGAAAAAAAATGTATTCATTAAACTAGTTTCTGCATACGGTTACACCCGCGTATAGTTTTATTTATTCCACTAAACAATCTCTGCTTTATAAATAAGAGCATATAACAAAAAACGCAAGTTCTTTTTTTTAGATCTATATTATGAACGTTTACACATAAAAATATGTATTAAGATATTATTTAAAAATGTGCAATCATACTTTTTAATTAATATAAAACAACAAGATACATTCGTGACGTACAATGAAAATATATAAAAATAAACTTGAAGGTTATGAAAAAGGACATAATAATAAATAATTTTTGCAGTTAAATTTTGTATATATATAATTTTGACTTCAATATATTCCAAGTATAGAGAAGAAAAAACCATTTTATTTTACACTGTAGTAGGTAGTTATTGTTGCAATAATTTGTGTATTTCAGTTTTTTTAAGTAATTTAATTTTAAGCTCTAAATAACAAAATACAATACAAATATAACTTCGAAGCTGTACCACAACTAATAGTTATAGCTCAATTAAATAGACGGAGTCTGCCAAAATAAATATCAACCGTAAACTGCTGTTTATGTTACTTTGACATTTAGATAGTTTACTTTATTTAAAAAATAAGGGAAATATTATAATATATAATTTATATTATAACTAGCGAAAAAAAACAAAAACTAATCTATCCCACGGGAACCGTACATTTTTTCGGGATAAAAAGCCTATGTGCTATACCAGACTATAATCTATCTCTCTGCCAAATTTCATCCAGATCCGTTCAGCCGCTCCGGCGTGGTTGAGTAACAAACATCCAAACATTTAAACTTACACATTTATAATATTAGTTAGTATACGTAGAGTAGTATAGATTGTATAAAGTTAATATATGTACAATTTTTGAGAATTAAATATGGATAATAAAAATAGTACTATATATCTTTTGTATTTTTAAGCATTAGTTCTCTTCCTCTTGAAAGAGAGATAGCATAATATTACCAAATTTTTTTTCAATCAAATAAATCAATTGCTGTTCGTTAGTCTTGCTAAAACTCGAAAACGGCTGGACCGATTTGAATAATTTTTTTTTTGTTTTGTAGGGGTGTGTCAGGGGTGGTTTAAAAATTCAAAAAATATGGAAAATCCAAACTGCTGGAAATTCGATAAGTTTAGAGATGTTTATTTTGTATGGGAATCACTAACCGCTAAAACCTACCTAGCGAAGAACCCGAGCAAAGCTAGGGTGAGTCGCTAGTATTTTAAATATATTCACAATATTTATGTACATAATAATATATTAATGGAAATACCATAACAATTAGAATGAATAAGTCACAGCGATATTTTAATATGTGTTTATTATGGCTTTCCTCATTCCATCGCAAATAAATACTATACGTAGATATGGGATTATTCTGATGAATAAATAACATAGGAGACATATCCTCATACTATGTATAATAAACTATAACTATCAGACTGTGGAACATTAATGTTTTAAAACACTATCTCAAAAACTGTATACCCACTAATTTAAAATAATACATATATATAAAATTCCCTTTATTCTTTGAAGAAAATAGACGATCTGTGTGGCAAAATCGAGCATAGTAGCATAAACAGCAAATCACGCTACTATTTTTGACTTTGACAATTTTATTTTGGCGGGCTCTGTCTATATTAGTTTTTAGTCCGAGACCTGCAGTAGCACATAGGCTACTGTTAGCTGTGTCAGATTCAACCTTAGCTCCGCGCTTGAGCATAGTAAAAAATACCGCCTTTATATCGAAATTTTGCATAAAATGGGTAAAAAGTTTATTAATTATTTTTTTTTTTTTTTGAAAAAAGCAAAAAAATAGTTTAATAAACGATTTAAATTTTTCGAAAAATGTTATTATTTTTTAATTATTCATTTTTTGGGAAATAAAAAAAAAATCTCCTAGGGTAAATCCAGCGCTGACCTGACATGCATCTAGCAGGCAGGCACCTAGGGACACACCCTAACGAAGTCACGATAACTCGCTAGTCCGTATTTCCGTATTAATATTATAAATGTGAAAGTTTGTGTGTATGGATGTTTGTTAGTCTTTCACTCCAGAACGGCTGAACGGTTCTGGATGAAATAGGCGGAGAGATAGATTATAGTCTGGAATTAACACATAGTCTACTTTTTATCCCGGAAAAATGTACGGTTCCCGTGGAATAGGTTTGTTTTTGTTTTCCTAGAGCCGCTACGTATATATAATTTAGTAAAAGATATTTACTTACTTATTACTAGTGACGGTGCGCATTAAGTTTATTATATATCTGGGGCAAACATCTTCGTGCATGACGCGGGCGTGGAACAGCAGTCCTTGACAGACGCAGTACAATATTTCCACTAATGGCCAGTTATCTGGTATAGTGCCTCTTTGATATAGCCAAGAAAAAAGAATCTAGAAGAACAAAGAAGATATAAATTAAAAGCCTATAAAAAGATTTTAATAATTACTAACATTAGTCTATGAATTTTGTTTAAAACTTAACAAGACCAATCAATACACCAATACAAGACATGCTCAGTCCGCCAACCCGCACTTGGCCAGCGTGGTGGACTATGGCCTGATCCCCCTCGTATTAAGTGGAAGACCGTGCCCAGCAATGAGGCATTTAATAAGAGTTGAATACTGGAGCCTTAAATTAAAATATTTTGACGATAGCAACGTCCGTTTCGAATGTCCTGTACCTTGTGAGAGAAATAGAAGAATCACATATAAATACTGAGTAAAATGAGAAATGCAAACATATTTTACCTGTAATGTAGATGTAACTGGTGCTAAAGCGATTGGTGTAGACGGTGAGGCTCTGAAGGCCGCTCCGGCGAGGAATCCCGCGGGTATTGCATATAGCGCACTATCTCTGCCATTTGCACGGCACAGAAGACACACTATCAGCTATAAACATAGACAAGCCTATAAAACCTATGTAAAGCCAATCTAATATATTTCGATACGTGAAATACATCACAAATTGATGAATAATATTTTAACTATTATAATTAGAGTTCATACCTAATCATATTTACCTATTAGATATTCATGTCTTAAAATATTGTCGGCTGGCACAGACTTCGAAAATATCTGATTAGGTATCTATTCTAAATGAAAACCCCCGTTTAGTTATTTTTGCACTTTAGTGCCTGTAAGTCGATTTTTATTATTCTATTTAAATAATATATTTATTGTCGATTTTTTTTAAAACCGCTCGACCGATTTCGATAAAATTTAAATGGGACCACCTAGAAAGTATACCCTTCGAAACAAAAAAAAATCCAAATCGGTCCAGGCGTCTCCGAGTAATCTGTGAACATACATAAAAAAACAAAGATTCCAACGAACTGAGAACCTCCTCATTTTTGGAAGTGGGTTAATGATAAAAAATTATTTGTCCTAAGAAAAATAATAAGTATATAATAAAGTAGGTAAATAATAAAATTTGAACCTTTTACTTACCCGATATATTCCAATGTAACCTCCAAAGAACAATCCAAGTTTTAAGTGTGAAAACTTCAAGGACTTCAACGCTTTCGCCGGAGTTAGAATTCTGGGAATGATTGTCCTTAAGGACGTCATTATGACCCCGACGCCAAATAACTGAGCTGCGCCCTGGAAATGTACACATTTTAATACTAATTATAATAACATATTTATATAGTACTAGCGGCTCTAGGAAAACAAAAACAAACCTATCCCACGGAAACCGTTCATTTTCCCGGAATAAAAAGTAGCCTATGTGTTATTCCAGATTATAATCTATCTCTGTGCCAAATTTCATCCAGATCCATTCAGTCGTTCTGGCGTGAAAGAGTAACAAACATCCATACACACAAACTTTCACATTTATAATATTAATACGGAAACATATGGATCAGCGACTTAATTAGAAACCTTACTGTAGCCGTATTACTTCAAATCCTTATCTATTTGTGTACAAAATTTATCCAAATCCGTCGACTTTAGCGTGAAGGACTAACAAATACAAACACACATATACAAACTCTCGCACTTATAATATTAGTCCTAGACCAAGATATCATTTCTATTAACTTAATATTTTTAAGATAGGTAGTGGTAGCCCAGTGGTAACGCGCTCCCTTGGGAAACCGAGTGAAGAAGGTTCAAATCCCGGGTCTCGCACCACTGATATTTTCATGTGCGAACCATTTCCAACATGATTACCACTTGCCTTACGGTGAAGGAAAAACGTCGTGAGGAAACCGTCATGCATTTCTGAGAGAACCTAGCAAGTGTCCGAAAGACATATGCAGTCCGCCAACCCTCACTTAGCCAGCGTGGTGGACTATGGCCTGATCCTCCTCGTATTGAGCGAAAGCCCGTGCCCAGCAGTGGGACGTAAAATGTTAAGACGTTAAGTTCTTTTTTAAATTACACGTAATTTTTTTATTAAATTACTAGTGATCCTACGTAGTGTTTTTGATAACAAACTAAGGTCCTACAAAAATCACACGAGCTACGACTTCCTTTATTGAAAAATCACTGCAGTAATAAATTCATCTGTTTCTGTGTGAAAAATGACCAAATCAATAGTTACATTTATAAAACAACTAGCGGCTCACCCTCGCTTCGCTCGGGTTCATCGCTAGGTACATTTTAAATAGATATAAATAGTTATTAGCCATATAAATTTTTTTTTCTCAAAAATTAGATAATTTCTCGCGGTAAAACGTATTCTATATGTTGACCCGGATAACCAGCTATGACCATACCAAATTTCATCACAATCATGTGACATCAAAAACTAGTGGTTTGTCTTTGATGCGGTAACAGACAGACAGACAAAAATTCTAAAAACTATAGATTCGGCCTCTTTCTCGATAATAATGTTTATTCCAATAAGATTTTCCAAAAAATATTTAATGTGCAGATTCGGCTTAGTTACAATTTTATTATATGTATAGATAAGGATTATTTAAAATAACTTTGAGGCAATCATATTCATTCATTTGTCAAGGTTTTCACTTTGCATGTAACAATATAGTGAATATATTTGTATATTGATTATTGAAAAAAAAAGTTTTAATTTAAGGCGGAATGGATTTTGAAGTTATACTTCTTTTGGCACGTTTAGAAAAAAATATGAGAGCAAAATTTTTACGATGCGCGCGCACACCGACAGCGAAAAAGCGACATAACGAAGTTAGCTGCATTCCTTTTACAAACAGAGTTGTGTCACACGGGATGAAATCTTTAGCTATTTTTGTTGTGTGATGCCAAAGAAGTATTAACGTACCTACACACACACTTTTTTTTGTATTTGTTGATTTAGATATTATAGTTCGTTAATTTGTAGCAAAATAAGGGTGACATTCGTCAAATCGAAATATTACGGATTAAAGTAATATAATTTAAATAAATTATTAATACAAAAAAATATATGACGACACGTCTGGCTCACTGTAGTGACCCTAATTGCTGTGCCAGCGGTCACGGGTTCGAGTCCCGCTGGGGGTATTAATTAGTTGGGCACAAATGTTTGTAGTCCATTCATGGGTGTTTATAACCAAACTTAATATTATAAATGTGAAAATGTGTTTGTTTGTTAATTTGTTTGTCCTTCTTTCACATCGAAACGGATTGACGGATTGGCGTGATTTTTGTGTGGAGATAGTTGGAAGGCTGGAGAGTGACCTACGCTACATTTTACCGCGGGTGATTATCTCATTCCCACGGGAAAGCACGTTATAATACAACCCAAAAGTTATTTATGATCAGAATTACTTCTTTTTCTTTCTGCTCTTCAATACAATTAAAAAAATACGTGTTTTGTCATTTTTTGAAATTCATCCCATAATAGGGGTAAAAGAGGTGATGAGTTTTAGGGCGAGCGAAACCGCGCGTTCTGCTGGTTTATAATATTTTTGTTTATGTTGGTTTTTGGTTTATGTTGGTTTATAATACATACGTATTTAAAGTTATATATGTGTAGTGTATCAACTATTTGGTATCCATAACGCAGGCCTCGTAGCTTATCATGGAACTAGATGGTGTTGTGTGTTGATGTCTCAACAACATATTATTATGTGTAGTTTTACACACTTCGATCTAGGTCCAACATACAATTGCGAAAATACATCTTTGTTATGCAAATTATTATATTTTACTTACAAAATTTTACTATGTATTACAATGTCGTAAGTAAAGTGAAGAATAATGTTCATTATAATTATATAGTAGTTATAAATTATCCATTATAAAATTTACTTAAAACTATTCATCTCTACAAATTATGTTTTTGTCGAACTATACGACGCGCTCTCGTCCTGAGTGAAACATTGTGTAGAATCTAGATTCTAGACTTCTACAGCTTCTCGTCTAAAGCGGAACTACTCATATAAATAAAATCTTTTATTATTTGAATATACTGTATAGATTTACATTATATTTTGCTAGGTTTAATAAAATCCTAATAATTTTACTACTTCGAAATTACGAGAATATCAATAAAAAAATATAGATATTCTGAATGTCATTATGCAAGCCAATATTTAATAGATAGATAGATATATATATATATATATATATATATATATATATATATATATATATATATATATAATATTAATAGATATTATGCAAGCCAATGATAAATACAAAAATTAACTCTATAGCTCAGCGGTAAAAATATATTGCGCAAAAAACACAAAATCAAACGGGAAACAATAACGACGTCTTACAAAACGGTAATACCACAGAATTGACATCAAAACACAATCATACTAGTTTATCCTTATAGGCTTATTTTATTATTATCACATACATTTTACGAATAAACAACATTTATAATGATTTATCCTTAACAAAGCCGTAGCCTTGAGTCCCTTACGTCTATTATTTAGCTAAAAATTACTATGTTTCGCCGACCCAATTTGATCATAGGATCCTAATTACAACTACCAGCTATTATTTACGCTGGAGATATTATAGTGCATGCAAACGGCTTCATTGGTCTAGTGGCTTGCTTATGGCTACAGATTCGAAAGGCTATTTTCTGATTTTGATTTCTAGTCCCGGGTCGAGCCAAATATTTGGTTTACTGTAAAGACATTCTATGTAAGTCTGGAGTTGCGAAATTGGCGGTATTTGACGCCCATGCCTAGAAGAGCATCTTGGACATGTTCTCTCACCGATCGTGTCAAATTATCGCCCCATCGGAGTTTAAGATTGAAAGAAATAGAGTGTTCAGAAGTGTCTGCGCGTACACTTGTGCACTACAATATCTCCTGCTCGGATGGCTAGTCTCAATTTGATTGGCCGCTATGGCCGAAATCGGTAACATTTATTAATTAGCGCATATAATAAGTATATGGGCCGGTCAGCCGCCACGACCAGGGACTGACCAAAGTACGAAACCGAGTTCTTTTGTACATGTTTTTTGAGAAACGCAACAGGAAACCCCAATACTATTATTGCTTGACACGGAAATCGAACCCTAGATCTCATGTTGAGCTGTAAATACTATACCAATACTATACTAAACCAACTAGGCAGTTTTAAACGTTGACTTGTTAGAAGTGGTTAGAAACGAGATGGGCATCTTCCTATATTACATTTGAAGGAGCTTGATTGTGCGCATATTATAAGTCAATAGAAAAGGTCACAGAATATCGCATGTATAGCATTACAATAGACTTATACATAATAATAAGCAGTTAGTCTATGACATATTTAAATTTTAATAATTTAATCTTTACGTCAACTTATTAGGTAAATCGTAGATACAAATACTAGTTAAGACGGTCACATAGGCATAAATGTACAGGCATTCTATAAGTCGAATGTTTCAAACTCGATTAATAATTCCAAAGATAAGCGCGTTAAACGCGCGTTTAAACTGCCTCTTGAGGTAATTACTATGAACAATGTGAGGATAATATATATACCCTATATATAATTTGCACTACAATAGTTGTATAATTACACGACGTGATTGAGCGACTGATATATTGTTATAATCTATACATATAATAAAGTTGTAACTAAGCCGAATCTGCACATTAAATAGTTTTTGAAAAATCTTAGTGAAATAGACATACATTATTATCGATACAGAGGCCGAATCTATAGTTTTTTGAATTTTTGTCTATATGTCCGTCTGTCTGTGACCGCACTACGAAAATACCACTGGAGGGATTTTGATGAAGGTTTAGGTTTCCTCAAGATGTTTTCCTTTACCGTAAGGCAAGTGGTAATCATGTTAGAAAATATTATAAATATTATAAAGCATATTTACTTTACCCTAAATATGTAATTCATACAGGGTCCTTTATGTGGGCACGCCGGACTTCTCCCCTCAATGCCATGTACGGGCTCGCCTACTTCTTTGGACACTCGTGGTGGTGTAAAGAACCTAAAAGGAATTCTCGTGTTATCATTTTCATATAAAATATTATATAAGATACTAGCGAACCCGGGAGGCAGATATTATCCTGTCAGAGAACTCTCTAGTCGGAAAATTAAAAAAAAACTGTATCTCGACAACAGCTCTATCAGGTCCAACTAAAGCTAAGCATCGTCCAGTTGACCATTGACTCCATAAGTACAGAAAAAACAACATCAAAATCGGTTAAGCTGTTTAGGAGAATTACAAAAACACACCAGAATTTACTTATATGCTGTTTGTTTTTTAAGTACCTACAGCTTTATATTAGCTATTTGTCCGTGTCTTGGTTCTCGGGGTCGATACGTGAGAAAAAAGTATATATGTATAATAGACTATCTCCACTTCGAATTGGACTCAAATTCATAAAAGTCTGACAGTGTTAAAAGATAACATATTTCGTATATATTATAGTTTAAAGTTAACAAATCATTTTTTCACATATCTTTTATTCGTAAAAGAATAACCTTCTCTATTACCCAATATTCCAACATTGACACAATAAATGAATAAAAAAAAATAAAGTTATACAATTACCAAAACAATGGCGTCCGTTTACTGTTCTCTCTTTCCAATCGCATGAGATAGAAAAAGACAGCACTACCGAGCATGAATATAATCGTTTCGCGGCCAGGTGTACGTCGAAGCCATCCTTTTACTTCCAATGTACGCAACCAATACTCAAACACCTAAATCAAATCAAAATAAAAAATGCAGGAGAAACTTTTGTTCCACAGAATCAAACCCACAACTTTTGGCAAAAAGGAAATACCTATATAGTTATGCAAAACAATCCAATAAAAAAGTATTGTAATCAATTTTTCTTTGGTTTATATTTAATCTGGGAGCAATAAAAATTAAGATCATGGCTCAACTTAAGATTAATATAGGTACATAAATGTCATAGTAAATTTTGTGGTAATCGATCAGAAGTATGAACTGTGCATATTTTATTTACCAACAGAGATTGACATTTCAAATAATGTATTTTTATTTTTATTATGGCGTTTGGTTAGAGTTGGTTATGGGGAACCAATAATAAAAATTAAAAAATAAATAAATCTGCAAAAACATCCGAAAAGATAGTTTTATTTAAAATGTCAAATATCAGCATAAATTTGAGAAAGTATTATGATATAGATTGATTCAATCACTCACTAAATCTGAGTTGCCTTCAATAATTTAAATACTTATATAAAAAATTGAATATTTTTTTATTTTTACAACATTATTTTAAAATATATTTAAGATATCAAAATATATTCACATAAATGTAAGAAGATATTATGTCATAAAAATGTTTTCATTGGAATTTGATTTGAAATATTTCCTGTTTGTGTCCCATACATGTACATAATATTAGCAAGTAGCAACAATATATATATATATATATATATATATATATATATATATATAAAGAATTTAATTTTTTTTATGTGTTTAGAAAGTTCAAACATATTTACCAGATTAACAAACAAGTTGACCACTAACACTCTTCTATATGGGGGTTCAAAGTAAACCGCCAAACCGCTAACTGTGCACGGCAATAAAACCGTTGTGTAATAATTGAACTGACTGAAGAATAGCTTCCTGCAAAGGTACATACCAAATATTATATCACATACTAGCTGGTCGTCCTCACTTCATTCGGGTTCAAATAGATGATGAGATAGATAGACTATTTTACTATATATATATATATAGGTATGGTGAATTTTAATGGGTTGTATTGTAACATGTTGACAAAGCAAATATAGTTCCTTACATTTATCTACTTCTGGAGAACTAAATTTCTTAAATACAGATCTGACCTGGCAAAACTAGGGCAAACATGTATAATGTGGTGAATATAAAAATTCCCTTATATTCCCTAATATCAATTTATTACATATTAAACAAATATTATTTATCCTCAAAATTATATTTTACAAAAATATATAATAAAATAATTTTTAAATTACCTAAAAATACAATTTAATGTTACAAAGGAGCTACCAACTGTCAGACCAAATATTCCTGATTTGAAATATAGCTTAAATTGTTCGATTATCTCCTTCTTGCTCAACTTTTTACCTCTCATTAATATTTGAATCTGAAACAATCATACAATTATTATGTGAACACAAGTGTTAAGACTTAAGATGGTATGGTATGGTATGTTCAAGCTAGTTTCTGCAACTCGATGACTCTGCACTCTCATTCTGCTTAAGACTCTCATTTTGCTTAAGATACCATAAGACTATCATTTTTTTCAGGGGTGAAGTCCACCCACCTACTAACTTAATTACACAACTTGATGAATTTTATTTTCATATCATTTAAAAAAAGAAGGACTTCATAGTTTTTATCACATTCATTAGCTCTTTGCATAAGACAAATATGTACATTATATATATATATATATATATATATATATATATATATATATATATATATATATATATATATATATATATATATATATATAACCTGGCCACACATTCTACTTCAATGAAATCTCTGACTAGACTCACACTGGATCAAAAAATATGTTATATGTACATATATAAAAAAACACAAATATCTAGGACATTAAATAGTAAATAATACACTAAAAAAGTAAGTAACAAAAGTAAAAAAATAAATTAAAAAAGAATACATACTTGATAAAATAACTTTGATAAAAGAAATAAAAATAGAAATCTTTAAAATATTCAAGTACATATTAAGTACATATAAAGCTCAAGAATAAAATTGTTTTTCAAATTACAACTCTAGAAAAAAACTAAAAATTTAGATCTAAAATCTTAATAGACAAATGTTATTTTTTACTTTGCCTATGTTTTAAAGTGATGTTAATTAAATGTGATGTGAAGTGGTGTAAATTAAAACAGCTTTTAGTAATAGAGCTTTATTCTGGCTTAAAGTTTGTGTATCCAATAATTATAGAATTTTTCTCTTTTACTTTGAAAATATATTGCAATCAATACTATGAAATTATGATTAAAATATTAGATCATCAATTTGGATTGATAAGATATTATAGTACGTACTAGAGATTAAAAAAGAACATAATGAAATAAGAAAGACATGAACTTATCAATATAATTTTATTTTCACTCACAGAGCTTTCAATTAAATAAAAGGTTTATTTAAAGTGGTCAGTAAAATTGTCCATGTAAGAATCATATATTTTGTATGTACTAAAATACTTACAAGATAAACCATGGCATAAAATTTATAGCTTCCTTTTATACAACTCATCAGCATTGTTGTTGTAGCATCAGAGCATTTATATGTCCAAGGATGGATTAATGTGTGACATTCACAAGCACTACAGGCTTTATCAAACCAATATTTACTAGCTTCAACCATTTTTAAATATAACCACTCCTTTACAAATGAACTAAACCTTTAATCGTGTAAAACAATTTACATACGCAATTTCTATCGTGACTAAATTATGTACATATATATCCCGTGAAACAAAATTGACGATAGCCAAGTATCGAGCACAATCACTGACTGCCTGAAAAGTGAAATCTTAAACAAGTTGTACAAATTAACAACTCAAGAGAACGTGATATGAATTTACACTAATATATGATTCTACAATAAATAAATAAAAACATTATATTATGTCAAGTATCAATAACGGCGTCAATGGAATGTCCAAGCATTATTCATTCCATTCGGAAATTCATGTTCCCATTAGTGCTCATTTTGATTTTATATCAGCTGTCAAATTATGATATCTGACAGAGGACAAGCAGGTAGTCTTTGAATGGAGAAGATTTCTTCAAAGTAGGGCGCTACATGTATGATCTATTTACATTCAGTCTGAAGTAAAGCAATTTATTATGATATCTCTTTTGTATCGGGTTTTTTGCTTTTATTGTGTTCGCATCTTACCTGTACAACGTATTGTACCTGGAAGTTAGACCAGCTGAAGGAAGAGTAGAGTAGGAGAGGTGTATCCTGTAATAGTCCTGACTGACTGATGGATCAACACACAGCCTAAACCACCGGTCGTAGAAATGTGAACTTAGAAGGACATATTTCTTATACGAGTACGTTGTAGGCATGAATTCATTCATGGTTGTAGGCATCCGATAAGAAAGATTTTTTGAAATTCATCCCCTAACTGGGTAAAATAGGGGGTTAAATATTGTATGAAACTCTGTCATTCTTAATGTAAAATTTAGAGAAAGTGGTGTTTAGCTTTAAGATAAAAATAAGAAATATATTTAATTGATTTTTTTTTAAATTCGTCTCTTAAAGGCGTAAAAGGGGATAATAAAGTTTATATGAGCAAATAATTATTTCAGATCAGAATTACTTGAAACTTGGTATTAAAGCTTTTCAATGCAATTAGATAAATACATGCTTTAGCATTTCTCGAAATTCAATTACATAATGGCGTAAAATGGAAGATTAAAATTTGTATAAAACTTTGTAGTTAATATGTAAAAAAGTACAAATAATAAAGAAAAATTCACCGGTAGACAATTTAAGAGTTTTAAAATAACTTTTTTTTAAATGATGTCCACATAGTTTTAAATATGAAGATTGTGATTTCGCCTATTTTGATCGTCTTATTGCTTTAGTCCACAATTTCTTGAGTTTTTGTCTTTTGGGAACAAATTATATCCATTTTTTAGTACCATGTCACTGCACAATTTGTAATTTTAATTAAAATAAAAAAACCTAAACGCTATAGAGCCTTATAATATACTAGGGATTATAGTGATAGTGACATATGGCAGGAGAGTAAGGCAAAATTCTTTCCCTTTAGAAATATGCAGGGTAGAGGACCATCTTAGTGAGAAATGGCAGGCGTGTAAATAGCTGTGCCCTCGGTATGAGAATGGTATTAATGGTATGGCGGTATGGGAACAATAATTACGACCCAAAGTGTAGAGACGCATGGGTCCAACATTGTCTTTAAAATGGTCCCTGAGAATGTATATGGGTGGCATCTGAGTATCAAAACCAACAGTGCGAGAGAAAAAAAGATGCAGGCGCCCTCTGCCTACTTTGCGACAGCAAAACGTCCGCAAGCGGAAATACCACAGACGACCCTACCATAAACACTCACAAGAACAATCCATGAACGAGTGCTTGCTACACCACAGTATTAGAAAAATGACCTACAATAACAAATTAATTAAGATAGCGCTACCATAACCAGAGTGTAAATTTTAAAGATAGTGCTAAATAATTAAAAACAAATTATTTTTGACTACGTGAGCAGATGAGGTTTTGTATACCGTAGTTTCTTGACTAATCTAGTCAGCAAAAACATTATGTACTCGCGACTCACCCTCGCTTCGCTTGGGTTCATCCCTATGTACATTTTAACGGTTAGTATGGAATAGATAACTATATATTATAGGTGTAGAAAAAAAGGTAAGAACTTCAATAAAACTTCTGTTCATCCCCTATTTTACCTTGGTCATAAACGTCAAAATATTCTTTTTTTTCTACCAAAATTTTATGACATAATAAACTTTTTGTCCTTAACTTGAGAAATGACGTTCTCTATACAAAATTTCAGCCCCTATTTTACCCCTTACAAGTTTCTGCCTTCTTAATCGTCTCAAGATTAAACCTTTATTAAGTAGACGAAGACTAACCTTCACCTATATGGGTCCCCAGAATGTACCTCGGTGTAGTGCCTTGGGCGCAACATCAACGTAGTTGGTTAAGAGTTGCACTTGCACTGGTTTGTACTTGTACACTCACCATAGTGAGTGCGAGCTTCTTAAATATTTCGCGGATTAAGCACTGCCATCCTTTCAAGCTCTTAGCTCTTCCACTCCACTCCGGACGTCCAATGAAGGCAAGCCAAGGGGAGAGACAGAAATGGTTTACCCCTGGAAACCTCTGTTTCGTAGTGCTGACACTTACCAACAGCTAACCACAACCTGTCCTGCGGGCTTATTATTATTGTTAATACTATAAAAACAATAATAAACTTACAAGCGTGACACCGTGTATTGGTAACCAAAATATTAAATTTCCTCTTATACACAAACGAAACATAGTCAAAAAAGCTTCAGTACAACTATCTGTCCATGGATGAAATATATAACCACAAGAATAATCACATATACCAGATTTATCTACTAAAAATTTGCTAACTTCCACCATTTTTATTAATAACACTCGTAAGTCACTTTAGAGATGTTAATATTCACTGAATACCTTTTGATATATTTTAACAGCAGCATTGTTTTATAGCAAGTTCAAAAGTATGACTTATGTAAATGATCAACCCAACTATAAATTTTAACTACTTCGTGTATTTATAAATAGTACAGTGACCAAGTCAATATATTATGTTCTTACTTAATCTTAATTCTTAAGTATAATTATTCAATTTAACCTAAACCTTTGTTCATAGTACAGTCTTGTATTCACATAGAATGCGAAGATTATATTGTACCTTCTACTGCCCTACTGAAACTTAGATAATATGCTATTTAATAATCCATGTCTTAATTGATTAATAAAAACACCGTCTGTGTACATGTTACTCCGCGTTTATAATCGGACTAGTGTATGTTTGATTCGCGCACCAAGATTATGGGAGGGTTTAGTAATATCTTCTATATATATAAAAGGCAAAAGTGATTGGCTGATGTATCAGCGCACAGGCCAAACCTTTAAGGCTAGTAAATTGAAATTTCGCTCACGTATTCCTCATATGATGAAAGCATCCACTAAGGAAGGATTTTTCAAAATTCAACCCCCAAGGGTGTGAAATAGAGGATAAAAGTTTGTATGAAACTTTTTATTCCTCGGACATATTACCATGAAATTTCGTATGACTTGAGTACATACAGCCAAAATATTGAGTTACGTATTTCAGCGTTTTCTAAAATTCAACCCCTAAGAGGGTAAAATAGGTGATGAAAATTTTGATGAAACCCACTTTTTACAGTTTTTTCGTAGTTTTAGCGCGAAGCCGCGGGTTCTTTATTAAAAATGTAAAAATACCATTATTATTTTTATACATCTTATAGTTTCCGTGATATTTAATAATTGTTTAGCTAGCGCGCGACGACGTAGAGTCATCGGCCGCTGTGACGACGCTGTGAAATTTGCGTTGAAATTAGATAAAAATGTCTAATCCAGAAACTAAAAAATAAAATATATAAAAATGCCCTTATCCACGAACGCATTTAAAAGGAAATTAATATGAGTTACAAAATATACCTTCGCATTATTCCTTCTCAGGAACTTAATATCTAGTTCATAGCATATTGTAAGGTTCATAGTATCAATATGACGTATAACGTACATTTATAAAACACTACTAATGATAAATATGTACTTATAGGAATCAAAAGATCTATATATATAAAAAACAAAGTCGGGTTTGTTACAACACTTATAACTCGAGGACTGCTGGACCGATTTGTATTATTTTTGTTTTGTTGGACTTGTCTTCACCCCGAATAGCATAATAACTATTTTAAACATCGGAAAAATTCACGAAATAAAAGTTCTCATAAAACTGTCACTAATTGTTTTTAGGTAATTATTCTAGTTGAAATAAATATACAGCTATGTAATTTGAACCTTAAATATAAGCTTAAAGTTGTTTTCGCGAAAAAAAATTAGTGCGTGTTACCTTTACATGCGGTTGAAGTAAAACTTATTTGGCAAAAAGAAAACAAATCATTAATTAAATAAGACATATTAGGCATATTAAAATCATATATTTATAGAATATCATATATGGAAAGAATATCTTAATATATATAATTCTTCTGTACGTGTGTTTGTTAACCTATTCCCCCTACAGGACTTGACCTATTTGGATGAAATTTTGTGTGTATATTTCAATGGACTCCTGGATGGTTTGAAAACACAATTGGACCCAGTAGGTGGCAATGCAGTCGGTGTGCCTCTGATCATCTCCTAAATGGCAGGAACGATTTTAATAATATATTTTGTGTATGTTCGAGTTGAATTCACATCCGATAAGTGGCGCTGCAGTCGGTGTGTCACTAAGATTTCATAAAAGACTCCATTTTCTGAGCAATAAATAAACTTAAGTTGTTGATTAAATAAATAAAATAAAAATCGATGTGTGTATGTATGTTTCCTATGGACTGCAAAACAGCTGGAGCGATTTTGACGTAATTTTCAGGTAATCTTCAGATTAACCTAGCGGGTGATCCTGTAAATTATGTTAGCGATCGGAACTTTACTACTGTACTGCTCGTATAATATAGACTTGAAGTTATACTTCTTTAGTATAACTTCAAAAGTCTATATTTCTGTTTTTATCTTGGTAGTAGATGTAGTCAAAGCTTTTCTTGCTTATTTTATCCATCATATATAATATCAGAGCAAAATATTATTATACTTTAAGGATGATGGTAAGTCAAAAAAATATTTTCTTATTATTAGGGAAACAAACAATGGTGATGAAACTTATACAATACTAAAATACGACAATACACACATCAGCTAAGTTTACACACAAATACATAAACACTAGCATAAACAAAGATAATTCAACATAAGTAGGTAACCTAACTCAAATCGAAAGTTATATAATATGCCATAATTTTAAACAGCATAAATTAAATGAACGGATAGGCCATAAGAACAAATGTGGCTACAGTGACATACATAAAACAAAAATCTAAAAATATGAAAATATGGCTACAGGATAAATATTATTACTATATTATAAATATATATTGTGTATACTAGGAATTATAATAGGAATAGACGCAATTCATTCTGCCAGTGTCACGTTTCGTGAGGAAGACACGAATGAGATTGAGCGGTAATTTTGAAATTTAGCAGCTTTAATGTGAAATTAAAAGTACAAATGAATGATCGGTCTACAGGAGTAACCTACAACAAAAAAAAATGTAATTTAGAACTCAGAAGGTTTATAAAATCATCAACCAACTGAATTAAGTATCACTTAAAACTTACACACCGCATAAGTATATTTTATTAGATATATTAGATATTAATCTCTACCTAACAAAAATCAGACAAATATTGATTCGTAAATTAGTGATAGAAAAATATTTTCAAATTGCGAGACATACGAGTGTTATAAGCAGGTTCACACGTTCATTATTTTACCGAAACGGATTTCATTTAAGGTTTCTAGTGACGTATGCAAACATAAATTGTTTGTATTCACGCCGTACGGTACCTACGGCAGAACCTGATACGGTTAAAATACCGATTCGTTTATTCGGCATTGTTATAGAAGTTTATAATTGGATTTTAGTAACTTGTTCTTTGATTAGACAAGATAATGCTATTTATTTTTATTTGCCATCCATGTTATTTATAAAAAATGCACATAATATGTAACAGACTAACAGTACATATAATTATTAATCTTTCGTCTAGTAATTCATTTCTATATGTTTTTATCACTGAGTACCGAGTGAGTAATACTTAAATATTATAGAAATAAAATCTTAATTATTTATTTTAAATAATATTTTTTTATAAAACATTTTGTTATGATATTTTGTTTTTTTAATTTCATTTTATTGTCTATGTACACGAACGCGACCCACTAAAAAGATTCTAGAATTCGCCGCTAATGTCGATTGTCGCTGCAGTCGGTAAATGGACGTTTGATGTGGTGTTTGTCAAGATTGTGCTATTTGTGTGTTTACAGTGATTTATAACCCGTTACTATAATCCGAATTGAAGTTAAAGCTTTTAAGGAGTAGATGAAGGTACGTGTCATATGTTAAAAAGGTTATTTCACATTTCTATTAATTTCAAACGTCGATTGTGATTTGGCGCTTGGAGACCGTCAACTGTGCGTCGACCCATCTCTTTTATGTCAGCTGTATACAAAGATCAAACGCAATTACGTTTTTGTAGGCAAAATAATGAATTAAATCTGTTATAATTTTTTGATTTGGACCTTATATAACCGTCGAAAGCTTATGATGATCAATAATTCCTCTGAATCTGTAGGTTTACCTCCTCAACAACGGAGGTTATGGAATGCTCCCGTTGTCCATATTTCTCAAGTGAAGACAATCATTTATTAAAGAAACCCCTTTTAATACACCTAATGATACCTCGCGGTGCGGTAAAGGTATTATTGGTACAAGCAAATTTCTTTTAAATCATTATAATAACAACTTTATTATCAGTGTTTTCGTAGACAAGTTTCGTATATATCTACAAAGTAAAATCATATGTTGTCATATTTAGTTATTGAAACCCATAAAGTCGCCCTAGTACTTATTTAGAGTTGATTAGAAGCGTATAATATGCACACATCTAAACTCAATGTCAGTTGTTTGTCTCACTGTGACACTGGCCCCAATTATAATTGAGCTGTTTGCATGATTAAAAGATGTTTTCAGAATAATTGACCAACTCGTACTAATAGTTTTTCCCAAACGTAATTTTCAAAAATTGGTAAAGATAAATAAACATAAGCTAAGTTGAATCATACATATTGTTGTTATTCACTTAACATTAATTTCATTTGCATAACAAGTTGGCAAATGATTATATATATTTGTCAATCATATTTATCATATGTGCTGATTTGTAGATTATATAAATACTAGCAGAACCTGCTCGTGCTAAAACTATAAAAAATATCCAAAAAGGTAGTTTTATACAAACTTTCAGCCCCTATTTTACCCACTTATAGAATGAATGTGGAAAAATGCTAAAATACGTATTTATTTTAATTAAAATAAAAAAACGTATTTAAATTTTGAGTAATTCTGATTATAAATATTTTTTTGGATTGTATATATTGTGTTTTTCCATGGGAATTAGATAATCTCCCATTGTAAAAAGGTAGCCTATGTCACTCTCCAGCCCTCCAACTATCTCCACACAAAAAATCACGCCAATCCGTCTCTCCGTTTTGATGTGAAAGAAGGACAAACAAACAAAAAACACACTCATATTTATAATATTAGTATGGATAATATTATAATTTATAACAGACATAAAATATAATGTCTTTTTGTATGTAATTCATTTAAATAATTTATATACATAATATATAAATAATTTTCAATATTTACTTTTTATTGGGATATGTTCTATTCTCTATTCATTCAATAATAAATAAGTTAAAAGGGCAATAATAATAATACTCTTTACATAAACTGCAAAAGGATACATGTAACAGATTGGCATATAATAGCTATTACTTCTTTAGAAGTAATATTTAGAAAATACTCATTAAATATCAAAAATATACCTATAAATATAATGGATGGAATTTGAGAATAATTCTCTTTTTTTAATGTAAATAATATAATATTACTATTTAAACCAGTTTGTTGTTTTGTGGCTTTTAGGTGTATACTATTTACTTAGCCAATGTAATAATGGAAATTGTTGTAAGGAAACAAATAAGTATTATAGATATGATAATATACAGTAAAGAAACAATAAAAAGAATCTAGTAAAATCTAAATTATATACAATGCGAAAGGTAGTAGAATAAAATTATGTTTACACATGATATATATAACTTTGATATTTGTAAATAATGTTAAATTAATCATAATGTCAAATGTTGTACAGAATTCATAATCCCATAAATCCCATTATATCTATACTAATATTATGAATGTGAAAGTTTGTGAGCACAGATGTTTGTTACTCTTTCACACCAGAATGGCTGAATGGATCTAGATGAAATTTGGCACGGAGATAGGTTATAGTCTGCAACAGCACATTGGTTACTTTTTACCCTCGAAAAATGTACGATACGATAGATAGATTTGCTTTCTTCTATGGATGAACCCGAAGCCAAATGAGGGTGAGTCACTAGTACTATAAACACGAAAGTTTGAATGGATGTTTGTTATCACACCAGGACTGCTGAACGGATCTGGATAAAATTTAGCACAGATATAAATTACGTCTGGAATAGCGCATAGGTTACTTTTTATCCCGGAAAAATGTATGGTTCCCGTGGGATAAATTCGTTTTTGTTTTTCACTATGGACATCTCCAAACAAAACGAAGGTTAGTCGCTAGTTTTCTATAATCTTATCAGAAGTAGTTACAAAAATATGTATAGGAAGTACATACTTCAAGTATTTCCTCCACACACAACTTTGTTTACAATACGCCAAACAAATATTTTGCTTATAAAATATAAGGAACAAGAGTCTTGAGATGAAATTTATATAATTTTAACCTCAATATTGAATATCATCCATACTTATTATAATATTATAATTATGAAAGTGTGTTTGTTTGTATTTCTTTCACATCGAGAAAGTGACGGATTAGCGTGATTTTTTGTGTGAAGATAGTTGGAGGGCTGGAGAGTGACATAGGCTACTTTTTGCCGCGGGAGATTATCTCATTCCCACGGGAAAACACGTTGTAATACAACCCATAATAGCCGTTCCATATTCCATAGTAATTAATTCCATAGTAGCCGTTAAATAATCCGTCGTTCATAATTTAATCCTGATGTAAAAGTTAACTATGTACATATATGATTTTTTTATTAAACATACTTGTATATAAATAAAGTGAATTAATCATTTAGTGACAGCAGACTCAATTTTTTTCAATTAATTTTTACTTTTCACAAGACTTTAAATTCTCTAATAAAATTATATAGTACATACAATTTTTATAAAATATATTTTGGACCCTTACCTAAACAGTGGTCTACATTATTAGTTTATATTTTTAGTCTCCATCAATATTGTACATTTTTGCCAGACTCTACTATTTTTATATCTATACAGATAAATAAAATTGAAGTGTCTGTTTGTAATTTCAAAATAACAGCTTTTTCCTAAATGTATATGAATGTCTGTAAGGTACGGTACATATTATGTACTTTAATCCCTCCACGACCGCGGGCACGCCGGCGTTACAGTTAACAATAGATTTCTTATGCCCGATTTAACCAACGTCACCTAAGTTTAAGGGATCCCCTAAGCATGGTTAGGGGGCTGTTAGGAGACAGTTTCTGTTTCACCGACAGTTAGGGGTCACCTAAATATTAAAAGGCCCCCTAAATTTAGGTGCTCGAAATATGAGCTTAATTAAAGACGATCGTAAAATGAAATTTAATTTAGGGGCTAGTTTAGGGGATTTTTAGCTAGGGATCCCATACGTAGGTGGTAGCTTATGGGTTGTTGGTGAAATCGGGCATTAGAAATTTAATTAATTTCTTAGAAATTTACCTGAAAAAAAACCAATTTTTTAAAATTTTGTTTGTTCCGGCTAATCTCCGAAACTCATTTTTGACAGGACTCTCACTGCCAGATAGCTGATGTTTAAGGAGTAACTTAGGCTATTTTTATTTTAGAAAAAGAGTCAGGGTTCCGCGCAAAAAAACTAAACCTATGAAATTGTGAATAAAATCCGCGTACCCAAGACGCTCCCGAGCGAGGCTAACTCCTCATCATCCCCTTCATACATAATATTTGTCATCCCCTCATCCCCTTTATATATAATATTTTTGTCCCGGGACTTATTTTTGGCGAGATGTAGTTAGCAGTAAATAAAAGAATTTTAGTAAAAACCAACATTTATTGAAAATATTGTATGTTTCAGTTTCTAACATCTATTTATCGTTAATTATAGTCTAAATGTCAATTAGTATATTCAATACTTATAATCATAAAATTCAGTTTTTTTTGGAATAAAAATGCTTCAAGTACTGCAATTTCTTTTATTATGTTGCCCTTGATTTTTTGCAAGAATTTCAGGTACATTTTCTGCGATTTTTTATTGTTTGTTCAATTTGACTTTGAAACGACTTGTCGTGTTCATTATGTACAGTACAGCTACTAGTACTAGGTTCGGCGTTCATTATTTCCAATTCTGTTCGTTTGGATACGAGATATTTTTTTTTAAAGTCTGTGAAATATAGTCCCGAAAAGCTATAAGTGCAGTTTTACTCAAATTCGTAGTAAAAAGTGGCTCGAGTCTCGACTCGAAAGTCTCGGGATCCGAGACAACTAAATTTACAAAAAATCTGTGGACTTCGAGACAGGAGACGTCCCGGGACCCAAACATTAATTTATAGGCTACTAGAACAAATCATTTGTTAATTATTATGTGAATTGACTCTTTCAATACTATAAATTCCACCCCTAAGATTTTAAATTGTATTCAAATGATTGATGTCAGAATAATATTAATGAAACTAATAAACCCATTAAAAGCTATTGATTGAATGCCCATTTGTTTAAATATGTAAATCTATTTGGACTTTTAAAACAAATGGTAATCGTGTTAGAAATGATTCGCACATGGAAATATTAGAGGTGCGAGACCCGGGATTTGAACCAGCTTCACTCGGTTTCCACTGGGCTACCACAGCCTTGATTAGTTAATGTACATATTTCTATTTACCACTTAAGCACTAACAAAATTAATTGCTGCGATTAGACTGTTTAACTTTACCCCGAACATCTTTTTGCACTATCCTAATGTCCCTGAGGAGCTGTTACATATATTGGGAAAAATGTTAGTTTATCCATTCAGGTATAGCTTCTTATTTCTGTTGAAAATTGTATCGACATTAAATATTTAGTCATAATGTCATAGAATAATATACATATATTTTGTCTAAGACCCTTCTTTATTCATTGCTGTAAATAATACAACCACAATTACCGATACAAATTTTTTTATAGCGATTATTACTATGTGTATATCTTATACCGTATGGAATGAAGAGTGCGTGTTAAAGCATTTCACGCAAGTGAAACCGTAGGCAATGCCATTGCAATTCAGATTGTACCGGTTATATTTAAATACTCTATCATCTGAATGGCTAAATTGTAATGAAAACGAGAAAAACGCGCTTGCTTAATCCGGTCACGTATATTTTAAGGCTTTGATTGCGTTTATATTTTCAGTTGAGCAACGTTAAAAAATTAAAAGTAAAATGTTATGTGTATAAGGGATTTTTAATTATATAATAATGTTTATAAATAATACGTAATAAATATGGTTGTTCTTATATAGGTCAATTTCTATTGCCTATACCTATAGTTAACGCAAAGTTAAGTTCGTGTTGAAATTAATAGTATAACCACCTACTAAGATAACAAAAACATTGAAGATTGTAATTAAAACATTATTTTAGCTGTACACCTAAGTAACAAAAACTAAAGTTACTAAAAATTGGATTTAAATAATTAATAAATATCTCTTCCGGAACTCTATATTTATTCATACTTCTGTATTATCCTATTATTCCTATTTATTAATATTTTAAATGTGAAAGCTTGTGAGTATGTATGGATGTTTGTTACTCTTTTACGTCAGAACGGCTGAACGGGTCTGGATGAAATTTGGCACAGAGATAGATTATAGTCTGGAATAACACATAGGCTACTTGTATCTTACTCTTTACCCTGGGAGATTATCTCATTTCCACGAGAAACACGTTATAATACAACCCGTACTTTTTTCCGGGAGAAAACGTAACCTATGTGTTATTCTGATGTATGAGCAATATTATTGCAAAGTTTCATCAAAATCCATTCAGTAGTTTTTGCTTGAAAGAGTAACAAACATACATCCGCATCCGTACATCCATACATACATTCTTACAAACTTTTGCGTTTATAATATTATAATTAGATGTATTACATATTGCTGCCACGAATTAGAATATACTAATATTAATTTTTTGTGGTCATTTTCATTACCCTTTGTACAGGAGTGCGTGACATAGAAGGGATGACCGAAAGTTTCATTAAATATCCTTTAAATATCTAATCTTTAAATTAACCTGTACAAAAAAAAAATACAGTGTGATAAAAATTAAATTTGTTATTTGAATTCAGAATTCGTGAATACAAATTATATAACAAAGTTAATTAACCTTGTTAAAACTACAGTATGTAGTATCTTTAACTGCCTTGGTGGTGTAGTGGCTAGCATGTACGGCTGCACACCCGGAGGTCCTGGGTTCGAGTCCCGGGTCGGGAGATTAGTTATTGAGTCTTTCTGTATAGTAAGCCTCAGTAACAGCCCGGAGTTGAGAATTTGGCGGTGTTTCACCCCCGTGCCTCGGAGAGCACGTAAAGCCGTCGGTCCTGCGCCTTAACTCTCACATGTCGTGTCGAGCAGTCGTCCCACCGGTGTATGAGAGTGACAGGAATAGAGAGTGCACCTGTGTCTGTGCGTACACTTGTACACTATAATATCTCCTGCGCAGTTGGCTAGTTTCAATGAGATTGGCCGCCGTGGCCGGAATCGGTCAGGAGAACATCATGTAGTATCTAGATATCCATATAATCAGTTTTTTATAGACAAAAATGTATTTAGATATGATCATTATTAATATTGTGTTTTAGTATATACAGAAACTTTTTTAAATATTCGATGTATACGCGAAGTCTACTAGAAGACCAAGTTCAATCAAATACGTTGAGTTATCATACCATCTGTCAATAATTACTAGTTTTATTTACAGTTTATTTTAGTTTATAATCATTTTAGTTTATTTTAGTGTATAATAATTGAGCAGCTAACTTTATAATATAGTTACTATTATTAATAAGGATATGAATCAATTAACTAATAACAATAATCAAAATACCATAGTAAAAACGATTTAAAAAAAAATACTTAATATAAACATAAAATATTCTTACACTAAATAAACAGTCGATTTGCTGCAGCCATAAGCCTTTGTTTTCCTTTTATATTGACCTTGACTTAATTTATTATGCTGCTATTAGCATTTAAGTACGATTAAATACAAAAAACTAAAACTCCTACAATATCTACTAAGTTTGTGTTAAATTTGTGAACATTTCTGTTATTCTGAGATGTAGACGTATGAGATGTAGGGTGTCTGTAATCGTTCGATCTTATCGTGTAAGTCCCTCATAGTCTGCTGTTCCAATTTTCGCAATATCCTTAGAATATTGGAATGTGACCTTTATATTTATAAATTCTCGAAAGCAATTGTAATCGTCACGGGTAATAAAATTGCATGAGTGTTATCCACGAGCATCTATTAATCGCAGACACCCTTCCATTCATTTTGAAAATTTTCCCGCACGTGTATGTACGAGTATACATACCTATAGGTATTGCGTGAGTTGATACAAATAGTACTTATTGTACAATTTGCCAAATATTTAATAAATGCCCGCTTGTTGCTAATTTTGTTTGGTGAAAAGCAACCAACTTTCATTTACAAATTGAAAAATAAAACAAATCTGCCTATAAACATTGTTTCGCACTCGGCGATAATGTGAGAAATGGCTTCACATTGTTATTTTAAGTTCATTTACACTTCTTAATTCACATAAATTTCATTTTGAAATATCAATAACTTGGTTTGGTATAACAATGGTTAGAATACTTTTTGGGAATGCGTTCACTTATCAATCAAAATTCGGTACGAACCAACCGATAGCGCTACCACGTTCCCAATTAAAATCAATTCGTTAGTCAGTTTTCGTGCAGCGATAGAGCTATATGGTCACATATATCTAAGCATAGTCGATGAAATGGTTAATTTATTTTTATAATAGCAGGTGCCTTATCTAGTTAGCAGGTAGTAACCTTACCCATCGCGCTCTTAGATTCCATACCTTTCCCATATTATATAATAACACTAGAAAACAAAAACAAACCTATCCCACGGGAACCGTACATTTTACGGGATAGAAACTCTGTGCCAAACATCCAGATCCGTTCAGCCGTTCTGGCGTGAAAGAGTAACAAACATCCATCTCTACTCAAAAAATTTCACATTTATAATATTATAAAATACAGATTTATAATGTTAAAGCAGATGATTACAGAAGTTTTCAGTTTTTTTCATACACAAATATCATACCGCCGCTTATTTTGGTAATAATAATATGTTCCTTTTATTAGTGAAAACCGTATGAAAATCAGTACAGTTGTAGTTTCTGAGAAAAACCCGAATGAGCCCTAAAGTCAGCAAAGTCAAAATCAGCAGGGACTTCAAATTTTAATATGTGGTGATGAATTCACGGTTAATTAACATTCAATATGTCAAGGCTTATCAAAAATATAAATATAATTTGTGCACATCAAGCTAACGACTACGGCTAGTACTTACGAGTGTAGCAACCGATTTTGGGTCTCGATTCGAATGGATTAGAAATTGGCCTACTTATGTCTTAACAGAATAATAGTAATCTTTGCCTAATACTTTGTCGAAACACACTGAGTTTCCTAAAATATATTTGAATAATATTAAAAACACATAAGTATGTAGTTTATTAATTTCTGTGTTGGAAATATTGTAAAGATAATAAGAAAATTATGTCGAAATAAAATGGTTTGCGATTATAAGACAAGTTATTCGTATATTAAACATTATTATTATAAACTAGCGACTCGCCCTTGCTCCGCTCGGGTTTGTCCCTAGTTACGTTTTAATGTTTAGTAAAGATTTCTCAGAGATGAGAAAGTAAAGAGGCAGAAAGAGAGAACAAAAAGTATCCTATATCAGTAGTAGTATGTTGACCCGGATAACAGATATCGTCATACCAAATTTTATCAAAATCTGTCAAGTGTTTTTCTCGTGTTGCGGTCACCGACAGACAGACAGAAAAAAAAAAACCAAAAAACCATAGATTCGGCCTCTGTATCGATAAAAATGACTATTTCAATAAGATTTTCCAATTTTTTTTTATAAATAGTACAGATTCGACTCAGAATTTTATTATATGTATAGATTTTAGATTATTATTATTTGTTTACAAATTTTGAATCTAAATATGAACGACTTAATATAATTATTACTATGTACCTCTATTTATAATGATTGTTAGTATTTTTATAATATAACATGTAGTTAAGTTAATCGCTTTAATAATATGCTGTCAGAATAACGATATATCATTGCTTAGAAATATAAGTGACACTTTTTTCTTCGTAGATTATTATTTTTGGCGATATTTATTGGGCGGGATCTATACCACGATAAAAAACCTTTATGGACCGATTTTTTGAATTGATAAGTGAACGCATTCCCGAAAAGTATTCTAATCATTGTTATACCAAACCTGTCTGTTTGTTTGTTCCACTAATCTCCGAAACGGGTGGACCGATTTTGACGGGACTTTCACTGGCAGATAGCTCATGTTATAAAGAGTAACTTAGACTAACTACTTTTGTTTTAGAAAAAGAATCAGGGTTCCGCGTAAATAAAACATGAAATCGTGAACAAAGTCCGCGTACCTTAATATAACTAACAAACGGATAGTTATTATTTTTTTAAATATGTAAATTAAAATATACTGGTTTTAGTAGCAACTAATTTTATACGTAGATGTAAACAAAACGTTGGCCTATTCAATTGTATTATGTTACCAGTTCTGATAAAAGACGCATTAACTATTCTCTTGATAGATTACGTTTATAAATGAACTAGCGACTCACCCTCGCTTCGCTCGGGTTCGTCCCTAGCTTGGTTCTCCATGCAAACTTTACATCCCCACCTTCACACCCTTAAGGGATGATTTCCGGGATAAAAGTACCCTATATTCTTCCCAGGGTCTCAAACTATCTTCTTACCAAATTTTATCTAAATCGTTTCAGTAGATCCAGAGATTAGGTACCCCCTACAACGTCACAAACTCAAAAACTTTACCTCTTTATAACATTAGTATAGATAAAATTTTAACATTTAAAGATCCTCAGATTTATGAAAACTTTCCTGTACGTACCTACGAACAATAATCGCATTTTAATATGGCTAAGAGTAATGTGAAAGTATAATGTCGGCGTCATCTTGCGTGCTGGTTAGCATATTACGAGTATAATTTTGGCGTATTGTGTATGGAGAGTGGGTCAAATAATTATTGTGTCATCAGTTGCCCGTGGATTTGCATGTAGTATAGTGATTGAGTAACTGAAGAACTAAAAGCAAATGTGCGTTTAAGTTTATTTGATGATATTTGTGCCTATTAATTTTAAGATTATTTTAAATTGTTTTTTTTTCTAGGTAACACTACTAAAATTTTGAAACCTAATATTATTACGATCTAGCCAAAAAGCCTAATATGTAGTTTAACTTTAACTTAGTTTTATAAAACATTATAACTAAGAATTTGTCCAATGGCACTTTTCTTAGTCTCTAGTTAAGGGAAAGACATTTTGTTCTTGTGTTCTATATTGGTAGCACTGTAATATTATTTACTTTCACTACATTACACTATTTGTTTTAACACTACACTAACTTAAAAGGTTTAGTTCTTTTGAGCCTTCTCACTATGTTCGTGTTGTCTTAAGAAGTCTTTGCTCGTGAGCTTCTAATCAAAGTAATTTTAAATTGATAAGAAAAGAAATATATTGTGTTACTTTTAAACCCAAAAGAATATTAATGAGTGTTAATAGGATCTCATCTCTAATGATTGTCTGGTTTGTTTTTAAATCTATGAATTTCATTAGAAATTTTAGTACTTAGTTGTATCGGGATGAATCTTACTTAACGGTCACCTGAACCGCAATTTTTAATCTATTTAGGGTGACCAGTAATATTTATTTGGACACTATTTTTTTTTTAAATTATCTTTTTTTAGACATAATTCATTTTTTCGTTAATGTGTATTCAGCTCAATTTTAAAGTCCCACTGCTGGGCACGTGCCTCCCTTTAATAGGAAGGGACCACGCCATAGTCCACCACACTGGCCAAGCGCGGGTTGGCGTTTTTCACTCATTTCCTCACGATGTTTTCGTTCACCGTACCACCTTCGTCAATACATATAACTTGCGGCTCACTCTCGCTTCGCTTGAGTTCGCCTCTAGGAAAACAAAGACAAACCTATCCTACGGGAACCGTATATTTGTCCGGGATATAAAGAAGCCTGTTATTCCAGACTATAATCTATCTATGTGCCAAATTTCATCCAGATCCGTTCAGTCGTTCTGCATGAAAGAGTAACAAATATCCATACTTACAAACTCACGTTTATAATATTTGTACAGATATACAGATTAGTCTAGATTAAATATAAACATATACTTTTAGTAAAGAGACATGTAGCTTCTTAGTTCCGACGAACTTTTAAAAATAAAACTATAGAATACATAATATGATACCCGTGAAACCATAAATTACAAACTACTTGGGAAGTAAGTATTCATACCTCGCAGTAACATTTCGATACCAATAAAGACATTAAGAAATATCATATCGGTGGTATTCTGAGAATATTATTCAGCTTTAACTTGACTGTTGTTATAATCATTAGGTTACAGCTCAGATTTCCAATTGGTTGATAGGCAGTACTTTACTCGCGAGTCGCGAGAGACTAATATATCCATTCAAGTCGCGAAACAAGTATCTGGTTTTATGTCATTTAGAAATTTGTAAACATTATATACAGACTTTTTTATCGTAGTTACATATAAGATAAAGGATTAGTTGGTTTATAAAGTAGCATTTATCCATAGTAGATTTGAATTATCTTATTTTTTTTTTATAAGTAAAACTGTTGACTAATATGTAAGTAATGGAGAAAGTATTTGAACAGATTGTTCCTAATTATGCTTCGTGTATTTGAATATTTTTAATATGACGCTCCAGGTGACAGAATGTCTCGCAATAAAGACAAGCATGAGGGCGCGAGTGGGCGCACGCATCACATTATGTCGGAGGCGGAGCGGGCATCTGGCAGGCGCGGAGGCTGGACCACGCTTGAGGTAAGATTTGGCAAGTTTAAATCTTTACAGACTTTGTTTTGGTTTTATCTTGATTTTTTATTCCCTAAGCTCAACAGCTTCTTTTTTTTACAAAAAAAGGAAATATTCTAAAAATCTTGTTAACTTGAAAAAATTATAATAAACAAGATAAGTATGTATTGAAATTTTAAAAACTTTCATGGTGTTATATTGTTAAATATAAGCACACAATATATAAGTAGGTAAGTAGTATATAAGAAGGGCTCTAAGAAGCGAAAAATTTATAGACCTGAATAATAATTTAAACATTATTTTTTGTCTTCAGTGACAACGAAGGTCCGACAAAATTTTGTTAATTAACAGTCGCCTAACTTTTCGAAAAATTCACTTAATTTTTTTTTCTAATGGGACTAAATTCTTTGAAGTGTTTACAATATACCATAATTTATTCAATTTTTTAAATTGTTATATTATACTGTAAAAAATTTTTTTACATAATGTACTCGCTGTAGAGCCGGCGCGCGTACATCTCATCGGCCATTTGGGTACCTGTTTTAGCGTTAAATTAAAATTATAAATAATGGAGGTAGAGTTCGGGGAGTCGGAATTTTTTTACTGGAAATTTCTTCCTCTTTAAGGATCTTTTTTTTAAATTTCTGAATTGTTAATAGTTTTTGAATTATTAGCGTAATACCTACTAAATGCCTTCTTATTTCTATCTTTATTTTTTTATAACTTGCAATATTTTACACCCTGAAAAATAGTTTTAACACATTTTTCTAGACATCATTTCAGATCCAATGACCTATCGCACATATTTTTAGGAGCTTCATCTCTAATTTTCACCTTTTACAACTTGTGATCTAGGCTAAAAGAAGGTTTGCTTCAACCGCGCGTAAATATTACACGCTCTCATTTTAATACTTTCTTAGATTTACGCGAATATTTGACATTTTAAATAAAACTATCTTTTCGGATTTTGTCGCGGATTTATTTGCATTTTTGTTTCCCGACGTTTCGAATGCTTTACAGCATCCATGGTCACGGGAGAGACAGTCAGTCTCTCCCAAATCCGCGACAAAATCCGAAAAGATAGTTTTATTTAAAACGCTCTCATTTTTTTTAATAATTAGTGTAGTTAAGCAATAAATTTAAAAAGTCACGAAGGTCTAAGGAAGTATTATTTGGAAAGTTCTTACTTGCTAATTTAGCAATATTTTTGTTGCCAAGACGCTTGGAGGCTGCAGATTGGTTAAAGCGTACATAACGGTATAATTGAAACGAGAACGGCTTTAGTTCTTACATATTTGCCAAAATTTTTGTCCACTACTTACATGTTGGTAGGCTGACACTTAGTCACGTGTGTGGCTAACCTTGTTTGAAATCAGAACAAAATAATAGAAGTAAAGTTAGATGTATCACAAATTTAATATTGCTTCTACAAAAATTCTCTGCATCACCTTTTTGAGTCATTTTTGTCATCATTAACCTTCCACCAAAGACTAAGTAATTGATGTAAATGATAATTAATTATCAACCGAAAAGTTATCGCTATATAATTAATTATGATTAAGGGCTTTTATAAATCCACTTATTGATACAGCTGAAACAAGGTCTTCGACCTCTACTATGTATATATAACCTATCTAATATATAAATATCTCACGTCACGGGGTTTATGGTTGCACTCTCCGAAACGGCTCGACCGATTTTAATGATTTTTTTGTATCATATATACATAGATAGATAGAGATAGAGAATAGGTCGTAATGTATTTTTCACACTCGATTTTAATATTTTTGTATGAAATATTGTAATATTGAAATTGAATTGAATTAATTAAAATTGAAATAAAATTTAAATAATATTATAAAACACAAAGAGACGAACCTGAGCGAAGCAAAAGAGGTTTTTTTTTATAGATTGAAAGTGGGCGAAGCCGCGGGTACAGCACACTATATAACTAGCAAATTGTATATAAATATTGATAATGCAGTGTACTTATTTTTGCTTCTTTCAAAATAATATAAATATCACGTACTATTATAAAAAATAAAAGTTTCTACCAGTTACTTTGTATGTAATAATTAAATTTTTAATCGTCAGATAAATCATTTTAATAGATACCTAATTGGGTTTCTATTTTTACATTAATAATATTATTGAGTGACATAAATATTTACTTAAAAGCCTGTTAGCTATGTTGTCACTTGTGTCGTAATATTTTGGTTAAATAATTCAATTCAATTTTCTTTCTAATGGCTTTCAAACGTGTCAGTAGAGCTCACAGATTACTTTGCTTATATCACGTAGAATGGAGAAGACACGAGGGAGATAGTTAAATAATTTCACGACCACATGTCACAGTGATCGATGCTATGATCGATTGAGTGATCGATGAACAGGTCAGAGATTCTACTTCCACTCGGAGTAAAAATCTAAATATATGTCCATGTGTCCTGTATGTATGTGTTTAGTTTAGTTTATTAGTTTTACTGCCTCTGTGGTGTAGTGGCTAGCATACATGGTTGTTTACCCGGAGGTCCTGTGTTCGAGTCCTGGGTCGGGCCAAGTTTAGTTATTGAGTCTTTCCGTATAGTAAGCCTCAGTAACAGCCCGGAGTTGGGAAGTTGGCGGTGTTTCACCCCCGTGCCTGGGAGAGCACGTAAAGCCGTCGGTCCGGCGCCTTAACTCTCACTGGTCGTGTCGAGCAGTCGTCCCACCGGAGTATGAGAGTGACAGGAATAGAGAGTGCACTTGTGTCTGCGCGTACACTTGTGCACTATAATATCTCCTGCGCAGTTGGCTAGTCTCAATGAGATTGGCCGCCGTGGCCGGAATCGGTTAGGAGAACATCATCATATGTTTAGTTAGAATTTTCACATGACCTTAAATAAAGATGAGTTTATGTCAAAAGTTAGATTACCCCTAAGTAAGACAAGACGTAACTTAAGCTCTATTAATTATTTAAATAAGGTTCCTGAAGTGGAGTGGGGTTCCCAAAATCTCTACATGCCCTTATCTCGGAAGGAGGGAGGGAGAAAGCCATTACGTAATATTTTATAAGTCGAAATGTGCGATTTCTAACATATAGTGATGGATGTTTGAGAGCTAAGCGTTGGGAAAAACAACTCTTAGATGTATTTTTTCATTAGAGTGTACTATTTCATTTAAACATATTTTTATTTTGAAATTTTTTATTGTTTATTCATTTTAAAAACCAGATAAAATCTTACGTAAGAAGGGGGAGTCCAAGAAATCTTATGTGCTCTTACTGGGGGTAAGGGGGGTCGAATATTGTCAAAATTGCCCTTACGTAATTAATGAATAGCCCCTTACAGAGTAAAAATTGTATGAATGATGTCTCATAGCTAAACTTCGATGTTCCAGATAACAGGAGGTGTGCGCGCTTTGGCGCCTCAATTATTTCAACTCACGCATCTGACGGCGTTGTACCTGAACGACAACTCCCTACAGAGGATCCCCCCCGATATCAGTCAGCTAGTGAACCTGCACACCCTCGACATGTCCAACAATAAGTTACGCACTTTACCTGGTGAGCTGGGAGATCTGATACAGCTAAGGTAATAAAACTTAAAGCGTACTTATATTTATAGAATTCTTTTGGACTTTTCAGAATCAAATAAAATTAAACTAGTGAATTCATACATTAAGTTTCATCGTACTTATTTTTTTATTGTTTTAGTATAACTGGAATGATATTTGGTATTTAAAATGACTCGATATTAAATATAATTTTAGTATGTAGATGTAAAGAAAACTAGGGTTAAAAAATATTCAAACTTAAAAGTATAATTAAAATAGAGTATATCTTATTATAATATACTAAGACTTGTCTGTGATGTGTCGTTTGCGTGTATTTCTTTCATAATCATATGAATATGATCCGATTTTTTTATATAGTAGCGCGTTACAATAGGGACCTTAAGTTTTATATTATTTGAAAATTCTCGACTGAATGGCATTAAACTTGTTTCTGTTGAAACTATGAAATACGTAAAAAATAAACAAAAAATCCATAATAACATGTACCTAAAAATAAAATTCTAACTATAAACTATTTCCCTCTTGTTGTGAAGATTGACAGTGTTAGGATTGAACAAGTAGTAAAATTACCTGTACAAAAATGTTCGTGCAATCGTTGTCGACATCAACGCGAATAGGCCATCTAAACTTTAAATTGTTATTTTCGTTTCGTAAAAAAAATATGAAAAATACGCTTTTTTTGTGGAGCATGTTTTTTTTCAAGAGTATAGAATTTAAAATTATTAAGGTAGTTTCCGTAAAAGATTTATACTTAAGAGTTCATATTAGAGTTTTCTGTTTATTTTTTAAACCTACCATACTTTTTTGGTGGAATAGTACCAAGCTTATATATGAAAATTCTGACACTGATAACTACAAGACTAGAGTAGATGGCACTGATACTGAAAGTGACACAGAGGAAGAATATTTTTTTATTTAATTGATTCTTTATATTTAATTAGATTTGTAATTTTCGTAAAATGTAAGAAATTAGAAAACGTATCTCAATAAACCATTTAATAAGTTAAATAAAAGCAAATAATTTCCTATCGATTTTATTTCTGAAAAAAAAAACCTAACCTAAAAAAGTAGTTTTTTTCATGTTGCAACGGGGCGTTATGATTTAGTCCTCGGTAATGCATAACACAGATATATTATGTGGTGGGTTAGTTTATAAAAATCTACGTATAAAAAACTAAATTTAACTTATACCTGTTGATCTTTAAAACCGAGTTTTTTTCCGGATTTTCTACAGCGGGGTAGGGAGTAAGTGGGTCTTCTTATAAGATGGTACGGTATGTTGTGTAGGCGAGAAGCGAAGCAATGGCTAAAATATTTCGTAATATATGTATTTATTCATTATAATATTTTTTTTTTAGTTTTACTATCGTGTACTTGCTTGCATATAAATGTGAAAATTTATGGCAATTAGAGCACACTTTTATATTACTTAGCAAAAACTTTGGTCCACTGTCGACTAGTTCTGCGAATAAAATGACAATTTCCTTTAACGAAATGGCGATTTTGTATAAACAAGATCAACTCAAACGTTCAAAGTGGAGCAGACCGAATTAGCAATTTGATTCATCTTTGTAAACCATATTGTATACACACTGTTGATAGTTTAATTTTAGAAGTAAAACGTTAAATCTGTTTTCTTTGTTTGTAATATTGTGTAAAATGTACTGAGTGATTCAAATTTGTGCAAAATTAGCAATAGATAACGTTATCAAGATGGAAATAAAAGCAAATAAATTCGTTATATTAAATGTATGATTTTCCTTGCTATGAATAAAAAGATAATCGTTTGCATCTTCAAATATATATAATACAAGCGACTCAACCTCGCTTCACTCGGGTTCGTCCCTAGCTTGATTCCCAATACAAACTTTCATCCCCATTTTCTATCCCTTAAGGGATGATTTCCGGGATAATAAGTATCATATGTTCATCCCAGGGTCTCGAACTATCTTCTTACCAAATTTCATCTAAATCGGTTCAGTAGATCCAGAGATTACTCCCTACAACGTCACAAACTCTCAAACTTACAAACTCTTTATAATATTAGTATAGGTGTAGATATATTTTAATTGATACTTTTCAATATACTACATAGTGATAAGGCTCCTTTCACACAATCACCTTCGTTAAGATCATTATGATAAATAATAGATAAAGCACCTTGGACAGGTTGAAAATAGCGTATGTTATTGGCTTACAAAACAAACGGGTTGCGTGTATACAAGGTCTTTGAACTCCGGCTTGCCATGATAAGCGAGTAAATTGACGACGTTATTAGTAAACACTTGTGATCTGAAAACAGATTTGTTTTATGTTAATATTAATAAACTATTCATTATCATTATTATACATATTTTAGTACGGAGTTTAGGGATATCTATATAGTATATATACTATATAGGGATAGAAATGCAGTGTTGAAATTTGTTTTACTATTTACTTAATAAAACTCTGACATTGATTGACAGTATTATTTTATTATTATTTTCGCGCAGTTAAAAGTATCCTATATGTTGACCCGGATAACTGCTATCATCATACCAAATTTCATCAAAATCTGTCCTGTGGTTTTCTCGTAATGCTTACCCAGATAGACGGACAGACAAATATTTTAAAAACTATAAATTCGGTCGCTGTATCGATAATAATGACTATTTCAATAAGATTTTCCAAAAAAATATTTAATATACAGATTCGACTCAGAATTTTATTACATTATGTACATATACCTACATTTTGCACAATCCTAAGGAAGTCCCTTATCGTAAGAAAAAATATAAGAAAATTATTTCCCTAAGCGGTTTAAGTAAAGGATAAGCTACTTTTTACATAGATATATTCCATTCTATAGGTATATTTTTTGCAAAATTTACTCAAGTTATTTAAGGAGCGGTCGGACTAGTCATATGACCTTCTATGGCGGTAAACAAAACGTGTGTATAACAAATGCTATTTTTTATTGTTATTGTAGAATGTTTATTTACTAAATGAATGTTTAAGATGTATAACTTAGAAAGGAACACAATTTTTGGTGTTGGTTATGTTTTAAGAGGATAATTGTAGGTATAAGACACATAACTTTAAGACTTGTCTTATATTATTATTTAATAAATTTTTTCACACTTTTTGTTATCCACATAAAAGTATGTAGCGTAAAATAATAGTGTGGAAACTTTAATACAAATATTAATATAAAAACTTTTTAACAAAAAAATAAAAACCGACTTCAAACAAAAGCACTAAAAAGTAAAAAATAACTGATTGGTAGTTTTCATTTACTATACATACCTAATCAAATATTTTCGAAGTCGGCGTTCTTTGCTTTGTATGGGCTGGCACCGATTTCGAAAATATTTGATTAGGTATGTATTTAATAGGTAAGCTTTAATTACTTAGCCAAAGCACACCGACTTCGAAAATATTTGATTAGGTATGTATAGTAAATGAAAACTACCAATCAGTTATTTTTTACTTTTTAGTGCTTTTGTTTGAAGTCGGTTTTTATTTTTTTGTTAAAAAGTTTTTATTTTTCCCTTTTTAGTGTAGACAGTAGTAGCATAGTAAGGATTCTAACGTGTTAGGCTTGTCAAATCAAACAAAAATAAGCCCAAACTCAAAGTATCTACTATTAGCCGTTGAAGAGTTCCACCTATCCACCTTCTGGCCTTGCCATCAGATCAGGTCAACAACACCGAACCACTGTACTATCAACGGAAATAGAAATACTTGGAAAGTTTCAAGTCAATATGACAATTAGAAGTAGGTTAAATTCATCATTAGTTGTTTTTCCACCCTTAGGGGTGGTATTTTTTTTTGAAATTTAAATGGGACCAATCTGGAAGTATACCCTTTCAAACAAAACAAAAATTGTCCAAATCGGTTAATAAATGACGGAGTTCTGAGGTAACAAACATAAAAAAAAAACATACAGTCGAATTGAGAACCTCCTCCTTTTTGAAGTCGGTTGAAAATACTGTTCTTCGACAAGCATATCATTTGAAAACCCCTGGACAGATTGACTTGTTGTTTTTTAATTGGTAGAAAGGACTTTAGTGAAAATAAATTTGGATAAGTTACCAGAAATTCTGTACGATTTTGTATGAACGCAAATGTTACAAACATTTTTTTCAAGAAATATTGTAATTTTTAGACAGGACATCGTCTGTCGGTATCGGTCATAATTTTCATTTGACTTTTATATTATAAAAAAATATGTAGAAAATCTTCTTGGCCGTAATATTGGATGAAAAAAATAAGTAGAAAAAATAGTAATGTTAGATAACAAAAATCTGGCTTCGTTCTAGTTACCACGGGACGTTTTTACTTTAATCTTCTTTTATGACGCATATGAAATGTTTATAAACCTTACGTAGACGTGTGATAAGCTATTAATACTCAATTAAAACTCAAGTTAGTGATAGTCGTTAATGTAATGTAATATTAATCTTTAGATGGTGAATGAAACGAAACGGTATTTTCGAGAAAATGTCGTTAATTCATTGCTCAGTACCAGATACTTTTAATGATATTTTACACAAGTGAAGCGGGTTCAATCTCTGTGTCTTGCATCTATAATATTTTTATTTAAGTTTTTTTTTATACCACATATATATTTTTTTATTTATAAGTTACCTTAAAAATGTTTCGAACAACTGCAATTCCTTTTTAATATTGCCCTTGATTTTTTTCAAAGTTTCAGGTACTTTTTCTGCGATTTTTTTATTGTCTGTTCCATTTGACTTTGAAAACGACTTGTCGGGTTCATTATGTACTACTGGTACTAGGTTCGGCGTTCATTATTTCCAATTCTGACGTTTGGAGATGAGTGATATTTTCAATAATTCTTCGATACAGTTCTTCTGCAAAAGCAATAACTGCAGTTTTACTCATATTATTAAGTTTATATAGTTATTCATAGTAAAAAGTGTCTCGAGTCTCGACACGAAAGTCTCGGGACTAATTTACAAAAACTCCCGGGACGTCGAGACACGAGACGACGTATTATCTTTTGTATATTCTAGTTATGTGCTAAGTGACAGATCCATATGTATTTTATTTACTTACAAACAATGCCTTGAACGCAATTATCATATATTACTTTAAGATAATTAATTTACTACGCTCTTACATATACTATCGTTTTAATAATTATAATATAGTTGAAATTTTCTATTTATTACATAATCATACACAGTGCAAAATCTTTATTTTTCCAATAGCTTTGTCTTACGAAGTTCGAGAGATATTTGCCAAGCCTTAGTTACCTTTCTACGTTCTATCTAAGCTCTGTTTCTGAAATTATAAATTCTCTATTTACTTACTCCCGGATTCTCTTATTATAAATCTGTATGGAAAATGTCGTTGATTCTTTATTGTATGAAAGAAGGCCCGACAATCATATTTTGCACATAATATTATAATGAGGACACGTTACATTTTTAGGTAACATAATATTTTCTTATATTTACGCTAATGTTTGGCATCTATTAATCTATACATATAATAAAAATCTGTGTCAAATCTGTACATTATATATGTTTTTGGAAAGTCTTATTGAAATAGTCTTTATTATCGATACAGAGGCTGAATCTATAGTTTTTTTTCGATTTTTGTCTGTTTATCTGTCTGGGAACGCGGGAGAGTCGCGGTAGAGAATAAAGCTTTTGAAGCATTTTATAAATATTTAGACGGTGTTTGTATACCCACAAAAATTATGAGAAAAGAGAAATCATGAGGGATGAATAAGAATTTAAAAAATATTAACTGCAAAGCATTTGCAACGTCGAGACCAAAAAACAAGAATAAAATCCCGAAAATAATCCATTTTGTATACAATATCGCTGTTTGTTACAGAGAACTTCACTTACACAACAACTACCTTAGAGTGTTGCCATACGATCTTGGGAAGTTGTTTCACCTCCAACTCTTAGGTCTTCAGGGAAATCCACTCAGCAAGGAAATGCTATCCATTTACAACGATAACAACGGTACTGCTAAGCTGTTGACGTATCTGCTCGATAATTTACAAGGTAAGCCTTTATGGTATATGTTTATTTTTAGTTTATAGTCTTAATATCCGTAGTAATATTGGCCTTCGCTTATCTACATACTGAATGTAAAGTGTTTTAAACAAATATCAAGCAATCCAAAGGACAAACGTCTTATAAAAACATTTGGTCAAAGGTCCATTTGTTATTTTGTTTTAATTATTTGCTCAAACTTCCTTATGATAAAGGAAGTTTTTATTCTAAATCTTTCGTGCAATGCCTCTCATTCCTGCCTTTTTGCCTATGATTAATGTCAATGTATATATTTGTTTAGTTAATCATGAACAATTTTACTCAAATAAATTAACTTCTACATGTTCATCTTACTTTCAATTAGCATCAGTTATTTTTACTTAGAGATTAGGTGAAAATTAAAAAATAATAATGGTAGCCTTAAAATTTCAAAGTGATTTCGAGTGTGTCGATTACATGCTAATTTAGTGACATTGAATTCATTTTGTTATATTAACATAATTAATCATATCACTTATTTATTATAAGTCCGGTGTAAGAATTGTATTCACTTATAAAATCATTATAATTGTTATCAGTCATCGATCTCTTGATTTGAAAATAATCGTCGTCGTTATAGTTTCTCCGTAGATTTACTTTTAGAATGGGTATTTGTATAATAGTTCTGATATTATGCGACAGGCATACTTGACATTTGACATGAATGTTACTTGGTTTACTTCTTTATTGTTAATATGTTCAATATATGTATGTCAATTCAGGCCAATTATGTCCGTTTAGATTTTCATTATTTAAATCAAAACACGTCCCATATTATTATACTAGCGACTCAACTTGAAATAATAATCAGCAATGAGATGATGGGTTTATAGTGTATATTCACAGATGGCGCTTTTACTTTTTGTGAAATGCTTGTCACGTTTAACCGTGACAAGCAATTTTTAAAAGTTGTTAAAAATCACAGATTTTTTTATTCGCATAATGAATTGTACAATATTTACCGTACGTTACTTTCCACATATTTGTAAAATAAAACAGTTTAACTATTTGAGAATCAATGGCATCTATTCACTATTCAAGCCTACGAAAATAGCCCAAATTAGCGCTGTCCAATTTCTTTGTATGGAATGAGGCATCTGTACTAGTGTTATGTGATCTGTGATGAGAATTAAGCGAACATGATAGGTAGAATACATAGGTCATAGAATTATTCGCTTAATAAAAGACAATCTTCTATGTACTTAAAAGATAAACGTTGATTCAGTTTTTTAATATATTTAACATAAATAATTCTTAAGTTAAACTCTCTTTTATTTTGTTTCTTACAAAATTTTTTGAAAGACAAACTTTATTCATGCTATAAGATTTATTTAGCCACATTTTACGCAATTTGAATGTTGCAATGGCATTAATGATCTATATCAAACTATTTGTCTGTAGCTTGTGGATTTACATTTTCAATGCTTTCTCTAAATGGAAGCGACAGCAAGTAGGTTACTTAAACTGTCTGTTGAATTTTAATTGTTCTATGTAGTTTCATCAGACTTTTATAGATGGCGCTGTAAGGCTATGAACATTACAACTAACGCCATCTATTAGAATACGAGAGAAGTTTTTGAAGTTATACTTCTTTTGGCGCGTTTGGGAAAAAATGATGAGAGTGAATTTTTACGATGCGACAGATTTAGACTACAGTATGAAGTTAGTTGTTAAATTTCCTTTTTGGTATAGTATGAAGTGATGTCTATATTCAAGATATTTTTTCCGGTATTTTTACATACACGACACGTGACTTTTATATCGATAAAAATAATAAATATTACTAGGTTTTATTTAGTTTCACCTGTCCCGGTGTCTGTCTGTAATCAAATCTTGCAAGTTAAATGGCTGGCTATAGTATATGTATATAGTATTATACAGTCGGAGACGTACATACGAGTATGTACATCTCGCGGCAAGGATGAAACGTGTATGTCTCCGACTGTATAATACTATATTCCTTCGTGAACTTATTTTTATCTTTTTAGTTAGCTTTTATGCAGCCGGGTTTTTTAATGTTCTGATATCTCATTGCGAAATTACTTTTTCAAAGTCTACATTTCATAGCACTTTCTTAGATTTACGCGAATATTTAACATTTTAAATTAAACTAAATAATAATAGCAACACTAAATAATTATATTAGTAATTGATAAAGTTTCTAAAAAAATTCTAATATTTATAATAATAACGGCTAAAATTAAATAAATAATATTGCTATATTTAATAATAATTATTATGATATTTTTTAAAATGCTTAGAAATAAAAAATCAACAAATATTCTACTACTTGGTGTCACTTTTTGAATTTCTGAAATCATTTTCGTAAAGTAGTGGGTAGGCACTGCCTGTAACAAGTGTATAACGCCTTTGAAACGTCTATAACCTTAGTCTCTTCCGTGATCATGATTGCTGTAAAGCATTCGAAACGTCGGGAACTAAAAATCTAAATAAATCCACGAAATAATCCGAAAAGATAGTTTTAGACAACATTTCCTTTATTATCCATACCTCCATACTTAATATTATAAATGTGAAAGTGTGTTTATTTGTTTGTCCTTCTTCCACACACAACGGATTTCGAATTACGATTTCGAAACAGCGGATTGGCGTGTTTTTTATGGAGATAGTTGGAGAGAGTAACATAGGCTATTGATTCCCGAGGGAGATTATGTCATTCCCACGGGAAAACACGTTCTAATACAATCCATAAGTACCTAGGGACGAACCCGAGTGTGAGCCGCTAGTTTATTATATGTATATTAATGCACATAGGAAATCTAACTCGCGTCTAAGTTACAGATATGAAACTCCATAGTTTTCGTATTTTACAGTATTCCCATACAGTTTCTATATTACCAAACCTTGGAAAAAAACTACCAAACATCGAGATAAGTTTGACGTTTATTTCGACGTTAAAGTGTTACTCGACATAATTATATATACATTGCCTATGTTCTTATTAAAATATTTCATATTATGATAAATAAAAATATACATATTATTAGGTAGGTAGGTACATATGTATTTGGATTTTAATAAATTATTCTACTAAATTTGGTAGCTAACTATAGTGATACAGTTTTACACAAATTAATACTCCACATTAAACGACCGTATTGTCTCCATCATAACTGTCGGTGATTGTTCAGATTGAGTTGTTCGAGCGTCACGCGCTTTCAATTATTACACCTTTTATTTCCGCGCACCGAATGAACGTGCTTTTTACTTAAATCTTCTCTATTTTCTTTAGATTGTATTAGAAAGTAAAACGTTTACTTCTCATATTGCTTCTGTTGTTAAAATTGTGTGAAATGCGAATTTATTATAAAAGTGTGCTTTTGAAGAAATGAAAAATATGTTCAAGATAATACAAGTACACTTTTATGTTCATGTAATCATTAGAGATATTATTTAAACCTCATTCTTTTATTCAAAATGGAAGTAAATATAATGAAATATTTATACTAATTTAAATAAAACAATTTTTTTCGCTTATTTATTTTGATCACAAGAGACACTGATTATTCGAAATGAGTGGAAGCCAGTTCAATATAAAACTTAAAAAAAATCTGAAAAATCATATACCTGAAAAAATTTATTTGTAGATTTTTTACACAAGTAGGTACCTACTTTATATTGTGGTGGCGCGGAAACCTCGATTCGCACGTCAGATTCGTATTCAGCTGAATTTATTTGTTTTTGCACCACATTAAATTGAGAACTTTTTAAAGATGATGATGTTCTCCTGACCGATTCCGGCCACGGCGGCCAATCTCATTGAGACTAGCCAACTGCGCAGGAGATATTATAGTGCCCAAGTGTACGCGCAGACACAAGTGCACTCTATTCCTGTCACTCTCATACTCCGGTGGGACGACTACTCGACACGACCGGTGAGAGATAAGGCGCAGGACGCTTTAAATATTTAAAGATATTAAAATAGGAGTTGTAAATTCCACGGTATTTAATTATACTGTTGCATATTTTTTTGCAACTCGACTACACTATAAATGCTAATTTTCATTAATTAGCTAAAGCAACGGAGATATCTAACGGACTTCCTATCCCGTTGTGTTGGATGATATGGAAGTCCGCTTGCAATAATATTCGATTATTCTCAAGTACGGTCGCTTATGTACTATAAGTACTAAGATTTTTTTGGTTCATCTCAAGAACATTAGTATCTACAATTTAGCAATTTAGTACATTGCTTAAATAAACACTTGTTTATTTTTATACTTTACTATGACTAACGTATTGTTGCGAAATATTAATACGAAATATTATGTTCATAATGTACTATGTAATATTAAAATAACTTTAGACATCCTAATTCATCCCATCACTACGTCGTGGCCTCAATGACCTACTCGCATTTGTTCCAAATAGATTCGCACCGAAGGTCGTGTAGATCATAAATGAAAGTCAACAGCAGAAATCCCGGTTGTTCAACAAAAATAATGTCGTGATTACACTCGACGAGCCATGACAATAAATCCGCGAGATATGATTGTCTCACTCAGCCACAATAGCGTTAGAAAGTGTGGGAAGACGTCCGTCTAGATAATATAATTGATTGTTGGAGACCAAGACTATTGGAGAAAACGTCCGTGGAAACGCATGTTACAAGGCAGCGGTATTATTTTTGTTCGCAATATTGAAAAGCATTTGTTCTTCCATGGTTTTCTTTTCAATTGACACTGACCGGTGACCATAGTTTTAACAAAGCTGCGTGACCTGCTTCAAAGGCCTTGCGCTCTTTGTGGGGTCTATTTTGGTTGTATACGCTTTTTTAGGTTTCACTGTAAATGGTCGTGAGTAATGGTTGTCTAAGTTTGGGAAAGTATTGAAATATTTTGGGCCACGTTCATTAATAAGTAAGGTTAATGGTAAATTCTTTATTTGACTGAATTGTCTTAAATATTTTGAATGCTAGAAATCATGCAATTACACTACTTAAGTCCAATTATACTATTCAACACTAAAAAATATCTGTCTATATATGGTTTTATAATGAGGTTCAGAAATAATAAATATCGATTACGATATTAACAATAAATATCGATTATAATTATTAAAAAAAAACATTGTATATTCGGTTCATCTTTAAAATATCTTTCAATAATAATTAACTACGTACTGTAGATTTTGTTACATTTATGACAATTTTTAGTGTAAGTGGACGTCACTGTATAATTTAATGTAAATTAGAATTTCTAATTTCATCTTAAGCTCCATTATTAGTTAACCCAGAAAAAAACTAGCGAATAGTATGGCGCCTTAATTTCAACCATCATTACCTTTCATAAGTAGGACGTCAAGTAACTCAGATTCGAGTTTCTACCAGTTCACTTTAAAATATTTAATAAATAATAAATACTGGCATACATATTTTACCAATTAGAAAGATTAGAACGATTTTATATGCTACATTTATCAATTAAGAGTATATTTCTAAACGCTTAAGATATTGCAAATCTCAATAGAAATTACTTTACATAACGTTATGATATCCGAGAAAAGAGAAATGCACGCGGATTAATCGAACGTATATTTTGTGAAAGTTGATCGTGTCGGGAGCGGATTGTTGTGTTAGGTTAGTGTCTCTACGCACAGCTGTTGCGTAAGCCTTTATAAACCTAAAGTATAAATTATTTCCTACAATAAATGTAAAATACATTCACAGCGTTTATACTTTTCAATATGCAATTTCTTTCTTCTACTAATTATAAGGAAAGCACTATTGACAAAAAAATAATTAAGAATATATGTATTAGCATTGCCCGCGGCTCCGCCCGCGTTCATATGACCAAAAACCAAATTCTTAGGTTTTACGTATTAGTGTACTCTTACATTGCAGTTTTTGTATTTTTTCACAGAAATGAAATATTTTCCCGCGGTAAAAAGTATCCTATAGGTATGTTGACCCGGATAATTAGCTAATATCATACCAAATTTTATCAAAATCTGTCCAGTGTTTCTCGTCATGCGGTAACAGACAGAAAAAAATCTAAAAACTATAGATTCGACCCCTGTATCGATAACAATGTCTATTTCAATTAGATTTCCCAAAAAATATTTAATGTACAGATTCGACTTAGTTACAATTTTATCATATGTATAGATAATTATATAGCTTAGCATATAGCTCAGCAACTCCGCTAATTAGTACCTATATCTGCACTCTCACTGAAATCGTCTATGTACTAGAAAAAGTCCCGTGCAAATCGATTCGTTCTTCTCGTTTCTTTTATAACGTGGGAACCCTTTTTCTCTCTTGGGATTTGAAGAAGCTTATTTACCGTCTCAGCCGTTTCGACAGCCAGTGAAAACAGACCAACAAAACAAGAATAGTGTTTGTTTAAGCCAATATATCATATTATAAAACTTGATATGGAGTTAGTTTTCTTTTTTAATATCACCGGAAGTCTCACCAAATATGACATTTAGTTACGCGATGACTTTTACTTGCTTTTCTAATTTATTATTATAATAATTATTAAACTTTTTATATACGCTAAGGTTTCCACGCGTGTCATTGTTCTGTAAAATATGATTTCTTTTCTTAATATGATAAATATAGTTCGTATTACTGAGTAAATAGCATTTTTTATATCCTCGACAACGTATTTATGTACATAATATAGTTTTAACGGCATTGTTTAGCTACACGTATAAGATTTTAAAAGTGTGTAATTACTATTAGAACGCACGTACGCCCCACAATAGTGTTGTAAGAATAAATTATCGAGTCGATTTTGACTGGTCATCGATTCTCGTAGAATGACAATGCCATCGACACGCCCGGTCCGGCGGGTGAAAGTGTTTGCGAAAGTGAAGCCGGAACCGAGTGGTGACGTCACGCGCGATTTGCGCAAGAGCTCCTATGTCGGCATTGCGAAACGTCATCTCGTATTGCTAGTGATGTGATACATTTGATTTTATAATAATGCATTTTTTTTAATAATATATATAAATAAATACGATAACTCTATTTACTCAAATATCATGGTAAAATATTAATGGACGTTCATTTTTTAGTTGTTCTTAGAAACTATTTTTTTTTTAAATTTAAAGTAACAAATGTCTTAAAGCAGAGACAGTTAATAGAACATAGTGGCTTAATTAAACTTTTACTTTTAGTTCGTAATTGTCTTTATTCGGCTAGTCCAACTTTTTCTTTTCAAATATTTTAATGAGACAGAAGTTTGTAACCGCATCACGACCTACGAATGCAACCTCAAAAAAGAAATCATGCTTGTAAACGCATTAAGCGAAGCGAGTGAGGTCACATTTAATAAATGTATTTAAATTCATATTAACTAAACTTGATTTGGGCCCATAAAAGGAATAAAAATTTCGTCGTTTAACAAGTCTTGTGAATAATTAATTAAGATTTTTATTTCTTAACGTTAATTATTGGAAAGCAAACAGTTTAGAAACTTGTTCCATGTAACATTCAAAACGTCGAGCCCCCACTATGACTCATGGAAAAGCTGGGTGTAAATTTCACAGCAGATTGCGGTTCATTTCTGCTTTTAGTATCTCTAATCGGATGACGGAAATAAGTTTGGCAGGTTATATTATATAGACAGTCTACAATATATTATTATTTTATAGCAATTATTTATTTATTACATTTACAAAATATGTCTTTATTTACCTACATATTAATTTCATATGTTTTTTTGCCTAATCTCGTATTGAAGGGACGTTAAGAAGAGCTGAATACAATACTATAATAAAATAAAGTAATAAGTACATATGGAATAAAATGCCCTAGCTGATTCCTAAATATTTTCATAACAGGCTACCGCTAAGTGGCGTACTTGGTATAAAAAATAAAATTCTACCTAACGTACCTACGTAAACATATTTTATCAAAAAATTACCCTCATAAACTAAGGAATAAGTATGAAAGCTAGGCGGCCGTTAGTTACACAATAAATATTATATTACCGTTGAAAATTAAACATAGTCCTGTGGGTGAACGTTCAGACAGTGTTTACAGTATTCCAGTTGCCCTAAGTACAGAGGGCGGGCTACATGCAAGGGCGGGATGGATTTACGAGTTAAGCACACTGAATAAAAAAGCGGTCGCCCGAAGCATTGCACCCTTTTGCTTGCTAAGTCCACGTTGTTGTGGAATAAATGTTCATATAATTTGTATGCAAATCTTTAGAAAATTATGATATATTTTTCGATAAAGTAATTGATGTAGTAGGTATGTAAAAGAAATATTACAAGAATTTAAATATATCTTTATTATTCTTCTATTATTTAGATATTACTTTTAAGTACTTGCTCGTGTTGCAAATGTACTTTTTAATGTATTTACGAACTTAGAATTATACCTTCTTTCTTTGTCCTTTAAAGAGATTGTGCTCGTAAAAATACGAATTTCAGCAAAATAAAATTAAAATCATGGAGCGTTTCGTGAGTACAGATATCTCGGTACTAACTTTCCAATGCTCTAGTATGAAGGGCGGACTAAATGCAAGGGCGGGACGACCTTGTCCCGCCGCGCCGGGGCGCAGTCTAGAGGTCGGATGTACCGTCCCTTCCAGCCTGTCATTGTTTGCCATATGACGAAACTTAGACACATTTAATAAAATCTATTATTGTCAGTACTATAATACCTCGGGAATATTATATGAAAGTCAGAAGTCACTTGCCATTGAATTTGTTTTTTTCTTTCTATTTATTTGTAAAACTTACTTTCAAAATGAATAAAATACTAAAGTTACGTATATATATGTACATATATTCAAAACACGAGTTTTAAATATATTCGAACGTATTATAAACGGTCAGTAAATTTGGTAATGTATGCTAATTTTGTTTAGTTTTTGCACAATGCTTAAAGTGTGGTTTCATTTTGAAAATAAAAAATAATTTCGTAGAAAATTTACGTCATTGATGTTTGAAGACGGTTTTTAATGGTTAAAAGCACATCATTATCCCAAATGTTGATTTAGAGATGACTTTATACCTTAAGTCCCGAATAAGTGCCTATTAGAAGCCATAATGTAAGAGATGAAAAGCTCAGGATTATTTATTATGAATATTTGAAAACCAAATATTCTTTCAGTCATGTTAGCTTTTGAAGGGATAAGCTGTTTAACCGTTAACATTATTCAGTCCTCGAAGGGCGGACGGACGTCCTATCCTCAAGTCTAAAGGTCGCCCTTACCTCACTCGCAAAGCTTATAGTTTATTTCTTAAGTGTAATCAAGTATTTAAATTAATGACCGTGAATGATATTTTATTCGTAAAATGCGATGCTCTATCAATTAAAATCCTTATATTAAGATAAAATATACTTCGTAACAATTAACAACTTCTAATATCTCTTAGATTTATTTCTTAAACTTAGTTTTTGAAATAGAAATTATGATGCAAAATATTGCTTTGTCTAGTAAACAATAGTAGTAGGGCTCGTAATAAAAATATACAAGGACTCAAACAAACATGTGATAGGTACCTACCTACTATCATGTGGACATGAAATGACTTTATTGACAGCTTATTATATTTATTCGGTAATACTTTCTTAGGGTTATGTGAATATTCGACATTTAAAAAAAAAACATTTTTTCGGATTATCTCGCGTATTTATTTTCATTTTTGGTTCCCGACGTTTCGTTCCTTTAAATTATTTACATGTGAAACAATAATATTGCTTAAATGAATATTTTGAAATTTTAATTTTCTGTATAGTTATACATATTATAATAATAGCAACACTAAATATAATTATTTATTAAGTTTTAAAAAAAATGTAATATTTATAATGATAACAGCTAAAGTCAAATAAATAATGTTAATTTTAATATTATTAAAAAAATGTAGAATATTTAGAATTAAAATCAACAAATATTGTAAGGTACTTGTACTTTGTTTACAATAGATTTATTACTTTTACTCTGAACTTCATAACTTTTGTTATTTTTGTATATTTTATATTTTAAGACTTTTAAGACATTTCGAATAAGTTAGCTTTAACTATTTTATAGGCTTTATTTAAGTAAATAGACAAGAAATAGAACTATTGATATCACGCTGGAATCCTCGTATTTATGGGTGAATGGTTACAAATAGGTAACGCAAAGCCTAGATAGCTCTTAATGTTGCAATCTCAAAGGCTCGACACAGCGTTGTTTATAGCGTCGTAAACCAGGTTCGTGCCGTAAACCGATATAACTCAGAATTAAGCTACGATTTCTTTGAGAGCACACTCTTCTCATACGTCACCTTGTCGCCATACTCACGTAGCGTAAATAAACTCCCAGGGGATATATAATATAACTAGCAGAACCCGCGGTTTCGCTCGCGCTAAAACTACAAAAAATCTCTAAAAAGGTAGTTTCATACAAAATGTCATCCTCTATTTTATCCCCTTATAGGATGTATTTCGAAAAATACTAAAACACGTATTTATTTATTTTTATTAAAGAGCATTAATATCAAGTTTCAAGTAATTCTGTTATATTTTTTTTGAATTGTACGTGTTTTTCCGTGGGAATTAGATAATCTCCCGCGGTAAATAATAGCCTATGTCAATCTCCAGCCGTTCAACTCTCCTCTTCGTTTCAACGTAAAAGAAGGACAAACAAACAAACACTTTCACATTTATAATATTAAGTATGGATATATTACATACCCGTTGGATGTTTATTAATCCTAATTGTTTGATCGTGATATCCGTTTGGGTACATGTTGTAAATTAACGTCTTTCTGTCTGTTCGTTCTTGCAGTTATAACTCGAGAACCTCTGGTCGGATTCACATAATTCTTTTTTTACTGAAGTATTGAAGTACGTACACACGTTTCCTAATCAGGTAAATCACGATATTAGGTACTTTGTAGTGATAACCCACGGTAGCAGGTAGAATTTTAGGTCATGCGGAATGAAAAATTGTTTTGCGGTTCGGGTACAGTAGGCGTGGATAATAATTATTTAGTAGATAAGTATCTTTACTTAGAATAAAATGAAGACGCTTCCGCTGTCTGTTCGCTTAGATCTTTTAAACTACTCAACGGATTTTAATGCAATTTTCAGCAATAGATAGAGTGATTCAAGAGGAAGGTTTATATGTATAATACATGCATATTATAGTACAGAAAAGCCGAGAAATTCAAAGATTTGTATTTCATACTAACCGTTAAAACGTACCAAGGGACGAACCCGAAGGAAGCGAGGATGAGTCCCTAGTATTGCATAAATTCAAAAAGGCAGGCCGCAAGTAGTATCTATACATTTACAAAGTAGATAATCTACATATTATGTCATGTTGTTCTTATCGTCTTTTACTGGATCCAAGTTCTATTGGTACTCAATTAATTCGAACTTCTTGAATAATATTATAATAAATATATTTTTAATATTATTACTTCCAGATGAATGTTTATGTAACAAAATTTCCCGTCTAATCCAAAACGCTGTATAAAGGAGAGTAGGCATGAATGCAAGTGAAAGTATAGCTTTAAGCGGCGCCAATCAAAAACACATTAGCTCGTAAGGCGGCGCCGGCGCAAGCGCATAGTGACGATGTGCTCTTATTGTCGATAGTTTTAGATTGCGCTGTAAAATTTGTACATATATTAGCTATGAATAATATTTTCTATTTGCGTTGGTCAATGCCTTTATTTGTAGTTATAATTTGTAATATATTAATTTATACCTACTAATGTTATAAAGAGGCAGAGTTTATTTGTTTGAACGCGCTAATCTCAGGAACTACGAATCCGATTTGAAAAATTGTTTTTGCATTAGACAGCCTGTTTATTGAAGAAAGCTATAGGCTATATATCATCACGCTACCCAAGGGAGTGGTGCACTAATCATAAATGTCAACAAATCTTGCAGTTCTCCATAATATATTATTACTTATAGCATCAAGCCAAAGAGTTTTTTTTGTAGTTTTAGCGCGAGCGAAGCCGCGGGTTCTACTAGTACATATTTAATATAAAAGTATCTTATTTTACATAGGAAGTTGGTCTTAGTAGTTGTTTTTTTTTTGAAAACTATTTCCCGTATAGCTACAGATCGGGAGAAAGATTTTATATTTAAATGAAAACCAATAAATATAACATTTAAATACTTATCGTGTAAACAATCGTGTTATAATCATATTAGATAATTCCCATAATGGTATTATTTTTATATGGTATCTAATATGCACATAAATAAATTATTTAACATAAACTTAGTTGCTCTAAGTAATCTTTCTTAGTTCTATTGAACGACGATAAGAGAAACCAGTTCATTCTTTGATAACTATTACTACACGCTCCTATAGCAGGGATAGGGCAATTAAGGGCCTATATTGTACTTACAAAATGATTGCAAAAGCGATATCGTTAACAACTTGTGGCTTTTCCTGTTTAAATCGAGATGACTGATGGAAAGTAGGATGCGATAATGGTAGTATAATTGACGCGCAAATACGTTTTAGCAAGTTTTCAACGCAAAATACAACAAAATACAGCAGGTCACTTTTGTTTTGCGGTCATTTTGAACTAACAGTTGAGAGTGTATCTGTAGTTGTTAGAATGTACTGTTGGATTTTAGTGTGGCTTTGCAAATTTAAAAAAAATATTTTGCTGCTTTCTAAAGTGATGAAACTGTAGGATTTTTAAATATAATATCTTTACGGAAGTTACGCAAGATGTGTAAAAGTAAAAGCACACGCTTAGTATTATTACTTTTTTTTTCTTTGGGAATTGTGCTGTATTCAACAGGTCGTTATGGGGGACTCATTTACTAGAAAAGCCAGTAATACCCACTAAAACCCAACAAAAATACAACAAAACCCCCTCTTGATGGGGCGTCGCAGGATTGTTTACGCACTCAACCACGACGCCCGGACGGCAGGCCTGCCGATGCAGACCACACAACCTAGGGGTTGCTCTCACGGTCCACTCTGCTGTCAGAGAAGTACCAGGAGCAACCCGCATAGCACACCGCCAACTACGTGGGCCACCGCCTTGTGTGTCTCTTGGTTACACGCCCGGCTGGGTTGCCGGTCGCTAATGAGCCTGTTCCACAACGAAAACGTGAACACACATCGGGAGTATTTGTTATTACCTCCTCCAAGTAAGATAAACACCTTTTCGTCTATAGAATAAAATAATGGCAACTTAAAGCATAGATTTATTAAAATTTTCCATGAGATAGGTACTAAAAATTCATTGCTACTTGTCTGGCATTAGAAATTCACTTAGTATACCTATTACTTTATTAGCATAATTTACTTTGTACTCCATAACAGCTTCAGGCCTATATTGATGTTAGAAACTTTTAACAATGGATTTATAATATCTAGTTAAAACTGTTACTCTGATATACGTCCAATAAATTCTAGTTTTTGCATCTCCATAAATGGAAAGTACACGGCGGTTAATTAGAACAACATTGCATCTTATAAACTCGAATCGGAAAACAATGATGGAAATTGTTTAATAAGTACAGACCGTGGCATGGTATGGAAATGCGATACTTGTGTATTTACATTTTCTACTGTATTGTTGTAACGGACTAACCTTAATTCTATTTTTCTCATATATAAGCTATTAACGTCAAAAAGTACTTATGATTATTAAAAATATTCAGGTCGCTATCACAAAAGTTTTTTTACACTGTTATTATTAAATGTAGGGTGACACTCTTCTTCAGGCACTTATTATGGGAAAGTAGATAAAGAGTGCTTTGTGAGTCTCAATTCAGTTTTTCATTATCTGCCCTTTTAAGAATACGTTAGATTTTTGTCGACTCATCCATCTGAATCAAACCAAACAATTGTTTGTAAATTGTGGTAAATATAAAATTCTACCCATGTCAGAATAGAACTCGCATCCTGTGGTACGTAAGGCGAAGTTTACGATCCCTATTTTATATTTCCTTCGTTACTTCGACTATTTCATTAATATAGCGAAGGACATAATTTCTTATTCAATAAAGAAAGTTAGTAGGTAGTCTGTATGTCATAAACTGAAAATCACTTAAATATTTCAAAGAATTCGTAATAACTTATAACAACCATGAATGTAAAATTACGATCCTGTAAATGAAAGCTGGTTCTTTTCAATAGCGTAGTTTCTGAAAGTATGATTCATATTGAACAATACGAAAGTATTAAGACGTGTGCCTTTCATAATGCAGTTACATAAACAGAGAAATCTGTTTGTACCGGAGATATGGCTAAATTGAGAGATTCAGAACGTACGCCGGAACTGATTGAATTGGCTTTATCACTTTAAAGTAAGACGACTTGCGTCATCGTTTCAACACGCGGTTATATTTTTATCGGCAACTAACTATTTTATATTCAAAAATGGTCTATAATATAGTCACTAATAAAAAAATAAAATAAAATACTTTATTATTAAATTTCTATGGACATTGTATAGTGTTTAGTTCTATGGACATTGTTTAGTTTGTTTTGTTATTTACTCAAAGGTTAAAACTTTAAGTAATATTAGGTACTTAGGTACTTTGCAAAAGCAGTTAAATAGAAGTTTACATATTGCTATAATTTTAAATTAAACTTCTTATTGATTGTGTTTGCCCTTAAGTAGTTATAGAAGTCATTTCTGGCAAAAGAGCATATTTTTGTAGATATTTTTGTGTCGTCTATACATATAATAAAATTGTTACTAAGCAAATATGTACATTAAATATTTTTTGGGAAATCTTATTAAAATCGACATTATTATCGATACAGAGGCCGAATCTATAGTTTTAAGAATTTTTGTCTGTCTGTCTGTCTGTTACCGCATCACGGAAAAAACACTGGATAGATTTTGATGAAATTTGGTATGATGATAGCTGGTTGTCCGGGTCAACATATAGGATACTTTTTGCTGCGGGAAAATATCTCATCTCTAAGAAATCTATATTAAACTTAATTTTTAAGTAGAGATGAACCCGAGCGGAGTGAGTGAGTTATAAAATTATGTAAGATAATGTGCATGCATAGAAGTGCGGACAACTTTAATAGTTCTTTGTGTACGTTATTGGATACATTTTTTCTTTTGGCGCCTTGTTTATGTAATCTATTCAAAGAAATTTTCCAAAATTCATATTATTTCGGAAAAAGACATTAGAAAACTTAAATGTCATTCAAGGCAACTCTAATTTGCATTACATATGAAACTTTTTACGAAAAAAAAAAACATTAAATATATGATATAAGCTCCATTTAAAACTGTTCAGGTGTAAAAATTTAACTTATCTTTTAGGTGCAACCGTGCGTTAAGTGATAGTGTATGATGACTCGTGCTCATCTCTTACGCAATATCGAGCAGACCATAACAACGTGCGGCGGTACCTTAATAACTTTCACCTAACACGAATTGGTAATCAGTCGGCACGTAATAACCATCATAACTCGCAATAAACCTCGTTGCATCTACGAGAGCGAGAGTGGACACTGTAGTAATATTGCCATTAAAACAAAAGTTTTTTTTGTATATTATAATACAAAAAAAAAAAAACAATAAATATCCAATAAATATTTGAAACTACAACGAATGATGTGTAAAAACGCTCAACGAGCGCTCTATCTAGAGTCCTTGAAGGAAACGTAAGGCTTGGACACGCGCTGTTCTAAAGGTCAATAATGTTCAAACTTTTTGTAATTAAAAGTTGATTTAGAACTGAAATAGTATTTCGTAAACTCAGTAACGAAAATTGTTTTTTTTTTTTCTTTATTCTTTCAAAGTTATATATCATTATAACTGTAAATATTATTTTATGTACATCGCTCATATATACCAGTGTAAATAAATTTGGCTACAATCAATTTCTTTTTTTATAAATCTCTACAAGAATTTTAAATAAATTTTGTTGCATTACATGCACGGTAATTTGGCGTCAAAATACTTTCGATGAATCACTCAAGAGATGAAAGTTTATCGGTAATACGTATGCAATTATACATATGCTGACTGTGATTTTCTCTACAGAAAAATGTAATAAAATATTGAAATTTGAATCTTATTAATATATGCATAAAGATTCATTTCAGTTTATTCTTTTTATCGTTTATATGCAAAGATATTTTGACATATGCCATATGAACAAAGCGGACGTTTATCGGGAGAGAGGCTTGTGACTTGTGACTCATTAAGTTCACTTTCACCCGTCCCTGAGGGCGCCAGATCACAAAGATCGTGTACAATGCTACTCGCCTTGTTGACTATTCGTTACTTTATGGCGGATGTTTATTAATTTGTTAAATCTATAATAATTAAATTTTACAACGCCTTTCCTTTGTTTAGAAGGTTTATGAAATATTTGTAAAAAGTAAAGTTTGCGATTAGATAGCAAGAACTTGCGATTTTTTTATTAAGGAAAAAATTCTGCGATATTGTTAAAAATAATCGAAATGTTTAAAGCGTATAGGTTCTGCAAGGTATAACCTTGCAATGCCCTGTCTTTAGTTGCATTTTGTCTTCAATACATCGTGAATTCTTTGTTTTCCGGGATTAAAGATAGCTTATATGTTTGAATAGCATTACCCGCGGCTCCGCCCGCGTTCAGATGACCAAAAACCAAATTCTTCGATTTTACATAGTATACTCATAAATTGTAGTTTTTGTAATTTTTTTTTCAGAAATGAGACATTTTTCCGCGGTAAAAAGTATCCTATATGTTGACCTGGATAACTAGCTATCACCATACCAAGTTTCATCAAAAACCCTCCAGTGCTTTTTCTGTGATGCGGTAACAGACAGAGAGACAGACAAAAATTCTAAAAACGATAGATTCGGCCTCTGTATCGATAAAAATGTTTATTTCAATAAGATTTTTCAAAAAATATATAATGTACAGATTCGGATTAGTTACAATTTTATTATATGTATAGAGGTATAGATGTAGAGATGGATGAAACGGTAATTAAAGTAGACTAACTAAAACTAGTTTTAGTTAGTCTACTTTAATTACCGATTCTCTAAATATCAAAAATAGTATGTATTATTTATACAAATAAATAAAACAATTGTATGGTTTATGCATGCAAGTTCTATAATTAATTTATTAAGATTAGGTACTATCGTGCGTGCGTAATTAACAATCTGTCTACATACAGGCGATTACATACGAGTATATTGTTGATGATAAGCAGTATGATAAGGAAATTTCTGTTAATTAATTAGTATAATCATATCAAATATACAAAGAAAACACCGGGAAGAACTTGTCTTTTTTCACGTAGGTATTTTGCTCCAAACATATAGCTTAAAATATTTATTGTAAATTAAAGTCCATAGCCTGGTAAATACTTTGTTAGATTGAGTGGTTTTGTCCATACGTAAATGTATAATGTATATATAATTATTATAAACGTATAAATTTTTATAAGTAAGATTTTTTACATTATAATCACATTTTTTTTGACTGCACAAATAAAAAAAACTGTGCAAATGAAATATTATTTGTAAAATTAATAAAATGTAGTTAAAGTACCATTCATTCATCGTCGTCTTTGTGTTCTGCTTCTTTATTATTTTATAATTTCATGTCTTATTTGTTACGGCTTAGTTATGGTATGTGAGGCATTTACCATAAGTGCTTATGGCACTTCATAAATGCATTTATATTTATTACTGTTTCAAAGAGCACGATTTATTACTTATAATTTAAATGCGTAATGTTTCTTTAAATTGCAATATTGTCGCCTTTTGAATATTTAGGTACCTTTAATGTTTAATATTTTATTATGAGCTACAATAAAACCCAGTAGTTAAATAAAAAATCGTTTCTTTTTTGTTACAGGTAAGTTGCCGTATATATTGGTAATAATAAGCTACCCATTGAAACTACCTGCTTGTTCAAGAAAATACAGTAAGTTTTCTTATCGCCTGTTCTTATTTTCAATTATTAAATAAACATCTTAAGTAAAAAAATAGTTTCTTACTTTACTTTTAAACTAAGGCTTAAAATTAATAACATAAGCGTCGCATTATTATTTTTAGAGCGCTACAAAAGTAAACAACGTTTTAATTGCGGTGCGTATTAGGGTTGTGAAGCTTTCCGCTGCATATACGCCGGCGATAGTCGCGTGTTGCGGCTCGGCACTCCCACTCGCAAGCAGCCGCGGCCGGCTCGCGCTCATTCACTTTAGTTGTGAGCCGACTGCCGCGGCGGATGCACGCGACGATTTACGCGCCTCCGATGTTAGTTTACGATTACGACATCGCGTCCAAACTCGGAATTTTGCCGTGACATTGAATTTATATATCGAATATGGGTTAAACGACCCCATCTACGCAATGAGTCCGGGCGAGCGCGCCGCTCCAGGGCGTCGCGAAGCCCCTCGCCCTCACTATGCTGCCACCGCACCGGGATTCCCGCCACCACCATATTACCCGCCCTACGGTGTGCCACATCCCAATGCATGGCTCGGTGCTCCCCTTATATCCATGGCGAGCCGCACACCGCAACGCGATAACCCCGTATCCAAGCTAGCTATGCATGCTCAGGGGGCACCCCTTATCATACAAAATAGACACGATAGAAGAAAATATACAACCATACCCGAGCAACGCAATCATCGCCCGATGGGGCAAATGGATCATCACACGAAGGATCGATGCGATGTACCAGAAAATAATAGGTCAAAAAATCAACATGAACACCAACAACAACAGCAACAAAATCGATCGTCGAGAAGTGGACGTAACAATAATACGGACGCAGTAAGCATCGCTAGTGATGAAAGCTCTGGCTCGACGAACTCTGAAACAATGTTGCCGAGAATTATAAAGCCGCGAAAGCGACGTAAAAAAGATAGAAAACCTAATAACATAGTACCACATGATTTAACGTCCGTTGCATTGGATCTAGGCGAAGTCGAACACTGTGCAATTACAAATATGGGGTCGACATCGCACAGCGTTTACGAAGAATCTTACTGTACAGATATATCACTGCCATATCGTTTAGATGTGAAAGTGTTAGACTACCCGGATCCAGCACATGAGACATATCGAGTGTCTGCGTTAGGAGAAGCTTTGGAGGCTACGCGATTTGGATTAGCAGAGGCAGCATCCCCTTCGGAATCTGCCGTCAGTTCGTGCCAGTGTAGATATTGCGATCCTGTTGGACAAATATGGGACGCAGATTCGATAGCTCATTTATTGGATGAAAATTCCAGTGGTGATTTTGCACCCACTAAATTAGAAGATTCAATGAAAGTAGTAGGACCACTAGGTAGACGCGGTGCCGATACGATGTTGAGACGAAGTTGGAGTGACCCTTCAGCGCGGATTCCTGAGAGAAAAGTCAATAACACCGATACACTATCGGCACCAAATCTTTATTCTTTATTCCCACCTCCTCGAAGAACTACTTCTCCCGAGCCAAGATCACCCTTGGCTTTGGAAATATCTTCTGAAATTGTTACATCTATGAATGGCCACCGTGATTTGGAAATAAAACTATTTTCGACCTCGCCCTCGGCCTCGACCTCCGAGCGTCGTTCTTTCTTTGACGATAAAAGTGAAAGTGGCGTTAACGATAGATGTGCAAACACGAACACTAAGATAAAATTAAATAGTGCAGTGAGCAGTGCAAAAGTTGTGTCAAGTGCAAACAATGACCGAAAAAGTGAAAATTTGGATTCGGGATGCCTAAAGGCACTTGTGGCTGGCGAAAATTCTCGTAACATATGTGATTTAGCCTTAGTTTCTGCCTGAGGTCGTTGTTGGCCATGTTTATAATAATTATAACATTTGCAAGCGTATGATTACCAGTCCAAGGACTACGCTCGCCATTTGAGCAGGACTCAAATTGTTATAGCGAGGTATAAGCGGAGCGTCTCAACGCGACCCAATGAAATTGAGATCTCCGAATCGGTTTCCTTTAGATTCGATAGTTAATTTATTTTTATTAACATTAGCTTAGGAAACTAAAATGGAACTTTGTCTGGAAAATATACGTTTTATGATTCGCCGTTATGACGTTTTAAATGGAAATAAATTGTGTCATTCAATGACGGATGACATGATATTGGGTGTTGGGTTCTATTCCTATGGGGGAAGGAGATTGCTTTTTATAATTTAAGATGCATATTTAATAAGGGAATGTAGTAATAGCATTATATTGAGCGGCCCTAACCCGTGTGCAATTAGCGTTTCACACTACTGACACGGTTGCACGGATGCGTGCTCGCTATTGCGGTTTCCCGTGATTTCACCGCTCCGTTCCGGGTGGCGCTTCACGGCACCGGTTCATAAGCATTAATAACTTTTTTCATTCCCTCTGTTGGCTCACTGTAATAACCGTTTCGTCTGTATGAGTTACTAAAACCTAGTGCATAACTTATACACATATAGTTTGAAAGCATGATTCGCGAAATTTCATGAATTACCATCTAATTATATTAATTTATTTCGTTAATGTCTGTTAACTGCACTTTTATAATATGCTATATGCTAGTTTCAGTTTAGGTTTTTGAGTAAAATAATTGAAAAATAATCGATAAGGCAATTTCAACTGTAATAGTATTTTTTCTTGAATGTTAAATATTCATTCCAGTGACTTATTCCTTTATTGCCCCTTCATTTATCAAATTAGTATTCATAAATTCACTGTGTAATATTACTTTGACATTTTGTAATATTTTTTCTTGACTCATTCTATATAACCTATCATGCCAGCGTTAATTTTTCTTTGACGCAATATTTTTATTAAAAAAAAGTTAAATTATATTTAAATTTTGGAACACTGCCTTATCAAAGAGTCGTATAAGTGTTTCAACATTCTTGAACACATTAAATGCAATGTATGCTCATTTATATATAAAAAGCAACGATAGAAAATTTTTAACGTTTACGTTATCAGTGTTTGCTTGAGAAGCTAACACTATTTGCCCGCTCTTGTTATATCGCTTCTAAGCGAGTAACAATATTTAATTTGTAAAGCGATAGCATCAAAATTAAATTGTTATCATATTATTATTTTTTACCTTTATACTGCTTAATAAATTCATGGTCATTTACATAATTTCCTTAAGCACATTTCATATGTTTTGCATTAAAACTACAGTCTCCATTGATATAATAAATTATATTATGAAAAGTCAATAATGATAAGACACGTGGTAAGTATTATTCCTTCGCAATATTTTATTTAAGTTGTGAACGGCGAATCAATAATGTTTTAATTTTAAACTATTTTCTCTTTTTTTTTCCTCGAGGAAGGGTCCAATAGGAACAACAGATAAAGTTCCATTATGTAGATAATGTGAATATAACTAAGTTATTCACGGCTGTACGCCGCCATCGTTGGGTTTTACACACTATAGGCTGTTTATTTACGTTTTTTTTTGCTTTTGTTTTGTGTTAGCTTATTGGCACATGCGTGGGAAGACATGATAAATCGAGTCTTGCCTTATTTTTCTCTTAGATAGGCTCGACGTAGACGCGGAGTTATTACAGTATGTTATCAACAGAAAAATTCTGATTTAATGCGCATTAGTGGTACCCTGTTGATTGCGTTATATATCAAGTTATTATCGCTCAACAAACTCTGAACCGATCGTTGCTATAAAACGTTACGTCCCCCTTCTGTTATCCAAAAGTAAAAGGGTGATAGGCGATTTATTATATTGATAAACAATTTAGTTGTTGAATTTTTTTAAGAGATACATATTTAATGAACTTTTTTACTGTTGGTTTTTTAAAATCTTCGTCCTCAACGTCGAGCCGTTACTTGAGTCGGGATCAATGCACAGCGATAATTGCTGTAAAACTCAACGATACGATAAATATAAATGTAAACAAAATAGGCTATGTCTAACTTACTGAGTGAATGCATTTTATACATAAAAATTATATAGGTTTATTATTTGTTTGTGTACGTCGTGATGCACGAGTTACACGCTTGCACACTATTTTTGTACAATAAAAACCCATCATGCCCTGATAATTTCTGTTGTTTTATTTGATCTCAGTTAATTGAGCACATAACGTGATTACCTATATATATTATACGATAACCTATGAAATAAGTTCTTATTAATATAAAAAACTAGCGGCTCACCCTCGCTTCGCTCGGGTTCGTCGCTAGGTACGTTTTAAATAGATATAAAAAGAAAAAATCTTTCTTTCTCACATTTTAATTATATGTTTTAATACTTACCTATTCCGGACTAAGAGAAATCCAAAAATTAAAATATCATAAAAATTGGAACGCGGTCGAACGGGATAAAAAGTATCCTATGTCCTTCTCCTGGCTCTAAACTACCTCCCTGCCAATTTTCAGCTAAATCGGTTCAGCCGTTCTTGAGTTATAAGCGAAGTAACTAACACGACTTTCTTTTATATATATAGATATATATTTAAACATACTTTATAAAGCGCAAAAGTCACTTTAATCTTTCGTCGTTATTATCCAATACGTAGATGACGTAACTCGTTTTGCGGGTTCTTTAACATTACCTCGGCCTCACAATAATGAGGAACCGATAGTGTTATTACAAATAGACTGAAAATAAAATTCAGAAACGAGTATTGTAAATAGTAGAGCGGTTTACGTAATTTTTACGATACTTTCTATTGTGGTGGAATGGCTTTTGGTTTCGCACTGCCTATTGTAGTACTGTTTGCAAAACAAACATTTAAGTGCAGATCACAAACGATATGTTAATAGATTTTCTCTCGAAATAAGTGAAATGGAATTGTAACACGTAATTTGCTAAACACGAATACAAATATTTCACAAATAAACACTTAGAATGAATAAACAAGTTTAAAGTTTGATATTACATTGTACATCTTTATATATATAATTCTTCTGTGAGTGTGTATGTCACTGAACTTCTCTCAAACGACTGGACCGATTTTGATGAAATTTTTTGTGTGTGTTCAAGGGGATCTGAGAATGGTTTAGATTCACAATTTGAATAATAATTTTCATCAAAATGGTCCAGAATGTTTTAGCTTATTAAAAAAAGTTTGAAATTTTCAAATTAAAGACGTGTAGACAGGACAACGTCTGTCGAGTCAGCTAGTATATTATAATAAATTAAAAAAAAAATAATAGAAAATATTTTTTTGTAACTTCCTTATGTTTCATAGTAAATCACTTCTTTTTAATATTTTGATCGTATTTTTTAATGTGATTGATTTGTACGCTTATCAACGACGTTATGAGAATTCCAAAGTCATAATAATTTAGTTGTTATCAGGTTTGTTAAGTTTATTGGAACTGCTTGTCGCAAGGTAAATATATGCACATATTAGTACTTATTAGTTAATTTCACATGTTATTATTAAATGTCAATAAAGGTGACAGATATATAACTAGCAGAACCCGCGGCTCCGCTTAGGGTTAGACTACAAAAATCTCTAAAAAGGTAGGTTTCATACAAACTTTCATCCACTATTTTATCCCCTTAAAGAATGAATTTCGAAAATTGCTAAAACACGTTTTTATTTAATTTGATTGAAAAGCATTAATACAAATGCCTATGTCACTCTCCAGCCCGCCAACTGTCTCCACACAAAAAATTATGCCAATCCGTCACTCTGTTTGGACGTGAAAGAAGGACAAACAAACAAACACACTTTCACATTTATAATATTATAGTATGGATATACGGTATACCATCCATGTTAAACCGCTTGGTACTCTATTCTCTTCTTCTTCTTCTCTCTGCCCATTTCACAATCACTTGTGGTAAGCGCAGTACATCTTCTGTGCTGCTGATAGGATTTGGCAAAAGTTTTACGACCGGCCGTCTGCCTGACGTCAACCCTCCTTGGGTATGCTGTTGTCTCTCTTTGTCTGAGTGGTATCGCGGAAGTCTTGTACTTATTATGCACTTTCGATTTTGTTGTCTTTTAAAACAATTTTTTATACTATTACTTTAATTTTTAATGTTATTTTCGGATATATTGTAAAATAAATTTTGATTACACAATAAATTTTGTTTTGACGTTGTCAATTTTTTTCTAAACATAATAATACTCTATTCTCTTCTACGCCTAAAATAATATATCCTGAGCATATGCATATTTGTTTTAAATCTACAATTTAAATATTCAGTAATAATTTTCGGAGTAATGTAAACTACTTTTGTATTGTCTACAAACAATAGCAAAATTTTTCCACATGGGACAAACACCAGAACGAAAGTGTTTGCGGAAGGTTATGCTTATGTTTCTTTGTTTCTGCAAGGACATTTCGGTCAAAGACATGCTATTTGCTTTATAATTTTACTAGCATTGCCCACGGCTCCGCCCGCGTTCAGCTGACCAAAAACCAAATTCTTAGGTTTTACATATTAGTATACTCTTACATTGCAATTTTTGTATTTTTCTCAGAAATGAGATATTTTCCCGCGGTAAAAAGTATCCTATATGTTGACCCGGATAACCAACTATCACTATACCAAATTTCATCAAAACCCATCCTGTAGTTTTTCCATGATGCGGTAACAGACAGACAGACAGACAAAAATTCTAAAAACTATACATTCGGCCTCTGTATCAATAATAATGTTTATTTCAACAAGATTTTCCAAAAAATATTTAATGTACAGATTCGGCTTAGTTACAATTTTATTATATGTACCTATAGATATGGTGGTCATACAAGGTTGAAATTATAGAGGTACCTACCTAAACAAGTATCTTTAAGTTCGTTTAACTACATTGAGGAAGATCGTCACATGCAAGGTGCGCAGTTATGAATAATAATGAATGCCATTAATTTTATGCAGCGTACTTTTCTATGGCAAAATAATTACTAAGTATTCAAGCTTAGAATTAATTATTTTCTTTTATATTTAAGAAAAAAGTTCGCATTATTTAAACATTCTTATTATACGCACGTGCCTCGTGACGCGAGAAAAAGAAAATTGAATATCTACGTATGAAATGTTTTCGGTTTTCATATCTCGAAAATGAATTTATGTTATGAATTATCATTGAACTTTGGAGCAGGACACATAAATGAACTACGCGAGTGTAGCCGCGGGCAAAAGCTTATAGAAAATAAATTTTAATATCCCACGGAACGAATTGTACTGACCGTACCACATGTTTGTATGGACGATTAAGTTTAAGGCCCAAAACGCAGTGTTACGACTCGGAAAGCGGAATATGGATGGACATATCCAATATCTCTCAATATAATATACATACCTACATATGTATATGAGAGAAAGTGAATGAATGTAAATACAAAACTTTTTTTCTTTATTTTAAAGCAAAATCGAGGGTTTATTTTATATTGTGCTATTTTATTATACTCTTAAAATAGTAAATTTTTTACTTTAAAATATGGTCGTTAAATATACCAACTAGGATATAAACATAAAGAGAGTTTATACTTGCAACACACATTGTTACGCAACGCAGTAATTGAAAAGATTATTGCACATAAAGTACAGTAGTAGCCAGTAAAATTTTATATCTATTGTGTCAGTTTATATTTTATGGTATGCCTATGTTATAAATTTAACTAAAAGCTTATTATCGAACGGAAGAATTTATATAAGCATAAATATTAATTATGAGTCGGCGTTTCACATCTCTTTTTTTAACCATTTCAACAAAATGTCTTTAATGTGTATGAGAACGAAATAAACATTAAAGATTATTAAAAATTGGCACTTGGTGGGGAGATAAGTAAGAGTTTAAAAACTGTAGGTATATTTACAATTATTTTAATTGGAGTTACATAATTTTATTAGCTTTACAGTCAAGTGTTAATATGTAAAGAGTCATGAAACAGTAACAAAACAGTGCAAACAACGCCATAAACGGCGCACGTGGCGTTCGACTTTGTTGGCGACCGGGTATTGAGGACGATTCAATGCAAACACCCACAATCTAAATATCTATAAACTTACTAAGCACAATCACAAGACGTAATTTTAGATATTATTATCTACCATCAACAAATCTATATCTATACTTATAATAAAAGTGTAACTGATCGCCGTCTGTACATGAAAGATATTTACGAAAAACTATTATTTGGCAATAGAACCCAAAACAATGATTTTTGAAATTTTTGTCTGTGCGCGCTAATCTCAGAAACGGCTTAACCGGTTTGGGTGCGGTTTTCACTAATGCGTTGTGGTAAACTTCACTTAACATTTAGTACCATCTCTTTAAATTCAATCACTTCATAATTAAAAAAGTTATGTCAGTGTAAAGAATCACCTGTGAGCCGCTAGTTTGTAGAATATTTGGTTGACTTGTATGATTGTCTCTACGATACATGTATATTGTAAGTGTTCCGTTGACAAGTTTTTAATCTAAAAAGCTCATAAATAATAAATAGCATACATTTTTAATAGATGTACTCATTATTTAGGTTTAGTCTAAATCTTCGGCATTCGTGAATTTTGAATATATCATATTTTTATATTATATACTCTATTAATGTCACACAAATATTAAAGCATTTCATATAATTTATGACTTGAGAATGTGCACGTCGAATGACTAGATAATTTACCGTTGTAACAACTTTGCGGATTTACGGCTCTGATTGGTATATTAAGAAATTTTATACTTCCTTAGCTTTATTATTCAATTCAAACCCCTAATCAAACTATGGATGTACTTAAACACGCCAAGTTAGTTTTCTTCTAAACGGCAGGAGGTGGGATAGAAAGCAATCTCGTATCCGCTGGAAGTTTCACCCGCGATTTCACTTGAGAAACCACTCTTCATCTGAGAATTACGTCTATCTATTGAAATAATATTATAGTTATTGAAAACTACTACAACCAATTAAATCTTAATATATGTACGAACGTCTGAATAAAACAATAATTGATACACATAATGCTAAGCTCAAGGCGTGAGAATTATAACTTGGACATTTGAAGGTGATTCTAAAATAAGGCATCAATATCGTATACAAATATATCTGATTTATCTAAATTTTTGTTTATCTGTATTTTGTACATTGAAAATCCAAATAAATACATAAAATTTATCGTCACTTAATTAAGAAAAAAAAACATTCGTTCTTCTGTTTAGTGCTGGTGGTCTTTTATATTTGACACAACAATATGTGATCTTCATTTGTCACACAGTGAGCCATATTTTGTTGAGGCGAGGACAAATGACGGTCAGTACAATATTCTCATTTAAAATTACTTATCATCTAAATGCAACGTATGGGTCGACGCTCGGACGGTGATTGTGCAAATTGTTTTGTCCAGATTAATAAAAATATACTACGGCGAGATATATAGGTGCTATTCGGGACTACGGAAAATGGTGTAAGTTGATATTTTATATGAATAAAAAAATATATTATAATAATAAAAAACGTTTCATCCTTCCCGCAATATGTATGTACGTCTCAGACTGCATAATACTTTATTCCTTCATCAACTTTTTTTTATCTTTTTAGTTAGCTTTTATGTAGTTGGGTTTTTTATTTGTTTAATATATTTTTTTTAACTTACAGCTTATTAGTCAATCAAACATTTCAAATTGTATTTAGCAATTTTTTTATCCCAAATTACTTTTAAACATATTAAATGGATATATGTAGGTACTTTTGTGATCGCCTTTTAAAAACTTTTATTTTGATATCCCCCTCGATTGGTTTGAAAGTTTTTTTTTAATGATACAAATTGGCGCCTAAAATACGCCATTCTAATTTCTAACTATTTTTATATAGCCTATGCGTATATAGCCTATGCGTGCGACCTGTTTGGTCTCTAGAACGCCACATACGAACAAACATACATACATATCTACTGGTAAACACATTACTCTTTTTTGTGTCGCACAGTCCGGTAAAAAGTAATAGCCTGAATTATTGGTACTGCGAAACTATGAAAAATATAAATGTACATATATACCGATATGAAATAATTTGTTTAAGCTCGACCTGACCTAAAATTAGAACCAGGTAAAAATAAGAATATTACGTTCGAGTAGTATGAAGACAATTTTCCTTATCCACCTTTATATTTACATATGTTATCTGATTATACAATATAAATAATGTCAAATAAAATATTTTTATATTTTAGGCCCGGATTCGTTTCATTTGTAAAGCGCCAAGTGTAGATAAAAATAATATCATCAATGAGTATGCAGTTGCTTGAAGAGCGGTTATTGGTACGTTTACTCTTTTATTAAGAGTTCTGTTTAGTCATCTAATGAAGTATTCAGGACCGACTCCACGACGACTGGTGCAGTCCGATTGAGTCCGGTTTTATAAATCACTCGCTACAATTGTGCTTCCTATTATAATTTATTACACACCACTTTGTTACTTACGTTTTGCTGTCAGTAGACTAAAATATTTCATCGATCCGTAAATAATAGACCTATTAGAAAAGAACTCTATCAAAATAATGATATTACTAATGATTCAATTGTAATACGATGTAATTTATAATTAAAGTTTTTTTTTTGATAATTTAAGACGGTTTAACATTTACAGATGCCCCTTCGGCTGTTTAGAATAGGCATTCTAATGTTAATCAACCCACATAAACCCATATTTATCTCAAAACATCTCATTAAGCGGACGATGACTTCTTCATTTCTTTTATGTTCTTCTCTTGAACTCGTTTGAATTGAAATTTTAAGCCTGATAATCAAATTGATTAAGACCACTGCTTTTTTCGGTGTGGAGATTTGAATCCACGAATCTTTTTTTCACTGTTATCTTTTTTTTATTTTACAAAGTATTTTTTTTCAACAGATAGCGTAATTATTTATTAATTAATTTTGTATCGGGTTTAATTTACAGTTTAAATTAAATGTTTTTATAAAAATTGTATTTTGTGAATGTTTTTAAATGTAGTTGGTACTAAGAATCTATAGTTGTTTTGATTATTGTCTTGGGGTACGTTGTTCGAAAAAGGCTTGATTCAATGGTAAGATTAGATTATTATATTTTATACAGATACACATTATTAGTGTCTAAGAAATATGACATCAAAAGATCAAATAAACAAAAACAATATTTATTCAAATAGAAAATACTATAACACAATTTTTTCATAATATCCATCAATTTATCAAATTAATAGCTAAGATTCAATTTCAATTGGTCGAGTTTTATATATATATATATATATATATATATATATATATATATATATATATATATAGTGATTCGTAACCAAAAAATGTTATGAGCTTGATCTTTTTAATTTTCACCAACCATTTTCTATGGGCGCGGACCGATAAAGCTGTAGCGCTTACGACCGAAGAGAAAGCAAGTATCGTTGCGTTTCACGATGTTCTTGCACCCGCTAGAGTCCATAGCAAGTTACATACTTTAGCGATGTTATTAATATTTATATCCTTTTTATTTACCTCGTTATATTCTTTTTTAATTTTTATGCAGTCTTCAAGGATAATAGTAATTAATTAAACATAATTTAAAAAGCAAACATTTATTTCCAAATGAATAATTAATTATAACTTAAATGTTTAAAGTTGTGTTAATTAATTTAGATGTCTTTAATTTTGAGATGCTTAATGTTGCTTGATGACACATGATCTTAGAAATAAAACTAGGGATTCACCCTCGCTCCGCTCGGGTTCGTCCCTACTTACGTTTTAAGATTTAGTATAGATTTCTCAGAGATGAGATATTTTCGCGCAGTAAAAAGTATCCTATATGTTGACCCGGATAACCAGCTATCATCATACCAAATTTCATCAAAATCTGTCCAGTGGTTTTCTCATGATGCGGCACAGACAGACAGACGGGCAAAAATTCTAAAAACTAGATTCAGCCTCTGTATTGATAATAATAACTTTCAATAAGATTTTCCAAAATATATTTAATATACAGATTCGACGTTCGAATTTTATTATAGGTATGTATATTGTATAGATTAACTACTGACTAATGAAGCGTTTAGCTCATAAAGTATTTGTTACAAACTAATTAGTATATAGTATATACTAAAACCACTTAATATCTACCTAGGTACAAATAGACTTTAAGCCACTTTCCAGACTATAAGATATCTCTAGGAAAAAAGTCAAATTGATTCAGAGCTTCGTGTTTGCTTAATAGTATAAACGAACCAACACACATTTTTGCATTAAAACATTAATTAGTAAGGATATTTTAAAACCATCGCCTAACGTTTTTCGATTACGATAGAATTCGTACGCAACACCGGTTGGTTGTATATGCCGCGATACGAGAGCGCTGAGAAAGTTGCTCCGCTACTCTCTCGTCGCGATTGATTCCCACTCAATGTTCCGCTCCTAAGTGCTAGTGATATTATCTACAAACGAAAGTGTTATTGTCCTGATCCTTTAGAGAGAGTTTGGTGTTTAATATATATCTATTTGTTACTTCACTTTATCGTGTTGCAGCATGATTGCACTGAATGCCTTTTATTATACTTATATCTACATATATATTTTAGTCTTGCTTACATCGAGTTAAATTAACAACATTGTAGAGTAGCTTCTAAATACTAATGCGCACACGGTTCATATCGCATGCGTTTAATAGTTTCCAATCGGCAGATAATCTCTATTCCAGCTTCTGGATCGTAAAGTTTAGAAAGTACGTGATTAATTAATTATTATTATTATTGTAACTTGTTCCTTAAAACATATTTAACGTATAAAGACGAGCATTAATGTTTTATGTGTGTAGATACGTTGATATAGTAACTGTCATCTTGATCACTTTTCAGATGCAGCATCTTGTCCACATTAAAATACTGTGCTGCTCTGAATTTTAAGTGTCCTTATTTTTACTCTTAATGTATTCGCTTTGACCGCCGCACTGGCTGGGGCCTTGTGATTTTTTTTCTAGTCGAAGGTGTCATGGTCGCCAGTCTACATACCAGACAAATATTCAACTTTATAACAACTGGTCCACTTAATGATATTTTATGCAAATTTGTTTACTCATTTAGATATTTTGTTATTTTGATATTGCTAGTGCATTTAATAGGGACGGGATTAAGATATATGACATTTTGTGTTTTTTTTTGTCAAATTTTAATGAAATTACATTTTCTCGGATTTTAATGAAATGTCAGTTTTTGATAAGAATCGTTGGAATCTGTATTTTTGTACCCAAAAATAGTAAATAAGCATTAGGCCTAATATTTTAGGCTATTTTGTGATTAAATAATATTTTTTGCATTAATAGAATATATTTAAAAGGCTTGTTCTAATATTAGATACAAATAAAATAAATGTAGCATTACCAATAGCGTGATTTTTATATACATTTATTGAAATGAAGCCTTAGTATTAAAAAAATATAATTTGCGCTATAATCCCAATCTAATCCTAACCACAAATCTCTAGGTGTTTATGGGTATTTTCGCACCCTGTTGCCTTTTATCCACCACTCCTGTTACACCCTGTGTATACGCTGAAGATCGTAAGGTAAGACCGTAATAACTCTGTAATGTTGTTTTTGCAGTAATATATTCAACTCCTTTATTTAAATACATTGATTGTTTTGTGATTGTTTGTAATAGTACGTGCCTTAATTGAATTACTAAGGCCTTAGGGCATTGTGCATTCAACTTGTAAAAGATCAAGTTATGTGTGTCAAATTCTTGTGAATATTTCAAAAGTTTATTTGTGTATATAATAAACCTATAATAAACGTAGGCGAAAAATGTCATTTTATAACTTAACAAGATCAGCAGACAGACATACGTTTCAATAGCTTTTAAATAGTGGATAACGATAAATGTTTATAACTGATTGTGGTGGGCAAACAGTAACAGATTCATTGAATTTTCTATTGATTCGTCTTATCGATGCTGCGCCTCATTCAACTTGTTGCTATTTATCTTCGTTGCATGTACATCCACTAGTGGTGACTGTTTACGCGAAGATCGCGTCTCCGCGCTTTCGATTTGTTCCGGTTCGTTATAGAACCTAACAAGCTACTACGTTCCTTTTGCACGGTATTCATTGTCACTATATTTTTTCTTTTATGTTTTTTTTGTATATATCAAAGTTTACTGTATATATATTGTTACGTTCAATCTTTGAATTGAATGTTGTGGCTCAGTTGGATACGTTTTGCTAAGACCTTTATAGGAGTTTACGCGTTCGATTTCCACACGAGGCTTTTATGAGCAAGAATTTTCCGAAAGGTTTTATTGTGTTCCGTCCTCTCACTTTTTACGTGAATTAGCTAGACTTTTTTCTGTAAAATGTGCCAACTGGTATTAGCCGACCCAATAACTATAGGCTTATGCTAATATTGTCTCAAATCAAATAAATACATGAATACTACTGTCAAGATTTTAATATTTTTTTATATACAAGCTTGTATATGTTCCTTTTGCTTATGTCATTATAATTGCATCGTCAGGTTTAAATATACTTGAACATGAAAAGTCACATGCTTTCTTCTTTAATTAACGAATGCGAAAGTGTCAAATCGTATGCAATAACGCCGCAACAGTTCATTAAGGTGCAAATTCCATGTTCCCTTCAGAATTAATTTAACTACTTGCTTGAATAAACACGTGTCATGGGGTATACTTTCTGGTTTGATCTTGCATTTAATCAACAAGAAAAGCTGTTGAAATATTTTTATATGTGTAAGCAAAAAATAAATTTAGTAATGTTATATGAAAAAATCAAAACATCGTATTTCTGGTTCTCGCGTCATTACTATTTATTTAGAATGGATAATCCTAATTTATGGTTTTTCATTAATATTTTTGTACAGCAAACTATTCATGTACGAAAGATACTGATAGAATAAAGCTCACCGTTTGATACATTTATTGTGAGGTCGTGTTGCGGGAAAGTCCAGTGGAGCGTGCGAAGGTCGGATCATTTACCCTGTAATGTGATATCGAATGCGTTGCGCAACAAGAGAACAGTTACTTAACGGAGATTTAGACTCTAATGTCTAGACAGTGTGTGTCGAATTTCGGTAAGACGTTTAAGATACCGATACAAACGATGTTTTCATCTATGCCACATTTGATAATATTTACGAAAGCGTATCGTTAATAGGTTCGTGTAAATAAAATATATTATACATATTAATATCAAGTAGGTTCTTGATGATTTATAGTATTTGATTATCAAAGTTCTAGAGATGTTAGATTTAATCAAAGCAGAGTCGTTGATTCTGGATCTTATTCACGGTTAGATGAAACCTAAGATAGAAATACTTGTTTCTACAGTAATAAAGCTGGACTATATAGACAGCACGTGCGTGCGTTCAGTTCACAAGAATTATCTAATGGTATTAATTAAAATAGCACGTTCCATTTGATTAATTATTATATGCTACATCACGATGTATGTGTACCGTATATATAGTTACGATAGTCACTACGTCTTAGGTACTTACGCTTTATGCCATAATGTATGTGTATTATTTATTTTAAACTAGTGGCTTACCCTGACTTCGCCCACGTGCTCCATAATAACCTGTATGTATGCAGGTGGTATGCGTAAAGACATTTCCTAATGTAAAAAAGGTGTGCCCCTAGAAAATCGAGATTTTACATAAAAGACGACTTAATTCACAAATATTATCATACCTGAAGATCATTTTCACGAAACGTGTATGTAGGTATAGCCTTCATAGATAATATATCTGTCATTTGGTAGAGTATTTTCTGAAATTAGCCTGAACAAACACAAATTCAACACGGCGGGTAAAATATTGGTATCCAACACGGCGGGGGACTTTATAATACATAGTATTTGTAATAACAAATTATACATAGTGTTTGTAATAACAAATTATTATAATCATCGTACATTATGATTACCTAGATATGAAAATGTTTCAAAAATTTACTATGTAAATTAGGAACTTAAGTTTTTAATCTTAGCTTCTTAGCAATCTCTGGAAAGATATTAATATTAAGCTCCATTAACAATTTTCTTAAATTACAAAAATCAATTTTTAACATCTTGCTAACTGATCTTAGCGACGTTATTCTAACCAAGTCTCATTAAATATATTGCGATCTTTGAGTACATATGTGTCCTTTGAAAGAAGCACTTTCAGCTCTGTCAGAAATGTTTAAATTTTTCGAAAATCTTTTCAAACACAAACACAAAAAAAACTAACAAATGGCATTTTCTTTTTATGTATATTTCTTATACCTTATATGTCTAAAAATATATAAGTAATAAATATCAAATTTCCGTATAAGTATCGTCGTAGCTAGTCTTTTTTGTGTAGGTGTAGATGAATTCATATAATGCAACTAGAATGCGGACGAAGTCGACGATAGATGCCGATTTATCATAATATTTTATAATTTTTTGTCAAATTATAATATTATATATGGTATTTGTTAACTATATGATTATACATATATGTAATATATATGGGCAAATGTTCTCTGTATTAAATCAAAGGTCAAATTTTAAAGTAACTATTATGTTTCATGTCAGTGCTCCACTCGTGGTTATGATCGTTATTTGTTGAGAGCTGCCGGGTCGCTTGCAGAGACGTCAAGTGGATCGCAAGCTCGGTTTGATTTACGGCTTTGTTAAAATCCAATACTCCTTTTTATTATTTTCTGCATTGGTATTGTTTTTTTTAGTCAAGTCTGATGAAGTCACCAAATGTTGCCTGAATTTGAACAAGATTCTCGAATTGTTACTAAGCGGAATTGCATATCATTTTAAATGACTTCATTAACGCTACATTCTTTACAAATGCCAAATTTAGAACAGTTTCTAAGAATATTCAAAGCTTTTAATAATTAGTTTTTTATTCTAAAGCAAATACAACAGAAATATTAACAAGTGATTATTTTTTTTAATTTACTGAAAGAGGACCAAATATTTTTATACCTAAAAGAAATGCTTATTCAAAGCAAAGTTTTATTTAGTGTATCATACATTTTTATGACAGGACATTATAATTTATACTGAAAACGAGGGTTCTTCGCTCTCCTTGTGCCAAAATATCGGTACGCTGAGACTAGAGATATCCGGACGCCAGACCAATACTGGGGTCATGGCCGGGCTACCCATTAAACTTTACCTTGATCTGGTTACAGTATACGAAGGTTGGAGGCTAATAAAATATTAACATAAAATGATTATAGCTAATAAAAGAGCAGCATTAGCATCAAATCTTATAAATATTTAATCACAAAGTTGGCGACCACATAAGTTTTATATGTAATTATATGCTAATCTTGTTTAGTAGATTGATCATCCAAATAACAAAAGTTCATGTGAAGTCTTATCAGATATTATTGTTGGATAGACAATCTAGATTCATGTAGCTCAATAAATAACCTAGATACATCAGAAAAGTATAGTTATCTTTCAATGTGCCTGAAACAGACTATTTCTGCCCACAAAGTTCGTATATATGATCCTAATAACAGTTTACTACCCATGTATTAAGTGACATAACGGAACTTCAGATATAGGAGCATACTTAGACGTCGAACAAAATAGTCTTTTTGTGTAACGGTCAGGCCTGGATCATAAATGTCATCGGTGCTGGATAATATAAGACCGTGAAATACGTGGCAGATTCTCTAGATCTGGGACAATTGTCAATCGTAAATGTCTCGGTTTTTATATTTATTGACGGTATAATTGTATTGATGATTTGTTTCGTAATATCAATAGATTCAAGTAAAATCTAAAATAATATTGGTAATGGACATGAGCTTTTGTTAGCTCTTTTAAATGAAATGCGCTACACATGTACTCTTATAAATCAAACAAAGGTACGTGGTTATGATTGTTTCAAAATGACGTCCACATCCGCGCTTGTTTCTAAACCATGTTTTATAGGTTTACAGCACAAATATCTATTTTCGCTGTGTTTAGTCCAAGACGCCAATCGGTATGCCATGAAAGCATTTAAATTGTTTCAGACTATTCTTGTATTGTGATTTATTGAGGCTAGCTGTAATAGCTGCTTCACCAAGGCTAATCCGTACTGGTAAGCTTGTTATTTTAGAAATTAATCTTCTACGAATTTATTTTATTACTAGTTTCCACCCGCGGATCTGCACGCGCAGGTCATCAAGTTATGAACTAGGTAGATTATAACCTGCCTCAATAAATAGGTTTTTTTATGCAAATAGATTTTTTCAAATGAGGCTTTTTATGGAAGATAAACGCGTTCAAACAAACAATAAATAAACTGTTCAGCTTTGTATATGTATGTAGTGTAATAGGTACCGTGTATTATATCAAAAGTGTTAAAATGTATGTGTGTGTACGTGTGTTATATCAAAAGTGAAAAAATTTTGCAACTTGGAAAAAAGTTTGTACTAAAAATAACTTCTTTTAGATAGGCTCTTATATATTTTATATAGATTGAGATGACAAATAATAAGTTAACATGATAATATCTTTAACGTAAAGCCGGGAAAACTTGAGTCTGCGTGTTTGTTGGCTATTTCACGTCTTTATTAGGGAAGTTTCGGAGATGTCTCCGTGGGGGTACACACGGTCTGAGCGTGTCATGTAGGGTTTGAAAAAGAAATCTATCGTTTGGTTCAAGTTTTATTACCCTTAATGGAAAACTTCCGAGAGGGTCGCTCTCTGAAGTAAAGTAAGTACCAGTAGCTTTTTTATTATAGGTATGTATTTTTCCAATGACTTTAGTATAAAATATTAATCTAACTTGTAGTAGGTAGGTACAACATTGAAATGTGGGTGAAAAATAAATAAATAGTAATTAGACGATCGTGCTTCGCTTGGTGTTTTTGGAAAAGATATAAAAAATGCGTTTTTAGAAAAAAGCAAAATCTTATCTAAATCTATACATATAATAAAATTGTAACTAAGCCGAATCTGTTCATTACATATTTTTTGGAAAATTTTGTTGAAATAAATATTATTATCGATACAGAGGCCGAATCTATAGTTTTTAGAATTTTTGTCTGTCTGTCTGTTACCGCATCACAGAAAAACCACTCGAACGATTTTGATGAAATTTGGTATGGTGATAGTTGGTTATCCGGGTCACCATATAGGATACTTTTTACAGCGGGAAAATATCTCTTTTTTGAGAAAAAATACAGAAACTGCAATGTAAGAGTACCTATACTAAGAATTTGTTTTATGGTCATCTGAACGCGGACAGAGCCGCAGGCAATGCTAATACAAATTATGATCCAAATCGTTAGAGCCGTTACCGAGTTCTCATTTAATATTATAAGATAATGATTGCTTCAATTGCTATACAGTTTATAAAAACTAAATATATCATCGTTATACTTGAGTTTTCCGCTTCAATCGTGCGTTATCGAATGAAAATAGACTTATCTTGATCTTCCCACGATTGACAAACGACTCAGGCTATTGTGTCGTTGTACAACAAACCTTCACGAATTTACTAATGTTTATCTCGCATCTAAATGCATCAGGCGTGTTCTATTAATATATGATTAATGCATCGTGTACGATATTAATCATACTTTGAACCAATTCTTAGCTACTTAGAAGATAAAAGAAAATATGTTTTTGGGTTCTACGTAAATAATTTTTCTTTATAAATTCACATATATGGCGTTTTTTTTTTTATTTAATTATTGCCAAGAATCATAAATATCTGTAGCATGTTAGCAAGCATTTTAATATATCGTTTTAAAGAACAAAATGAATCGCTTCAAAACTTCCAGTAAAATTAATATGATTCGTCGATCAATCATTGGAGCCGAAGCACGAAAAATCTAAAAAAAGGTAACACAATACTGGTTCCTGCATTGAATTTATCAAATATCTCGTAATTCGACAACCAAAATTGGACAGGCAATCCTTTGAATGCGGTGACGCGCGATGCGTTTATTCGAAGGATTATATTTATCGGTTTTTTTGTAAGTCTCGGCGACATCTGAGCTTCTTCTTCGATTAAAAGTCAGCGTCACACTCATCGGATAATGTGTCTTTATGGATTCTTTCGATTAATTTTTTGTTCATGCGCGTGCGTTGAATTTACCATGACAAATACAAGACACTAACAGCTGATATGAAAGTGAATAGTAAAAGTTTAAGCACCTGCTGTAATATCGGTAAATAAACATTAAATGCAAACATAACTATTAAATTAATAATAGTCTTTTTACCATTCATATACTTAACTAGCACTGCCCGCGGCTCCGCCCGCGTTCAGATAAGAAAAACCTAATTCTTAGGTTTTACATATTAGTATACGGTTACATTTTTACGGTTGTATTTTTTCTCAGAAATGAGATATTTTCCTGCGGTAAAAAGTATCCTATATGCTGACCCGGATAACCAGCTATCACCATACCAAATTTCATCTAAATCCCCTCAGTGGTTTTTTCGTGATGCGGTAACAGGCAGACAGACAGACAAAAATTCTAAAAACTATGGATTTGGCCTCTGTATCGATAATAATGTCTATTTCAATAAGATTTTCCAAGAAATATTTAACGTACAGATTTGGCTTGGTTACAATTTTATTATATGTATAGATTTGGTATACATAAACACTATGCAGTAATAATAGGTATTAGTTAGGCATTTCAACTTATTGATTCAGTTATATATTTCTGCCAAAGCTATTATATACAACATAGGGACATTCGTGTCGCAACATCCCATACACCTCGATACGCAATGCGTGACCAGCGGAAGTCACTAATGAACGGTGGGTTAATAACCGGCAGGACATGCGGCCCGGAAGATTCATAGCATAATGATGTAGCTGACGAAGTGCACCGAATGCGTTTAATGGACCCTTGCTCTCTCTTGACTCTCAATGTGTCCCGTTAGATTGATACATTATGGAATATTATGTTGTTTCCTTTTTTAAATACGTTCAGATTTAGTTACAATGATGAAGGCATTCAAGGAAGTGAATCTTTAACCAAGCAAGGCACCAAGCAAAACAGTAAATCTTTAATTTATACTTAATATTATAAAGAGGTAAAGTTTGTGAGTTTACGAGGTTGTAGGGGGTTATCTCTGGATCAACGGAACCGCTTTAGATGAAATTTGGTAAGAAGATATTTTGAGACCCTGGGAAGAACATAGGATACTTTTTATCTCGGAAATCATCCCTTAAGGGGGTGAAAATGGGGATGAAAGTTTGTATTGGGAAGCAAGCTAAGGGCGAACCGCTACTACTTAATATTTCTGGTAAACTTTTCCAAATTAATTAAATTAAATTATCAAGAATATACTTTATGCTCTTTATATGTAACTAGCATTGCCTGCGGCTCCGCCCGCGTTCAGATGACCAAAAAACAAATTCTTAGGTTTTACATATTAGTATACTCCTACATTGCAGTTTTTGTATTTTTTCTCATAAATGAGATATTTCCCCGTGGTAAAAAGTATCCTATATGTTGACCCGGATAACCAGCTATCACTATACCAAATTTCATCAAAATCCCTCCAGTGGTTTTTCTGTAATGCGGGAACAGACAGACAGGCAAAAATTCTAAAAACTATGGATTCGGCCTCTGTATCGATAATAATAAATAATGTTTATTTCAATAAGATTTTCAAAAAAATATTTAATGTACAGATTCGCCTTAGTTGCAATTTTATTACAGGTAATCTGTACAGATTATCTAGTAGTTATAATATTTTTCATCCAAATAAATGATCTTACAATTTCTTACAAACAATTAAACACATTATAAACTTTAAGAAGAAAGTTATTTTATCAATATATCACGACTCATGATCATACAACATACGTTTTGATTACATAACGCAAAATAACTGTAAAGTATACGAAACTTTACTTCGCCATGTCGAAATACACATTTAACGTCCCGTGTATAAAGTTGCATAAAACAATTTAAACCTAATGAATGACATCCACAAGCGAACTCTTTCGCAACGTGTGGCTTTGCCCGGCGGCAACAATTGTGGCTCGATTCCCTCAAATTTCCCGCAATAACTCTGTTTTCAATTGCCACTAGGTACGTGTTGCGAGCGCGTGCCGCCGACCACAGCTATGAATGTATCGCGTGCAATTTTAATAAAAACCTACGTTCAAGTTCATCTCGCGGTCTCTTCTAAGGCGGCCGTGTTTGCGGTCGGACGTGTTTTAGCATCGCTAAAAATGGAACGTAAATCGATCACGATCGAGTCCTTTATCCAATACACCGATTACATCACATCTCACAATTTCACCGCAAGGGCCGATTTTACAATTTTCACAGACAAGGCGTCTACCACCCACCGGAATTTATTTGATTGATTGCTAATCACTATTGTTGTGCTCTTACGTACCTTACCCCGAGGCGGACGTCAGATCGGACGCTTTACATGACTGCTAGCATTAGCCCTATATTTCTGTTTTGCGAGAATGTTACAGTTTATCTTCAGGAAACAATGTATGGATGAGTTGGGCCGCAGGGAAATAATGTATCATTGATACCGTTAACGTACGGCCGTTTGGAAGAAGAAGCTAAGAAACATATTATATTTGATTTGATCTAGCCCCTAAAGACATGCCCGCTCTATAATATTAAAACCGTACTGTAAGTTTGTTTTTACTTACGTACAATTTGGCCGAAACAAATGTAATTTTTCTGTACGTAATATTGATTTCAATTATATATTTTATATTCGACTATTACAAGGTTGTCTGACCTGACGTCTAGTGTTAAATTAAAATTAAATTTCGTTATAAACTCGTCATGAAATAATAATATAAGTTTCTATTTACTAAGTTACTGCAAATGGAAAGTCAAAATATGTACTTATAGTAATTGTATTGCCTTTAGCGTTCGCATTCGACGTCGATTCCACTTGTTGATTTACGTTATAGTTGTTACTGAAAGGTAATATATTGCATCTGCTTTAAGGAAACAGGTAATCTTTTCAAAGAAATTCATAACATTTAACAACATCAGCGATTAAACGATTAATTTATTTTTATAACATTGTCTTACATGCTCTCTCTACGTGTATTCGAGTCTTAAATAAATCATGTACCATTATTTTATACATTATAATCACACGTATTTACCGTCTCGACATGTAATTATCGATTTCTGAAGATCTCGCGCTCGATTGGCAGACCTCGATCTGAATCAGCACGCGGCGATTCGCGGAACACTAAGATCTGACCAAGTCCTGAATCCGTAGCAATGCAACCGGCGCCAGTTAGCCTTGTAAGAAACTATACTGTATTAATTCGCTGATATAAAGCAGCTATGATACAGTAATTAATCGATTTAAATGCGAATAGTGTCAATGTTCATTTATTAATTAATAAAATGTTTTTTTTTTCAAATTATAATCTTTCGTTTATTAATCTTGAGAACGTTTTAATTTTCTTATATTAATGTTTACAACTTTTTCGATTATCACAGCGTGATAGTGCATACTGGTCAGTAAACAAAAGCAACGTCGGGACAGATAGCAGGGGGAGTGGTTGTTTGATTTATGAGGACTGGATACCCGAGCTCTTCCGCGGTGTCCGGTGACGGTAACCGCACGGAACTCAAAGCTACGGCCCCTTTGTAACCACCGAGTTCGTTACACTTCCAAGGAAAATGTAACTTTAGTTTAAAGCCTATGGAAATTAGAGCTTCGGCTGAACTCGAAAGGTTTCGTGTCATCAATGATATTTCTATTTGTTAAAATATATGTAGCTTTCTTTTAGTAATAGTTGTGTTTGTGTAAAGTCCAGTTATCGTTAAACTAATAATTTAACATATAAATCATGAGTTCACTTTCGAAATATGTACAGTGAAAAATGAACTGTCAACGCTACTACCAATAAATTATCATACAATTAAAATTAAAATATTACCTACTTTTGTAGCTTAAAATGTTGGCATGTTAATGTCACACTGAATCGGCAAAATGATTCGTTTGATGCTAGTGAAGACGCGGACGTCGTCGTTCGTCATCAATTGCGGGGTGCGGTTTCTTTGCGACTGGTAACATAAGTAGCCCAAGACGGAATTAATTATCCGCGAGCACGAGTGGAAGTCGCCAACGGTTTCTCGTGTAGAACAAGACGAGGCGCGCTATGGGAAAAAGGTTAACTGCACTTTAAATGCGACAGTGAAACTTCTCTGTGACAGATAAGTTTGAAATTACCTTTGATACGCTTAAGGTTTCTGTTTTATTGATATGTAATGTTAGACGGTGGATTAATGTTATTTACTCGTATATGAATATGTTAATAATTTTCTTATATAAACTACAAACAAGAAAAACAAGACAAAATCTATCCCTCGGGAACCGTATATTTTTCCGGCATAAGAAGTAGCCTGTGTTGTTCCAGACTATATAATCTGTGCCAAATTTCATCCAGATCCGTTCAGTCCCTCTGGCGTGAAAGAGTAACAAACATCCATACTCACAAACTTTCACATTTATAATATTTATACAGATAGATTTACGACAAAGTTGATGAAATACACATTACAAATAATGCACAGCATGCATATACTATATTTAACACTTATTTTGAATAATATAAATAGTTTTGGCCTAGACTTGAATGTGTGATCTTTAGTATTCAAATTAGTGTATTCATATTACACAAAACTTTTATCCATATTAAGAATTCTCTTATTGTGTTTCAAGGAAAATTTTCCGTTCAGGTGCAATAAAAAGTTAACTTAAATTTGGATCAGGCCAAAAAAACATACTGCCAATTAATCCGAAAGCATATCACAATAAGTAGCAGTTCATTAAACTTATATTTCATAGTTTTTTGTATATTACATGGTGTGGTCCGGTGTATATCGTAGTAATTGGATACACTTATCGTGGCGGCCGCGGGCGGGTCTGTCCCCGTCCATTGGATTTATCGCGCTCGCAAATCATTGCGCTCATCTCGCAAGCTTCCCTTGCGTATAGCGTAGGCGCTTTTACGTTTAAATCTGTTTCTAATAGGCACTTTATAACATTTGCTACTTTTATTCATAGTGTTCAAAATGCTAAGTTATATGAGTCTGGATTTTCTCCTGTATCGCATGACGTTGAAATACGAATACTTTATTTGCTTGTAGAAGTGTTGGATTTAGTGCTAGCCGATACAAAGCAAATCTAATATATTTCGATACGTAAAATACGTATTTAGCTATTAGATATTATATCTTAAAATATTGTATGCTGGCACCGATTTCGAAAATATCAGGTTAGGTATATATTCTAAATGAAAACCCCCGTTTAGTTTTTTTTTTCATTTTAGTGTCTGGAAGTCAGTTTTTTTTAAGTTTTTATTTTTTCATTTTTAGTGTAGACATAATAAGCAGGTAATTTGTAAGAAGAAAGTTTTTTAATAACATATTCGATTAAATAATTTATTTTAAAAATATATTTATTGTTGATTTTTTTTAAAACCGCTCGACCGATTTCGATAAAAATTTATATGGGACCACCTAGGACCCTTTGAAACAAAAAACTATTTTCCAAATCGGTTCAGGCGTCTTCGAGTAATCGGTGAACATACATAAAAAAAAGAAAAAAAAAAAGATTCCGACGAATTGATAACCTCCTTCTTTTTGGAAGTCAGTTAAAAAATAAAATTACTTTTAATAGTGTCTATGGAATAATTCTTTTAGATACAAGTATAATTAATGTCGTAGTATCCTAATTCAAAAATAAATATCGAGTTATCTGTAAAGAATTTAAACAGCTCCACTTAATTCGAATTTATTAATTGCCAAACTGTCTCGTATTTGTTGTAAATAAAATTGAGTAAACAATAAGAAATTGGTTGGTCTACTTTTACTAAGCGTTTATTGAATTAATGAATTCATAGTTAATTTGATTTAATAAATTTACACTCATAAATTGATTTTTTTATTTAATATCGCTCAAAATGATACATTAATTTTAACCGTATACTAATCGAGCTACTTTTATAAATGCGAAAGTTTGTAAGTATGTGTATGTTTGTTCTTCTTCGCTGAAACGATTACACCTAACGGCTAAACGGAACACACGCGAGCGATCAAAGGGTAAGCCACTAGTATTATAAATATTTTATAATATATGATGATGTATTTGAAGTTATATATGTGTAGTGTATTTAACTAGCTGGTGTCTAAAACAAAAAGCCTCATAGCTTACCATGAAACTAAATGGTGCTGTGTGCTATTGTCCCAATATATTTCTATTTATTTATATTTATACAACCTCTAAGAATATAATTTTACTGACAATACGCGCAATACTTGCGTCTTGACTGATCTACGAGTTAATGTAGACTCTGTTAAATTGACGCAAGATTGCTGTGCAAAAGCTTAGTAAAGGTTTAATGCTCGGAATACTATAATTTGAGCATTTAACCTTTGATACATAAATTAGCCTCATAGTTCTGACATTTGTCATGGTAACCAATTGGATGTGTCTAGTGACTAAGATAAGAGACATGCAATGCGATGCGAAATAACTATGAATTTTAAATAAAACTATCTTTTCGGATTGATCGGACTGATCAGTCTCTCCCGTGACCATGATTGCTGTAAAGCATTCGAAACGTCGGGAACCAAAAATCAAAATAAATTCGCCAAAAAATCCGAAAAGATAGTTTTATTTAAAATGTCAAGTATTCGCGTAAATCTAAGAAAGTATTAACTATGAATTCTTAAGAAAAATTATAGACAACAATATCTATTTTTAATCTTTATATTTACTTCAAATACCTAAATTATATTAGGTCACAGTATTTAGGTTTAATAGAAGAAGTCTAAACGTGCGTCATGTGTCGCGTGGGCGTCTACCGTGAGTCGAAAGGGCAAAGGGTGAGGGAAACATGCCGGTCGCCTAGCCTCGTGATCTGCGGGTTCATTCTTGTATTGTTTGGGATTTACGTCTTTTTATAATAGACGAATATGTATTGTGACTTTGAAGAGGATCCAACTATAATCAAACATGATCTCAAAAAAACTCAAGGAAAGGTTAAGTATAAAATATAATAAGAAATATTCATAAGGAACTTACGATATGTACGAAGTAATTTTATCGCTTGTCTGTAAGTAATTGCACAGATGCGCATAATGTTGCTCTTTCGCAGTCAGCTTGGAGCGTTTCCAACTTGTCTGTGTTAGTGCTTGCCGCTCGCTTGTTTTAGCATATTTATTTCTGTTATTAAGATTGGTGAATAGAACCTTCTTCGAGCGATATAATTAAGAGCCTCCGCAAATATTCGCGTTGAAGTTGTTCAAGATATACCTATTACTTGTTGCCCGCGGCGCAACGGGCGAGTTGTGAAATTGAAAATATAATTAACTGAGACCGCGATCTGCTACATTATAAAACAGAACAATCTTTTGAACGCCTACTGTATTAATTTTAATGATACCGAGGTAACCACAAACTTGTTTAACAAGCTCGTTTGACTCCACAGTACCATCCGCTTCGTTCATCAATTAATTACAAACAAATTCGATTTTAAATTGTTTCAAGCGATAATTTTTATATGCACCATTCAGGGCGTTATTAATAAAAGTTTTAATAATTATCAATCCGAATTGGTCGGATCAATATGCAAAATATGTCATCTGAAGTCACGCGATGCGCTCGTTTGCCCTGCTGGATGTTCTGCGTAACGTTTTCCGGTATCTAACTAATATAACTTAATAGTAAAATCTCGGTTTATGCCGCTAAGATCCTTGACATTACCAATAATTGTCATATACTTAATGGATTTCCATACGGAATACGGAATTTATGATCTCTCTTGATTTCCTCATTCCTTCTTATTCGAATACAATTTGCTAGAATTTTATAACATATATTTTGTACAATTCACAGCGTATTTTTTTATTTTAGTGACATATATTATTATATATATTGTTAGTAGTTTTATTTGTATTTATATAAACGACACGTTTGGGTCAGTTTGTGCTGTGTTAGCGGTTTTGAGTTCGAATCCCGCTGAGGGCATTCATTTGTAGGATGAGAAATGTTTGTACTCCAGTCATAGGTGTTAATATTTTTAATATATATGTATTTAAAGTTACATTTGTGTAGTATATCAACTATCTGGTATCCATAACACAAGCCTAATTGCTCATCGTGGATTTAGATGGTGCTGTGTGTTAATGTCCCAACATATTTCTTTATTATTAATTATTTAATATATTATGTATATTTTCAAATAAAATACAATTTTGTATTTTAATAATACTTTGTAGGCACTTATCTTACGTGATTGTGTAGTATATCAACTATCTGGTATCCATAACACAAGCCTAATTGCTCATCGTGGATTTAGATGGTGCTGTGTGTTAATGTCCCAAAATATTTCTTTATTATTAATTATTTAATATATTATGTATATTTTCAAATAAAATACAATTTTGTATTTTAATAATACTTTGTAGGCACTTATCTTACGTGATATAACTTATAATTGGACCCAGTTATGCAAAAAACAGCCATGTGCGTAATAGTACCAACAGAGTTATAAGCATTTTATTTTAAATAATAAAATAATTATAAAAAATAAACAATACTTAGGTATATAAATATTGTTCAATTTTAAAATAACCAGAAAACAAAACATAACCCAAGTGCAACTATCGACAGAAAAACGCTTATAACTCTGTTGGTACTTTTACGCACATGGCTGTTTTTTGCATAACTGGGTCCAATTATAATTTAGTGTTTTTCTATAGCTTATTTTTTATATATATCGTAAGAGTTGCCCAAAATATAATATTATAAATTTGCTATTATATGTGCCATATGTGGATATAGATTTTATATACCAACCTTAATAAATATCTATCGAACAGCACGGGGCTACCTTGTGTAAAATCAAACTAGTTTTTCTATCACCCGAGCAGAGCGAGGTGATGCTATACTTTATTGAAGTCAATGTAAGTTAGGAGCGAAGTAATGAAAAACTTTTTTAATTAAACGATTGCCTTGATTTAATTAATTAACACATGAACAAGTTTTTAATCGGAGATGCTTTATGAAATATTCAGCTCAATAATTCTCATTTGAATTTCTTGGCTCTAAAAGTTTATGGAAAGTAAAGAAAAAAAAACTTGTTTTACAGTTGAATTATACTTAGCGTATGACTTTACCCTGTTCTCACTAATATGTGCCTCATTATCGCTATGGTCTAGTTAATGCGATATGAGTTAATTTGCCCTGTCGATAATACTCCTATATTGCAAGGCTCCAAACTGTTACAGTGTGCTTAATTATATGGAAAGCAATTAGTTGTAATGTTCAGTCTTAATTTAATGTATCTATTGAAATTCCAAGATACATAAGTATCAAGTTTATATACAATGTGTATAATAATACTAGCGACACACTCTCGCTTCGCTCGGGTTCGTCCCTACGTACATTTTAACGGTTAATATGGATATATAGACAGAGATAGATTATATGATATATTGCTTATTGCATAATAATGATTTATTGATTTAATATTATCAACTAAAAATATATTTAAAATATAGTATTTTTAGCGATATCGTGGATGACGCAGATCATCCGATTTTGTTGAGGTAATGAACTTTATAGATGTGGCTTTGAACTAATAGAATGTGATTGACGTGCGACAATCGCGGGTGTTAGGTACAAGGTCGGCCTATTCCTACTTGTTCACTGTTGCGCACTTTTGAATGCTTGTTGCCCTCAATTACCACTTGTCAACGAAACTTACCTCATTACATAATGTATTCAGCATTAATGAACTTGTCATATGCATATAATTTTCATTTTCCGTTATATTTCCATCGTCAGCGTTTTCAAAATTTTATACCACAAGTTTTCATTGAGGTTACGAGGTTTACGATTTCACTCAACACTTCTAAATACTCCAAGAAGAGTGCTTCGGTTGTTGATTTTGGAATTCGTTTCACTCGATCGTAAAGCCCAAAGGCCAATTGCCAACTTTAAAAGATGTAGAGGTGAGACCACCACATAATATCGAGAATTCGTTTAAGCGCTATTCGATTTACGATACGTAAATATTTATCGGCGATAAATATAAAATTTCGCTTTCCAACCGATCTATCCAATATAAATTCAATTTATTCGGATCATAAGTGGGAAGTGATAGAAGCTAATAATAATAATATGTTATTGGATTATTATATAAAACATTTAATAGCATGTTAGAATAGTAGTACGAGTAGGTAATCTAGAAACCAATGCATGCATTTTCTGTGAACTGAGCATAGAAAATATTTATATGACTTAACTCTCGTTTTGCGTATGCACTAGCAAATGAAACTATAATTGTCGTTTGTGAATACATAATGGCCTCATCGGCATTGGCTTAGGTCTGAGAGAATGGAAGGTTGTCGATGGACACACCTAGGCTGCTGCCTATTAGACTCACATTTTACACTGCCGCTGCATTCCCTTGACTGTCGCGACACACGGCATAATTAGAACGACGCAGGAATGCCCATCGCTTGAATTGGACTCGTTAAATAGGCATAAGGTGTCTTATATGTTGTTCATATCCATTTATATTGCGTTCACTAAAACTTTTTTTCTTTACATTTTATAGCTATGTCAAGGCTTTTTACTTAAACACAAATTTCTCTAAAGGTCGCTACAATTTAAATTGAGCTTAAGTATTTTTTTTAGTAATATCTGATTATAGTTTTGCTAGTAATGAAATCGCGACCCTCGCGATGTTATTTAGATGTAAAGCAACATAAATTCAAAGGGCAAAGGCGTGGTACAACGTGTTCCAACTCGTAAATGTAAATCAGTAGGCGCAGCAGGCGACCTCTTAGGTGTTTTGTTCGTGAATTACATATTTATTGCGTCTAGATCTATTGGATCTCGTCTCAAATGTACCTGAGATAAGCCGTGACTCGATAAATCGTACACACAATAAAAACATGATATAGTGAACTATGAACTAAATCCCTTGACTCTTTAGATGGTTACATATCAAGGTGCCTTAGGTATTTTATTGACCGACTTCAAAAGAGAAGAGGCGCTCAATTTGGATGTTTTAATTGTGTATTGATTATTTTCTTTATATATATAAAATAAACGTGATTTTAAGTATTGAAAAGTTTTTTTAAAAGATGGTTTCGAATGTGGTGTAAATTTTAAGTTAAAAAGTGATTATAGAGATTATCATTTTAAAGAAATAATTAAAGTAATATGGGTTAATTAAGTAAAGCATGTTATATGTTTTGTGAACATCATGCAACGGTTGCAAATTGCATTCAAGAACACCTGTGTACGAAATCCGCGTGGGAATCACTGTGAGCCCTGCTTGCTTGCGCAAGCGCCGGTGGCGTTGTTGCAAAAGCGCATTGCCGCTGCCGCTGTAGAACTACGGTGCTGTGATCAATGATAGTAAGAATTTTTCGATTGCTATTATTATGAGTTGCGATATTATTATTAAGGTATTTATTGAACTACGATTATTTTATGCAATCCGAAATAAAAACAATTTGTAATCTTTGGTTACCCGATAGGTATTGTGTTTTTTTCTATGTTTTATCCCGTTTTTATAGGTATTCCTATATATACCTTGAAAATACTGAATAGCATCACCCAACCAATCTTAATAATATGGACCCCATGTACAAAAACCATGGTACAATAACATAATATTTTTTATAATAATTTGAAAATATACAATATACTGTACTGTAAATCACTATCGCTTAATGTCTTGTCTTTTTGGAACGAAAAATGCAAACAATGAAATCTATACGTAAACGTTGCCGCTATTCACTCGTCCATTGTTACCATAAATAGGTGGCGAACTACCGTTTACTGCTGCATGAATGTTCCCCACAGATTGTGGACAATTTGGCTCTTTCGCGCAATTGTGAAAGTAAAATCTGCCTACAAATGTTCTGTATAAAGCCTTAGCGTATTGTATCTTTGACTTTAACGATAGTACTGGATTTGTAACATGGTTTCAAATGCAACGATGAAAGTGGACATTGTTTTGATAAACTATACATACGTACATTTTATTTCATATATTATTATATAAACTTTTTCTTTTTAGCATTTATATAGTATAGTAAAAGCTTAATTTTTGGTATTTACTATTAATTTTTAGTTAAGTTATAAAAAAACAATATATAAAAAGATATATGTAGGTATTAAGATCTTTTAATGGAAGATTATTGTGTTAAAATTAATTATCGGAAATAACGCGATCTCATGTAATATTAGGTCATTATAATAAACTTATCTTAATAGATTAGTATGAAACTTATTTAGTATTAAGTAGATAGCTTTACATTTTACATAAAATGTTAGCTTTCATATAAATTTTCTATATTATATACGAGTATTTAACGCGTAGAGCATATTGAGATGCATTAATTTGTTAGTAATACCAGACACGCAGTAATGATTTCCTTGTTAGGTTCACATAACTCAGTAACTTGTTTGAATTTCATAATATTCAATTCACATAGAATGTATTTTATGATGGTTTTATCTCGATTGTATATTTTAACTAGTGGGCGTCTTATTGCAGATCTTAATAAAGCAAGATATACTTACTAGGTGGTTCTAGTTCTCACGTAAATTAAAAAAAAATCCGTGTATCCAACCGGCTGTTCGGCATGATGCTGATATAAGCTTTTAGCTCAGATTTAGATTACTTTTACTTAATTCAATTTTGTTTTAGAATGATATTTAATATTTTCACGTGGTAGTTTTATACCTATATATCTACATATAAAAATTATCAGTTTCTCTACTTAAAGAGTTTTTCATTACAATCACACCATCTTTGACCCTTAAAAATAACTTTTTGAATGTGACCGTCTTAGCACAGAAGTTGTAAGGTATATTTTATACTTTTTTTTTTAAATAAATCACCCAGCTATTATGGTTCGAAAGAAACATCCTATTAAAGTCACTCAATAAAGAACACCTGTCCCAACAGGGTACCCTTTAATTAATGTACTTCTAGTGCAGTTAATTCAGTACTAATGACTCTCGCCCTCGCGTCTCTCTAGGTGCCTAAGAGTAGCCTATGTGTTATTCTAGGTCATACTATATGGGTACTTTTCATCCAAATCTATTCAGCCGTTTTAGCGTGAAGAGTACACACATGTACATACAAAATATTATTTTAATTTTAGTTCGATGACTTACGTTAGGTCGTTCTCAGTAATTACATTAGCTTATGCAAGATTGCAAGATTTATGATGATTCGCGTAAACCAATAATAAATGTGACGACATTAGTTAAAATTTCTACGCGGCTGATTCTATTGTAGCGTGGGATAACTGTAATTACCACAGCGCAGATATTTTCTGCATAAATTGAAATGTCGCATAACGTATTGTCGACTGGAATTGTTGCGTGCACTCGCTTTTGTCCGTGCTCGAGAGCATGCATCCCATTCGAACGCGGTACAGAGGTAACGGGAGGGAGAGGGAGACTGTGTCAGTGGGCGCAGGTGAACGGCCGGCATACATTCGCTTATCAGCCGGCGACCGGTAGTGACGTCCCGGCGCACCTGTCGATTTCTGTGCGCTTTTTTCCTATAAACTGGTTTCGATTTACGTGAAAGCACCAGTTAATTTATGTCGAAACATCCGTGTCAGCTATGATTGTTGATGCTGTTTGAAGTTATAGCTTACTGATATAGCTTTGCTAGCTATAACGTAAATTAAATAAAAGCTGGATTGTTTAAAAAAAATCGCTTATTTTAAATCGAGAACTCCAAAAAATATTTAAATAAACGGTTATATCGATAAAAATCTTAAATCGGCAATGACAGCCATTTTGTCATCTCCAGTCGCTTCAAGATAATTGGATCCGCCGAGTTGCACTCCTGTACCAATCTAACCTCTCACGAACCACTCGATATGAACTATACGAGCATTACTCTCAAAATAACATTTTGCAAATATTATAATTTATTATCGCGCTCTGATTGCTTAATCTTTATGCGCATACAGTGTGAAGCATTCACCTTTAATATTATTTTATTATCTCCATAATAGGAATGTAAAATAATACATAAAATATTAAATTAACATTTTATTAGCACTTGTGAGTCGTACATATTTTAAAAATATTTCTTCATAATTTACGAAGAGCAGGCAAATTGATTAATATATTTTGTTATTTATTTATAAGTATAATATATGTACATATTTAGATTTTAGACACTAAAAAGTAGCAACATAAGCATTTTTCTATTAATAGAAGTATCTTACCTTTTGGCTATGACAGAAGCAAGTCAAATGAAAATAAAATTGGTGGGTACAATCAAAAATGTGAAAAAATATACTTTTCATATTACCTCCGTAATTTTTAATATGTCGTCTCATTATATATGTTGTACCTATATTTCAACTTTCTAGTCACTTTAATTGCAATTTCATCTCCAGCTTTATGGAGGTTTACAATAATTAATCATACGTTCAAGAAAATCAAGGTACCTACATGCCCCCTTTACATCATCTTCCTTTACTTTCTACTGAATGTCTTTGTGACCTCCACGAATGAATATACCGTGACATCATTACCATTGTCGGCCACTTTGTTCTGCAATTGACTCGCAATAAAAGTGTATTTAGAACAAATTACAATACTTAATGGTTTTTTTTTGTTTTCAGGTACGTTTAATTAAACGCTCGATTAATCAACGTAAGTAGCGTAGTTTAAGTGAGCACTTTCTTTGTCCGTCTGTTTCGGTTCAGATATCCTGTTAAGTTTTTGTGCCCTTACTTTTAGTCGGTACGGCTTGTATTATCATATTTTGTTGGGTACATGCTTTGATATTAAGATACGATCATTACCACCTTGGTGTGTAATAAATGCTATGCTAGCAGTCTTATAAATCATCTAATTATTACCTTGGGTATTATATATAAAAATCAGCTTTTATACTATAACGTAAGTAGAATTATGATTTCATGAAAAGGGTGCCTGGCAAGGGTTTGCCACGATGTTAAGTGTCTGACATTGAATGACGTGATTTTTAATAATATTCTGAAGGTAATACCAAAAAATCACACTTTATTATTTGACGAATTTAGATCGGTATTTTACACACCTTTAGTACCGTGTACCTGCCAAAACCACCATAGCCTGAACTTCATAATGGTCCATCGTTCTTATCTGTGTTGGGAGCATGCACTGACAAACTTTCAGCTTTTATAAAATGACGAAGGTCTGGCTTTCACAGCCTCTTAGGCCTTTAGATATTGCTACTAGCTCCCTATTAGGGAAAGTTTTTATGAACCATAGGTACTATGATTTATCTATACAAATAAATAAAATTGAAGTTAACCGTTTATAATGTCAAAATAACAGCTTTTTACGAAATGCATATGAAATTATATACGATACTTATAAGATAAACTCAATTTTTAAAAATTTTGTCTATCTGTTTGTTCCGGCTAATCTCCGAAACGGCTGGACTGATTTTGACGGGCTGCTGCTATTATAAGGAGTAACTTGGCTACTTTTATTTTAGAAAACGAATTAGAGTTTTGCTGAAATAAATTAAAACGTACATACCTAGGGACGCACCCGAGCGAAACGAGGGTAAGTTAGTTGCTAGTATTTTATATTATACTAGCATTGTTCGCGACTCCGCCCGCGTTCAGGTGACCAATAACCAAATTCTTAGTTTTTACATATTAGTATACTCTTACTTTGCAGTTCTTGTATTTTTTCTCAAAAATGAGATATTTTCCCGTGGTAAAAAGTATCCTGTATGTTGATCCGGATAACCAGCTATCATAATAGTTCAGGTGACCAATAACCAAATTCTTAGTTTTTACATATTAGTATACTCTTACCTCGCAGTTCTTGTATTTTTTCTCAAAAATGAGATATTTTCCCGTGGTAAAAAGTATCCTGTATGTTGATCCGGATAACCAGCTATCATAATACCAAATTTTATCAAAATCCCTCCAGTGGTTTTTCTGTGATGCGGTAACAGACAGACAGACAGAGACAGACAAAACTTCAAAAAACTATAGATTCGGCCTCTGTATCGATAATCTATATATATAAAAGAAAGTCGTGTTAGTTACTTCGCTTATAACTCAAGAACGGCTGAACCGATTTAGCTGAAAATTGGCAGGGAGGTAGTTTAGAGCCAGGAGAAGGACATAGGATACTTTTTATCCCGTTCGACCGCGTTCCAATTTTTATGATATTTTAATTTTTGGATTTCTCTTAGTCCGGAATAGGTAAGTATTAAAACATATAATTAAAATGTGAGAAAGAAAGATTTTTTCTTTTTATATCTATTTAAAACGTACCTAGCGACGAACCCGAGCGAAGCGAGGGTGAGCCGCTAGTAATGACTATTTCAACAAGATTTTCCAAAAAATATTTAATGTACAGATTCGACTCGGTTAGAATTTTATTATATGTATAGATGGCTCGCGATTATTCCAAAAGTGTTGTCTTCATTGATACGGCTTTAATCAATCTGGGTCAGTTTTTCCATATTCATATAATACAGTGTTACTTTAGCAAATAAATAATAATATTTATTTTGTACTACTTTTTACTTGTGGCTTCCTTGCTTTTGCTTGTAAAGTGGAGCTAGGTTAAAGGTGGCCTGGCCTGTATACGTCAAATTTAATCGAAATCTGTTCACCTGTTTAAGCGTAAAATTCATTCATATTTTATGTATATTTTTAATATACATAAGTGCGTAGCTATGGATTTAATATTAAAAAGGCCTTTATTCAAGTTCTTTCTTGAACCAGGCTAATATCCCACAAAGATCATTTGAGCTACCAGTAAGTTAGTTGATTTGTACCAACATTATCTATTTAATACTAATTTATTTCACTTCGTTTAAAATGTATGAAATAAATATACCTATGTATTTCAAAGTTATATCAATAAAAAAACTATAGCAAACTGTTCAAATGCCATGCAGTTAAAAATGAGAATGTTGACGATAATATATGTACCTATATAGACCGACCCAACCAAATTCGTCGATCACCTCTTGCAGGAGGACATCTGGATATGAAACACATTATGTATACTATATTAGTATTAAATAGCATGACGGCTGTAATCGTGTCGCATGAAAGTTTATAATTACGTAGCGCGATCAAGATTGCATACATCGCTAATGTCTTGTTGACACGCGATGCCCTTGCCATCGCCAGCGCTATTACAGATCACTTTGAATTACAGAGTATCAAGCGTACAGTATGAAAGCTTTGCATCTGCAATATGTTATAGATTATTTTCAAATATTATAAATGTGAAAGTATATTTGTTTGTTTGTTGGTTGGTTTTTCTAGTAGTAGATCTATTAGGTACTCAGGAAGTTCCATTTTTGAGGAGCAGGCATTTTCATAATTGTACGTGAAGCTCTTGTACGATATCAATACATAAAGTTTAAAAGTCTCTAACGACCTGTCACGAGTTGATAATATTTAAATAAGTTAAAGCTTTTTCAAGTTGAGAGTTAAATAAATCCTTTTGAAAATATACTTAGGTAAATGTCATCCTACAAAGCTTAAGATTAATTTTCAGAGATACGAGTGAGCTTATCTTCTTTACCTTTATTTCTACGTACATATCATAATCATTTACCCTTTTTAAGGATTTAAAATTCAATGCGCCGTATTTTTTAATCATATAAATCAATAAATATGTGGGGACATTAAAACACAGCACCATCTAGTTCCATGGTAAGCTACTAGGCTTGTGTTATGGATACCAAATAGTTGATACACTACACATATATAATTTTTAATACATATTATAAATAAACTCCCATGACTAAAGTACAAACATTCGTGCTCAACACACAAATGAATGCTCCCAGTGGGATTCGAACCCGCGACCGCTGGCACAGCAAGTAGGGTGACTTCAAACAGCCAAAAGTGTCGTCCATATCCATATCTATAATAAAGAGGTAAAGTTTGTGACTTTGTGAGATTATGAGCTTATGACGTTGTAGGAGGTAATCTCTGGATCTACTGAACCAATTTAGATAAAATTTGGTAAGAAGGTAGTTTGAGTCTCTGGGAAGGACATATGATACTTTTTATCCCGGAAATCATTCCTTAAGAGTGTAAAAGTGGGAATGAAAGTTTGTATTGGGAAGCAAGCTAGGGACGAACCCGAGCTAATTTATTATATCGTAAGAGTTCGTGACAAAAATGGATTACATCGACTAGTGTTTCAAGTATACGTGTGTATGTATTTTTTGCCATTCGATGCATCGAGTCGCATGTTTGCGGCTAATATTTCCTTTTATTTATTTACTTTATTGTTTTTATTTTTATAACATGGAGTAAAATATGAAATTGAATATATATTTACTTTTTTTATAAAAACGTTAGGCGTAGATAATATCTTTAATTTATTTATAATTAATAATTCATCGATACGAACGAATTGTGAAGATAGTTTTCATATGAAATGATTAATTATTATACAAGTTATGCAATACATTTACGCATTTTAATAGATTTTTTGTGTCCATATATTGTACAAGCGATTTCAAATAATATAGTGAAATAACACGTGTGTGAGAGCTGTCAGAGACTACTTTTGTATATATTTATTACTAGCAGAACCCGCGGCTTCGCTCGCGCTCAAACGGCAAATAAAATCTCTAAAAAGGTAGGTTTCATACAAACTTTCACCTCCTATTTTAGTACCTTATGGACTGTATTTAGAAAAATGCTAAAACACATATTTACTTAATTGTATTGAAGACTAAGTATTAGTTAATCTGATCATAAATATTTTTTGGATTGTATTATAACGTGTTTTCCCGTGGGAATTAGATAATTTCCCGCGGTTGAAAGTAGCCTATGTCACTCTCTAGCCCTCCAACTATATCCATACAAAAAATCACGTCAATCCGTTACTCTGTTTCGACGTGAAAGAAGGACAAACAAACAAACACACTTTCACATTTATAATATTAATATGGATTATATATATAGCACCTACGAATATTGCATAATATATTAAAAATTGAAATCCGTTGTATTGAAACAAATCACTACATGTCATAATGTATAATTAATTTACTTATTTATTGGAATTTTAGTTGTAATTTACATATTGAGGGATTTATAATAATTAATAACTAATAAATAAAACTCTAATAACTCATTTTATTTACTGTTATTGTCACCTATAAGTAACTGTTTTACTCGGTTACTTTAAATTTATCACCAGCATTCTAAGTAAATTACTTTTAAGGTATACTTCTGGTATTTAATACCAATTATGGTTAATGGTGTTTTAACAAAACAAGCTTACTAAAAGCCGCGGCGTTATTAAAGTGTCGTCATAAAAAATAATTATTATTTTGCATCGTGCTCGCTCGCGTACTAAATGTTATTTTTTGTTTTACATGCAATGCTTCACTTTGTTCTACAGTCACTTAGTTCTTTACTGATTAAATTATTTTTAATTAAATTAAAAGTCCCGATGAACACAATTCACTTTATTTACTTGAAATACAGTTATTTTAGATTCATAATATATAAAAGGTGTTGTTAATTTAGAAGTAGGTATGTAAAGAAAATTTCTTCATATGTACATACATAATATCTTATATATAAAACTTCCATGTCACAATGTTTGTTACCGTACTCCTCCGAAACGGCTTTACCGATTTTTACCAAATTTTATATGCGTATTCAGTAGGTCTGAGAATCGGCTACTATCTATTTTCCATACCCCTAAGTGATAAGGATAAGGGTGGTCCGCCCAGACCCCACCCCAAGGACGAACCCGAGCGGAGCGAGGGTGAGTCGCTGTATGTATATAGAATTAAGTCTAATTTAAAGGACATTATTAAAGGAAAATTTTCCTTTTTAAATGACAATGTTTGAATATTGCATTATGAAAATATCTTAACACTTACGTTATTTATTATTATACTTACGTTAGTTATATAGCATTAAGTATTTTATTTTTTTGTAAATCAATTTGTTTATATAGTTGCTCTGGTGTCATAAATACTCTCCGGTGTAGCTAATATTAGTATAGCTTATATTTTTAGTATACGAAATTACATCAAGTGAAAGACTAGGTGTCTACCTACTCAGTTCAGGTAACATTACGGCGTTGTCATCATCATCATGCTGAATTTCGTGATTGTTTGGGAGCCCTTTGCCGATCGACGTTAGGCATGCAGCGTGTCTTTTCCATACGCATGCGGTTTAGAATCATCGTAGAGCAGTCACTCGTAAACTAATGCACCGTAACTAGGTGGGGTAATACTTACTGTTATTTTAGTTTAAAATAATTCAGATATTACATTGTCTGGAAATCGAATATATTACAATTATCCTATTTCATGATTCTTAAATAGCGTCTTCATTCAGCGCACTTTAACCAATTTAGGACAATAATATAATGTATAATGCAGCGTGTGTGTTATGAAGTACCTATTCAAAATCTCGATCTCATTGATGTAGTTACTAATAGTGTGTGATTTTAATGTCCATATGAATTTATTAAGTTCAGTAGACAGCAAGACGCGCGTTTAGTAGGCAATTTCTTTAATGGTTCTTTAGTCTTAAGTAAATATACATTATTACAGAACTCAGCATTCTTTTCATAACTAATATACCTAGAGTAAATATATTTTTCCTCAAACACAAACTTTTAGCAAAATATATACCTTTTTGTTGAAATCTACCCGCAGACTTTCTTGCGCGCTCACATGAGACGTGATAATGAATACCTAGCAACATATTCGTAGACAGATCGTTGTGTTTAAACGTAATTATTAGGACAAAGCGACCACAAAAGGAACTGGTTCTAGATATACAATTTCGCTCAGCTTTGTGTTTTAATTCAAAGAACCGACACATTACCTACTCGCAACTTTTTACCTCGTGCGTAAGTGTATAATTGCGCCGCAAATATAAAGTTACGGTGCCATATTATTAATATCTTTTTAACATGACGGGATAACATTATTTTTATGTTAAAAGTAGTCGATATTTACAAAGATAATTATCCTCTATTTTGTATGTTAGTTCTATGCGCTCTTAATGGCTGTAATTGTAAATGAACACAAATGGCTTTTGATTGTATAAAGTGTTGCCGCGTTAGTCGTGTGAATACAGAAAAATTCTGTTATTGCGTCGAGACGTAGTGTAAAGTAGAAGAAAAGTGGGTTTGATTCTCGTAAAGGGTAAACCTATTTGTGTAAGCGAGACGAAAGCTAGGCAGAGTACAATGGTCGCTAGAAACGAAAGTATTGTTATTAATATTATGAATTCGAAAGTGATAGAGTTATTGATTTGTTATATCATTGTTTTTTTTAATCTGTTGAATACTTTATAAGATAAAAACATTGTTTAAATATTCTTTATAATAATTTTTTCCAATGATTTGGATTTTGGACAAAAATATTCCAGAAAACAGACGTGGTACTATTTTAAAAACGCCTTGTAAATGGTACTTATCAGTTCATCAAAGTATAACATTTAATGTTTCCTTATATAATTATACTAATTTCGTAGAATATTTTCTTCATTAAATTACACTACAATGAGTTAACTTTGTTTCGGCTTTATTTTCACCTGGATTTTTATGTAGATCTTAACTCTGCATTTAAGAATCACAAAAAACTAACTTCCGCCGTTTTTTGTTCTTATCAACAAGCATTTCTGTGTAATAATATCTTTTTAACCATGAGATTATGTAAACTATAATAAATTAATTAGTATACAATAGACATTCGTAATTTTTGAATTCTCTACTTAATTAACAATTCAACCAATTATGAGTTCACTTGCGTATGAACGTGTTCTGTACCCCATATTAATTGGTAATTTCAAATTTGTTTTGTATGTACTTTAATCATGCCAAATTTGACACTGTGTACTATCATCTATTTTATATCTACATATAATAAAATTGTAACTAAGCCGAATCTGTACATTAAATATTTTTAGAAAATCTTATTAAAATAGTCAGTATTATCGATAAAGAGTCTATAGTTCTATCTATCTATGTATCTATAGTTTTTAGAATTTTTGTCTGTCTGTGTGACCGCATCACGAAGAAACTCCTGGAGGGATTTTGATGAAATTTGGTATGATGATAGTTGCTTATTCGAGTCAACATATAAGATACTTTTCACTGCAGGAAAATTTCTCATATCTGAGAAATCTATACTAAACGTTAAAACGTAAGTAGGGACGAACCCGAGCGGAGCGAGGGTGAGTCGCTAGTTTTATTATAAGAACATTTCTGAGCGGGGGTACGTACAAATTAGGCTCTAATAAAATTAATAACATATATACGAGTAATCTATAAACAGTGACATACATAGGTAGGTACATCTTTAAAGATGGGATAGATGTTGACATCACAATAAGGTTCCTGCTGTTACGCTACGGAATTCTAACAAATGAAAGCCTTACGTATTTAACCGACCGTGATCGTTAAGATCAAAGCTTGTTTCCACTAGCATAATATCATGTTTAATTTAATTGTACACTCGAAAAATAAAGAATTTAATCAACTCGAGATTGTCCAAATGTAACCTATACAGATAAATAAAATGGAAGTGTGTGTTTGAAATGTCAAATAACAGCTTTTTACTAGATACATATGAAATTATTTACCGTAGGTAGGTACTTATAAAACACAATTTTTAAATGTTTTGTCTGTCTGTCTGTTTGTTTTGGCTAATCGCCGAAACGGCTGGACTGATTTTGATGCGACTTTCACTGGCAGATAGCTGATGTTATAAGAAGTAACTTAGGCTACTTTGATTTTAGAAAAAAAAAATTGTAATAAAACGTACTTAGGGACGCACCCGAGCGAAACGAGCGTTGGTAGAAAAGTGAAAATATTATGTTCTAGCATTGCCCGCGGCTCCGGCCCGCCTTCAAATGACCAAAAACCAAATTCTTAGGTTTTACATAGTATTAGTATACTCTTACAATGCAGTTTTTGTATTTTTTCTCAAAAATGAGATATTTTCCCGCGGTAAAAAGTATCCTATATGTTGACGCGGATAACCAGCTATCATCATACCAAATTTCATCAAAATCTGTCCAGTGGTTTTCTCGTGATGCGGTAACAGACAGATAGACAGACAAAAATTCTAAAAACTATAGATTCGGACTCTGCATCGATAATAATGTCTATTTCAATTAGATTTTCCAAAAAATATTTAATGTACAGATTTGACTTAGTTAGAATTTTATTATATGTATAGATTATCAAAACATGGATGCTTAATACTTACTAGGCAACGTTTTAATTATTATCATGGACTTCGTATTATTTCGAATCACTAATGAAATATTAGAGATTCGAAATGTAGTTGGGGTAGAGTCATATCATAAGTGTTTAAATGGTACTATCTCTTGTTGGAACTAGCTAGTTCGATTCTAGCTTGAGAGTATTAATATCACAATTCAAGTTTACCCAAAGCCCTACTCGTGTGATTAGTTTATAAAACAACTATACGTTTGTTTAAAAGTACTAAATAGGTATTAATAGAAATATCAAATATGTTATCTATATTTTTGAAAGATATATTTTCGCGACACACGCTTTAAATATTATGTATATACCCGCTTTATGTATATGGTCACGTTTTATCCTCCAGTATAAAAATCGCAGTGAAATCCGTCCGTCGGACTGACCATTCTCTAGTCTAATAGATAATGCGCGATTTAAGGCAAAATTTCTAAAAATTTAATATCTGTTTTCTTTATTTATTATTAGTTATTTTTCTTTCATCTTCTGTACTCTTCTTTTCAGTGTGCAATAAAGTATCTATCTATCTATTATTTTTAAATAGTACGTTTGGCTTCTATTACCTACATCTAAAGCCTGGTCCAAATTGTGTTTTTTTTTAAATAAAAACTCGATGTTAACCTTGACCTTGCTATTTTATTATATTTTAAGATATACTTAAGTTTTTGATAATGATCTCGGAGGTCACGGATTTGGTTCCCTCATGAGGCGTGTATTGATGTTAACCATTTAGATAAACATCTATATTTATCGTCCTGGGTTTTTAAACAGCCACATTCGGTGTTGATAATTCAAACACGTTATAAGCGAAACTAAGCATTACCCTATACAAAATATATTCAACGAGGAAAAGACAATAATCTATTTGTACTTGAGAAGGAAAAGTATGAAAATAAATATAATAATAATAGTATATTTGCTTAAGTAAGAATTATTTCGATACCTCTATTCAGAATGTATTATACGAAACTAGCATTGCCCGCGGCTCCGCCCGCGTTCAGATGACCAAAAACCAAATTCTTAGGTTTTACATATTAGTATACTCTTACATTGTAGTTTTTGTTATTTTAAAAAAAATGAGAAATTTTTCCTGCAGTAAAAAGTATCCTATATGTTGGACCGGATGACCAGCTATCACCATAACAAATTTCATCAAAAATCCCTCCAGTGGTTTTTCTGTGACGCGGTAACAGACAGACAGACAAAAATTCTAAAAACTATATATTCGGCCTCTGTATCGATAATAATGTTTATTTCAATAAGATTTTCCAAAAAATGTCTGTAGTGTACAGATTCGGCTTAGTTACAATTATATTATATGTATAGATTATCAAGAACATCTTAACGAAGTCGTATATTTTAGTGGTGAGCTTAGATATATCTCGTCCTATGATATAAACCTACAATACTACGAAATTATTCTCTTGAACGTTAGCATAATCGTTTCCTAGACACGTAAATAACCATGTACTCGTATGTAAGTGGTTGGCACATACGTCATTTGTAAATAACTCAGATATAAACATGGATAAGAAATTAATTAGCAGACATTTATTACTAAACACAAGTCAAACGTTATAGTAATATATATCTATTCTAATATTATAAAGAGGAAGAATTTGTTTTTGTTTGTTTGTTTGTATCGAATAGGCTCCAAAACTACTGAACCGATTTATATGAAATTCGGTAAGAAGATAGTCTGAGACCCTGGAAAGGACATATGATATTTATCCCGAAAATCATCCCTTAAGGAGCTGAAAATGGGGGTGAAAGTTTGTATGGGGAAGCAAATTAGGGACGAACTCGAGCGAAGCAAGGGTGAGTCGCTAGTGTATTATATATCTAGTATCTACATTCTTCAGTAAACATATTTTACGCTATTTCCCTTGCGAGTCCGATAGGGTTATAGTGACAATTACTTTTATATATAACAATACTTTACCTAAAGATTTGTTTTACTTGTTTATTGGGTGAAATAGAATCCTTTGGTAGTTACTGGTTATGATTTTAAGTACATAATTGAAGCTAATAATTAGTATCTTTTAAAATCCGCAAAAAAATCCAAAAAGATAGTTTTATTTAAAAATTTCAAATGTTCGCGTAAATCTAAGAAAGTATATTTTATTAAAAGAAAAAAAAATCACTAAATAAATAAATCAGAAAAAGGCACGGACACAGGAAAGAAAGAAAAAGAAAATAAATCCACGCCATTGTTTATAATAAACACGTAAATTATTCATAGTGTAGTAATGTTACACGCTGCATTTGCATATTTAATCGAAAAACATAGAATTAAGATGAATTCTATAAAACAAGCTTTAAATCTCGTTACTTTAAGTGACCGTTAAATATTATAATGCATACGTCCATTGATTAAATTACATCCCTAATGAATAAAACTTGCTTTGATTTTTAATCAAAATGTAATCGACTATTTAAATTCAACAGTATTCGTTTCAATCAAATATATTAAATTAGCTGCCGAGACGGTTAACAGTTGCTTTCTTTTAGTTCCCAATAAATTATAGTTTTATTACATACCTACCTACTTTCATGCATTTTTTCTTGTCACCTAAATTTTGTATAGTGAAAGATACGGTCTATCTTATTTGCATATGATAATATTTTTTATGCTCAAATATCTATTAAAATGCTGTAAAAATTTAGAAAAGCAGCACGTTCTAGGTAATTTAAAAAACTTACAAAAAATTACTTTATCTATCTATTTCCTTTATTATTAAAAGCGAAACTCACTGATGTATCACCACATTTTAGATAGTAGGTACAAATGCTACAAACTTAAAATTTTGCGAGTAGATTCTTCATAGGGAGAGTGTCCTCATAAATGTTCGCCAAGAAAGGTTTTTTTTGAATGTAACCTAAAATGGTAAAAAAGGGGTTGAAAGCTTGTATAGAAATTAAAAATTGGTTATTTTTTAACAGTTAATGACCAAAATAGGAAATAATCTTTGTAACTAAAAGTGACGACTATTCTTATGAAAGTTTCAGACCGTTCGATAGATACTCAGAGATCAAAACAACTTAAACTAGTATTTCTGCGATTGATGATACGAAAAAAAATCATTATACTTGATCTTGTTTCGAAATTGTATTAAACAAACATAACCGGAATGAAGTTTTGACTCATGTATATGACGCGTAACGGGGTTGTCTAGAACTTGTCTAAAATCGTACCGTTCAAATGAATCACAGTGTATTTTTAATTCTTATAAATATTGAATATACAAGCAATATTTAGACACTCCTATTGTAAATAAATAAACAGAAGATATTTTTTTGTTTGCCTGAATGCGCCAATCTCTGGAACTACGAGATGTTTTAAAAAATATCCCTATATTTTATTTTTTTAAGTAATATATTATGCTACTAAGATCAGCGAAGAAATTATATATAAATGAAATATGACTAGGTACAATATAAAAGTGATTTAAAAGGAACGTTCATGTACCAATTATCATAATTTATATGTTATGTATTAAAAAAAATTATAAATACATACACTCAGTAATGCATATGTATGTATGTATGAACCTACTATATAAACGTTCCTAATAACTTATCAGCAACAAGATCCTATTGTAAATAAATAACATTAATCAAAGTCTTGGTAAGTAACGACGCATTAGAATGCTAGACGTTTCCGCGTTCTAGGAGACTAGTGCTGAGTTTATTTAAACAATACTAACGTAGTGCCGAACGGACGGTTTAATTTCTTAGAATATACGCGCCGTACCGCCTCAGCCAACATATTCTCGTTATCGCGATAATACTGTGTAATAAGGTGTGTCCGCGTGTCCGTATAAGCGTGCTAATGACGGAAACAAAAACTGATTTTGATTCTGTATTCAACTTTGTCCACGCACGATTCTATTAATATTATAAATGCGAAAGTTTGGACGAGACATGTGTGTTGACGTTGACTAACGGTTGAATATATTTGTCGTGGATTATTTATATTATAACATTACTAGCATTGCCCGGCTCCGCCCGCGTTCGGATGACAAAAATCAAATTCTTTGGTATACTTAATAACTATACTCTAACAATGCAGTTTTTGTATTTTTTCTCAGGAATGAGATATTTTCCCGCGGTAAAAAGTATTCTATATGTTGACCCGGATAACCAGCTATCATTATACCGAATTTCATCAAAATCTGTCCAGTGGTTTTCTCGTGATGCGGTAACAGACAGACAGACAAAAATTCTAAAAACGATAGATTCGGACTCTGTATCGATAATAATGTCTATTTTAATTAGATTTTCCAAAAAATATTTAACGTACAGATTCGACTTAGTTACAATTTTATTATATGTATAGATTATAATATTTGTATTTATAAAGTGTAATGCTAATGTAGAACGAAATGGTATTTTTTGTATGGTTTGATTTTTTAAAATGAGCATCTGTATTGTAGACATGTATATAATACTCATGTCCAACGCAACGTCCAGACTAACTACTGGTCCTTTCGATGTCATAGCTCTATCTAAATCGATTTAAAAAAATTGAAATGTAATTAATTCTAAATAAAGTTTTCTGGACAAGCTTATTTTATGGGTATCTTATGGTATAAAAAGGTCGACGTTTCCCCTTTCTATTATTATTAGAGAAAGTTAGTAATTATTAAGTTATAATATAACGATTAACGATGTTTTAAGCAAGAATAAATGAATATAAAATAAATTAAAGCGGTTTTTAATTATACTTTCTTACGACAACTGCCATGAATAAGGGAACATTATAACAAAAGGGGTTTTTCGTATATTTTCCTGGCTGTCTGGGTCGATGTACAGGGTAAGGCGGTTTAAAATTTTAATCGTTGCACGTAAGGGCGGTGGGTGGTGGTAAGTACGTTTAGTTTAAGTGTTTACTTGGCATGAAGTAGTGGTCGAGCAGGAGTCTACAGCGTTGTAGGTATTTAATAAATAATAAGCTATTATATAAATACTACACCAATAATACGGTGTGCGCTTAGAAACTAAAAATTTTGTTTTACCATCTACGTTTATTTTGATAAATTTTATGGTTTTTAAACATTAAATAAAATTATACGAAATGAATACAAATTACAATAATATTATGAAACAATAAATTTATTAAAACATTATAAAAATTGAACATTATAGGTATGTAAGTACTCTACAGACGTTAAAGTTATCACGTCCAGTATTTTTGGGTATTTTAAATTGGAATATTAATTAAATCTCGATTTAAAAATATATTGATTGATAGGTGACCTCAGCTACCACACTTATAAGGCTATATATACTACTATTATGTATACTATATACATATAAACTATACACATAACTTCGGTGAGGTTAAGCTGAAAACTATTCGTACCATACTGGTAACTTTAAGACGTTCAGATTGTACAAGCACTTATTATAATGCATAAACTACTTTATTTATCTACATTATATTGACAATAAACTTAAGAGTAACGGCATACTTGGACTTGGCTTAAAGAACCACTATATGTGTGGCTATTTTAGTTTAAAAATATATATGTGTAATATATATATGTAATATTATTGTATTTTTGTATTTTATTCAGCCCCTTTTTAACATCTCACTGCTGGGCACGGGCCTCTCTTCAATACGAGGGAGATCAGGCCATAGTCCACCACGCTGGCCAAGTGCGAGTTGGCGGCACCGTACGGCAAGTGGTAATCATGTTAGAAATGATTCGTACATAAAAATATTAGAAATGAGAGAGCTGGGATTTGAACCCCCTTCACTCGGTTTCCCAAGCGAGCTTCCTAAGCACTGGGCTACCACTGCCCTTGTAATTATTATTTCAAGTTATTATTTGTTGTGGTATGTATGACCACATAGGTTAAAGTCTTTCGGGTTATACTAAACAATTATTATCCAACATTCATGTGTTTTACTCTTAACAGACTGATATAATGATAGATTACCACCCTCTTCCTCGACGAAAAGCTGTATTTGAGTGAACTGTCAGTATGCAAAGAAAGGCAACCTGGAATATGCATTACATATGTACAAAGTACATTTTTAACTTATCAAAGTAGTATTTTCTTAGATTTACGCGAATATTTGACTTTTTAAATAAAACTATTTTTTCGCGAATTTATTTTGATTTTTGGTTCCCGACGTTTCGAATGCTTTACAGCTGCAATCATGGTCATGGGAGAGACTGAGGTGTTAGATGTCTCAAAGGTTTATTTAGTTGTTTCACAGCCTATCCCCAAATCACAAAATGAATTGAAAAAATTGAAAAATGGCACCAAAGTACCTTACAATATTTTTTAACTTTAAACATTTTTATAATTTTAATTAGTTTTATAATTGAATATGGAATATTATTTATTTAGGTTTAGCTGTTATTATTATAATTATTACAATTTTAAATATTTTAATTAGTAATCTAGTTTTATTTAAAATTATAAAAGTAGTTCAACAAACATGTCGCATTTATCGTAATATCAGTGTGTCATCGTAATACGAGTGTGTCACTAGAACACTTAAAACATGCTTAGAAATTACAAATTTAATGCAAAACACATAACTAATATTATAATTTGGCCTAATAACCATATAACCTCGATTAATCACTCGTACAATACTAAAAATGCCTATATTTATAAAATAAAATATATATATTCGACAATAATTGTGTTGGATAAGGATGATCATGACCTAGTTACCTGTAAATGTTTATATTTTAATTTTAAGTATGAACTATTTTTTCCACATTTAAAGCTATTTATATTTATTACTTACCTAAGTAATGCTTAATTGTATGTGATGAGTAATGAAATGAAATGTTTTTGGTATCATATAATGTATACAAATATTTTTCAAAGTTAAAAATATCATTAAATTACTTGACTAGTTGACTTCTCATTAATCATGGAAATCTTCCGACGAGCAATGTTAATATTTTATTAATAACTAGCATTGCCCGCGGCTCCGCCCGCGTTCAGATGACCAAAAACCAAATTTTAGGTTTTACTTATTAGTATACTCTTACATTGCAGTTTTAGTATTTTTCTCAGAAATAGACATTTTCCCTCGGTAAAAAAGTATCCTATATGTTGACCCGCATAACCAGCTATTACCATACCAAATTTCATCAAAATCCCTCCGGTGGTTTTTCTGTGATGCGGTAACAGACAGGCAGACAGACAAAAATTCTAAAAACTATAGGTTCGGCCTCTATATCGAATCGATAATAATGTTTATTTCAATAAGATTTTCCAAAAAAATATTTAATGTACAGATTCGGCTTCGTTACAATTTTATTAAATGTATTAAAGCTAATTTATTGCCACAGGAACCATAATATAAACTCGACAAATATTACTATATTTACTACCAATTATGTTACTGTTATTGCAATGACTAACAAGATTGTTAGGAAAGCAATTTTGAGACTTGGCAGCAATTATTTTACATTTAAAAATTAGCTACACTTTTTATATTCGTCTAATAAGTAACTAAACATTTATTGAGACGTCTATTGACGCTCTTATGCTTCTTTTATAGTGTGGAATATACTACTATTCTTTTATAGTGTGGAATATTGATAGGTGACCTCAGCTACCACACTTATAAGGCTATATATACTACTATTATGTATACTATATACATATAAACTATACACATAACTTCGGTGAGGTTAAGCTGAAAACTATTCGTACCATACTGGTAACTTTAAGACGTTCAGATTGTACAAGCACTTATTATAATGCATAAACTACTTTATTTATCTACATTATATTGACAATAAACTTAAGAGTAACGGCATACTTGGACTTGGCTTAAAGAACCACTATATGTGTGGCTATTTTAGTTTAAAAATATATATGTGTAATATATATATGTAATATTATTGTATTTTTGTATTTTATTCAGCCCTTTTTTAACATCTCACTGCTGGGCACGGGCCTCTCTTCAATACGAGGGAGATCAGGCCATAGTCCACCACGCTGGCCAAGTGCGAGTTGGTGGCACCGTACGGCAAGTGGTAATCATGTTAGAAATGATTCGTACATAAAAATATTAGAAGTGAGAGACCTGGGATTTGAACCCGCTTCACTCGGTTTCCCAAGCGAGCTTCCTAAGCACTGGGCTACCACTGCACTTGTAATTATTATTTCAAGTTATTATTTGTTGTGGTATGTATGACCACATAGGTTAAAGTCTTTCGGGTTATACTAAAACAATTATTATCCAACATTCATGTGTTTTACTCTTAACAGACTGATATAATGATAGATTACCACCCTCTTCCTCGACGAAAAGCTGTATTTGAGTGAACTGTCAGTATGCAAAGAAAGGCAACCTGGAATATGCATTACATATGTACAAAGTACATTTTTAACTTATCAAAGTAGTATTTTCTTAGATTTACGCGAATATTTGACTTTTTAAATAAAACTATTTTTTCGCGAATTTATTTTGATTTTTGGTTCCCGACGTTTCGAATGCTTTACAGCTGCAATCATGGTCATGGGAGAGACTGAGGTGTTAGATGTCTCAAAGGTTTATTTAGTTGTTTCACAGCCTATCCCCAAATCACAAAATGAATTGAAAAAATTGAAAAATGGCACCAAAGTACCTTACAATATTTTTTAACTTTAAACATTTTTATAATTTTAATTAGTTTTATAATTGAATATGGAATATTATTTATTTAGGTTTAGCTGTTATTATTATAATTATTACAATTTTAAATATTTTAATTAGTAATCTAGTTTTATTTAAAATTATAAAAGTAGTTCAACAAACATGTCGCATTTATCGTAATATCAGTGTGTCATCGTAATACGAGTGTGTCACTAGAACACTTAAAACATGCTTAGAAATTACAAATTTAATGCAAAACACATAACTAATATTATAATTTGGCCTAATAACCATATAACCTCGATTAATCACTCGTACAATACTAAAAATGCCTATATTTATAAAATAAAATATATATATTCGACAATAATTGTGTTGGATAAGGATGATCATGACCTAGTTACCTGTAAATGTTTATATTTTAATTTTAAGTATGAACTATTTTTTCCACATTTAAAGCTATTTATATTTATTACTTACCTAAGTAATGCTTAATTGTATGTGATGAGTAATGAAATGAAATGTTTTGGTATCATATAATGTATACAAATATTTTTCAAAGTTAAAAATATCATTAAATTACTTGACTAGTTGACTTCTCATTAATCATGGAAATCTTCCGACGAGCAATGTTAATATTTTATTAATAACTAGCATTGCCCGCGGCTCCGCCCGCGTTCAGATGACCAAAAACCAAATTTTTAGGTTTTACTTATTAGTATACTCTTACATTGCAGTTTTAGTATTTTTTCTCAGAAATAGACATTTTCCCTCGGTAAAAAGTATCCTATATGTTGACCCGCATAACCAGCTATTACCATACCAAATTTCATCAAAATCCCTCCGGTGGTTTTTCTGTGATGCGGTAACAGACAGGCAGACAGACAAAAATTCTAAAAACTATAGGTTCGGCCTCTATATCGAATCGATAATAATGTTTATTTCAATAAGATTTTCCAAAAAAATATTTAATGTACAGATTCGGCTTCGTTACAATTTTATTAAATGTATTAAAGCTAATTTATTGCCACAGGAACCATAATATAAACTCGACAAATATTACTATATTTACTACCAATTATGTTACTGTTATTGCAATGACTAACAAGATTGTTAGGAAAGCAATTTTGAGACTTGGCAGCAATTATTTTACATTTAAAAATTAGCTACACTTTTTATATTCGTCTAATAAGTAACTAAACATTTATTGAGACGTCTATTGACGCTCTTATGCTTCTTTTATAGTGTGGAATATACCTACATAGAACTTATAGAGTATATCAATATACAAGTTTATGGGATTATACGTGTCCTATAGGATTATTTAAAATTATCTAACCATAATGAGCTTTTTCTTTGTGAGCGAGATGCGGAAGCTAAGTTTCAATCGTATTAAAAAGTAATAACCTGCCGGGTATCACCTAGTTACTGACCGGTCAATATAATTGACAAAGAACTCGGTAGCAAAGCAGGTCGTTGCAACTATTATTACTCCTTTATCGCTACGCAAAATAAAGACTTGGCTATAACTAAATAAGGTTTATATTCGTTTAATTGTTTTAGGCACGTATCATGATATCCGCGGTTTTAATATTGCATACCGATGCGGGAACAAGGATATTATCATTCGACATAAAGGTCACTTGGTTTGAGGAGACCGGTCAGCCTTGGGCCGTGTAATTCACTTTCGCACTCGACAGTACATGGCCCTTCGTGTGGCCTCATTTCTCAACACTGTTTGCTTTGTTCTTTAATGTTCAATATGGCGAATATGTTTACTTTTTTCATTTGTTTTTCAATTTTATTTAGTTTTCTGAGCCTCCGTTTGGAATTACTGAATTATGTGTATTATTATTAATTCCCTGTAGTAAATCTTGTATGTGCGTGTTTTTATATTCTACACGATTTCCATTCGCCCTTTCACGTCATTTATACGAATGAACCAATTTACATAATTGCTAGATTACTGTCTTTGATTAACTGTTTTTTATTGTTGCCATATTTTTTTCTATTCAATTTTTTCCTACAAAAAAGTTCTTATATTTCATCAATTATAATTAATATTAACAATAATTGAATTATGCATGTTTATTATAAAAGTTTACGTACGAGTCAAAAGCTTTAACGAAGCTTTTGTTTTGCAAATATCAAAATTAGTTACGTATTTTCCACTCGTTTCACGGTTGCCAAATTTTATCAAAAATGAAAAGAAAAAAATACATTAACAGAGATTGACTGCGTTCATTTATTTGAATAATCGAACAATATTTGCGAGGAAGCCGTTTGTCATAATTTATCTACTTCAATATACTAATCTCAATGACGTCCAAGTCACCTTGACTCGATGTGGGTTTAATATAGACACTTCAGATTTCAGACTGTAACGAAATAAACAATGAGAGATGAGATTTCAAAGTGAACTTAAAATTATTTTTAAGTATTCTTTTGTATCTAAACGATAGCAAACTTCATGCTGATGCAATTGTAATTTTTAGCAATAGTATAAAAGTCATTTTACCACAAGGCATTAATTAAAAGAGACACGTATCGAGTAATTGAATTAGGTATTACATTGTTACACATATGTATGAGTATCATTTAAATACTTATGGTCGGGCGTAGCCTGCGTAGGAATTCCAGTCGAGTTCCTACCACCGATGACAATATTTATCCTCAACATCGGCCCTTAACTTAAAATAGTTTAAAACCCCATCTACGATAAAGTAGATATTTGTATTGCTGAGACCTCTAAATATTCATGAATATTTCATCAATGCATTTAGTATTTGTTTTAGAACAAGTAGTAAAATATTACCTACTGTATAATGTCAGAAAAATAATTTACAAAAAACTTTTTAACAAAAAAATAAAAACCGACTTCAAACAAAAGCACTAAAAAGTAAAAAATAACTGATTAGTAGTTTTCATTTACTATACATACCTAATCAAACATTTTCGAAGTCCAAGACCAATCTGGAAGTATTCCCTCCCTCCTTCCTTTCAAACAAAACAAAAATTGTCCAAATCGGTTAATAAATGACGAAGTTCTGAGGTAACAAACATAAAAAAAAATACAGTCGAATTGAGAACCTCCTCCTTGTTGAAGTCGGTTGAAAATTAATTAGTATTAAATAATGAATGGTATTTTTTTTAAATGGAAGCTTGTGCTTAATTGTTTCTACTTTAGAATATTGCTGCGTTTATTGGAATGTCTGTACAAGCGTCCCTTCTCCGTTGCCAATATCCTTGGCCGCATCGGCCCTTGCCCCACGTAAACTAACCTAAACACCAAATGAGTTGTATTGTGTAATAAGTGAGCTTTATGTTTAATGTTCATACTATCATTACCGTTTTATGTTTTTGAGCAGTTAGCCTTAAATATACATATAATTATCCTTTATTATATCAATTATTGTATACAAAAAGTTATCTAGAAGATAAGTATCAAAGCTTACGTCATAATATATGAATCTTAGTAAGGTTAATAATGTCAAGTACCAATTACTTTTAAATATTTTCGATATCCTTCATTTTTATTGTATGTGTAAATGTCTTTAAAATTATTTATCCTTATACACGTTTTATGTATTTTTGCAGTGAAATTTGAAAGAAAAACTCGGTGAAACGAAAATGCGACACTAGAAAGAGACAAACACGTAAATATACCTATAGGATTAAACCGGCGCCATAATTAAATAGAATGCATTGCCATGTTGCCATGGTAACCGTTGTTATTGTCTGATAAATATGTAATATTATTTCCGTTTAAATGATATTGCCTAAATATATGATTGTAATATGCCTTATTTAATTATTGATTTTTTTAATTTAATTGCGATATTTGTCACAGAAGTTTTACTTCAACCGCTCGTAAAGGTTAAGTGCAGCCATTTTTTCAATATTCTGTATATGTTGAGTACATATATTTACAACAAAAAACTTTAAACATTACCAAACAGATTTCCCGTTGCACCTATTCCAATACTTTTCGTTTTTGGCATGAATAAAATTTATGAATGGTCGTATATCTTCCGTGTTTACGAAATGTAGGATTTTTCATTCTTTTTGCCAGAGTCTGTACGGAGGCCGTGTCAGTCGGACATACTTGTATAATGTATCTGTTGAATTTCCCCAACCCGACGAAAGGGTTGAAAAAGTTACTTCCACTTTATCATATTTTGTGTGTCATAAATATTGGTAAAGTTTTATCTAAAATTGTTGAGGCAACGTATTAGTTTGTGTTAGAAAATTGCTTATTTGTTGTGATTTTCACAAGAGCTGTCTTGTTCTTTTATAAAAAAGTCTATTAATGATTTTGGAAATACCAGAACATTATTCGTTTTATAATTACGCGAATTCTATAAATGACGCCATAAATCTTGTGTGTATATATATATATATATATATATATATATATATATATATATATATATAGTTTTAAATTACAACATTGAACGTACATTTCTTAATTGCGTTAGAAATGCCACCATTAGGATTTGAACTTTAAAAAAAACTTACGTGATTTCTCAAATGACTTATTATTGACCATATTAAAAAAGGAGAAAGTACCTACTCATTTAATTCGTATGTATATTTTTGTGTGTATTGTTTGTGTTTTTAGTATTTTTAACCCATTTTCATGATTTTTGTTTTGGAGAAAAAATGTTATTCCTATAGATAGAATAATATTGTTTAAACCGAAAAAGGGTACGCTATAAGGTAATTAATTTTATATTGACGTTAACACTAAACATGTCAGTGTCATCACTAGTCACGTTCTAAATAACTTGGCGGATTACATATCGGCGTCGAGCTCTGATACATGCACTTTGGGTTCGTGCACTGAGTGTCCTATTTTATTTAACACAATACACAATATTTTGCAGGAAAAATATTTTAAGACCTCCAGATAAATTTCCAAGAAATTAATTAAACTTCTAAGACATCTATTGTTAACTGTATCGCCGGTAATAGGTATAATGTTTCTTTATGATTTATGGGGGTATTAGATAAGCTAAAGTTATCATTTTGGTCAAGACAAAGAAAATGCGCTGTCGATCGCACCAATATAATATTATCTCGATGTACTTTAGTGCATTTAAGTATGTTTCGAGTCACCTGTAGGTAATCTAAAGATATAACTAAAAATCCAAATTTTGTATAAACTTAATTACCTATACATATAATAAAATTTTGAGTGGAATCTATACATTAAATATTTTTTTGGAAAATATTATTGAAATAGTCATTATTATCGATACAGAGTCCGAATCTATAGTTTTTTTTCGAATATTTGTCTGTCTGTGAACGCATCATGAGAAAATCACTGGACAGATTTTGATGACACTTGATATGATGATAGCTGGTTATCCGGGTCAACTTATAGGATACTTTTTACTACGGGAAAATATCTCATCTCAGAGAAATCTTTACTAAACGTTTAAACGTGACTAAGTGACGCACCCGAGCGGAACGAGGGTGAGTCGCTAGTTAACTATATAACATAAAGTTTTCATAATACCTTAAAACGTGTATTAGGTACGTATATAAATAAAATAAAGTTAAAAGATTTCTTTCCAATAACCGCAGACTTTACGAAACCCTTGCAGTGAAAGTGCGGCCGTGTCGCTTGCGAAACCTTTCGCGGTTTGTAGCTGAGCCGTACCGGTAGCGAAATATCGGTTGCTAACAAGTAACAAGCCTGGATGTTTGACAGCGTGGGATTGTGACATTCTCCTTATTCAACTATGACACGACATCAACCAGCTAAATAGATAAAGTTATATTACTATCCACGAAAGTTCTTAAGAAACATCTATTATTTCTGTTATTATTATTGATTTATATTTATACAAATAATATTTGATATAAACTTTATTAAATAATTAAGGATTTACATTTGATATTCATATACGAAATTATAGAGCAATATAAAACCTCATTTACAAATAACTTAAAATCGATTTTGAATAGGAGGAGGTATGCTACTCAAATGAGTAGTGTATTATTTTTATGTATGTTAGCGATGCGATATATTCGCCGACTGTGAATCTTTTTTCATAATTCTTTTTGTTATTACAATGTTAACTAAGTGCATGTGAATTTGTTGTGATTATTTAGCCATATTGCATTTTAGTTTAGGTCGACTTAAAATAAACATCTTTATTCAGTGTTTAACTTTATAAAAAAAATATCTGTATAAGACCCAATCATAATTTATTATATAGGTATTTTTATGGTAAAGTTTCAGTCTATTTGGGCAATATTGCGTTCCCCATCGTCACGTTTTAGTCTGAACACTACACGCTTCAGGAGAAATATTTATAGATATGACGGAGACAAACATTTGCTTCTAGCAAGGATTGGACTCGCTATTTCAATGTGGTACTATCGAGTAAAATAAGAACGTCTCTTTTTTTCTTTAATGGCTTAACGTTACGTAAATAACTTGAAAAATATAACTTTTAGTAAAATTGTACGCACATGTTACTAACATCTATGAACATAAAACTAAGAAACCTTACTAACAACATTTTAAAACACTGCAATGTAAGATATATGTTTAACGTTACATTTATAATTATTACTAGCAGAACCCGCGGGTTCACTCGCGCTAAAACTCATCCCATATTTTACCCCTTATAGGATGAATTTCGGAAAATGCTAAAATACGTATTTTTTTAATTGTATTGAAGCACATTAATACCAAGTTTCAAGTAATTCTGATCATAAATTACTTTTTGGGTTGTATTATAACGTGTTTTACCGTGGGAATGAGATAATCACCCGTGGTAAAATGTAGCCTAGGTCACTCTCCAGCCTTCCAACTATCTTCACACAAAAATCATGCCAATGAGTCAATCCGTTTCGATGTGAAAGAAGGACAAACAAACAAACACACTTTTACATTTATAATATTAGTATGGATGACACAATCTGAAAACACCGGCTGCTGTGATTAAACAACTTCCAAATATCACTCACCTGTACAAAACATTTAAATAAAGCAGACTTAACGTAAATTCACGGAATTTCACCTTACGCGCCAGTTAGCAGTGAAATTGGTATACCGGGTGGACTCAAAGGGGACATCACCCGGACGCAACCGAGCGCGCTTCCTGACATCCCTCCAACTGTCTACATGCCTGCATATACACTATTTACACCTACTTTCCATATGTTTTGGATACATTGCACTGGAATATGACCCCTAATATAAAGTAATACGATGCATAATGTTTTAAAAATGTCCATCAATTATGCAAATTATTGTTAACCGTACTCAAGCGTAATGAATTTTTGTTCTTTACCCTAAATGTAGCTATGTAGAGTGAAGCGTTTTTTTTTTTTGTTTTTGTCGTTCGAAAGTGCAAAGTCGCTTAGGTACCTATTTTTTTTTATTCAACCCTTTTTTTTAACGTCCCACTGCTGGGCACGGGCCTCCCTTCAATATGAGGGGGATCAGGCCATAGTCCACCACGCTGGCCAAGTGCGGGTTGGCGGTAGGTATCTATATCGCATAATAATTCGTTATTAAACATATTAAATTAAAAATATAAAAGAAACAAATTTTACGATATGATTAAAAAGAACAATTTTCCGTTAGAATTAACATTTTTCCAACACTACTCACTAGTTTTCCTCTTCCTTAATCGATACAAAATTTGAAAATATTAAAAATATTCTTCGTTATATCAACGCAATAAGTATTTGTATGCAAATAAATTGATAACGCGGAAACCGTTTGAGAATCAGATATCATTACTATACCTGACACGGTTTAGAACAGGGAAGCGTATCAGTCCGGCCGACTCCGAAGTAAGCTCGTTAATTCCGCTCTCAACTGAACGAAATGCAGCGCAGATTGAATAATTTCCGTTTATGATCTGCTGACAGATAAATCCACTGCGGACCCAAATTATGCTGTTTACTGCACCGGTGGATTTTGCTTGGCCAAGATTATCATTCACGTTTGTAAAATCGGACTACTATATATATATATATATATATATATATATATATATATATATATATATGTGTGTGTGTATATATCTTTGTTACTCCGTCATGCTGAACGACTGGACGGATTTTGATAAAACTTAGTACACAGATAAGACTATCACTATGGAGTAATGCATGGCTACTTGTAGGCAAATAGAGACGTACCCGAGTGAAGCGTGTATAATTCGCTAGTCTAATAAGTATAAGTATACACTTATATTTAGTAAAACAATGTTATGGTAGAATAGCTTTAGGTAATCAAAATAAACAGACGTTCATAAATCGTATAGGAATAGAATAATCGTTGTAATATAATTTAAAATAAGCCAAACCTTCTACATCCATAATCAAATTTAACGGGCCTCGTGAAACAAACTAAAGTTTGCATAATGTTATAAACAAAATCCTTGACAGCAATTTGCATTAACCAGTTTCTCATAACTTCATCCTTACATAATATAACTATAATTGCATACTCAGTTGTTTTCTTCCAGTTTCGGACAAGTAATAAATTTGAGTGTTTATGCTCTTTTGATGACGTTTACTGTCTGGACTCCCGCTCGTTAAGTAAATATACCTAAACGAGTAAGATTTAATAGTAAAGTGGATCTTGGCACGGGTCAAGAGAGTGGAGCCAGATATACTGAGAGAAAAATAATTAATTTAAACCGTCAACAGATTTAATGTGTCTACGGCTAAATAGAGACGCTGTTGTTATCAATTATCATATTTTTCACCACTCTCGAGCCGAGTAGGTATAATTTATAATATGTTTTATTTTTCGCAATGCTGATCATATAGCAAGATTAATATAACCAATTATGTTTTGTTTTGCAAAGTATTTCTTAATAATAAAATAAGACGACGAGAATGTGTAAATTCTTTTGCTTTATTGTGTTGTGTGCAAACGTTTATCTTGATTAAAAGGTATTTTGTAATTGATAGTGTAGAAACATAAACAAAAATAAACAAATCTGATTGAGAAAACGGTACTGAAATAGAATTTATTACCTAAAACTTAATCTCGTCTGTGCATCTCATTAAAGCATTTCGAGATGTTGATTTTAACGCGTAGCCATTAAAAACTGGCCAACGGCTTTATACTAACCGTTAATCATTCCGAAAGTGAACTTCTGTTGGAAATAAAAGAGACTACCGTTTCTAAGTGAGATACTTGTTAATTATTATCATATATCATTTTTTTTATATATTCATATAGTGGCTTACCCTCGCTTGGCTCGGTTGCGTCTAGAGCATGAAGGAGTATATTATGTACTAGCATTGCCCGCGGCTCCGCCCGCGTTCAGATTACCAAAAACCAAATTCTTAGGTGTTATATATTAGTATACTCTTACACTGTAGTTTTTGTATTATTTATTAGAAATGAGATATTTTCCCGCGGTAAAAAGTATCCTATATGTTGACCCGGATAACCAGCTATCATCATACCAAATTTCAACAAAGTCCCTCCAGTGGATTTTCCGTGATGCAGTAACAGACAGACATACAGACAGACAAAAATTCTAAAAACTATAGATTCGGCCTCTGTATCGATAATAATGTTTATTTCAATAAAATTTTCAAAAAAATATTTAATGTACAGATTCGGCTTAGTTACAATTTTATTATATGTGTATGATGATGATGATGTTCTCCTAGCCGATTCCGGCCACGGCGGCCAATCTCAATGAGATTAGCCAACTGCGCAGGAGATATTATAGTGCTCAAGTGTACGCGCAGACACAAGTGCACTCTCTATTCCTATCACTCTCATACTCCGGTGGGACGACCACTCGACACGACCGGTGAGAGTTAAGGCGCAGGACCGACGGCTTTACGTGCTCTCCGAGGCACGGGGGTGAAACACCGCCAACTTCCCAACTCCGGGCTGTTACTGAGACTTACTATACAGGCAGACTCAATAACTAAACTTGGCCCGACCCGGGACTCGAACCCAGGACCTCCGGGTGTGCAGCCGTACATGCTAGCCACTACACCACCGAGGCAGTTATATGTGTATATTATGTATATGTGTATATTATGTATATAACAAAGTGCTAGTGTGACTTTATTCCTTGTTTTGTTTTTAATTACTTGATGCTTATATCACTAGAAGGTTTTACTTTGTAAAAAATTTAAAAATTATAAATTACTAGCAATTACCGTCACTCCTCTCGAGTTCGTCCCTAGGTACGTTTTAACGGTTAGTATGGATCTCTCAGAAATGAGATATTTTGCCGCAGTAAAAAGCATATAGAATTATATGTTGACCCGGATAACCAGCTATCATCATACCAAATTTCATCAAAATCTGTCCACTGGTTTTCTTGTGAAGCGACCTCAGATAGAGAATAAAAAATTATTTAAAACTATAGATTCGGACTCTGTATTTATAATATTGTGACTATTTCAATAAGATTTTCCAAAAAAATATTTATTTAATGTACACATTCAACTCAGTTAGAATTTTATTATACCTATGTATAGATTACAATGTAACTTAAAACACGAAGGACATAAGGGGCCTGTAATGTCCGATACAGTCGTATCTCTAGTTATGTTGTTTAAATAAAACAATTTTTATTATAAAGGAGCGCACATAAAATTTAAACATAACTATAGATATACATACGGTTTCCATTTAAAGTAATCATATATAATAAGTTTCGAGAAGGCAAATGTGGGTAGATTTTTTCGACTCATGAATAGAATTATTTTAATTATTTTCTTGTAATGTATAATTATTTTAACATATATTTTTCATTTTCGTTCAAGTTTCGTTGTATGTAATAATACTCTTTACCATCCAGTAACTTGTTCTTAATTATTAGCTATGAAAAAGTAACTTTAATAAAACTAACTAGATCGGTTACGTAATTTTGACAACGCAACGCAACGATCGCGATGTCCGAATGATCAGTGCGCTTGTTAGAACAGATACGCTTCTAAGTATATAAAGTTTTGGGTAAACTTTAATTGAATTAGTATTTTTATAATGAATAAGAGATATAAGATATTTATAATAGGTAAATAAGAGATTTTTGGACTATTATTAAACTGGATACAAGAGAATTTGAAGTACAACTGCAAAGGTTACGTTTTCAGCTTTTTTATCTTGTCATTTGAAAAAAATCTTTAGTCATACAACTGACGACACGTTTGGCTCAGTGTGTAGTAACCCTACTTGCTATTTGCCATCAGTTGCGGGTTCGAATCCCGCTGGGGGCATTCATTTGTGTGATGAGCACGAATGTTTGTACTCCAGTCATAGGTGTTTATATTTATAATATGTATGTATTTAAAGTTATATATATGTAGTGTATCAACTATCTGGTATCCATAACACAAGCTTCGTAGCTTACCATGGAACTAGATGGTGCTATGTGTTAATGTCCCAACATATTTATAAACAAATTGTAAATATAGTTTACAGTAATAATGTATATATTATTTCGCTTTAAACGTATTAGATGTTTCACTGGTTAGCAGACTTGTACCCAGTTCTTGGTACGATGTTTAATCATATTAAATTATTTATTTGCTAATTAGAATTGTGCAAATATTTGTATGCAATCTAAGGACGTATGGCGTCGAATCGACTTATCAAGAAAATTACATTCTAATTCTCATTTTAGAAAATTCTAATTTACATATGTTTTCGTGCAAGGATGTACGCAACATGCTCAAAACACTCCATATTAAACGTTATCGCGCTTACTGATTCTAGAAATATTAAGTGTATGATAGTATTTAAAATGGCTACTGATATCAAAGTTAATTTGCACTATATTTATTGCATCTCATAAAGAGGAAAGGCAGTGATAAAATATTGTAATGAATAAAAGCTCCTGCGCTAGCTCTAGTCTGCCCCTTGCTGTAGGATTCAATAGATTTTATCTATCGATTGTTCGCTTTCCACCGTGACGTAGCTACCGTTTGCGGGCACCTTCTCTCAATCGACCTTATCTTGTTAATTGGAGAGCAGCAATGTCGCCGCCCGCTCAACTTTTGCTTATTGTTTGCCTCGACACTTTCTAAACTTATCGCCACCTCGTATCTGTATTTAATGATCCCTCGGCATTATTAAAACCTTTTGTCTATGCACGGGTCCTACCACGCTCATGTTAGCCTCCAAATCGTGGCTTGTATCTTTTCAACTCTATGGTAATTATTCACTGAAAGATACTGTGTTATTGTAAACTTTAATGCTGGCTAACTACCCAATTTATGCGGTGGTTTTTGCTTTAATCTATTATCACATCCATTATAGCTGTTGATGTTTTGCACTTGTTTGTTACTTTACAAATCATGATACTAATTCAACACGGCTCACTATAACTAACATGCTATTGACCGGACACAAAAGAAATTAACCGACTTATCTGTTCCACTATAACTTATAAGTAACCGTTTTATCACATGTCGTTAACAATGTATGCTTCGTATTTGCATTTGTTTATTGGTCATAAACCAATGCCAATATACGAAACAAATTATTATTTTTATTTTCACTTAACGTCCATCTCGACTGTGAACATTAATTTGAATATTCCTTTTATCTTTGTCCATCCATTTAGACGAGACTAACCTACTTCTATTGAATTTTTTTCTCGTAGGAAGACTGTTGTTAATGTAATTTACAAACATTGTGGGCACGCGTTTATCTCCTATTGTCTCATTATTGACCTTAATTTGAGTTTTTTGATTCAATTATACCATTTTATTGAACATTCTCATTCGAGAGGCATCTATGTAATACCAGCATTATAATTACGATCTCGGTGGAGTTCTAATTCGTGAGTCACGTTATAGTGAAATGGCACGCGGTTCATGATCGCGCTGCCTCTTTCAATTATGGTGCGTGATACGACTTGTAAAGTATAGTTCCCAACATAGTTTTGTGTTGTCACTGCGTCATAATACACCCATAGAGGCCGCTTTCGCCTTCTGCAATGAAAGATATTTCATCTCACGAGTTTTCTTTATACGGAATGCAGTTATTGTACCATAATCGTGTACCACATATGCCGGATTGATGGGTCCACACTCTGCTTTTGACAGGTTCCGATATAAGAACGCGTTATTGCGGAGTGCCGATAAATAGACAATCATTATATTGTCACACCGTCGGCGGTACGGCTCGGTAACGGTTCACGGAACTGGGACACTGCGACGTACGTAATCCTATTATGAGCTCGTTAATATAATCCCACTTAGATGGTGGCCTGAATATGCAAAACTGAAGAGGTATCTTTATTTTATCACTTCAATTCAATTTTGTTATCCATACTAATATTATAAATGCGAAATTAACTCTTGTCTGTCTTGTCCGTCTGCCTGTAGGATAGTTTTTGTTGCAAAAATGAAACTTCAAAGGAGTGAAATAAAGGTTGTATTGGGAACAAATCATTTATCAAGTTAAGGACAAAACGTACCTAGTATCAATATACATATATGTACAGTTTGTATGTATATAATATTTGCAACAACGTTGATTTTCGCATGCAAAGTATTATAGGTAATACAGTGTTAAATTGTTTGATCGTTTTCATTAGCTTACATAGATTTAATCGATAAATTTTAATGTGTCATAAAGGTCTTTAAACATGCATAGGCTGTAAAATGGCTATTATTGTAAACTATACTGTCTGTTGAATAATGGACCGTGTTCAGTCATATCACTCGCAAACATTGATAGATGACCGACGAAACTCCGCCCTTGATTCTCGATCGTGAAATAATGAGGACAAATTATCCCATTATAAGTAAACTACTAGTTCGATTCGAATTCCGACCCATTGTCAAATTATGCACGATTAGCTCAGCGGATGCTCTTAGAGCTGTCATGAGAAAATTTGTTTTTTTAGGTCTATTAATTTCAATTGTCATTATAAAATTTTTTTTTATTTATGAGCATGTAGAACATCACATACATATCTCCGTCCGTGCTTTTTTTTGGGCTCTTTTTTTTGTTTAGCTGTGGCTATGTACCTAAACAGTTACATTCTTGCATCTTGTTTAAGATTTTGAAGAAATTCAATTGAAATTTTATTTTAATGTCAGAAAGGAATTAAAATTAAAGTTTTGTATTTAGCTCTTCTTAACGTCCCACTGCTGGGCACGGGCCTTTCTTTAATACAAGGGGGATCAGGCTATAGTCCACCACGCTGGCCAAGTGCGGTTTGGCGGACTTTACATGTCTTTCGATAACTTGTTAGGTTATCTCAGACATACAGGTTTCCTCACGATGTTTTCGTTCACCGTAAGATAAATGGTAATCATGTTGAAAATAATTCGCACATGAAAATATCAGAGGTGCCAGACACGGGATATGAACCCGCTTCCTATGGTTACCCAAGCGAGCGCGTCACCACTGGGCTACCACTGCCTCTGTAAAGTAGGTATGCCTTGTAAATATTCATGTAAATAACATACTTAAATATCACGCGAGATTAATGAGATTTTAATCGATTGTATACGGAGGTAACCGCGACTAGAAAATCTGCAGGTCATGCAACATTGCACAAATTTAAATTCATACTCATACGTCAAAGAACCATAAAGTGCATATATACAATTTAATGCTTTCTCGACAAAATATGAGAATGGCAAACGTACTTAGCTATTTTATAAAGTACCTACCTATTAATATTAATTGTAAGAAAACAAACTATCTTAAAATCTATCTATTTTAATTTAAAGATAGAAGATAAATAGTCTACTATTCCAGGTATAGTTGACGTTATACACTGTACGCTTTGCCGGTTAAGTACTTAAATTACGTGATCACAAAAGTCCAATTTCCTGGGGCCATTGTCGGGCGATATTATCACTCGTGGGCGTTGTCACGATAAGTTCCATTTCTTAGATCTTAAGCTCGCTACACATACTCGCTTTATTAGAGACTGTACGTGTAATGAAGTTCGTGCACGTCCGTCGTGTTTCGAAGTTAGACCACAATGTGACGACACAATAGTATTGTGGTAGATCCTCCACAAAGATAGCTCCTGCGGAAATATTAGTAGCCCGAGACCGTTGTGACATTTTAAACGTTTTTTTTTCTTAAGGTAATTTAACTTCTGAGCCTTTAATTGGCTTTACCTGTCCGCCTGTTGCCGCTTTTACTTAAATGCCAATGAGTTTGAATTAATTTACTAAGTTATTCTAGGCAAGACTTCTTTCCATTTTAATATTAATTTAAAACTTGTTTTTGCTCAATAAAATTGCAGCTGTATAAATTAGCTAAATTATAACAAGGGGTTTATTTATGATTGTATAACTCTAATAACCAATAATATTGTAAAGTTGCAACACTATCAGATTTCATGTCAATCAGCGGCCAACGTAATACCAGTGTCTATTTTCAGAACGTTAATCACAACTCCAGCTGTTCAATAAACATGACGAAATGGGATGAAACATCAAGAGTGATTTACGGTTCAAGTGGCAAAAACATACACCGTATATAGTCAAAGTCATGAACCGAATGTAAACGTAACCTCGTTTCTTTATAAGCTCTCAACGGGTCTCCTTATATTGCACATCAAGGGCGTAAAATTGTCATCTCATTAAAATGGAAAATATGCTTGAGCTGGATGATTTTCCTTTTGCTACTTAACATATGCCCGCTTCATCAATTCCGTTTGTTTAGTACACCTTTTCATTTATTCGCAACATTTATAAGATTGTAGAGCGAAAGTTTTGGCAGTCTATTTTACAAGGAAATATCTGAACAGATTTTATTTTATTACAGAGATGTCTTGCGTTCTGAAGATGTTTTGCTTAGTAGGATAGATGTCCCAGGCTCAGTTTTGGTATAAAAAATGTGTTACTGCTTGCAGATTGTATTTTTTTTTTGTCTGTATTTATATTTTTAACCAAAGAGGTTCTCAATTCATCGGAACCTTTTTTTGTATGTATTTTCACCGATTACTCGAAAACGCCTGATCCGATTTGGAAACTTTTTTTTTTGTTTCGAAGGGTATACTTCCCAGATGGTCCCATTTAAATTTTATCAAAATAGGTCGAGCGGTTTTTAAAAAATCAACAATAAATCATTTTTTTACATTAATTGCTTAAATAAAACTATCTTTTCGGATTTTGTCGCGGATTTATTTGTATTTTTGTTTCCGACGTTTCGAATGCTTTACAGCATCCATGGTCACGGGAGACCACGGGAGACGGTCTCCCGTGACCATGGATGCTGTAAAGCATTCGAAACGTCGGGAAACAAAAATACAAATAAATCCGCGACAAAATCCGAAAAGATAGTTTTATTTAAAATGTCAAATATTCGCGTAAATCTAAGAAAGTATTAATTGCTTAATCGAATATATTATTAAAAAATTTCTTCTTACACATTACCAGCTTATTACGTCTACACTAAAAATGGAAATATAAAAACTAAAAAATATATAAAAACCGACTTCCAGGCACTAAAATGTGAGAAATAACTAAACGGGGGTTTTCATTTAGAATAGATTCCTAATCAGATATTTTCGAAGTCGGTGCCAGGTTACAATATTTTAAGGTATTTAATTCTTGAAATTTAAACAATAAAACCTATATTGTACATTTTTTTATATTTCATAAAAAATATATTTAATGATTCAATTAAATTCAATACTATGTTATATAATAATGAAATATTATTGAATATGTATTTATAAGAAGACTATGAATATCCTATTCAGGAAGTTATTTTAATGAGCTTGCTTCCCTCATATGACACTGCTCTAATTCCACTTCATCTGTTGTATGTGGGTCAACTTAAACTCTAATTGATACTTCACCCTGTCACATGTATGACGTCAGTTTTATCTGACGTCATTGCCCTATATTAAATCTGCGACAGTGTTTTTTTTTTATTTTAAGACCACTTGTTAGTGTTAAAGTTTTGAATTTTTGTCATTTATTTTTATTAGGTTTGGTTTTTGTCTTTAAATGATTAAAATTAATAACATAAAATCATAAATATTTGTGAAAAAAATACTTTCTTAGCTGCTCTCTCTCTCTCTCTCTCTATATATATATATATATATATATATATATATATATATATATATATATATACATGTATATATATATATATAATTTTTTTTTTCTTTGCATCGTACTAGGCATGCCTTTTAAGTTCTGTCGTTTCCATATTTCCCGGCAATTTTGAATTTGGAACTGTTACATATTCGAATGTGTTTAAATTTTGAATCTCAAAACAGTTGAAAGTTTTAGGATTAAAGCTATTGTTTAGTCACAGCGTCGATTGGAATCTGTCAGGTTATGTACGAAAATGAATCTTTCTAAGGAAAATGTTCGTGCAATAATTTTCTACAACTTTAGAAGAGGCCTGACACGGCTTCAGTGTTTTGAAGAACTAATATCTGTATTCAGTGATGAAGCCCCATGTCTGCGGACTGTCGAACGCTGGTATTTAGAATTCCAGCGTGGACATACTAGCGTTAGTGACAAATCTCGCGAAGGACGCCCAAAATCCGCCTTCACTGAAGATAACATTATTGCTGTGAGACAACTAATTCTCGAAGATCGTCATGTGACATATCGAGAGATAGAGGCTTTATTAGGCATCTCAGGGACAACCATTCAGAAGATCTTGCATGAAGCGCTTGGAGTGAGAAAGTTAGTTTGCCGTTGGATACCGCATCTGCTTTCCGACGATCACAAGGCGGCCCGCGTCAGATGGTGTAAGAAAACTCTGCAAAGGTTCAACCGAGGAGAGTCAAATTACGTCTACGATATCATCAGTGGTGACGAATCATCTTGGATCTATGCCTACGATCCTGATTCCAAACAACAATCTACAATCTGGGTCTTTCAAGACGAGCCAAAGCCGACTAAAGTTTTTCGTTCTCGAAGCACTTCAAAGAAGATGGTGGCCACGTTCGTTGGAAAAACCGGCCATGTTGCGACTATTGCACTGGAAGATCGTAGAACGGTTAACGCAGAGTGGTATACCACAGTTTGTTTACCAAAAGTCATCGCCGAACTTCGAAAATCTAACTCAAAGCGACGCATCATCCTGCACCACGACAACGCAAGCTCACACAGCGCTCGTCAAACGATTAAGTATTTGAAGCAGGAAAAAGTAGAAATTCTTGACCATCCTCCATACAGTCCTGACCTAAGCCCTAACGATTTCTTTACATTTCCTAAAATTAAGAAAAATCTTCGTGGTCAAAGGTTCCAGTCCGGTGAAGAAGCCGTCGACGCTTTCAAGTCAGTCATTTTGAACACCCCCACTTTAGAGTGGAATAAATGTTATAATAACTGGTTTGAGCGAATGGAAAAGTGTATTAAGCTACGTGGTGAATACTTTGAAAAACAATAAAAAGTACTATAAGGTTCTAGTTGTGTTTTTTTCTTCAAACGACAAAACTTAAAAGGCATGCCTCGTATCTCAACAAACAAACAAGTAGGAACTACTAAACCGGCTTAAAAATTAAATGATGAAAACATAAATTAGACCGGAATAGTAAACGCAATTTTTATTGACTTTACACCACGAGAAGAATCGTGCACGATAACTTACTTATACCTACATTTGATCAGAAAATTACCAAGCTTAGGTTTTGATAATATTCCCTGATGTATAGCCGAATTCAGTGAGCAGGGGCATCAGTCAGTCCAATGTTTGTCCGAGGCTTTACGCTTGTGGCATTTTATAAGTCTTACCATTAAGATAAATAATAATGAATTAATATTGTTCAGGATTAAAGAGCATCGTAAGCACTTAAAGTTATACTTTAGTGTAATTAATGTTTTCAAATCCAAAACTAATTTCTTGAAACAGAATCCATTACAGTAAACAGAGCGTGCTTCACATATTTACACAATCCTGACCTTGCCTGAATCAGAGCAAAAATAATATTATATCCAGTGTGTATACGTCGCTTTTTTATGAGCTAAAGTGGTTGGCGGCCTTGATCGCGTACAGTTTTGAATTTTTAAACAAATCCACTGAACAAACACTGCAACCTCTACAGCTATTTTTTGGGATAAATTCAGTTAAATGTAATATTTATTGGTATAGTCATAATTGATACGCCTTAGTAATTTCTATATGTGGTTATATTTCAGGCTGAAAATTTATTACTGCTCATTTATCATAAAACTATAGGTACATATAAATACAAAATTATGAATCGAATTTGTACATTAAATATTTTTTGGAAAATCTTTTTGAAATAGTCATTACCTATTAATTATATCAATGTAGAGGTCGAACCTATAGTTTTTAGCATTTTTATCTGTCTGTCTTGTCGGTCTGGGAACGCATCGTAAGAAAACCACTGGACATATTTTGATGAACTTTGGTATGATGATAGCTGGTTACCCGGGTTAACATATAGGATGCTTTTACTGCGGGAAAGTATCTCATCTCTCAGAAATCTATACTAACTATTTTTCTCGTATCACAGTGTTTGTAACAAAACTCCTCCGAAAAGGCTTGACCGATTGTTATGAAATTTTGTGTGTGTATTCAGTACGTCTGAGAATAGTACGTAAACTATTTTTCATACTCCTAAGTGATAAGAGTGGTCCACCCCAAAAAGTTTTTTTTTGAGTATTTATTTTTATTTTCATTTTTTTTTATAATTCGGCATTTAAAATACATATAAACCTAATTTTTCACTTGGGCCGAACCCGAACGGAGCGCGGGTCAGTCGCTATTAGATAAATATAACCGTTATAGTTAAAGTAAATCTTTTTTATCTATATGAAAAACCATACGTTAAAAATTATAAAGCATGTATATACAGTAGTTACTTTTCAAATGTAAACTCCAGCCACAAATAAAGTCCCACGGGTACCTATTGACATACTGGAATTGGCTTAATTGAACAGTAAACAAATTAATTGCGAGAATTTACTCACTGAAACTAGGTATTTATCTTATGAACTTGTACTTTAATTTACAATGTTAATAGAGCTAAAAATTAAACTCTCAATAGAATAAAGTTTTAGTACATATGTAGGAGTAGGTATATATATGTCTTATGTTGCATTACAGTATGATAGGTAGTTACTGTGGGGCAGTAAAGCTATGTACTGGCTTTTTATCCGACTACCTAGTACGAGGGTAATGTTTTTCAAATGTTTGCATGTCTGTTATTAATACACTCTAACCTAGCTTTATTTATTTAAATTGTTCTTGAATTTATCCTAATTATGAGGGTGACGCAAGAGAGGTATAATATTTTATTATTACTATTGCATATAGTATGTAATGGTGATGTAATAGTTCTTTGAACTTTTTGGTACAAAGTGAATGTATGTATAGAACTCTAAACAAATTAATCTAGGTTAATTTTTCTGCAAGATTAATCGTAATGTAAACAAACAGCATGTTTAAATTTCAATTCAATAAAATAAATTTCAATTTCAAATAAAACTAAATTCTCCCGTGACCATGATTGCTCTAAAGCATTCGAAACGTCACGTTGGAAACCAAAAATCGAAATAAGTCCGCGCAAAAAAATCCGAAAAGACAATTTAATTTAAAATGTCAAATATTCGCGTAAATCTGAAAAAGTATTATTTTGAATTGTTCATGAATTTAATTTGTTTGTAACAAATCTATTATTATGTTTATAGTTTATACGTTCTCTACAATACAAATAATAAAAGTATAATGTAGCTAAGAATATCGATACTAATATGTATAATAAACTAGTTCTTGCCCGCGGCTTTGCACGAGTACGTGTGCATCCGCTGCGGTAGGTACATCGATAAGGTAGTAGCGCCTGTGTTAATCCAGCTATCTCTATTTCAATACCAATTACGCTCAAATCGCCTAAGTCGTTATAACGCGAAAAAGTAACAAACTCATTCTCTATCCAACTTTAGCATTTATTTTATTATTTGTTTCTCTGTAACGTTAAATTATAAGATCCTACAACGCCTTTTTATTATATATTTGCTTAAAAAAAATCATATTTTTTGTGTAAGTATAAGTAGTTTCTTTATCGGTTCGCAATATAATGTTTGAATATTTCAACCAACATTACGTCAAAATCTTAAAAGAATTTTTCATATAGTGTTTCGTGTTAGCAAAGTCTTACAAAATGTCCATTCACCCATATGCCGTCGCGTTCCACATCTCTGTGGAATAGTTCCCGTCTCTTTTGAAATGCATCGTATGAAGCGTGTAAGTAGAAAGTGGGAATTAATAGGAAACGAGTTTTCTTCAGCGCCTTCCTTAGAAAACTATTATAATATACATGTATGTATGTATTCGACCCACTTTTCCATATAAAACTACAAAATGAAATGGGATCTGTTCATCGAAATTACATTTTACGGCCATACAGCTTACTTTTTGTATAGCGTGTGTTGGGTTATGCGACTTTTTTTATTCGTCTTTTTTGTGATAATATGTTTTTGTCATTTAGGTACATCATCATTTTGTCGCACTATAAAGACAAAAGATTAAAGATCATTCAACTCAGATTTTGAAACAAGACAATAATTATTTTAATTTTTATACTCTTTATGCTAAGTATATTGACCCTATACGTAGGTATAATAAATTTGTACTAAATCTAAGACGTTAGCATATAACATTTTTATCTCTCAATAGAATAAATCAATTAACCTCTGTCACGTTCTAAGAATATATTTGTGTGTATGTAATCAGTTTTTACGCTTATTTAATGGTGGCAATGCCCGATAACGATACCATGTACTGGTAACAGCAACCGTTAAAATTGTATAATATGTTACAGTCAAAACTATATTTTAGTCAAAACTACTTTTGACTAAGGAGGTTGGTCAAAAGTAATTTTGACTGCAGGCATTTTTTTTATAGTCGTTTACGGCGTTGTGATCAATGTTCTAACCTAACCTAACCTAGAAAGAAAGAAAGAATTCTTCTGAGTAACCTTCAACCTACATTACCTTAACTTTTTAAGAGTTTTTACCGATATCACTAGTGCCGAATTCAGTCTTAGCACCGCCCCTGGGGACAGTAGAAAACTGTTATTGACCAAGGCCTGCAGTCAAAAGTAGTTTTGACTAAAAAATAGTTTTTAACTGTAACATATATACTTATACGCTCAAAAACAAATACGTCAAAAGAATATTAAATTGTATTTTTTATTTGTTTAAAACCTAATTAATTTTAAAATAAAAGAAGATACTTTGCTGTTTAAAAAGATGTTTCCATTCTTAATTGCTCTTGGTACGAGTAATCACATTTCTACTTTTGCCTTTGTAAGAACACCGCGTTGCCTAATGATAAAAATAAATAAAATAAAGCATGAATGCATAGTTTCATCTTAACATAATTTTACTATTTAATATTAATACATTTAAATAATATATTAATCAAAATGTCTGCTTCTCGATGTTTTATAAGTATGTACAGTGAATTATAAAGAATTTTTAATATTTGTTTTATTGACATTTTTGACAAAATTGAATAATATCCAATCTCTCGAAGATTCGCATTTGTTTGTCTTGTTATAATTGTTATAAGATTGTTTATTTAATCTGTAAGATCTTTCCTTATACAGCGGTAAGAAAATTCCCTCATGTTTAACTGAATCAACTTTAACGAAACGCATAGTATTAAAGTACTCTTATTTACATGCAAATATGATGTAGTAATACAACAGCTAAATATATGGAAAGGCAGCTCATTTCCGATAACTCTGTAACGTATTGAAAAATATCGAAGAAAAAAGTTTATTGTCGAAAAATATTGTACCTACTCTCATATACATATGTATGTATGTTCGTTAACATCAATTGTGCGAAATGGCCATTTAACCAGATTAGGTAAAAAGTGTGCTTTTTCTTAGGAGGCATTTTCTGTATAAGTAATTATTTACAATAAGTAAGATAATTTTGATGTTACTTTTAATATCCGCACGTGCAAAATCGAACCTGTGATTCCCGGCGTGGTAGTCAATTAGTACACGATACGTTTCACCGCTAAGGCAGTCGTCATTACAGTGAATGTATCTTGACGTGTAAGCAATAATGATTGTATTATAGTATCATACTCTCAACTAGATAAAGTATATCCTAATGCGAAGCCCTCAACCACTTGTTAATCTGTTTCCTGCGGCACGATGTTCTAGCTCTAGGCGACAACTTACACGTCTGCCAGTAATGAGCCGCGAGGTTGAACATTAACTGGATTATTTATATATTGTAAGGACAATGGACGCTTAATATCTCTCCGACCCATAATCCATGGCGGATATATTTTAATATTTACTATTAACTAACCTTTGCCCGCGGCGGTGCTCGCATTCATGGATAGCACTAAAGTATTTTGCATATTCAAACACCCAGAAGTAACAATTTTAACGGCGGTCAGTAGAAAGGTGCAGTAGTTGATGCACTGCAGTGTCATTTAATGTCGATTTACATCAAGAGGTATACAAATGTTTTAAACGAATTTTATGTGTTTCGACACATTTCAAATTTATTTAAATAGAAGATTACCATAGATGTATTTATATTAAAGGCCGCAACACTAATCTATAATAATCTATTATTTCAAGGTAGCGAGATGATACAACCTTCAAAACGAACTCTTAAAAGGACGACGCATAATTTTCTAGTTTATTCCCATTAATTAGCTTCTACATGTTTTCATTACACATGTCGTATATAGCACCGATCGTCGATTCATATTATCTACAGAGCCTGCGCCAGCTCTTGAATGCTAAAAGGACAGATTAGTCATGCGATGCACTCCTATATTGTCGTTCACACGCAACCCGCAGATCTCGATTTCGATACAAAACACATAAACGGACCGACGCAACGACTTGCGGATATTTTTCCATCGATACAATTCTCATAATTTATTCTATAAACGACTCCCGGGAAACGTTGGTAGGCCATAGCCTGGTTATCTCGTCAGGTTTTTGTAGCCGAAGGCAATCGAGTTACTCTAAATCAAGTATTATTATGTGAAGTTTCACGAGCTTGGATATCAATTTTTACTACTGAAAATGGCCATATAGGTTATCTATATCGTTCTCTTTATAATGTGTAACTAATTTATTGAATGCATCAGATTAGTGCTTTGAGGCGCACTAACTCGGGATTTGAGTGGGGTAAAATTAGAAAGATTTATCAGCTCTATAGTGTTAGATAGTTTGAATCAGAAATACAATAAGTTATAGGGTTTATTAATGGGTACGTTTTCAAGCTTTTAAAATTTTTATCCTGACGCTGTTGTTATCCTTGTATCAATTAATTGTTATTCGTGTGTCTCGTGCTATGAATATTCATTCATCTCGTAACTGTTGAATCTGTAATTTGATTGAAACGGTACATCGCGACAAACCTTCACTCTAATTATGATCGTTACATTCTATGTAAATAAGTTCTACATTTATGATCTACGACTTAAACTCTAAACTTATTAGTTTAATTAAGTAAACTCTGATATAGAATTTTTATTTAAAAAATATTCTGAAGCTCTATAAATAATAATAGTAATAGAGTCATAGAGCGTTGATATCTTCGTAACACATTACCAATAAAAACTGAATGAAGTATTTTAAATTAAACCTGTATCCCAAAAGCATAAAAGTAGGTACATATGAATACATTTATTCTTAACTAGTGACTCACCCTTGCTCCGCTCGGGTTGTCCCTGGTTACGCTTTAACGTTTAGTATTAAACTTTTAGAAGATTTCTCAGAGATGAGATATTTTGTTGCAGTAAAAAGTATCGTATATGTTGACCCGGATAACCAGCCATACCAAACTCGTGATGCGTTCCCAGACAGACAGACAGACAGACAAAAATTCTAATAACTACAGATTCAGCCTGTGTATCGGTAATAATGACTATTTCTATAAAATTTTCCAAAAAATATTTAACATACAGATTTAACTCAGAATTTTATTATATGTATGGATACCTATAGATAGTTTTATAAAAAAAAACTGAATATTAATCTTATATCCTAAAACATATATTGTCCACAATTTTATAAATAAATGATATCGTAAAAATAGAAGAAATCAACATCTTTTTGATGTAAACCCATTAAAACTCAAGTAACGCTCTACCTGTTTTTTTCTCCACCATCTAAATGCCATTAAATTCCCTGCTATCTACAGGAGATAATCTAAAAAACTATTCGACGGCCAGGTAAAAACGATTCTTTAATTGGATGTCAATTAACATAACGACCGAAATACTCTTCATTTCCTTTTAGGTTATGGTTCGCTTCGCACCCTTGTGAACCTTTTTTGTTGTATAAATGAGGTATTATATCATAATGATGACGTTTCTTTTGAGAGTACATATTTTAATAGAAAAATTTTGAACTGACGAAGTTATATTGAAATACTGCTTTGCTATTTCTTTAAAGCCCATGGAGTGAATTACTTCCCTTTATCTAATGTATTTAAACGAGCAATACTTATATATATATATAATGTAAATCTCGGAAACGGCTCCAACGATTTTCATGAAATTTAGTATTATATAATGTAAAGGAGTTTCGGGGGCGATAAATCGATCTAGATTAGTCTTATGTCTGGGAAAACGCGTGTTTTCGAGTTTTCATGCAGTTTTCTTTTGCATTATTCCACGCAAAATATGGTAGGTAATTTGCACGCTCGGGTATAAGCATCGTGTTCAAGCGGCCAAGGTGCAAGATCAACAATCAGTGTCCAGGTTCGAATTTCGGTCGCGTACGAAGTTTTTACTTTTATTTTATTTTAATGTTTATTCAAGTTTTTAGTTCTTTTAAAAAAAAGACGCAATATTGTCAATCATAGGTGTCCGGGTTTGAATCCCGGTCGGATACAAAGGTATAATTTATTTTTGTTTTTTTTTCTTATATTTATTCAAGTTTTTAGTTCTTTTTTTAAAGAAAATTGTACTTTTAACTAAAAACTCCGAGTGAAGCTCGATGGCCCAGGTACTATAATATTAAACACCCACATTATTGGTAGTATATATACGATGTCGCAGGGATAGGGAACAAGTTCCGAGCCATTATAAAGAGACGAATATTAATTGTAGTTTACGACGACATTCGCAAGGAGATGATTTAAGTCCTTCTCTTCCGCGTTACCTCGGCCGTTTATTCACTATATTATATTACTTTGAAATAGAAATATTTTCAGATAAATAATGTTCATACGACGCCTACAATGATGATTTGAATGAATCGAATACAAAAATATTGCCGCCATTGTCAGATGTAAACGCAGATGACTTATTTGATACATGAGAAAATGAATAAGAGATTTTATACTTCCATTAAAATGTCACATGCTATATGCAAATATGGGAGAGATAAATGGACAATAGTTTTTTTTCTCGTACTGCGCTGACACACCGACCAACTGACACTTAAATGCACGTTTTACATACTTACGGTGCGTTCCATTCCTACTATCGTCTTTATGTACGGACATTATGTCTTATTTAAAATAACTAAGACATCTGTTTATCAAGTAAAGTTAAAGATAAATATTGTACTCATTTTTCCACATAAGGTACGCGTGGGATGGGTGTTTTAAGTATTTACCAACACCCTCCTACGCCCTAATAGAAAATAAGACGAAATCGCTCACTTCGAAACTACTGAAAGCTTCTATGAAACAATCTTTATTGATATATTATTGCCTTCCTAAGTATTAAATATCCCTGATATATTAGTGTTAGAGACGACACAAATTCTTATTGGATTTATGTTCTAAAAGCACAAAATTACTTTGCGAAGCGAAAGCGTGAAGTTAGTTATCAAGGAAAATGTTTCAAGGAATACTATTTCTTTAGTAACAAACAAACACAATAATACCATGATTCATATACGATATATTTTTTTCAATTAATATGTTTATTCTGAATATTAATATTCGCCGTATAATGAATACTAATATTATAAAAAGGCACAGTTTGTTTGTTTATTTGTTTGTTTGAACGCGCTAATCTCAGGGACTACTAATCCGATTTGAAAAATATTTTTGCACTAGATAGCCCTTTTATTGAGGAAGGCTATAGGCTATATGTGATCATGATACTATCCAAGGGAGCGGAGCAGTAATCATAAATGTCACCAAATTGGCAGACTTCCATATATTATTATCATGGACGAATTAGAGACTGGACCTGACATAAAATACAAATGTATGAAAACTAGTTCAACCAAGTGACGCATAACGCACACAAAGATTTTATTACATTATTATAAACACTGATACACAATACAATATTTCTAGTGCTTGAACGTAATCGATAAAATACATATATCGATGAACCAATTAATGACATTTTAGACATTGGTTAGCATAGTCATCATATTTTACATCTTATAATTTATTCTTCTTCTTTTAATTTTAATAAATTAAAATAAATGAATTAAAGAGGCAATAATAATGTGTCAAATAATAATTATTTTTTAATTTGATTTATATAAAAACGATGGCATTGATGGCAACATTTTGTTGGCCTATAATAATGTTAATGAACAAATGAATATCGGGTATATATTCCATTAATATATAATAAATATTATTTTGTAAAGATTAAAAAAATATTAAGCTAATTTAATTAAATAAAGTGATTTGGTTGATTCTGTTATTGAACTATTTTAATTGGCAATTGATTATCTCGGTAGTTATAAAAATGTGGCACTGTACTAATATTGCTCAGTTCTTAATAAGCATTTGTGAAATTAGGAAAAAGAAAAATGATCTTTATTATTATTACAATGGAATAATATTCCAAAGTATATAAATGTGGAATAAAATAAAAAATTAAGTACACATACTAATTATAATTTTTGCATTTATATTTTTATTTGATTTAGAAAATACTTTTATAAATTTATTGTCATCAGATTGTAGGATACTGTGGTAAAAGTATTTTATGTTATTGTACTGTACAAATAACACAATTCGTTTAGTAATTTCGTCAAATATCGATATATTTTTCGACATTGTCAAGCACTAGTCGATGTCAAATGGACTCACTCGACAGTTTAGTCATTTGTTCTGAATGGTATAATCCAGGGATTTTATGATGGTTGTCAGATGTCAACAATACATAGAAATATCGACTATATTTAACATAGTTGGATAATATGACATTTTATTTTACATTTAATTAAATTGTGTGATAAATAACAATAAATGTAATAAAATAATGTATTTACAAGTGAAAAGAAATACTGCTGCTTCCGCCGTTATAGTTTTTACATCATTTAACAGAACATTTAGTCATTTTTGGGAGATGTTTTGTTGACAAATAAGTGCTTGAGACTGACGCAAAAAACAAACGACCAAGCCTAAAATCTCCTGGTTACTGAGAAGACCGATAAAGGTACGTCCGCTTATATGTCTAGTCCAGTGGTTAATTCGTTCATGATTATTATTTATTACTAATAGCATCAAACCAGAGATTTTTTGTAGTTTTAGCGCGAGCAAAGCCGCGGGTTCTGTTAGTAATGAATAAGATATAGACATTAGATCATAATAATTATTCATCGGATAAAACAAAGCCAACAATACACATTAATCGTGACATTTAATTACTAGGCAAAGAACTATTGATTCAGCGATGACCGACCTACATTATTTATGAGTCAAATCTCAGTTCCTTGTCAGATGTGTTAATAATTGGTAATTGAACTGTTTAGAGATGGATACAAGTGCATAGATTCAACAAAGATTAGTATAATTACACAAGCTTATATTGAAAAATATATATAAATACTTTTGTTGGACATATTTTATACAGGGTCATTTTTAATTTACTGAAAACCTTTTGGAAATACACTATTTACAACATAACAACAACATCTGTAAGAAAAAAAAATATATCTTAAATTTAACAAAAATAAAAATATTTTCATTGCACCTTCCAAACGGTAATAGTCCAGCATTAGCAAAAGAAAGCGCGTGTCCGGTGGAGGGGGAGGGGTGGAAGGGTGTAGGCAGCCGCGCTTACTCATTTAAACTTGGCCAGATGCTAGAACTTTATAGTTTAGAAGGTGCAAAAAAATATTTTTATTTTTGTATGAAAATAAAAATTTAAGAAGTATTATTTTTTTCTTGTTACAGATGTTGTTGTTATGATGTAAATAGTATATTCCAAAAGGTTTTCAGTAAATTAAAAATGACCCTGTATATGTACATATAAGGGACAAAAGTTTAAAAATTACACAAGTATATAAAAAATCATATAATATTTCTATAATGCAGCGCTAAAAAGCTCTATGTCTGCGTACAAATTACTTTCCATTTATTTGGTACTAACGTATTACCCTCCTTTTACCGGGTTTATGTATACATTTGTATTACTCCAGGTCATAGCCAATTATATATTCAAAATATCCGAAACAAAATCAATCCAATAAAATAAGTTAAATAAAGATTCGTTTGTATTCATAATAATGAATATTTTACATACTATTGTTATAGTGTTGTAACCGCACTTTAATTTTTATCACTGAACTATTTTAACTAGATTAATAACAACAAATTTTTCCTTACTTAAATGGTATATTCATATAATTTTACTTATTTCATACATTTAAAAAGGTTACATCAAGTAATTCTTCATTAATGTATATACTAATAATAAAAAAATTCTTTTGCAGGTAAGTGGAGCGTGACGTTAAACGGCTAAACGGTAAGATATGTTTGATGCTGTTTTCTTAATTATCCACAGCTGAAACTTTGAATACATAGGATTTGACTAATTTTTATTATAACATTTGCAATTTTTTTTATATCTATATAAAAAAATCTTTTTATGTTTGTCCTCTGTGCGTTCCTAAACCATTAACCCCTAGAGACTAGGTTTGTCGCTAGTAGTAAATCTATATATTAATACTTGAAGCAAAAACTTTGTACCCCTTTTTACGAAAAATGCGCGGATGGAGGAGTATGAAATTTCGCACATTTATAGTTTATATAGAGAAGGAGTGCAAAATGCTAATATTTTTTTTAAATTCTGCAAAAAAAATACATTAAATCAATAAAAAAAACATTACACACAATACCATGTATTTGACACTCACACGCATATATACTCTTTTGGTTATTGTTAAAGTCTGTGGTCAAATTGAGAATTATGTACATAAAGTTTAATAGCTATTGACGGGTTTTGGTTTTATTAATAAAAAAAATAATAATCATGGATGAAGTTCGATCACTCGGCGAGCTCTAGTTATTAATAAAACATATTAAAACATAATTTCACCCAGTATATTTTCAAAGTAGATTTGTTGGAATATCTGTAATAATTGATATTAGCCAATAAAAATAATAAATAGAAGCACGTAGCTTTAGCATTCGTAATGCCATGATTTAACAAGTTACGGAACTGACTGACTTTGTTAACTAACAAGCGCTTCGGGGCTAACGCAGACAATTTACATTTGCTAATGGACCCATCTATATTGCTTATTTTATTTACGCCTTCAACAGCCCCTCGCGTACTTGTAGAGCATTTTAGGTTCAGCTATTAGGTCTGGTTGATTGGAAACCAATAAGAAAATTTCAGGGTATAAGTATATCTTTATCTGTACATTTAATAAAGTTTTAACTAAGCCGAATCTGTACGTTAAATATTTTTTGGAAAATCTTATTGAAATAAAAATGATTATTAATACAGAGGCCGAATCTATAGTTTTTATAATTTTTATCTGTCGGTCTGTCTGTTTGTCTGTTACCGCATCACAGAAAAACCACTGGAGGGATTTTGATAAAATTGGGTGTGATAATAGTTGGTTATCCGAGTCAACATATAGAATACTTTTTACTGTGGGAAAATATCTCATTTCTGAGAAAAAATACAAAAACTGCATTGTAAGAGTATATTAATATGTAAAACCTAAAAATTTGGTTTTTGATCATATGAACGCGGGCGGAGCCGCGGGCAATGCTGGTAATTTATATAATCCTAAATCTATCATTATGCTGGATAAATATAGCACATATTTATTTATGCTTCACATATATATGTTAAATGTACATACATATATTACTATAATCGAAAGCTCTAAAAGAATCTTTTACTAAAATGTAATAAAAAAATATTAGTTTCAAACTTGCATTTTACTCCGCTTTCTAACTTTAAATTCTAAATCGATTTCCACTGAATAGCTTTCTACGAAATCGGCCTCTACATTAAGCAAACGTAGCGCTATATTTACAGTATTTTTAGTTTTTGTTTGATTATAATTTTGTTTTATTACACTTTTTAATAACTTTTTGGGTAATATCATTGTTGTGGTTTTTTCATCCAATACATTACGAGTACAATCAGCAGAATAAGTGCATAAATGATACGAAATAATCAAAAGATTTCGTTTTTATTTATTATATTATTATACAATCTTGTCTATTATATTACATCAAAATATTTTAAAAATATACGGCGTGACATTAAAATTCTGCCAAACTGGAGTAGGTCACCTCATGAATATCAAGTATATTTCCATACTTCCGCGTATGTAAACTACGTGCTGTGCACCTCGACACCGACACATCTCGGGATTCAACCTCGATTTAACATTTAGGCTAACGAGTGAAATGAGTTATTGTACATATATATATATATATATAGTACATTTAACTACATTAAAATACTCACTTATTCAACAAAACGATTTTATGTGATATACACATAATTGCTATTTAATAAACAAATATAAATGAATATAAATCAATCATGCTATATACTCTAAATGTGGCCTACTAGGTGTGAGAAGTCCGTTGAGAAACAGAAAACAAAATACACGTAAATACACCCATGAATTTGTATGCTAATGTGGCCACTGGCCATTATAAATATTTGCCCAGAGTGGATCTCGAATGCGAGACCACCGTCCAAGAGACAGACACTAAGGAGGTACGATTATAAATAGATCTTATAATTGTATAATATATAGCCAATAGCCTTACTCAATGAACGGGCTACCTAATGCAAAACGAATTTTTCGAATCGGATTAGTAGTTCCTGAGATTAGCGCGTTCAAACAAACAAACAAACATATTAGTATAGATAAACAGTACATTTTGAAATAATTGTATTAGGAAAAAAGAAACATTACTTTTATTAGTTTCAACTATCATCTGCTATTCTAACTATTTATCTAAGTAATTTTAGATAACATTTAGGAACATGCAGATAGATTTTGTATATAAATAAAGTTTATAATAATTTTGTTGTTATTCATATGTCGTCGATAGGCATCTGGTAATAAATTGAAATCGTCTTATTATCTTGATTCGAGCTTCAGGACGTGCGCGATGTGTTCGAATCTCCCATATTTCAATCGGAATTTCATTTATCTCTGTCCTCTGATCACACGTCTGTTCCTTTGGACGCATCTCCGCTTTATTTTTATTCGAATAGAATATACCTGTGTAACGTCGCTTATCTCAATCTTAATGTTACCTATCCATTCTTAATGGTCGAGCACCGAAAATAAACTACAAATCGAATTTAAGTCAAGGGTATAAAGGGTTGGGGCTGTATATGTATCTATCAACGAATTATCAGATGTCTTATTTTTACAGAAGTAACGCTATAATACTAAAAGTACTCAACTATTATTTAGAGACGACACGTTTGGCTTAGTTTGTAGTGACCCTACTTGCTAAGCCAGCGGTCGCGAGTTCGAGTCCCGCTGGCGGCATTGATTTGTGTGATGAGCACGAATGTTTGTACTCCAGTCATGGGTGTTTATATTTATAATATGTATGTATTTAAAGTTATATATATGTGTAGTGTAACAACCATCTGGTATCCATAACACAAGCCTCGTAGCTTCCCACAAGATGGTGCTGTGTTAATGTCAAAACATATTTTATAAGATTACTAGCGGACCCGACAGACGTTGTCCTGTCTACACGTCTTTAATTTGAAAATTTCAAACATTTTTTAATATATTATTTTCTATTAAAAAAATTGTGAATCTAAACCATTCCCAGATCCCCTTGAACACACACAAAAAATTTCATCAAAATCGGTCCAGTCGTTTGAGAGAAGTTCAGTGACATACACACTCACAGAAGAATTATATATATAAAGATTTTCTAAACTGTCTTTTAGTCCATAAATTATTTCTATTCCCAAAGTTACGTCGATACGTATCTAAGCCAAAGAAAGTAAGTAATCAATAAGCCAAAAAAAAAATCCCATATTAGTAACAATATATCCCGTACGATACTCAGACAGAAAACATAACATCAAATTATATTCGCCGCTTTACCATTTTGTCAAGACGCCGCGCCACAATAATGGCGACGTACGGTATCGCACTTCGTCTTAATCAGATAGGAACAATCTATATTGTTATCATGTATCATTATCACACTAACACTGAATAAATGAATATGTATGTTTTTTACGTCATCACTCAACGGATTTGAGTGAAATTGAAAAGAAATAGGCTAATGGTTAAACAAATAGGCTACTTTTATCTATGTCTCTACCTTGCGAGTGGAATCGCGGTAAAAAATTATGTCAAAATAATAGCATTTCACCTGTGTTAGTGGAGTCCCAAGTAGACGCTAAACTGCATCAGGACGGTCGTTATTTTGATGTCAATTTTGTTCTAATAGGATATTGGGTTTAGGTTTATCTACTTTGTTTAATCCCGACATTCATATCGTATCGATATATAATATGCAACGGCGGTGTTCAGCTTAAGCAACCTAAACTACGACACAGTTTAATCTTCAGATATTTGCTTAATACTTGTTCTTCCTCATTCATTATTGATGATTCAATACTTAAGTTTACGTAAGCAATTTTGAAAGTGTGTGGGGGACACTTTAATTTTTTTTTTAATTTGTTATAAATATTAAATGCCTTTATTATGTTTAGTAAATATTAATAATACTTTAAAATAAAACCAATTTAAAAAAATCCCATTCCCGAAAATTAAAATATCAAAAATGATTTTAAATGCTATATTTATAATTTGTCACGTGACTGCAAACACCAATATGAGCTTATTACGTCACTAACCGCAAAACAAGCTGTCAAAGACTGTTTACTTCTCTGCATTTTCTATTATACTCGTAGTTTGCGATCTTAGCAAGGAATTTATTTGTAAATTACTTAATATTAATACCACGATGGAATCTGGATTCACTAAAGGGAATAGTTCCAACTTACCAAAGATAGATTCTTTGATGGTAGCAAACTTTTTTGCAAGAAACAAAGACAATGATGAAAAAAAAAAAAGAGAGAAAATTCAGGAACGTGAAAACATCTTTGTAAGTACAGTTTTACGTTTAATACTATTTATCTGTTTTGATTGTTTATATTCAAGTAAAAATAAGAAAACACATAAACGGGACATACAGTCATGAAACGCGACCAATGTTTTGCGGTTAGTGACGTCATGTCAGTCAGGTGACAGTTGTTAGAGTGTTTTAGCGGAAAAATTCAAAATTACGCTATTTTTGTATATTTTCTCATCGAAAATAATAATAATTTTAACTAAAATATTTTTTTGTTATGGTAAACATGAGTCAATATTCAAAATAAAAGCAAATCCGAAAAATTGTTAACATCCCCATTGTAAAACTTATTACTCGTAAAATTTTAAAAAAATGTTTTTAAAATTAACAAATATTGTAAGGTACGTTGGTGTCATTTTTGTGTTTTTGAATTCATGTTGTTATTTTGTGGGTAGGCTGTCTGTAACAACTAATAACTATATAATGCCTTTGAGACGACCTTAGTCTCTGCCGTGACCATGATTGCTGTAAAACATTCGGGAACCAAAAATCAAAAAAAAAATCCACGATAAAATCCGAAAAATTATTTTATAATAAAAACAAGTAATAATTATAATAATAACTGAAACTTCTAAAAATTATACTCAATAATATGTTATGGTTGTGCAAAAAGAAAACACTTCATTATAGTTTTATACAAATTCCCGCTCCTGTTATTAAGATACAATATGCCCATGTAATACAACACGTAGGTACGTAAGTGGTTCCCAGTAATTTAAGGCTTCCTCTGTCCTTGACGCATCACGTTTCTACAAAGGAGTGAAAAAAAAAACAAATTTGAAAGGCACTTTCTCTATAGGTGAAAGTCTGTCCTTGAATCCCTGTGTAAACTTACGGCCTCTAGTCTATCATAATGGGTGCCATGACGCTCATAAAAACAACGTTCATTTTCTTGTAGGCGCCTATAAATTTTGATACCAATAGGATATATTTTCTTTGTATAAAGCTTAAATTTATTACGATTCTAACTGTATTTACACTCTAGAGTACCGTCCAGTTAAATATTTTTAAGATATATTGTTTTTCTTTTAAAGATATGAAACCCACATACATGTCGTTTATAAAAGTATTTTTTCATAAACCCGTGTGCGGTCGAGAATGCGTGAGCCGAGCTTGTCACGTCGCTGTTTCGTAAGTTCTTTCAAAGATGATTAATAAATTAGTAACGCTTGTCGCGCCTAATATTTTGTACCAAGTGGACACAAAACGTAATATATTATGTGTAATCTGTCAAGTTTATCTGAAATAGGCTCGAAAGATTTATGGTATTTTTTTGGGGAAACGGATTTTCTTTCATTAAGCTCTAATTAAGCTCGTGATTCGTTGAAGTATTTTATATAGTTTTTTAGCCGATCCAGTAGTGAAAAATAGCAAGCGTATGTTAATTCAGGACATTTTAAATCTCCATTGCAAATTTGTGTATGAGTGAATTTCGAATCGGGGATAGCTTTGAGCCATTTCAGTATGAAGAAATAAACTTAATAATATGTACATGTAACATTGTACACCCGCCCGCTTGTACACAAACCTTCGGATTTATAAATAGCGTGATCCATTAGTTCTTATATTTTTATTATAACCTCCTATTTTAAGTCGGTTATCAATTCGAGACGTATGTATGTGATAATATTGGAATTGCCAAATATTCACATATGATAATAAAAATAATCTATTAGGGCTTCCAAACAAATATACAAAATTTTACAGGTGTATGTTTGTCCACGCATTTCTCCGAAACTAGTAATCGTATCGTGATCATTCTTTTTTTATTTGCTTACATTTATTTCAACTTAGGGAATAGTAAAGATTTAAGATTTCATAAAACGTGTAAGTAAAACTGAAATAGTTTTTGTAATTATTACTACTTATTACAAAAACTATTCCACTTGTTACTAAAAACTAAAAATTACTAAATAAAAAAGTGATTTAAAAAAATATAATATGGTAATAACTGATTAAAAGAAAAAAAAACAAATTATTACAATGGTCTTGAGTTGACACATCAAGTATATTTGATCCAGTTTAGGCTTATCGTCTATTCAAAAGGTCATTGACCTTATGTTTCCCCTTGGTGTATTTACTTAGGGTAGGTACTATTTATTACGATTTATACTTATAATAAAAATAAATTACTACCTACTAGTAATTTACTTTTGTATTTTTGTTCTAATACACCATAAACTTTTAAACTTCTATTTGTTAGCTTTGTGATACATTTATATGTAGCGTGATCACACTGCGTGTTTGTTACTTTTTCACGCTGTCACTAAATTAGGAATCGAGATATATTATACTATAGAATATTATTACACAGGCTTTTTATCGACGCACCTAACACGCTTGCGAGGTCGCGGGCAAAAAGTTGTCATTTATAAGTGTACAAAGTTATGCTAATTAATACCTATAAAATATATGTAGGGAATTACATGTTTACCAATGGGGGTGTCATTGTCCTCCCGTTGTTATGTACATATTTGATTAAAGAACACTCTAGAAACGTATTCTCTTGTTACAGGACTATGCCTAATTCATGGGACCGCTTTGGAAAAACAAATAAATGGTAATAATTACCGTTATATTCATTTTATACTCGTAGTCTTTCAAGTTTAAATTTCGATCCTTCCGATTCAAAACTACCGGTGTTCATAAAAATATACGTGATATTACTTTAATACAACAATTATAATAATTTTAATTGTGTTAGTTGCTCTTTAAACACGGTTAAGCTCTGACATACATAGTAATTCATTAATATCACCTCTTGATTACCGGCTGAATTGCAAATTAGCTTTATGTAGGTACTGTTATGTTCATTTCACACTCTATAATTGTTGATTTTCAAGTAATAATTTATATGTAAAAATGTTTACGGTTTATCTACATAAAAAAATAGTAAAGTTCACAATTTTACAGTTAAATAGTTGTATATTTTTTTATGATATCTAACGTAATTAACAAAATAAATAAAATCAAACATTCGTATATTTAGATACTCCATACAAATAAACTACAGTGAGTCACTAGAAATGTATCTATTTCACTCCGTAAACATTCCCGACACGGGGGTGTATTTAGAGACATGACGTACCTGGGTAAATGACCACCTGACCCATATCTCGACTTTCACCGCAGGCCGTTGACCCGGGAGCATACCCGACCCATTTACGAGTAGAATTGAAAGCTCGTAGTATTAATTCGGACACATTCCGATTACGACCTCGTTATAACTCATTACACAATTAGCCCGTTTAATGGGACTAATTGCTTGTTTGGGGTGAATGCTCGCTTTACAATTACTCAGAATAAGGGACCGTATTGTTTTATCTACTTCAAAAAGAAGGAATAATGAATAGATCAAGAGTTGATTCATATAAATTTTAAAAAATCTTACCTCTTTGGGTAAATTACTTTTAAGTGAATTTCAAGTCGGTGTACCCCCTACTACTCTCTTATGATACTAATATGATATATAGCTTTCGCCCGGCATCACTCGAGTGTAACGACGGTAAAAATAGCCTATGTCAATCATCGGAAGCATCTATCCGCCAATGAAAGTTCCAATTGAATTAAGTTAGGCCGAACTTCTATCCTTTGTACCGCGGGAATCGTTTTTTCTCAAAACAAAATGTAGCCAGTTTTGTTCAAATTTAAATTCCATTTTTTTATCTTGTAAGTAAGACGAATGATCATTTTATGCTAAAACAAACGACGCACAGTATTTTTTATCAATATAGACAAATCGCTTACACATTAATAAAACATTTTATTACAATTGCATAGTATAGTTATATGTACATACTAGCATTGCCCGCGGCACCGCCCGCGTTCAGATGACCAAAAACCAAATTCTTAGGTTTTACATATTAGTATACTCTTACATTACAGTTTTTGTAGTTTTTTTCAGAAATGAGATATTTTCCCACGGTAAAAAGTATCCTATATGTTGACCCGGATACCCAGCTATCATCATACCAAATTTCATTAAAATCTGTCTAGTGGTTTTCTCGTGATGCGGTAACAGACAGACAGACAGACAAACAGAAAGACAGACAGACAGACAAAAATCTAAAAACTATTGATTCGGCTTTTGTATTCATAATAATGTCTATTGCAATAAGATTTTCCAAAAAATATTAATGTAAAGATTCGACTTAATTAGAATTTTATTATATGTATAGATTATTACCGAAGTATGGATGTCAACCGTGACAATAACTATGCATAAACAAACAATATCGCGCAGTGATTCATAGACTTTATTTACACTACCTAAAATAGCAACGTATTGTTTCCCCGTTACAAAGGGATTATCGTGATGCCGTATTCGGCACAATGCGTTTATTCGACACACACCACTATTGTCCCATTTCTGAACAAAAGATACTTTGATATCTGGCACCATCTTACTACGAATCATACTCGTTCGAGTATTGATTGGTCTATATGTTGGTATGTTAATGTGTACATATAAGAAAATTGTAACTAAACCGTATCTGTACTTACATTAAATATTTTTTTAAAAATCTTATTGTAATAGACAATATTATCGATAAAGTGGCCGTATCTATAATTTTTAGAATTATTGTTTATCTGTCTGTCTGTGACCACATCACTGAAATATTACTGGAGGGAATTCGATGAAGTTAGGTATGATGATAGCTAGTTATCCGGATCAACATATAGGATACATTTTATTGCGGGAAAATATCTCATTTCTGAGAAATCTATACTAAACGTTAAAACGTAAATTGGAATGAACCCGAGCGGAGCGAGGGTAAGTCGCTAGTCAATATAATATAACTGAATCTCATACAAATGAATTTTGATCGCGCTTACTTTTGTCGGCGGATCAAATTGTGAAATTTGAATATAACATATCAATTTTTTTGCGTTGAATTCATTATTGAACGGTGTTTGGTATAAAATGTTAACACTTCCTTACATTTTATTATTATTGTAATTTTTTTAAAGTTTTATACAACTGCATTTATTTATTTCCTAAAATATTATATTAATAGTCACCATCAAAAGAAACCGTTTCCGTTCTTAATACAATTAAGTATAGTTGAAATACAAAAGCGAAAGTGCAATTTACAAAAAAAAATGGCAGCGAGTCTTTGATTAAGCGTAGCGCTGCGCTCGTAACGCATTATACGATCGATTATACAATTTCAAATGGAACTGTTTGAATTGATTTTTATATGGAAAACTTAATGTTCCATTTACACTATTTTTTTCTTTAAAATATATAAGCCTCATATACTTTTTTGCTTATATAGTTAATAGCATTGCCAGCGGCTCCGCCCGCGTTTAGATGACCAAAAACCAAATTCTTAGATTTTACATATTAGTATACTCTTACATTGCAGTTTTTGTATTTTTCCTCAGAAATGAGATATTTTCCCGCGGTAAAAAGTATCCTATATGTTGACCCGGATAACCAGCTATCACCATACCAAATTTCATCGAAACCCCTCCAGTGGTTTTTCTGTGATGCGGTAACAAACAGACTGACAGACAAATAGATATTTAATGTACAGATTCGACTTAGTTACAATTTTATTATATGTATAGATATTTAAACAATATTAAAAACAATCCGTTCTTACTTATTATTAAAGAATTTATCATATATACCTACTATTAACATTTGATTAATATGAGTACATTGAACTCTACAATTGTAGAGTATGTCACGACATGAGTTTACGTTATCTCTTCCTCGTGCCTCTTTTCATGGGTGGGTCGAGTGTGGATATAAACTAGGCTGAATTGAAGGGCCATATAGACCTTGAGACAACCGCCGTCCGACCGCAAGATGCGGTAAAACAGATACTATTAGCCTTCTAACTGAACATGATTCAGTTATTGACTTGATATTGCTGCACGATATAGAATGTAGATTAAATACTCATATTGACTGCACTAATTGAGTTGAATTGAGTATTTAACTAAGAGCTCTACCAACGTAGTTAAAGTAAAAAGTCTCTATATAACTAAATCTTTCCATCCAATTTAAAACGAATATTTAAGATACAGTATTAACTATTAACTATATTGTGAACATTTTTTAACTACTGATTAAAGAAAACAAGTTTTGTAATTTAGTGTATCGATTTTATAAGTAGCTCATCATTTATTAAGTCATTAAAAAGTCATATAATTAAAATACGAATTACGATAGAGTAGACTTTTATGAGTAGAGTGATTTACACCTTTAGTTAGATGTACCGACTGCTAATTATTACATAAGTTATGGAGGCTTATTTTTGTTTACTATTAAAATATCTCTATTAAAAAGTCTTTTAAATTAAAACAAATATTATAAACATCAATCTTATTAAAAATTACTTCGTTTTGAAATTTAAACTTAGCTATTTCATGCAACTGCTTTAGTTATTTATTTTACTCTGTATATTTTTTTGAACGTGGAAATTGATTTGTTAGTATCGTACTTATATATGAAATAAATGTGTAAAATTATTTTCTTTTATAAATTCCGTATCGTAATTTCGATTAGCACATTATAATATACTGTTATATAAATTGCTTCAGTAAAATAACTTTTGCGCCGTTATCCTTTGATCGCATAGTAAACTACCTATATTAGCTAATTCAATTATCTCCATTGGATAGTAAAATGTCAATTCGATTAGTAAGAACGACGAGAAAGTAAAGATTTAACTCGAAATTTATAGATGTTATTTTTTTATACATAATAAGTAAGTTTTATTTTTCCAAACTTATCCTAGTACAATCCTAAGGGCAATGTTCCCAATAAAATTTCATGTTTCAACATCCAACTGTTTATGGCCTCATATGAGCACAAAATGTCTTAAAATTTAAATAAGCCAATAAGTTATCTTTTGTATATCAAATATGCCTACCGTCCGTAACAAGGTACATTTTATTGAGTAGTAGAATTAATTTATAATTAAGTTATTTGGGTGTACGTCACGCAATATCGATATCTTTCCCAATATGAATTTCTTTTCTTTATATTTTTTTACGAATAGGGTGGAATAATTATCTACTTTTATGCTTTTAAAGTAATTTTGAAGTCAGTGCACTTTTTTCAGTTCACGGTCAATATCTAATTACTAAACTATTTCATGGAAATTTATATATAAATATATATATATATATATATATTGTATTTGGACATAATTGTATAATGTATGTCTGTCCGATCAATAAAATATCTCCTTGTATAAAATTATGACAGTCAATTTTTCCATGAAAGATGGACACACCAACAAACACACTTTCGCCGCATTTATTCTGGACCTAGCTTAACTATACTTACGAGTAAGTGCCTGACAATAGCCCATGTGTTACTCCAGGCGCATAGTCTTTCTGTATACTAATCTACAATAATAATTTCAGTTCTACAGTAATATAATAATTTCATCTATATATGTAGGCATATATATTCACACATACCACATTCAGCACGAAGGTGTAACAAACATACACTCATAAACACATACAAACTTTCGCATTTATATGTTATACTAGCGACTCATCGTCGCTCTGCTCTGGTTCGTCCCTAGTTATGTTTTAACGTTTAGTTTAGATTTCTCAAAGATGAAATATTTTTCAGCGATAAAATCTATCCTATATGTTGATCCGGGTAACCAGCTATCATCATGCAAAATTTCATCAAAATCTGTCCAGTGTTTCTCTCGTGATGCGGTCACAGACAGACAGACAGACAAAAATTCTAGAAACTATACATAGGTTCGGCCTCTGTATCGATAATAATGACTATTTCAATATATCAAAGATTTTCCAAAAAAATATTTAATGTATTACAGATTCGACTCAGAATTGTATTATGTGTATAGATTAGTAGTTCGACTTGTAAGGATAGTAGTAACTATTAGCAGTGTGACGTGTGTGTTGAATAATCAGTTTTGCAACATCGATCGTGGCGATGCGCGGGCGATGCCCCAGTGAAAGTGTGAAAGTGAGACGAACGCAGGCGGCGCCTGGCTCTCGACGGATTTATTGCAATGCTTCATGATCATTTATATATACAGACGTATCGAATTAATTGGAAGATTAATTATCATTTGATTAAACCCCCTTCCGCGTCATCTCATTAATTATATAGCCTTGTTTTATCGTTCCGTTCGTCTGTGTGAAAGATATTTCTATAGACGGCATATAAATTTAAACGCGATCGTGGTCCCGTTAACTACTTGACCGATAAATTCAGTGACTTCATCTAAGTTAAAGTTATTACTTATTACTTAATATATTGACTAATAAATTTTTATATTTATATAGGTACTAGCGAATCACCCTCGCTCCGCTCGGGGTCGTTCCTATTTACGTTTTAACGGTTAGTATAGATTTCTCAGAGATGCGTTCCCAGACAGACGGATAGACAGACAAAAATTCTAAAAACTATAGATTCTGCCTTTGGATCGATAATAATGTCTATTTTAATAAGATTTTCCAAAAAAATATGTACAGATTCGGCTTAGTTACAATTTTATTATATGTGTAGATTTATTGATAAAATTTCATATTGTTTATCCTCACGAATACGGTATTGGTCTGGATAAACTATATGACACACAGACGTGTAGGTACTCGTAAGTGTTGTCTAAATGTGACAAGGGTTTTTTTTTTTGTTACAGATTTATGTAATTTTTGTATAAAGATAGCTTACGCCTAAACTAAGTGACAATGTATTTCTAACAATTAGAATATTTTATTGTTTTTTTTTGACAAACACATTAAGTGCATAAATATTACTGGCTTTAAATAATAAAATACAGAATATTGATTTCTTTTACATTTTATACTCCAGCGTGTATGCATTCTTGCAGCGGATTGACTCTATTTTAATTTACTTAAGAGTTCTTTCCGTATCTGATCCGGGCAAAAGGCGATTCTCAATGCGATAAGTACAAATCTGAAACGAAGTTCTAAGATAAACTAGCAAAATTTGTAGAATACCAGTCTATTTCATTTCGTGTAGTATGTAGATGAATAACCATAAATTATTGAAAATAACGTTTCAAATTTACTTTTTTTACTTACCGTATTTCATTTCTTACATTATATGTTATTTTATAATACTTTCTTAGATAATATCATATAGAAATATTTAACATTTTAAATAAAACAAAAGTTTTCGGATTTTCGTTATATAATGTCTCTCTCGTGACCATAATTATTGCTGTAAAGCATTCGAAACGCTGGGAACAAAAAATCTGAATTAATCCACAAAAAAACCGAAACGACAGTTTTATCCATACTTCGATACTAATATTATAAATGTGAAAGTGTGTTTGTTTGTTTGTTTGTTTGTTTGTTTGTCCTTCTTTCACTTGGAAACGGAATAACGGATTGTCGTGATTTTTTGTGTGGACATAGTTGGAAAGCTGGAGAGTGACATAGGTTATTTTTTACCGCGGGAGATTACCTCATTCCCTACGAGAAAACACGTTATAATACAATCTAAAAAAAATTTACGATCAGAATTACTTGAAACTTGGTATTAATGCTCTTCAATACAATTAAATAAACACGTGTTTAAGCATTTTTAGAAATTTATCCCATAAGAGGGTAAAATGGAGCATGAAAGTTTGTATGAAACCTATCTTTTTAGAGTTTTTTTGTAGTTTTAGCGCGAGCGAAGCCGAGGGTCCTGCTAGTTTAATATAATTTTTTTCATAATACTTTCTTAGATTTACGCGAATGTTTGACATTATTAAATAAAACTATCTTTTCGGATTATTTCGCGGATTTATTTTGATTTTTGGTTCCCGACGTTTCGAATGCTTTACAGCATCCATGGTCACGGGAGAGACTGAGGTGTTACATGTCTTAAAGATATAGTTGTTACAGACAGTCTACCCACAATTAACAAAATGAAAATTGCACCAATTACATTACAATATTTTTAACTTTAAACATTTTTATAATTTTAATTATAATTGAATATGGAAAATTATTTATTTAATTTTTGCTATTAGTTTTATAATTATTACAATTTTAAAAAATATTAATTAGTAATCTATATATAGTGTTGCCATTATTATATTTATAACCATAAATAAAAATATAAAAATATTTTTATATTTTTATTTATGGTATAATTAATAATTAATACTATATTTTTATATTTTTATTTATGGTTATAAATATAATAATGGCAACACTAAATATAGATTACTAATTAATATTTTTTAAAATTGTAATAATTATAAAAATAATAGCAAAAATTAAATAAATAATTTTCCATATTCAATTATAATTAAAATTATAAAAATGTTTAAAGTAAAAAATATTGCAATGTAATTGGTGCAATTTTCATTTTGTTAATTGTGGGTAGACTGTCTGTAACAACTATATCTTTAAGACATGTAACACCTCAGTCTCTCCCGTGACCATGGATGCTGTAAAGCATTCGAAACGTCGGGAACCAAAAATCAAAATAAATCCGCGAAATAATCCGAAAAGATAGTTTTATTTAATAATAATTTTTTTCATCCAAACGCGTCTGAAAATTGCATCGCAATAAACCAACCGTGTTGTGGCCAACTTTTATCTTCTATGCACGTACATCGATGCATTTAAATCAATCACGGGCTACCATTCGAATAATACATGTTATAGGTTCAATAAAGACGTTTGTTTTATATTCACATTTCAGTTATAAATTCCAATTGTAATGAATGAGAATAGTCCGCCCGTTTTTATTGATATGGTAATTCTTGAATTAATGATTACCTATATATTAACTGTCTCAACCTCGCGATGTGTTTACGATGTTGTTAATTTTTTTTTATAGTTAGTAAAAGTAGTGATGTAATGATTTTATTCTTTTAATCAGATCAGGTTGCTTTATAGCTATCGCTTAAGTATCTCTGAAATCGATAATAACTGCCCTTGATAACATAAACAAACTGTTAAGTCTGATAAATTATCGAAGGTTATTAAAATAAATTAAATTGCTCAAGGCTAGATAGATTGTCAATAAATATGAAAATAATATGTAGTAAATAAATAAATATCTATCAAAGTGTAGTAATTTTATCAAGCAAATGTAGTAAATATATAATGTTACTGAGCCTCCATATATTTAAATTGCGGATAAACTAAAAAGAGAATATAAATTGGTTTTACACTATATAAATTGATTACTTTGAAACTGCCGCGACTACGACAAAGTTACACGAAGCCGTAATTGAACACAAACACCATCTCAATTTGTGAACCGTATGCGACACAGATATTCAGCACTCGAATAATGACACAAAATTATCGCCTCGGTCATGTAATTGCAGTGCAATCGGTACTCTAATGTCTTTCATTCCATGTTGTCTGACTAAGCGACATAGAAAATAGAAATATTTCTTGAAACTATATATAATAAACGTATATATAGATCATACAATTTACGGGCAAAATATCTTATGTTTCTATTGTAAGGATTTCCATATATAGTTTTAGGACATAACTGATGTTCTGCTTTTGTCATTATGTCTAGATAATAATACCTTCTAGTAGATAGTCCTACTGGACTAACTGCTAGGAGTTATTATTATTTATTTATTTTATTAGTTTTTGATCTTATTAAAATAACAGTGAAGTGAGTAAAGTGAAGTGAAAACCTCCGTTTCGCTGGGCTGCATCTCTTGGCTTTTAAATGACTTACTATATATACTGAATATGTACCTTACAAATATATTCCTAAGATGGTGCACTCATAATAGCTTAATCGTTAACATATTCAAAAAATCTATACAAATAATCGTATCGATCCGTATTTGATTCGATGTGAAAAAAATATAAACAAACATACGAGTATTTTCGTCTCTCGCGTTTATTATATTAGTTGCGACAAGGATTATGGGAAGGTTACTTTGACACTTTAGTTTGTTCATGAAAGTTATTATTTGAGACTTTAAATGGAGAACGTAGCGATAGATTGCTATATTATTTTTACATAGTTCCATAAGCCTCTTAAGTCAAATTGGGCTTGGTTACTTAACTAAGCCGTTGTCTTGACCTAAAAACATCAACCAAATAAAACCAAAGAAGTTTTAAAGAAAAGCACCTTCATTCTGTATTATTTATTCCTTTTACAAAGTATGATATTATATATTATTCATTGAGTTTATTGTATATACTTTTTCTAAATCTTATCTTGATGTTCTCGAAACTGTAAAGTGGAAAATTCAAGTGTTCACATCATATACCTAAAAGATATTTTAGTAATGTTTGAAAATGTAGTCGCTCTCCTTCGCGTTGTTTGCTTTTTCTAAACACGTACATTTTAAGCGAGAACCAAAGCGGTTTAAAAATAGGCCATTCTTAGCCCTAGTTTCAACGTGATGCATCTGACTTGGGCTCACGGCGTGTTCTCCAACAAGCGAAACGGGACATGTACGGCCTTCACTTGACTAACAAACTAACTTTTAACAACTATTCTCACGATTTGCGATAAAATAATGATGTCAGTGTTGTAAATGATGCCTTTATTTAGGTTAAATGAAAATATACTTTGAATTCTATCCTATTATATTTTCTGTTTGGTGAAGAAACTATTTAGTTTTTTGGTAACAGCCAGGTTTAGGTCAGAACAGCACTATTTTTCACTCGTAGTGGAGGGTTCACTTAGCGTAGCAACAGTTATTAATGTTCAGTGCTAGCTGGCTCTTTGAGCAACTCTCTCCATTGTGCCTCTCATGATGTTTCACAATCTATTGTATCGCCGAGCTCATTATTGTTAAACTATTTCAACTCTCTTTAATAACTGACTCGAATTTCATATGACACATTTTACATTGTCGTTATTGTAATTTGCATTTTTGATGAATTCATGATTAATTTTATATATTTGTTAATATAACGTCCACTTCGGTTGGAGCTTGAAAATCCCGACACCCCTATCAATTACTCTATTTAAAACATATTCTAAGCAAGTCTACTTTTAGAATTAAACTCTAACATTACGAGGATAGTATATTTGACCGTGACAATGCAACATTTGCTTATATTATAAATTCAACTTTAGCTGTGACACAAAAATACACTTGATGCAATTTTATTACACTCGCGCTCCGTACTTCAGATGATATCGTCGCTCGTTAGCGGCTTTGTGGCGCCAGCCCGCGCCCTAATGTAGCACCGACGTCGACAGGATTACCTACAAGCCGTTTGAATGGTTCGAATGCTTCCCTGAATTAACCAACACTACTGATTTATACGCTGTTAGGTAAAACGTCGAGCGTGTGAACGCGAGAACAAGCTAATGGCAGGCTATGGTGTTCCAGGGACCAAGTCGTGATTCACTGACGGTAATCGACAATGTTGCGTAGGTGTGAGAGGCGTTTGTTTCAATTCAAGGATGCCGACGTTCAAATGTAATTGTATTTATGTGTTTGGATGTTATGGGTGCGCGTAATGTGCGATGCGCTGCCGGCAACTGAATGTTTACTATTCAAAAGATCTCATTGATCTTATTATTGCTAGTTTCAGCTTTTTTTATAAGTGCGAGCGAAAGCAAGCTATACCATCTGTTCGTTTGGGTGCAAGATATAAAGAGATGTTTTTTTGGCTTTATTCGCAAATTCCATCCTACCGAAGTTTATTTTTGCAAAATGTTCAAAAATTATCGCCTTTGTAGACAATCCCTCTTTCCATTGGTGAAAACTGTATGAAAATATGTAGGTACAGTAGTTTGTACTTCCAAGATTATTCCGAACAAAGATAAACTCAACCCGGTCGAGGAGTTTAATTTATAATATCTAGCTTCATAACTTGTGTAGGTATACTAAATTGTACTAGGTACTAAAGTTTATTTACATGTTAACATAATGACATTTTGTGTTAAACATCTTAACTTCTTGTAATACAGCAGGAAATATAAATCATGAATATGAACTCAAAGGCGTGTGAAAAAATATTCACTAAGAGATCGCTAGTAGGTAATCTGTCTCACGCACGTCAGATTTTATCGATATCCGCCTACCATCCCACATGGCATTTGACGATTCACATACCTATAGTAAATTTAAAGAGAAAACTACAATAGTAGTAGAGTTGAATACGTTAGTATGAATAACTATATGTTTGCACTATTCATAAAGTGTTAAGTTACTAATTTTCCACATATGTTTTTGGCTTCAATTTTTGATAGCGTCCTTTTATCTGAAACTGTCAAGCACTCTTTTCAGTCATTTACAGTATACAGGTCATTTTTAGTTTACTAAAACCTTTTGGGAATACACTATTTACAACATAACATCATCTGTAAGAAAAAAAATTATTTTAAATTTAACAAAAATATAAATATTTATATTGCACCTTCTCAACGGTAATAGTCCAGAATTAGCAAAAGAAAGTGCGTGCCCGGTGGAGGGGGAGGGGTGGACGATTGTAGCAAGGCGCGCTTATTCATTTAAACTTGGCCAGATGCTAGAACTTTAAAGTTTAGAAGGTGCAAAAAAAATATTTTTATTTTTGTATGTAAATAAAAAATTAAGAAATATATTTTTTTCTTGTTACAGGTGTTGTTGTTATGATGTAAATAGTATATTCCCAAAAGGTTTTCAGTAAATTAAAAATTACCCTGTATATTAGTATACTAGAGAGTACATAATTGAAATATTAAAATTCTGCAATGTAAAAGAGAGCAAACGCAGTACAATATCAAAATGACTCTATAAACGCTTTGAAAGCAACATTCATATCACCGTAGCGTCACCAACCGCTTAATCCTTCATGCATCGCTTACCGTCGCACTGAACTATTTTCTACATTTACGTATCGCTCTCACTCTTGAAATTTGAATGCGAAATCGTCATTGTCTAGTCGCCGCTCTCGCGTTATCTAATATATTTTTAACAATGGATCGAAAAACCGAAGGCAACTGCTTCCGCCGACATCCGTTCCGCTCTCGTGAATTGGGCAAATGGTGCATTCGAAATTGACAAAATTCACTTTTTCCTCGTCCCAGAAGTGTAACACAGTCGTTATCAAGTGAAGGTGCTAGCTTGCTTATTTGCTATCGATTACATCGCGAACTCGAGAGTAAAAATTTCACGGGCACTCGACGAGTTCATTAGAGAGCCTCAAATTCGCCATGCAGATACCTGCTGGGAAATCGTTCACACGGCAATCGGGAGCGAGACGAGCGAACTGGAGCGATTAACAATTCAATAGGCAAGTTTTAAAAATAAGATTAAAGTATCGCTATAAGCGTTGTTATGCACGTATTCTGTATCTTTCCTAGTTAGTTCGGTATTTAACCTTGACAATTGTTTAATACCTTGAAATCGCTATGAGGCTAACAAAAATACGTAGCGCAGCATGTGTTCAAAGTAATCACTTCTTTTGTGACGTTATTTATGTTTGTACAGGTGGAATAAATTTTTAAAACTAAGAGTCCTTTTAAAAATTTATTATTTAAACATATAGTCGTGTGTATAATTTAAACGAATGGATGTAATTACGGTCTGATTTATTCTTAAAAATTGCATTATTTGCATAGCTGTTAGAAATACAGGTCGATTTTACTTACCGCTACACTTTCGTTGGCGATATGCAAATCAGAGCGTGAGCGTGCTTGGTGTCCGTGACATACCGTCTCTAATAAAATTGGTTTGGAAGAACAGCGCGACTGCATTTCTGACTGATTACTGATGTTATTACAAGCATTATTAGGAATGACGGTAATATTCTCGTGCGCTGTTCTATGGCTTTCACCTACATTTCAGCAATTTACCTGAATTTCTATCGCTGAACATCTACTTGTGCCGTCTAACACAGCCGTGACGTTCTCCAAGTAATGTGTGGGAACCGACGCTTTTTAATTGCCTCGCGTCAACTCGGCAGTGTGTTATTATTGCGGGGCCTACTGCATCGCGAGCCGCAGAAGTAAGGCGTCTAGCTGTCTCCGGCCAATTTCATTGTTAATTAGCTACCATAGACCGTCTGCATCGGCACGTCTGGCCGTTGAATACTTCTGAAAGTAGGCAATGCACATGCGTTATTCATTTGTAGATACATCTTAGCTATTCTCAGTTCGTGTTATTTTTAAGAAACAGCTGTTGTGGTTCGGTTCGTTGACTTAATGCTGAACTCTTTTGTTTTTGTTTGCTCCGAGGGTTTAGTTCTCTACGATTGATCTTATATTTGGAAATTTATTTATAAATTAACTTCATTGAGATGTCAGCCTTTTTTAACCCCCGACGCAAAAACAACGTGTGTGTCTGTGTGTGGCATCGTAGCTCCCGAACGGATGAACTGATTTATATTTTGTTTTTTTTTGTTTGAAAGCTGAATTAGTCACCTTATAGACTTCCTATAATTCCTTTAGACAGATGTTCGGTTGCAAACTATCTATTATCGTGCATATTATCTTTTTAGGTATTGTTTTTCCCCGGTTACGCTCCTATTATAGGTAATTCGATGAAAAGTCGCCTATTGAAAATAATATAAGCTATCTCTATTCAGAAGATCACTCAAATCCGATGAATCATATAGCTATATACTAAAGAAGTAACAAACACACTCAGTCACGAAGTTTCGTATTTGTAATATTAATTTGTTATTCGATACACTGTTTTTATCCACTTAGCTTTATTTATTATAGGAGTAATTTAGGATAACTAGTCGTTTAAAAATTAAAGAGCAACATAATTAGGCATAATAAGAATGACGTAACTACCGTGTTTTTTTTTTATTTTATTTTTTTTTATTGGGGAAACAAACAGTGTTTATATATATTTATACAATAGCTTATATAAACAGTTCATAGACCGATAAAAATTTCCACTAATAAGTTAATCATATAGAGCGGTGAAGTTGACAGTTACAAAAGAAATTACATATTACAAATAACAAAAACTAAAAAAAGATATATGGCCGATTTCACCAACGTCACCTAAGTTTAAGGGATCCCCTAAGCATGGTTAGGGGGCTGTTAAGGGACAGTTTCTGTTTCACCGACAGTTATGGGTCACCTAAATGTTAAAATGCCACCTAAATATAGGTACTAGAAATACGCGCCCTGACGATGGTAAAACGAAATTTAATTTAGAGGCTATTTTAGGGGCACTTTTAAGCTAGGGATTCCATACGTAGATGGTAGCTTATGGGATGTTGGTGAAATCGGGCAATATTGATATTATACCAACATTTTTCTTTTATGAAGAGAAGTTAAATGTGATTTCAAACATGATTATGGAATAAAACAATAAACATTAAGTATAAAAACCTAATGCATTACTAGTAAATGAAATATAAAGACACCAATATAACAAATTGACTCACTATGGCGGTTTTCCGCTTTCAATCCATATTTTCTTACTACGTTTTAATTTTAGAACATTACTATGAAAATGAAACTCGCCTGTGGTATAAAGCCGTTTAAAATTACAAAATAAATGTTATATTGGATATTTTATGTGATTGAACGGAGACAAGGGCAGTCATGAAATTGATACGTTGCAAGTTTCCAAGTGTCAATATATTTCAAGTAATTTAATACAAGTATGAAACAAATTATTATTAATTTAAAGATCAATTTCAATTTATATTAAAAAGTTTCTTATGACAATACAGATAATAAATAAGTCGTTCATTCATCTATACATACCTATAATAAAATTTTAACGGAGTCGAATCTATACATTAAATATTTTTTGGAAAAACTTATTGAAATAGTCATTATTATCGATACAGAGGCCGAATTTATAGTTTTTAGAATTTTTGTCTGTTTGTCTGTCTGTCTAGGAACGCATCACGAGAAAACCACTGGACATATTTTGACACAATTGATGACAGTTAGTTATCCGGGTCAACATATTGAATATTTTATACTGGGGGAACATATCTTATCTCTGTGAAATATATACTAATCGTTAAAATAAAAAAATAACTAAGGACGAACCCGAGCGGGGCGAGGGTGAGTCACTAGTTTTTATATAAATATATCTTGACGTAAAATGTCAATTGTCAAATTATGTTTTATTAAGGCCATCGTTTCGAAATCCCCGCTACTTTTGCTAAATTACAAAATAACAACACACCTGTGATTCTCAATAGATTTTCTTGATGCAATTTTATTTAGTATCTAATTATCATGAAGTCAATTTTCTTCTCGGTAATGTCATAAATGTAAGTTTCATAGAAAATAAAATGATGTCAGAGTACCTACATAGGATTTGCTAAAGCAATAAAGTTTGAAGTTAATTATTTATTTAATTTTATATGAACACACACTTATGTTTTTTAGACTAAGAAGTTAGAAATAACATACCTATTGGTTTATTTTATTATATTACTAGCGGCTCACACTCACTTCGCTCGGGTTTAGGTTTTAAATAAATTTAAACAGTTATTAGCGTTAGCCACGTGATATTTTTTTCATGATTTTATCGAAATTTTAATAGTTATTCTGCTATTCGGGAAGGAGACAAATCCAACAAATCAAAGATCATAAAAATCTCGAATTATAAGTGTTGTGACAAACCCGACTTTGTTTTATATATATATATATAAATGAATTATACAGTACCCATGCTTAATCTACCTTTATTAAAAAAATAAGTAAGGGGGGTCCAATTAAGAAAGTCCTTTTTAAAGTCGATTGAAAGCAATACCAAAAAACTGTATTCCCATCCTAGAGGCATTTCTAACGTTATTTTTATTATCTCAATACAGCTAACTATAGCAATCAAATGGACAATTAATGCTCACAATCTCACAAAGTGTGACTCATCATTAATAATAAGATAATCAAGTTACTGAGTCTGTAATTTCACTAAGATTTATGATATATAAATGATTATAGTCATTGTGATAGTTGCCGAAATGAAAAGGCTGACTCGTATGTATGTACATACATGGCATACCTACTGTTACCTAGCACCTGGCGTAGTGAAGAAAAAAGTTTCTGCTACATTATTTTTAAGTATCTATAATTTAAGTTTTTTTTTGCAGCTGATAGGTGGTTTATTTGGCAAAGGAAAAACTTGTTTTTTCATAAAAATAATCTTTGAAACCATAGGAAATTTTAAGCATTACTAACTCGAGATAAAATGCGTATTTAACACCTCTAGTAAGAAAATGTTTAGTATTATTATTCATACTCAGATATATTTAATTTATATTTTAAAGACTCTAATTCATATTTTAATGCAGCTATTGCCGCAAAGTGGGCTTAACAGATCATTCGTGTACGTATAATGTGTACTATTAGTAATTAACTAACTGCAAAACCTGCACGAGCAGACACTTGTAATTTTTATCTAATCACAACGTTAGCTGTTGAAACGTCTCGATTTTTTTTCCTCGCCACGTTTAATTCTTAAACATATACACCGTTTGTATTCATGGCAGAAATCGTTTAATGATAAGCTTTCGGATAGCCTTTCAGTACGAATTAAACGTGTAGTATGTCAAACGGTTTTTGCCATAATCAATCGCAGTTTTGTTCTTTGTATATATTTTTTTGTTTATTCTTTCAAATGGCTGCTGGTGCGTTGACATCTTCATCTTCGTGTGAATAGCCGACGTGAACACTGGCCAATATTGATTACGCAAAAACTAATGATGGAACACCAGGCCGATATTTATACTTATAATAAATTACAATTTTATAGTTTTTACAACAATTTTCAATAATCAGCTTTCATGTTTATTAATAACTAGCATTGCCCGCGGCTCCGCCCGCGTTCAGATGACCAAAAACCAAATTCTTAGGTTTTACATATTAGTATACTCTTACATTGCAGTTTTTGTATTTTTTCTCAGAAATGAGACATTTTCCCGCGGTAAAAAGTATCCTATATGTTGACCCAGATAACCAGATATGACCATACCAAATTTCATCACAAACCCTCCAGTAGTTTTACTGTGATGCGGTAACAGATAGACAGATAGACAGACAGACAAAAATGCTAAAAACTATGGATTCGGTCTCTGTGTCGATAATAATGTCTATTTCAGTAAGATTTTCCAAAAAATATTTAACGTACAGATTCGACTTAGTTAGAATTTGATTATATGTATAGATGAAATGTATAAATGAGGAAAATGTGTTTATTGGTCCGTTCTTCTTTTATGTAATGACGACTCAACGTAATAGCTTTCATAGAGAGATATTTTATTAGCCGTACCGATGTAGGTTACTTTTTGCCTTAGCGTATTAATTTAATCTCGTGGGATATTACAATCTTGCGAAGTGCTAATCAGGATTATTGTTACTATTATTTATGAAAGCCAAATTCAGTAACAAGTGTAAATTACCGTTATAGTTCTTTCAGATGAAACTGAGTTTTGTATTTTTGGGAATAGTGATATATTTTATAAATTATTATTAATTTTACCATGTAGTACTATTATGTTTCTAACATTTATCGTTAATTTGTACATCAAACCATCATCTGAACGTCAAAGAGATCTAATCGCATTAGGAAGTGATCTTTAGACGGTATGTGAAGATTTCTCAATCTCTGATCTTTCTTAACATGTGCGGTACTAATGTTGAGGTGTTTATTTTATTTATGGCTGCATTAGTATGTAAATTACACACTAATATTAACTTACATATATAACATGTGAAAATCGTTTCATCAAATCGTATCTAAATCGTTTCATCTAACTAGATATTATATATATATGTATGTAAGCACAGCTTATGTCAAAATTGTCGGTTATTTTATCGCCACAAATCCCTCAAGGAATTTGATACTCACATATCTCATCTTACAAATTAAATAGTTAGTTTAATCGTAAAAATAAAAGTAGTATAAAGGTACGTATGTCTCGATGTCAATGTACCGAATTTAATGTCGAAGTGTCGATCAGCATTCCCTCGCTCGCTCGTACTGGATGGCGGTCATACCGACGTCTTTACTGCCTGTCATTTCTGCCAAAACTCCCCTACTAATTTTTGTATAGGTACAATATACATATGAAGGTAGAATTTCTAACTAATATTGATTAAATCGTTTGGATTATTGTTAATAGTATAAAGTGTATAGCGAAGAAAATTATATTCCTCTATAAAATATATAGCAAAGTAAATGTATGTATAATCTTATTAGAGTACTAGCAGTACCCTCGGCTTTGCCCAAGTTGAAACCAATAATAAAACAAACTCTTTGACACACCGACAGGAGCGCCACCTACCGGGTCTAATTGTTTTTTCAAACCATCCATGGAGTCCATTGAAATATACACACAAAATTTCATCCAAATCGGTTCAGTCCTTTAGGAGGAGTAGGTTATATATATATGTATACTTACTTTTAAGGCGTGAAGTAAAAAGTCCATATTTGCTATTTGTATAGCAAAATCTACTGTAGTTTTCGAAAACTTGAATTTACCATTTCGTGAACATGGTGTTCATTTATAAATACTTACCAACTCACGATCCATGAACTTATATGAAGTTCTCGGAATTCAGCATTACCAAAGATAACATTTAAATAGGGTGTGGTTCGTCTGAAAGTCCGGAGTTAAGGAACTGTGTACAGTTATGAAATTTACGAGCGCCGCTGTATGCCGAAACAGCCAAAAACCTAAAAAGGAATTCTCCAGTTTATTGTTCAAAGGAAAGGCTTTTAAAATTGAACTATATACTCGAAATGAGTGTAAGACGAATCGTTAAATTTTATAGTTTTTGTTTCTTGCAGCAATTATGAGAATCTTTTGCCCCTCGCGTATTACCAATTTTTATATTTTTAATGAAACTTTATAAGATGCTAAAGAAAATTTCCTCGCACTGTGCTGCATGATTCGACACTTACGCATAATCTAAACGGGCCAACTAATAATATTGTAACAATAATGATGTCACACATCCAATATACTTTGTCTACAAAGATAAAATTCGGTTATTCACCTTGCCTCTCTTCGTGCCAGTTGGAGCATCGCATGACAGAATACAATGTGAGTGTTCATTGGTGACTGTTCGAAAGCCAAAAGTACAAAGTACGAACGTTACGAGTTGGGTTCACGGCCCCTGCCTTTGTTGACGTGCTGTGATAGATTTATGGGTTGAATCTTGATGGAAATGTGGCGGAAGTTATCGTAGCATATGTGCATATTTTTACTTGACTTTATTTATCGTTACACTTATACGTACTTTCTTTTATACACACGAGCGAGTGTGGCAGCGGTAGCCCAGTGGTAACGCGCTCGCTTGGGAAACCGAGTGAAGCGGGTTCAAATCCCGGGTCTCGCACATCTGATATTTTCATGTGCGAATCATTTCTAACATGATTACCACTTGTCTTACGGTGAAGAAAAATATCGTGAGGAAACCAGCATCTCTTAGAGAACCTAGCAAGTTTTCGAAAGACATGTGAAGTTCGCCAACCCGCACTTGGCCAGCTTGGTGGACTATGGCCTCGTATTGAAGGGAGGCCCGTGCCCAGCAGTGGGACGTTAAAAAAAAGGACGTATCTCTATTGGTAGAGATCATCTTGGTCTAGTCTCTTTTTTCATTACTAAATTACCCATTAAGAAGAAGACTGTACGGTGTACGTGTAATAACATAATTTACTATATTTCATATAGGTAGTTTGATCGGTCATAATAATTTTCGAAACATCCAACCCGTTCTTCGCATGTTAACTCCCAGACGCTAAGATAACTTATACGCTTCATTTTTATCCAGGAAACCCGCGTTTACTTTTTGCGAAGCCATTATAAAATAATTTGCGAAAGAGCACTGACATGTAATTTTTTAAAAATAAAAAAGTAACCAAGTTAAATGTGGTTGGTAAGTGTAATGGAACGGGATGCAGCTGTTATGTGCCAGGTTCCTGGCCTTACATGGCGCGGTGATTTATACAGATCAGTTATACAATTAAATGTAGTTAAAACATTATACGAGTCTTATAATTGTACACTACCGGCGTTAACTGTTGCCTCAAGGCACTTTGGAGTACTATTCTCACAATATTCATCCGACTGCCCTTCGAATGGATCGTACTAGATGTTGCCTGCGGCGTTACTTTTTGCTTATTTTATTAGCTTTTAACTAATGAAATTGTGTATATATAGTAATTTAATAAGTATAGGCTATAAAATTAACATCAAAATGATTGAATAGATCTTTATCTTTATTTACGTTATAATCAAATGCGTCTTTCATCTAGCGGCTAGCTTGTACTACAATGTATGATGTAATAAGTTCGATTCCGGGTCGGATCAAAAGCAGCAGTCTTAATTATGTACTTAATATGTTATTGTCAAGACACATTTTTTAAATATTACATTAAATATGTATACTTTTAAATTTTTCGTCTGAGTTGTAATCACTTCTATTGTAAAACTAACGAGCGCATTGCAATTCCCAAAACGTCGCGTCGGTCACAACCTATGGCATAAGATTTTGTCTCTGAGACTGCGTTCGTACCACTATTAAATGGCCCTCACTTGGCTCAGTTCATCACAGAAAATTTGCACCAGTATAAAAATTAGATTCTCTTATTTACTCTGGACTATAGACTATCTCTAAAAATAATTCCTTCGATCCGTTGCTGCGTAAATAAAACGTACCAACTAACCATACGCAGTAAGGATTTCTAGAATATTTTAACAGTTCTTTGCATAATATTTATAAAAGTAGAATAATATAGATATTATTATAACTTTACTTCAAAAACGTATAGGTACGAGTAAAACGTAAACAAATAACTTTCAAATATATGTATTTTTTATGTAAATAAATAAATAAATAAAATGCAAGTAAGATTGGACATCAATACAAATTATGTTTTTTATTATAGGTATGTTTATTTTATATTTAACATCTTGCACATACCTACGAATCTATACACATATATTACATTTCAGTTATGTATTTTTCCTCAGAAATGAGATATTTTTCCGTGGTAAAAAGTATCCTATATGTTGACCCGGATAGCCGGCTATCACCATACCAAATTTCATTAAAATCCCTCCAGTGGTAGCGGTAACAGACAGACAGATAGACAGACAGACAGACAAAAATTCTAAAAACTATATCTTCGGCTTCTGTTTCGAAAATAATATTTATTTCAATAAGATTTTCCAAAAAATATTTAATGTACATATTCGGCTTAGGTACAATTTTATTATATGTATAGATATGTATGTGTCACTATGTATGTACCTATTTTGCTTAAATGCATTAGCATTTTCATACTTTATGCTTATCTTATTGCTTGTTTACAGTGTAAGGTGTATCAGTATATATGTGATAAAATTCTTACAGAACCAATATAAACCTAATATATGTGCAGAAAATTGCAAGTAATCGATTAATACATAAAAAGATTTATTAAGTGTCTACTAGTTGATTAATAATATTGATGCCCTCGCACCTTACACATGTAATATTCCGTCATTATATTAGCAGTATTTTATTCGACAATACCTCGTTTAAGTATATTTATTTAGTTTTTTACCTTTACCAGTTATACATTTTTTGCTCATTTTGACATGGGTTGGGTTTTACTCATCATATCCTTCATAAGTCTAGTCATCAAATACGCTTAAACTTCATTGATAATGATTTCCAACTACAAAACGCCTACCATTAATTAAAACAGCTTTTGACTAATTCAGATCATTTGTATCAGTCTAAAAAGAGCTAAATCATCGAAAAAATATTATTTATGTAGAAAATAATGAGAATACACGGCCAAAGTACTTTGTTAAGGTCACAGATTCAATTACGAATAATGCCTTAATGTACCGGACACATATTTGTAGACGGTTTTCACATGAATATGTTACACTGTTAACACAACACGTTTTGATTCAAGTTAATATGATAAAATATTATATATCTATGTATTTATTTAGGTCGTATACATATTATGTAATTAATATTTTGCTTATGTATCTAAAAGCTTAGACTATAAATCCCCGCAGTAAAGTTTCTCTTTTTTTATACGCGCTCAAACAGATCTGTTATGTGTCGAATTTTAAAAAGTCGTATCTATTTCAAGAAATTTTTTCAACATAGGAAGTCCTAAAATACGCCGCGACTTGAATGCCAATAAGCCTGTGGCACGTCTCTATAAATGGATATCTAATTTTATTTCCTTGGATTTAAATTCACTACTTTATAAGAAAAATAAATATATTTTTATGCTGATGTATTTTATCGAAGAACCTGTTGCTTATGAAGCTCTTTCAACACAAAGTACTTAACAACTTCGCACTGATTGCACTATTTATCATATTTTTTATCAATATTTATCATTCGAAGAAGGAAAATTTAAAACAAACAAGGTACTCTTCTTTTGATATTCAAGTATTTTCATTAGTGTACCTAACTCATTATATAGTAGAGCTATATGAATCTTCACATGAAGTCAGGCACATCTGCTTGTATTCAAAAGTATTGGTGACATAACAAATGACAGTAAATACCGCGACCGACAGCTAGCAACCAACGGCTCCGTTCAAATTGACCCCAGCTTAGAAGACTCGAGTTTGCAGTCTCTGCACGATTCTCACTTTCACTGTCTAACCATCAATCTCAACTGTCACGCCTAAGGAAATACATTAAGATACATTAGAGCTAGTGTGTTTTTTTTTTGTTTTAGTAAAAATATCTTCAGATTTTTGTTGACGAGAGGTTGGAAGTCATTGACTCTGATGTACTCATATCTTGATTAAATACGGCTTTTTGTTATAAAGAGCTGTTGTCGCTAACAACGTGTCGTTGTTAGGTATATACATACATCTGTACTTCCCTTGTATAAAGCAATGTTTTTTTAAGTAAAACTTCCTAATGAACAAGATTTTGTCTTATACGAATGCTAAGTTGTTTTTATTTTATTTTTTACATGTACACACATATGTAGATATAAATTGTTAATGCAAGAGTTTTTCTATATTATTATATATTTTTATGTATTACGGTGAAAGTAAGGAAATTTGCATGCCTAAGAGAATCTAGCAAGTTTTTGAAAGACATGTAAAGTGAGCCAACCCGCACTTGGCCAGCTATATGGCCTGATCCCCCTCGTATTGAATTGAAGCACGCGCCCAGAGCAATGGGACTTTAAAAAGGGCTGAGAACAAACAAACAAATATTTATTTTTTATTAAGTCAATATTAATAATTTCGTTTTAGTTAAAATGCAAGTTATAGTGTATAGTTTAGTAGCTAAATTTTCATACGGTGTTACTTTTCATACTTTAATTATTTTTATATTAAAAAACTTTCGAGGCGTGGAAAAACTATACGAAGTAGGATAATAATCAGTAATTATTATGCTTTGGCATAGCGGAAATGATCAAACAGATTATTATTTTATTTGTACTTAATACATACGAGTATAAACTTAATGAAACGAGCATATTCTGTGAGCGGTTGATGAAAACATAAATATTTGCATAATGTAATAAAAACTGGTCAAGTGATATGCATTCATTAATAATGACATGTTATAAATATAACGATATCACGTCGAAAATTACTATAAGTTATACAAATAAAGTTAATCATATCATAATTTACATGAGCTCAATTTTTATCCGATCAGAAGTAATCGATTTTATTATTCTCTTTAATGAACAAGCTGATGATGAGAATTTAAAAAGTTGACTGATCGATATATAATTAATTCTTGTATCATTACGTATTAAATCTCATAGTATGCATTCAAATTTTAAAACTAAAATTACATAGCGCACTAAAAATATATAAAATACTAGTATTAAAAGACCAAATTCTTGGGTTCTATATATTAGTACTCTTACATTGCAGTTTTTGTATTTTTTCTCAAAAAAAAGATATTTTCCTGCGGTAAAAAGTATCCTATATGTTGACCCGGATAACCAGCTATTACCATACCAAATTTCATCAAAATCCCTCCAGTGGTTTTTCTGTGATGCGGTAACAGACAGACAGACAGACAGACAAAAATTCTAAAAACTATAGATTCGGCCTCTGTATCGATAATAATGTTTATTTCAAAAAGATTTTCCAAAAAATATTTAATGTACAGATTCGGCTTAGTTACAATTTTATTATATGTATAGATATGTCTACACGTACAACTAACGTTCTATGTACTTATACTTATATATTTACGTGTATGTCTAGATACAGTCTTGCCTATTACGTATTAGGTTACGAATAAGTTTTATAACACTCGGAGACAGTGATCAAAAATAATATCGAAATAAAATATTTTATTACCTTCACTATAAGCATTCTAGACGCTTTTATTGGATCTTCGAAATACATAAAAAGAAGAGAACATTTTCTTGTATAGTCGTTCTGGTTATTAGTTTTAGAAATCTAAACTAGAATATGAAATGAAATGTAGCAAGTATTGACAGCCGAGTTTAATAATAATATTTGGAAATATATATATATATATATATATATATATATATATATATATATATATATATATATATATATTCATCGTTACTTGCTCGTTACGAGTTGAATGACGATCTAACATAGAATAAAATGTATAACAGATCAGATTTTTTTTCTTAATTATTATGTTCAGAAATTCTGGCAGTGGTATCATGATTTATAAGCGAACAAATATTGAATAGCTGTACCATTTATATAAGAACTTATTATTTGAGCTGATTTTTTTTTAAACAATCATGTCGTGAAGTAATTTCAACACAGTTAAAGAAAATCAAAATTTTCTTAATTCAATATGACTTATTCGCTTTTAACAGTACACCTAGCATCCAAGCGTAATCTAACATAGCATCCTAAACGGCATTTTTCTTAACTCCTAGGCAAAATATATCGTAAATTAAGTGGATGTTAAAACGTAACCGACTGTGTCTAATCGCTGCACTCCAATTACACATACATAAGTACATAATATGTATGTACATTGTACACACAATTTTACATCTAACGACATAAAGATGAACAGATAAGTGTAAATAAAACATTTTCTGCATTGAATTAGTTTCTCAAAGTATAAATAATATTGTTAGTATTCTATCGTTTAAATAAGTTCCAATAGATTCTTTTCTATGACCTACTAAACATTAATCCGATTTCACTATTTTTGCTAATGCTATTCGTTTCGAAACTATTCTGTCACAATCAGTCAACTTTCTACTGTTAATCATGCTCTTTCAATAGTAATGGAAATTGATTTATATCATTTTTTTTTCTAAAACATACAAAAAGTATGCCTTTGTCAATTGTTTAGTATTTTTATATATGGTATTATCTTAAGTCAGATTTGTAATGACAGATGTCAATGGCTTTCGGTATTCTTCGGTCGCTGTGACGAGAGCTCCTTTTTTGAATTGTGTCGGTTACAAAGTAAAATAAAGTATTTCGGTCAGATTGATTAATGAGTTTATATATAACTAGCAAAGCACGCGGCTCCGCCCGCGTTCAGATGACCAAATACCAAATTCTTAAGATTTACATATTAGTATACTCTTACATTGCTGTTTTTGTATTTTTTTTCTCAGAAATGAGACATTTTCCCGCGGTAAAAAGTATCCTATATGTTGACCCGGATAACCAGCTATTACCATACCAAATTTTATCAAAATCCCTCCAGTGGTTTTTCTGTGATGCGGTAACAGACAGACAGACAGACAAAAATTCTAAAAACTATAGATTCGGCCTCTGTATCGATAATAATGTTTATTTCAATAAGATTTTAGAAAAAATATCTAATGTACAGATTTGGCTTAGTTACAATTTTATTATATGTATAGATTATATATATATAATTATATCTTATATAAACACAAACACCCCTAGTGATCAGTGCCTACGCAGGATTAAGAATTCCTGGCCCGGCAACGCTTCTACGGCTAAATCCACGTACAAGGTACACTATATAATATTATAATTTATTAGCGTTAGTTTTCTATATATTTTACTCCGCGTAACGCCAATCATACAGTCAAATAGACTTTAAAAGCACTTTTGTATCGCCAATTTAGCGTAAAAAGCAATACGCTTGTTATGGGGTTTACTTAGTAAAATATATTTATGCTAATGTATCCATTGTTGATTTCAAAAGTATGATTGGTTGTCGACAAAAAGTGATTGGAGGTCAAATTCAGTAGCAGCCGGCGAGTCATAAACACGGAAAGAAAAATATTGTTACAATGCGGTTACAGTTTTGGCAAGCTTGGTTGTTGGTAATGACATTGCTGCATGTTGAAAATTAAAAAAAAACCGGGCAAGTGCGAGTCGGACTCGCACGCGAAGGCTTCCGTACCATAGTACAAGATATTATATCATAATGCACTAATCGTTGTTTATTATTTTCCTGGCGGCCATTTTGAAATTCGCCTCCTTCTTGATTATTTATTACTTGTTATAGCGACTATAGAAATACACAGTACACACTCCGTGAAAATTTCAACTTTCTACCTATTACGGTTCATGAGATACAGCCCGCTTGCAGACAGACGTACGGACCGCGGAGGCTAGTAATAGAGTCCCTTTGGCAACCTACGTTTACGGAACCATAAAAAGTAAAAAAATATATTAAGATATACCTACTTATTATTCCAAAAGCCTTAACACGCCTTTATAAATAATGAAAAGACATTCCGTATGTCAATACAGTTGTTACAATCGATTTAACGACAATCATTTAAAGATTTCATTATCATAAATCGTAATATACAAATCAATTGGAGAGTAACATCGTTTTTCAATTTACCCCTTTTATGGGATTACATAAATCTATCCATACTACTATAGTTAACGAGTATCGTGAAACAGACCCATGAATATGAAACAACTAATCGCTTGAGTAAATATTTATATAATACTGTTCAAAGTTCGTTTTGTTGACATAGAACTACTTTAGGTAAGCAAAGAGCACAAGAGATAAGGCCCATAATAAATTCATGTGCTTTATGAAATGATATCTTCCAACATTGGTATCCGAGTATTTAAAGTGAGGTACGTGCAACGTTGGACGGTATTAAACGTAGCGTGCCAGATAGCCATCTGTGCGTCCGAGCAATTGCCTTGTTTGTCGTACAGGACGACTCGGGACCATTACTTAGCTTCGCTATCTATTACATTGGAGGAGGCAAATGAACAATACACGGCAAGAATTCGGACAGTGTATACATACAAACAACTTGTGTACCAAACAATTACAGGAAAATTGATGAATTCCATTTTTTATATATATACTAATATTTTAAAGTGGCAGAGTTTGTTTGTTTGAATGCGCTAATCTCAGGAACTACTAAACCGATTTGAAATTCATATATTACATATATAGTCTACCTATTCCGTACTAACCCTTAAAACGTACGTAGGGTGAGTCGTTAGTCGTTTACTATTGACGGTTTTTATTATCTAAGCTCATTTTTGTAATTTACGAATATATCTCTTAATAATTCGACGTCTCTTCGCATAAACGTAGGTAATACCACGGTAATTATATATATATATATATATATATATATATATATATATATATATATATATATATATATATATATATGATGTTCTCCTAGCCGAATCCGGCCACGGCGGCCAATCTCAATGAGATTAGCCAACTGCGCAGGAGATATTATAGTGCTCAAGTGTACGCGCAGACACAAGTGCACTCTCTATTCCTATCACTCTCATACTCCGGTGGGATGACCACTCGACACGACCGGTGAGAGTTAAGGCGCAGGACCGACGGCTTTACGTGCTCTCCGAGGCACGGGGGTGAAATACCGCCAACTTCCCAACTCCGGGCTGTTACTGAGACTTACTATACAGGAAGACTCAATAACTAAACTTGGCCCGACCCAGGACTCGAACCCAGGACCTCCGGGTGTGCAGCCGTACATGCTAGCCACTACACCACCGAGGCAGTTCATATATATATATATATATATATATAACATTACCGTGGTAATATAATCGTATGGACGTGCGTATCTCTGGAATGGCAGTCGTTTTCGACATGACGCCGCGTCCGTGGATAAACCTACCTAACCATTTGAGTCGTTTGATGAAAGATTATACTGTTTACCTGCCTACCACACAAATCCCTTGTGAATATGTAGTAAACTATTATGAGTTTCTCATATCCAACGCGCATATCTAGTACGTAGTCGCCGTTACAGACTTCTGCTATTTAAAACTTATTTCTAGATAAAATGAGGACTTAAATAAGGCCGGAGTAATTTCTTACATGTTGTCAGTTAAATAGTAAATCAAATGTGTTTACTTCTAGTTCGTTCACCCTATCACCAAGGTCTCTGTCGAGCGATATTTTCGCGTCCATTCTAACGCACACACGCACAATATGCACATTTTCAAGTACGATGCACTAAGTTGGAGGAATGAGAGCACGTGATGGGAATACAAGAGCGGCTATCTGTCGGTCAGATATTATCTGGCAATAAACCCTCGTTGATGCAAGCCACTCCTCCGTGAACGGATTGAATCCTTGCGTACACACGTATCGAGTAATCAACACTTAAGATATGAGGGAACATCGACCTTTAGAATCATTTTTGTTATATATTAAAATGAATCTGCACTACTATTATAAAGAGGAAAGATTTATATTTTGTAACGAATAAATTCAAAAACTACCGGATGAAATTTTGGTAAGAAGATAGTTTGAGACCCTGGGAAGGACCTAGAATATTTTTTATTCCGGAAATCATCCCTTAAGGTGGTGGGAATGGGGATGAAAGTTTGTATGGGGTGTTAATCTACGAGACGAACCCGAGCGAAGCGAGGATGAGTCGCTAGTCGTAATATAAATTAGAAATACAATCACCTTTAAATTGTTATTGATAGATAAATTTTTACGATTTGTTTGTTGACTATAATATGAAGTATAGTTTAATCATCGAAATTACAATATTTTATTGTCATAGGTATAGAGAAAAATATTACTGCGGATGTTACCGGAAATCCTACACGTTATTATATTTGATTTCCGCGTCAATTTAGATTCGGTATCTGTGATTACTTTTTAACAAACTAGGTTTTTGTTACGCGACTGTTTTCTACAATAGCTACAAGTTTGTCGGTAATATTGTAATGTTCCAAGTCATGAAATAAAGCTCGCCTTTAACTACGGATTGCAAGGCATATATGTTGTTGACCTCATATTGATATATACCTTTATATTTTTGATTTGATCTGCGTCTTAACAACGCAAGACACAGGTGTCTTTGGAAAAATGGCTTGGTTAAGTAAAAAATACTTATAATTGAAATAAATTCAAATTAATTGAAACGTTACAAAAGATATGTTTTATATAATATAGTACATCTCATAGTGTAGAGCCAGCTTGAGAGGCTCGTAAAGATTCACGTGGGCACGTGGGTCAAGCGCGCTTAGATTTTTTGTTCAGTAGCACGTCGTTCATCATAACACGTTTATTATCTGCGTGGCCTTGGCCGTGAACGGTCGCGCGGAGGACACAGCGTGCGCAAATATATTATGTATAATTTATATTGTACAAATATACGTGTATGCGCAAGATATGGAGATGATCACTAATTTCGAGATGGTAAAACATTATGTTTTTTGTCATTCCCAAAAAGATACTCGATTTTTTGCTAAGTCGCCTTTTTGCGTGTTTATTTTATTTTTGACGTCGTTGTAAATAACCAGTTTAGTAAAAGCTTGATAATATTCCTTAATTGTTCATTTAGTTTTTCACTTACGATTTGCAGATTAAATCTAGGGTTGTATTCTATAAATATAAGTTGTATTTGATGGCGTTAGTAACAACATTTAAAACACACCCCCGCTGCGATCGCTAGAGCGGATCGACTTGACTACGAGTGTCCACCATCGAAATTATTTTGAGCGTCACCCAAAATCTATAGTGAAGTAATACTGACGTCATTCCCAGAGTAATTATAGTAAAAGTTCGTGACTGTCGCACGCTCCGCCGACCTCACGAAGAATAATTAGGTACTGACGTATGATCGATTACACTATTATCATGTTGATAAGCATTTGGATGTGTTTTCACGTTTTTATATATTTTAAGACTATAGTAATGTACAATAGATGTTAACAAAATTTATTAGGCCGCTCGGTTTCATCCCTAGTTACGTTTTAACGTTTAGTATAGATTTCTCAGAGAAGAGATATTTTTCCGCAATAAAAAGTATCCTATATATTGACCCGGATAACCAGCTATCATCATACCAAATTTCATCAAAATCTGTCCAATGGTTTTCTCGTGATCCATTCCCAGACAGACAGACAGACAAAAATATAAAAAAAACTATATGTTCGGCCTCTGTATCGATAATAATGACTATTTCAATAAGATTTTCCAAAAAAAAAATTTTATGTACAGATTCGACTCGGTTAGAATTTTATTTTATCTATAGGTACAATATAGAAAAATAAGAAGAAAATCTATTGTCCCGCTGAGTTTCTTTTGGCAGTTATTCTCAGGATTGAGGAACATTTTTTCCGAACTGTTCGCAGAGTTTTTAACAAATACCTATAGATAAGTGTATCGCTTAAAATACCAAGAATTTTGAATTTAATTAAAAGCTGATGCTTTAGTTGCGCATGAGACCATTGATTTCATAACAACAAGTTAATACGATAACGAAGTACAAATTTACTTTAAAGCTTTTCATCAGTTTCCAACAATATGTTTTAACTTCTGAAATGTCAAAACCTTTCGGTCTAGTATTGGCAGTTACCGTTTTATAGGACACTCTAATCCCGATGTCCATTAAGGTCAATTGCATCTAAACTTTCGCTGTAACCGTCCTCAAATAGTTTACGTCAAGATTCGCAGAATATTGCATGCTTTTTAGTATTTAGTTAAAGACTTGTTAAATAAAGCGTCGTGTCGCTGTTTAATTATTTTCTTTATACCCCTTTTATAGCTGTAAAAACAAGGCATTTGTAATGAAATCGATCTCTACAATAGGAGTTAATCTCTTAAAATCATTTGTTTTAAAGAAGTCTCAAGTAACATATAGGGAAAAGGAAGTTGATTAGTAATAAGATAACTTGCCTATATGCGATAGTAAAATTGTTTCTATCTAAGCTAAGCTTTGGAAATATACGGTAGAACATATTATTATGTATTTTAATAATATAAATAAATCCCTTTAAATCTATACATATAATAAAAGTGTAACTGGTAGCTGTCTTTACATGGAAGATATTCGAGAAAAACTATTATTGGTCTTTATTAACGCAATAGAATCCAAAACAATATTTTTTAGAATTTTTGTCTGTTTGTCTGTGCGTTTGTCTTTGTGCACGCTAATCTCAGACACGGCTTAACCGATTTGAGTTCGGTTTTCACTAATATATTGTGGTAAGCTTTATTTAACATTTAGTATTTGTTTTATTTCAATCGGTTCATAAACAATATCCATTTAAAAAATCACCTAGAGACGAATTTAAGCGAAACTATTATGAATCGCTAGTATATATTATACACGTTACTATTATATTCTCCTTTATTAAATATTCCCACTAAGAGTAGGTACGAGTATGTTTATTGTGCTTATTACCTACCTCTAGTCCAAAAATTCTCTATTTATTCGATGTTTATTGACCATTGTTAGTAGGTACGTTGTAATCTTTCCTTTCCAGCGGCAATTTCACGCTTCGTTATACAAGTCTTGTCCTTGGAAATTATTGCACACGCATATATTTATTACGTTTTACTAATGTGGTTTATTACCTCGACTAAATAACCCATCCATAATGTTTATGGGCGCCTCTATAAAGACTTGTTTTACTTTCATCCTGACATCCGTGATAAAAGATGCAGGTGCTGGATGAACAGAATCTGTTTAAAACACATATTTCATTTCCTATGAACACTTATTATTAAGTGAATGTTCGAGACGAAATTGTATTTTAATGAAATATTATTTGAATAATTCTTCGAACGCGCTTATTTTGGTTTCGGAAAATAAACGAACATAAGCCAAAATGCAATTTAAATATGAAACAACTCTCCATACGTGGTCTTTTAAATGAAATTTCATTACAATAACCGAACAAGTAAGGTATGACGTCAATATGATTACAGAGTTACATCATGCTTATTTTGCTAAAATAACTCACTTTAGTAATTCGGTGTTTTGAGATAAGATCGCCGCGGTCGTCGTCCCGAGAATGTTCGAACAAAATTATTAAATAAAACTTGTAATAAAAGTTAATCTGGATTATGTTTAGTTCTGAACATCTTTTAATTTACACCTCTCAAGTGAAACCGCAAAATCATTCCATATACAGATACACAAGTAATGTCTTGCCTAGACTATGTTTAATCAACAAATTAGTTATGCCAGGTCATTGATCCGCGATGTAACGAATCCATGTTGAATTACTTCGAGTGTTAATGCATAATTTTATTTAACACATGCATATCATGTGAATAAAAATTATAATATAAATAATATTTCTACCATTTATTTATGTTGCGGATAACATAAAATAATAAATTTCCTACTTGACATTTATTGAAATATATAAATTCTGCACGCGTCGGTTGACATTGCGTATTTGTAATGCAAAAATGGTAATGGATGCAGGCATTTTCATAAAAATGATCAGATTGGAGTGTTTAGTAGAGTTAAATAGTCGTTGCACGCAGAACAATGCAGCTCGGTATGCGCTCGTGGTGCCTTTAAAATAGCTTTGGACTTAAATGGAGTAGGACATAGGCTATCTGTTGTCGGACAGACGTTGACAGCGGCGACCGCTTCAACCCAATTATAAGCTCGTGTGCTTCTACCCACGTATAAATTACACTTTGTGATAAAATAGCCTTAGATTACATACAGGTTCTTAACATCGAACATTCTCACATCCAATTTACTCACGACGCGACGTTCAATTTATTTCCAATCAATTAAAAACATTAGTATAGTATTACGCCGTCATACGTATCATCAATAACTGTATGCATTATAATTTATTTTATATGAATATTCTTCTCTACGCCATAAATTGAGATATGTATATCATGCCGCCCGCTGGCAAAACAAAAAGCAATATAAAGCCGCATTGATTTTATTCATTATCCCGACTAGATAAGTCTCCGTTATATCGCCCCCGATCATAAATCTGATTTCTTACACTATTAAAAGAGTGTGCAGAAACTGGCTCGTAAAGTTTTTACTTTAGAGTGTGATGCAACCGATAATACCGGTTTACGCTCAATCGGCTCCCCGACGTCTGGCAAAAGCCACGGCTCAAAATGTTTGCATTTATTTGATTAACCCTAACTTCCTATGAGATTGTTCGTTTTTCATCTATCGTAATGAATAAATGAGGTGAATGTTTCTTCTTTAAACACTTTTGCCTTAAAAAATACTAGTATTAAATAGCTATGAACTAGATATGATCCTACCAAGTCTTTTTTTAGAATTTAGTTTTATTTAGAGCGAGAGTTACTTATATTCATATGTGGCTAGGTAGGTACATAATTTGGTTTATTATCCAAAGATAAAAACATTGTTTAAAACTTCCAGTGACCTCAAAGACCGGTCGTTTTGTTTAAAAGTTTGCAAATCTGATAAGAAATTCATCTATTTTGCGACTGTCGACTCCATAACAAACTGTTCTCACGGTAGCTCTCGAGAGACGAACGGAGAAAGCCTTATCTTACGTATCGGAGCGCGAACAATGCGAAGAGCATGCCAGTGTTTATCAACTTCGGCCAATCTAGTGCTCATTCGACTTTCACTCGACTGTGTGTTGTCTATTCTATAACACCACCATGTTTGCACACATCTTGTTAGCGCACCGTCACAAAATAGTTTCACCGAGAAAGTTTCAGCAATTAATAACAACATACAATACCAAATTCAAAATTTACTTTGTTCAATAAGACTTTTACAAGCACTTTTGAATTGTCAACATTATTTAATGAAAGTCAGTGTAGTCAGGTCGTGAGGAAGTTTCCACCAGCTCGGAATGCATTTCTGCTGAGAAAAGCCTATAATAAATAATAAATATATGCACACGTGAACGACCGTTAACTTCAGTATTGTTTACAAAATGTAAAAAGGACATACATCAGACGGGAGACGGAGCTTTTTTAGCTTTTAATATTCAATAACACATCCATAAGCGTGTATTGTGTTACGAGTTATGACCGTTCGGGAGACGGCGGTCACGCATGTTAAGCTTGTCGTGATTTAGTGCAGGGGCTCACAGCCCACGGGCCTAATTACAAAGTGTAATGAGATGACGCCTGCGCCCGCCGCGCCTTTGCCGAACCGATGACAGAAAGCTCTAAGAGTGCTATCTTACTGACATCGAAATATTGTTGTTCTCAACACGCTTTCATTTATTTAGACAGCATTGCAAATACAAGTTTTGTTGATAAATCTATTGGTTGAAAGAAATATCCCGAGAAATTTCTAACTCACTATACGTCTTTAATCATTATATTATATTTATTTATCTTGGATTTAAAAACCGAATAATTAATAATTGTGTAATATTCTATAAAATTACACTATTATTGTTTTACATATATTATGCGTATTAAATAAAGAAAAGAATAATTTATATACGAGTCGAGCGCGAGCCTATCTGCATGCACCTTTAGATAAAATTCAAATTTAAACCGACGCGGACGATATAAATGCGACATGATCCGCTATACACCCACGAAAACATGCGACTTAAATGTTTCTAACAAAACCACAGTTCATATTTTAAGTCGCTGGCTACAGCCAACTAATGCTTATCTCTAATTTGATTCAAGCAATCAGATTCTAAGATAAGACGCTTAACAAGGAACTTGGTAACAGGCATAAAAAAAGGTACTAGCTTTAAAGTTAATATTTAAATTATGGCTTTGATATTTTACGTAGAGTCACTCGAATAATGTAATTGTTCAACGTTACCGCTCCGTTAAAGGACAAGTTTCAGTTTTTCTTATAAGTTTGTTACAATTATATTATTCGAAATATAATATCCTTTCAAGAATATTACCTTTTCTATTTTAGTTTTAAAAGAGAGCGAGATAAATTGGTATGAGTTATGTTGATCTTTTTCCACCATAACTTTGTGGGAATACTGGCAGCTGTTACAAATGGAACGTCTGCGTCTAATGTCCTCGCATCACAGCCGATGTCTCCAAAACGACAACACTTTATTAAGTGATTTCACTTAGCTTCAGATTTCCTTTGAACGTTAACGTCTGCTTTCTTGACATTGGTAAAGTCAGCTTTTAAACGCAATATAAAAGTAACACAACCATATACATTTTTCAATACCTAAGATAATATTAAGAAATACTTGATAATGGGGTCATAGAATCATCACAACGAAAAGTTGCTATCTACAAAAAGATACGACAGGTTTTTGTACTCGATATCTGAATCAAGATTCAATACTGTCACGTTGTTGAAACAATCAAAACTTATCTTTACCTTTATATTTTTTTTATTGAAGATGATTCTTTAAAAGCTTTATATACCGTTCGTTTGGCTAGATGAGATATTTAACCATAGTCCATGGTACATTTGACAATATTTCGATTAATTTCACAGATATTGCTTTGCTTTGAATAGAACGCAGTATATAACTTTTTATGGAGGACAAGACCAAACATGGATGATTTAGCATGCGATTAAACTTTTTGCCAACCGAAATATGAAATTACAATATTATTGCGAATGAGATGATTGCGAATCAGTTTTTAAGAATACAGACGCACGATTTACCATTTCGTTACAATAACGGTAGCTTTTTGCGATCGCAAATAAATTTTTTGCTTCTCGAAAGTTGAGATACTCGATTAATGGAAACAAATCCAGCCGCTGTTCGGAGAAATTGTTGCTAAGTCGACATTTGCAATTAATTTCAAGCAGTTGGTAATAATAAGAACAGAATTCTATCTTGTACGAACTCTCTATTTTATTTTCATCTTAACCAAAATAGTCCCTAGATAATATCGAGGGGCATATTTCAATAAAAAAAAAGATCTTAAATTTTATTTTAATATATAACTTTATTGATTCAATTGAAGCTATTTGTTATTGTACTGTTATTTGTGGGTAGGCTGTCTATAACAACTATACCTTCGAGACATCTAACACCTCAATCTCTCCCGTGACCATGATTGTTGTAAAGCATTCGAAACGTCGGGAACCAAAAATCTAAATAAATCCGCGAAATAATCCGAAAAGATAGATTTATTTAAAATTATTTTAATTATTATTCGCGTAAATCTAAGAAAGTATTATTTTCTTATTTTATTAATTATATTATTCTGTTTCAGTTACTGCCACTCAACCACCACAGAGGCCTTGGATACCCTTGACGCGACCAAATAGGACTCGTCCATCATGTAAGTACATCCACTTCTTATTGTGGACATCCTTAACGATGTGTGTCAATGCCATGTTTAAAAATAAAACCAGTTCGGAACAAAGTTTCATTGAATTGTACCAATGTTTATAGTTAAAAGTCAATTTGTATATGAATATGTTAACCGAACCGTATTTCATTTTTTGTGTACACAAATTTTGCTTATTTATAAAAAAGAGGTCATTTAATAATAATAATAATAATAATATTTATTGCAAAGGTATACACCCAATTTAGAATATAATAACATATATGTAGTTATACAAGTCAATTTTTATATCACTTATGCATATATATGCAAGTCAATAAAAACATTATAAAAACAAAATTCAGTCAGACTCTTCATTAAATTAAACTAGAATTAAAAACAATATATCGCTGTTGAGTATATAGGCCATTACTACTAAATCTATAAGAATCTATAAGAATATATTTAATAATATTTTTTTGAAGTATTATAAATACAACATGTTCATATAAACATTAACTAATAGTAAATAGGTGTATTATAAACGATTCTCGCTGATAACCTAATAGACCAGGGTCGATAATTTTTAAAACCAAAAAAAAATAATAGTAGGATGAAACCCATTAGAAAAGGAGGGGAATATTATAAAAATGAAAGGAAAAATAATTTACGGGCGATCTAAGGTCGGGAAGGGGTGGGGGGTCAGCTTTTAAGGGTAAAAAACGGTTTTTCTCAATTTCCGGCAAAACTAAAAGTCCTATCGAAAAAAGTCATATGGCAAAGTTGTAGGTAATAAAAAGATCTAAAACCTTTGTATTTACACTTTTTTCACATAACCTCAAAATTTATGTGAAAAAATCAAAAAACCAAGTTTTTGGTTTTTTATGTTTATCTTTTACAAAAAAAAAAAAAATTTTAACGAAATTTGGTGAAAACTTACCTTTTTATGTCCCAAATACGCTGTAATTTATTTGATTAAAAATATTTATTTTTTCACCTTATTTTGAATTAATATCGAAAAAAAAAGCACCCTCATTTTCAATCGAAAATTCACCCGTCAAAATATATTAAAAATCTATAATAAATGTATAAATATATAAAAAATATGTATAGTAAATATATTTTTAATAACTAACTTTTGGCCGATTTTCATGTATATTTCATATATTTTATTATAGATTTTTAATATATTTATAATATATTTTTTATACATTTTGATATTTATTTCTTTAATATATTTTTTATGGGGGTATACTCACGATAAAATAGTGAAGGCATTATTAATTCGATTTTGTCTATTCAGATTATCAGTATGGATGAATCTGTTTGTATCATCTGCAATAAGGCAGATGATAAGCAAGTGTATGAAATAAAAAAGGTCTTTTGTTTTTTGCATTTTCTCAGAAGATTTACTATAGTAACATATATATTTTTTTTCACCATCAGAAAGTAGAGATTTCAACGAACAGAAAACATACCAACTTTTTGAAAAAAGCTGATATTTTGACGGATGAATTTTCGATTGAAAATGAGGGTGCTTTTTCGATATTAATTCAAAATAAGGGGAAAAAATAAATATTTTTAATCAAATAAATTACAGCGTATTTGGGACATAAAAAGGTTAGTTTTCACCAAATTTCGTTAAAAAATTTTTTTGTTTGTAAAAGATAAAAATATAAAACCAAAAACTTGGTTTTTTGATTTTTTCACATAAATTTTGAGGTTATGTGAAAAAAGTGTAAATACAAAAGTTTTAGATCTTTTTATTACCTACAACTTTGCCATATGACTTTTTTCGATAGGACTTTTAGTTTTGCCGGAAATCGAGAAAAACCGTTTTTTACCCTTAAAAGCTGACCCCCCACCCCTTCCCGACCTCAGATCGCCCGTAAATTATTTTTCCTTTCATTTTTATAATATTCCCCTCCTTTTCTAATGGGTTGCATCCTACTATTATTTTTTTTCACTTTTTATTATTTTTAAAGGCTTCTACCCTGGTCTATAAGGAAAATAGAAGCGATTACATGAGCAATACATAATTTTCTTATTAAAGCTGTAAAAAATCATGCACGCGCAATAATCAACATGTCTCACAGCCTGTTTCATTTATCTACAAGTTAATGATGAATAAAACAGAAAATGTTATTAAAAAGCGTTAATAGAATGATCGCATACAAGTCCTATCATTAATTATGTGTCATAGTGGCACGCATGGGCGCGGCACATGTAGCTTCCCATATTGGACCACCCTTGGACCGCCCTGTACTCGAACCTCCACACGAGAAAGGTATCCTCGCAAACGCTCCGCAGTATTGCATGTATGGGCGGAATCCTGATCGTAACTTTGCCCATCATTGCAATAATTCAGCTCCAATATACTGCCTACTTCGCCAGCTTGCCTGGCGGTTGTGTCCAATTCTCGACAACTTTATTTAAATTGATACGTACTGTTTCGGACTTGAGTTGGCTCTTAAATATCAGTTCGAAGATATCTTCAAAGCTCTATTCAAGATAATATATAGTACCTTTTTTCTTTTTTTTACTTATTTTAGGTTTATATCTCTAGTGGAGCATTTCTAAAAAAATCTTAATGATTATCCTCTTACCTCTTTTCCCCATTACTTGAAAAATTTCATGATCATTATTGAATTATTATATTTTATGGTACCTATTTTTATGTTTGTAAGTATTTAACAGACAAGCTAGCCATTTGTTTTTTTTTATTACTGAAGTAGAATTGTATTGCCTTGTCTATGGTACAGATAAAACCACGAATCTTTCATATAACAAAATACACAAATATTTACGTTAGAAGTTGAACAGAAAATTTACATGAATCAAAGATGAGGATCGATCGTGCAAATCGAATGATCATTCGCTATCTTTGTTCCATTCTTACCTTTAATGTCGAAGAATATAAGAACATACATACTTATTACATAGCCCATGAATCTCAATTTTAGATTTTTGTTATTAATAGATGTTTTTTTTCTTTTCTAAATGAGGCCAAATTTGCTTTTCCAATAGATCTAGTAGATTTTTTAAACTGTCTTATTTATAATACGCGTAAAAGTTGTTTTAACTCCCAAGTATTGGACGCATGACTTGATTGTTGATTCCCAAAGAGGGTTGATGTTAGGCAGTCGGCCGGTCGTTAAAACTTTTGCCAAATCCTATCAGCAGTACGGAGGATGTACTGCGCCGAACCCAAGTGATTGGGAAATGGGCAGGGAGAAGGTGATGATTGGACATGTACTTGGACATGACTTGATATATTAGCATGAAATGTATTAGGAAATTAGTAACCAAGTCGAAACTTTATGGTTACAATCTCTTTTGCTTTTTTAGTGCGTTTATTATTGTTTTTTTTTTTTTTAAATTGTCAAGCCTTTTTTATATAATGTATTCAAGTCACTCGCACCTAACAATTAAATATAAACTTTGCCGGTTATTACGTTATTTGTACATTGTTTGAATTATCTAATACCAGCAGAACCCGCGGCTTCGCTTGCGCTAAAACTACAAAAAATCTCTAAAAAGATAGTTTCATACATACATACTTTCATCCCCTATTTTACCTCCTTATAGGATGAATTTCGAAAAATTCTAAAACACGTATTTATTTATGGCCTAAGAGCCTGTGAACGCCAGACCTTCGTCATTTTATAAAAGCTGAAAGTTTGTCAGCGCATGCTCCCAACACAGATAACAACGATGGACCATTATGATGTTCAGGCTATGGTGGCTTTGGCAGGTACACGGTACTAAAGGTGTGTAAAATACCGATCTAAATTCGTCAAATAATAAAGTGTGATTTTTTGGTATTACCTTCAGAATATAATTAAAAATCACGTCATTCAATGCCAGACACTTAACATCGTGGCAAACCCTCGCCAGACACCCTTTTCATGAAATCATAATTCTACTTACGTTATAGTATAAACGCTGATTTTTATATATAATACTTGGGTAATAATTAGGTGATTTATAAGACGGCTAGCATAGCATTTATTAAACACCATTAAAAATATTTTTAGCGCTTCAAATTTGGTGACCTGCAACATTTTCTTAGAAATGCCTCCCAACTTGTTTGGAACATTTTTCATGGTGTACTAAGCTGTATATATAAGTTACTATATTTTTTTGACTATCCCACGGGAACTCTTTAATTCTCCCGGATGAAAAGTAGCCGATTTGTTATTGTCATGTATGAACTATATTATTGTAAAGTTTCATTAAAATCCAATTTGCAGTTTTTGTGTACTAAGCTGTATAAGTTATTATAGTCTGTTAACTATCCCACGGAAACTCTTTAATTTTTCGGGGTGAAAAGTATCTAAGATGTTGCCTGAGGATATAAGATACCACCATGCAGAATTTCATTTAAATCGGTCCAATAGATTTGGAGATTAGCCTGTACAAACAGATAAACAGACAGAGAAACAATAATTTGAAAAAAATCTGGATTTGTTTTATTTGTCTTCTTATATCCCCCTGACTCGGTTTTTAGCATTTTTTTTTCTATGTACAGACATTCGACCTCTACAGTTTTATTATTTGTATAGGTAATAATTATATAATAACTCAAACGAAATACTTTATATGAGTATGCATTAGGAAAGGACTTGTATAACTCAATATTTCTTTCACCACATTAATACATATTTTGTAACTATTTGTCCTCAAAAACTAAATTTCATACCAGTCCGTTCTAAATATACTTCGGAAGTACAATTCAGAAGTTAATTTAATTATCTTCAAAACAAAATTATTTGGTACAAGGACGTAGAATGTCAGAAGGTCAATACGTTCCAAACTAAGATAAATTATTTGATACTGCGCAACATGATCAAATTTTAACGTGACAACCATCATTTTGGTCCACGAGTATCTGATTACGTAATTGGAATGATTTCTGGACATTCTGGTGTGTGCGTTGAATGTAAGATTTTAACAAGTATATTAATTTAATGTTTAAAACTCTTCTTGCTTATATTTCGATGGGGAAGCCAATTAGATATCAAAAGTCAAGTATTCGTGGGTGTTCCATAATATTATTGTTTTTAACATAGCTGTGATATTTAGAAATATTTCGAAATACTGTCATTGTATTGGTGCTTAGACTATTCATATTTATTTTTAGAGTGTAGAACTTTTGCTACCTCCTCATAATCACAAGGCATGTTCGTTGTCACAATGCCTAAATAACATAACTTAATTCTAGTATTTGCAACCTTTGTCGAGAACTTTTCCCTTAGCATGAACTGATACGCATGATCGGCACAAATTGGATTGATAATCACTAAACGATATCCCTTTTTTGTTATACGGCTATACAATTGCATTCAATCAAGCTCACGGTCAGATGGCTCAGGAAGAGAGGAAATGCCCTCCGCAGTTTAGGAACAATGAACAATGCGAGACATTGGCTGCGACCTCGCATCCATGAACTCGATCGATTTGTAGGTTTTAATTGTATTTGAACGATTCACTATCTATTGAATATTATAATGCTTTGATTTTACATACGTCTTGATTCGGTTCATTATTTTATAAAAAATGGACTGTTTGATATTATACATAAAACACCGCACACGTTATTCAATTATTAGGGCTACTAGCACAAACTCTTACATATAAAAATAAAGAAATAATAGTACTTACTAAATAACAATACTACTTACTAAATAATGCTTGTTATTGAAGCACTGCATGTAAATAAATTCATTTGAGCAAGCGACATACAAAATGTCCATGTAATGACACAGCCGATAGACGGCTCGCGCCTCCTTCCATTATATTCATATGAGACAAGTCGGCGAGCCGGGACATATTTGTTTTGATTCTACATATCTTCGCATGTACGAATATGAAAAAAAAATATCTACTTCAAAAAGAAAGAAACAAAAATATTACAAAATAACAAAATATATAACAAAAAAATTAGCTGATTATCTAATAATATTGGGGAAAAAACAACATGTGCAAGTTCTCACAAACTTCCACCATATGTGTCCTCAATAAATGCATTTAAAAATGATAAAAAGACACGTTTTGCATCTTTTATTACGCAAATGCTTATGTTCAATAGTTTGAACTATTTATAGACGCCTTCATGTTATGCGTCATGGTGGTATGAATATAAAAATATTTTTGTTGTATCGACCTTCCAGTATCATTGTTTTTTGTTATTTTGAATGATTGATTACTACAAAAACACTGTCCAGTCGCATTTAAATTACATTGTAGTTGATGTTCCAATTAGTAGTCAAGAAAATTGCATGATACGACTCCATTAGCTGAAGGTGAAATCAATAGAGAGCGGTCAGCAACAGCAGGCAGCTCGTATCCCGACACCCACTAACTACGTCTTGTTAGCACCTATTGAGTCTTCTTACGTCATATTGACGATCTCACCGGTCTATGACCGAAGTACGAACCCGCTCTAATGAGATCTTTGCATTGCCAATCCAAATGGAAATCTTCAATCAACTAAAACGCTTTTAATGAGTCTTATTGATTCTGTAAAAAACTGTATTGATCGCTCACGAATAATATTGATATTGAAAATCATTACACGAGCGTGACCGCTTGTTGTAACGGTATCAATTCATTGTCTAAAGAGCATTGGGAGATACCTAAAATAAAAGAGTATAATGTTTGTTTTAACGTGAAACGTGAGTATCTCAAAACTAGAGCCATTATGCCTAAAGAGGTTTTGGTTCGGTCGACCATACATATCTTAGTAGGTTATCTTTTTCCTTTAACTTTTTACTTTTTGCTCTTTACATTTTTAAGTCCAGATATTAGGATATCAGTTCTACTTTAGATGCTATTTTTAACAATAGCAATTTTACCAAAAAGTAATAGTTTGCCATGTGTCTAAACATCGCTTGTTATTTTGTTACTTCTCGGCTAAAATGATTATCGATGCGCACATTGTTTCGCTACGTTTGGCATGCGCGTGCCGTCTCATCGGGCATACAATGGACGTGGCTGGAGCACGTGCTGCGGCCGTATTGATCGCAGCCGTGTGTCGCCAGGTGACGACTTGGTGACGATTAGCATGAATGAGGTGCATCATGATGGCTATCAATTTGTCTTGGCAGCGCCTTCAGATGATCATTTCGCTGAACGTTTTCATTCACGTTAAAATTTTGGCTTCAATTACCCATTAAATACTTTTATATCAAGTTCAACCGGAAATACAGAAAGGACATTTGTCCTTTCTACTACGTATTTACGTACCGTAGTACGTATACTCGTATGTTTATAGGTATACGTACGTAATATGTTTAGTAGCAAAGTTTACAGTATTTATTCTATGTAGTAATGAAATCGATTACGAATATAGTCATTACTCGATTCCAATCGATTATGTTTCCAGACGTTCACGTATTTACCTCGTTCAACATTGTATCTAATAGACATGAAAATACTAGCTCGAGGGTGTCCGAGGATACTTAACGCGGTTATTAAACCTGCAGCTAAACGGTTCATTTTGTACGCTAACTCCACAGTCCGCCAATAGATGCATAAAGGTATGATTATTAAGGCAACTTGTGTTAGGGCCATTTTTGTAGATATTGTTTGTACATGGTTATGTAGTACGAAAAACAAAAGCGTTGTCGCGTGCCTCGCCACGGTCTGTCTATATCGTATGTGGAGCATAGTATTGGAGCCATTTTAATTAGTGCTGTTATTGTTGTCATGCCATGTGCTGGACCCATAATTGGTCGAGACTAAAGCAGCTTTAATCGCTTTTTTACTAAGAATTCATTTTGCTCGTTGAAACGTGACCTGAAGATTAATTTCGACGAGTTTTAGCAAAAACATTCAGTAAGCATTAAAGTGAAACGTTAAAGCACCTAACGTACTTTATCTGGAATAAACCAATTAGGTGAGTTAGGGGGTTTTTGAATAGGACTTGTTGTTATACAAATTTTAGCTCTTAACTTTTATTTAATAAATATAGTATGCAAATGACCGTATTAATAAAACTACCAAAATAATATTTGGCTGTGACAAACTTTTGGGGTTTAGTCGAAACAAATCAGCCAAAAGTACCTTAACCACTCTCAGTAATATGTTTGTATGATAAATCCTAATTAATGATAACAATTTTCGTTTTTGTTTCTTCCTATAGGTATATTCACAGTGATGTGTTACAATGTGTTATGCGACAAATATGCAACGAGACAGATGTACGGCTATTGCCCGAGCTGGGCGTTAGAATGGGACTACAGGAAGAAGGGTATACTAGACGAGATCAGGCATTACGCTGCGGATATCATCAGTTTACAGGTCGGTGTGGTTTGATACTTTCAAATCTAAATATATTTTTTATATAGATTTTATATATATATATATATTATATATATATATTATATATATATATTATATATATATATATATATATATATATATATATATATATATATATATATATATATATATATATATATATATATAGGATATTCTTGTTTTAACTATTTTGCTTTAGTGTGTTTCGTGTGCTTTTTTTGGGTAAGGCTAATGTTTTTTTACCCAGTACATCAAGAGATTTCCTTGATATATTAGTCTGCTGCTACTTATTTAAAATTCTAAATTCAGTAATGCAAATTATATTTCAATTAAAATTTTATATAAAGATTTTGATTTTAAAAACTCTTTGTATTTAGATAATTTAAAATTTCAATATAACAAGTACGGTATTTTAACCTTATTTTCACCTTAATTCATCAATGTCACAATTACGTACTTGTTACTAATTTGAAACTTATTTCATTGTTAATTATGTGAATAATATTTGTTTTATTTTATCGTACATTGTTATATTAAAATGTCTTTGTACATTGTTTGTACCTATATGAATCACTTTTCATATTATTTTGTACAATACATTACTACAGTATAGAAAGAACTAAAAAAGTTACAGCTCAAAGTGGACTATGAAGAGTAATTTTCTTAGACATAATTTTTTTTTGAAAGACCTGTTCCATACATACGAGTATGTACATAACGTCATGCTATAACTCTTAAAGTGAAATCAAACAAGAGTTACAATATCTTCATTCTCCTTATCCGTTTGTCGAGGTGCCTTCAGACTTCTTTTAATAAAGTCTTCTGAGGTCTTCCCCTAATTCATCTGCTATTCTACATTTATCTATTACATAATTGTAACAAAAACAAACATACATTCTGTTAAAATCGAACTCACGTTGCCATGGCTGTACATGAGCAGTAAACAACATGATTTACACCAATATTTAATAAGTCGAATTCTTAGAATCTGATTCTATTATTCCAAAGCTAATTTGATCGAGATTTTTCTTATCTTTATATTATGATGAAAATATATCGAGTTGCTCAAAGCAGTTTAGTTAATAAAATTAGTTAAAATCGCACCTCGGTATTTTATTCGCAAATTATATTTTTCTCATTTTTTGTGATTGTTTGATAAGACGGACTTTTTCATTTTTAATATAAAGTTAAAGTTGCATGTCGGTCATTACGCACAGTATAAATTGTTTTTACCATAAACGTATATACATTATACAATATATGTATGTACATATTTAAGTGTTATTATATTTTTTGTTCCTTACTCAATAGGAAGTGGAAACGGACCAGTTCTACAATTTCTTCCTGCCGGAGCTCAAGTCTGATGGTTATGACGGTATATTCTCTCCCAAGTCCCGAGCAAAGACTATGTCGGAGTCTGAAAGGAAATATGTTGACGGATGCGCGATATTTTTTAGATCTGCTAAGTAAGTTTCTAGTTGATATTTCTTATTGTATAATGTGTTTTAAATGAATTGTGCAAGTGATTGTGTTTTAGTTCTAGATATATGTATGTATGTATGATTCATGGTATAAAATTATAGTAAACAGGAAAGCTTAGCTTAGTTTGTCACTACTGTAATATTATACTTATGTGTGAGTTTGTCCTTCCTTCTTTTACAATAACTGATAGACGTTATCGATTAAGATATGGCGCCCATTGAACTATCGACATAGTTTTATGGGTCAGAGAGAGACATAAGCTACCTTTCTGTCATGTCATGTTAAATTGTTTCCGTGAATTAATTATCATTGGGTTGCAAAATGTTACCTACGAACATGATCTAGTCTAGATTTTTATATTAGACTTTTATATTTTATAATTATGCAGGACGTCGATAGTAACGTTTAATATTATAATATAATAAATAACTTGGGTAATTGCGATAGATGAGCGATCATATCATGATGATGTATTAGCAGCTTTGTAAATACAGGGTTTGTGGTCAATTTAGTTTTAACTAGCTGTTTTAGAGATGATCTTATTATCGAAGTACCGTTAAAATTGTGATGGACGTACAGACAGAAATTATATATTCCATACGAGTTATGTGTTTAGACATCTAAATACTATGTAAGAACGGGATTAATATTAATTTTTTGTTGCTATTGTTACGATTATCTACAACTCACCATAACTAATTTCATCCTCATTGATCTCTCACCATAAAATCAAAAATTATGAGGTTTTATTATTGTTATATGTGTATTAAGTAATTTGAGAATTTAATAATTTTAAAACAATTTTATAAATAAGCTATTTTTGTCGGCGAAGCTTTACTTACAGTTAATTACTATCGATTGTATTTTCTATGTACATACATTCTGACATCTTTGCGGATTTAAAAAATTCAAATGTTATTGCTTAATGAATACCTACTTTTTCAATTCTAAGAACAGTTCCGTTTAAATTAAAAGATATATCAAGTTAAATATTGAAGTAGATAAGTGGTTAAGATTATACAATCTCTTTTTATTTCTCTACGAATATTTACAGGTATAAATTGTTATCAATAATATTACACAAGAGACTTTAAACTGACACTATAAATACCCGCGACTTCGCTCGCGTTCTAACTTCCGATCGCTACCAAACTTCACAGGATCACTCGCTCAAATTTCATGAAAATCTTTGATTTTTTTGACTAGGGTTAGTTAAAAATAAAGTTAAATAGCGCCCGTTCGCGCGTGTTTGCCGGCAGCATTACAGACATAGCTCTGCTGCTCCCAATTAATAAGGAATATTTAAAAAAAGTTTCGTTGAAATCTGTTGTGTAAATTATTAGTTAAATCCATTCAAACATACATACAAAGAATTTTATATAATTACTAGCGACTCACCCTCGCTTCGCTCGGGTTCGTCTCTAGTTTAATTCCCCATACAAATTTTCATCCTCATTTTCACCCCCTCAAAGGATGATTTCCGGGATAAAAAGTATCCTATGTCCTTCCCAGGGTCTCAAACTATCTTCTTAGTGAATTTCATCTAAATCGGTTCAGTAAATCCAGAGATTATCCCCTACAACGTCACAAACTCACAATTCATAAACTTTACCTCTTTATAATATTATTAGTATTAGTATAGATTATAGATGAATTAGAAGTTAACTGTAATCTTATTTGTTGCAGATTCTCATTAGTAAAAGAACACCTTATTGAATTCAACCAATTAGCGATGGCAAATAGTGAAGGTTCAGACAACATGTTGAATCGCGTCATGCCCAAAGACAATATCGGTTTAGCGGCACTTCTTAAGACAAAGGAAGCGGCCTGGGAAAACGGTATGTTATACGTCTGCCATATACTAAATAGTATACCTATTATATATTATGTATAGAAATTTTTCTATACATAATATATAATAGTTGTCTATAGTTATCTGTTGTATGTAGTGTTTGTCTGTAACGTTTCTATGGCTTGGGTAATATTGTCCAAATTATATAGAATGAATTTTGTTTTAATCTGTTCTATACCTATATTTACTTACTTGCTCAGTTTCTAGTGACCCTACTTGTTGTGCCAGCGGCCGCGGGTTCGAATCCCGCTGGGGGCATTCATTTGTATGATGAGCACAAATGTTTGTACTCTAGTCATGTTATTTAAAGTTACACATATATATGTAGTGTATCAAATATTTGGTATCCATAACACAAGCCTCGTAGCTTACCATGCAACATCTAGTTGCTGTATATTATTGTCCCAACGCATTTATTTATTTATATCTACTAGCAATTTCAATGGTGCTAAACTAAAATACAGGCGTTACCAAAATAATTAATAATGATAAAATAATTAATAATTTAAAAAATAATATATGATTCAGGTATGACTGAAGGGTTAGCCGCTCGTATTTTATTTTTCATATAATATAATATGTATTTACTTTAATCTACTAGTGTGCCTTTAGGTATAAAATTCTATGATATATGTTGGCATTTACGATAGGCCGTAAGTTCGAGACGAGATTGAGGTATGAGGTACGAAGCATTTACTCCGTACAGGTAATATGAAGTTCGGACAACACTAGCATTTTGCTTTAGAGGAAATCCATATTAATATTATAAATGTGAAAGTGTGTTTGTTTGTTTGTTTGTTTGTTTGTTTGTTTGTTTGTTTGTTTGTTTGTTTCTTTGTTTGTTTGTCTTTCATGTCGAAACGGAGTGACGGGTTGGCGTGAATTTTTGTGTGCAAATAGTTGCAGGGCTGGAGAGTGACATAGGTTACTTTTTATCGCCGGAGATTATCTCACTCCCACGGAAAAACACGTAATAATACAACCAAAAAAAATACATCAGAATTTCTTGAAACTTGGTATTAATGCTCTTGAATACGATTAAAGAAACAGGCGTTTTAGCATTTTTCAAAATTCATCCCATAAGGTAGTAAAATAGGGGATAAAAGTTTGTATGAAACCTACCTCTTAAGAGTTTTTTTAATTATAACGCGAGCGAAGCCGCGGGTTCTGCTAGTATTATATACATACATGTTAATGTTTATGAGATAAGTTAAATCCTACACTTATTGTATCTTGCTAATTGTCGTTGAGGCTGTAAAGTAGTAAATAATAATTATTGTTGTAATTGGTTGTAAAACGTTGAAAAAAAAACTTTACAATTTTCATTTTTTTTTCTTGTTGATTACAGCGTGTAGTTAAAGGTTAAATATTATTCGATACCGGGAAATTTATTCTTATTTTGTAGAAATTCCACATCTAGTTAAAACTCTCGAGCCTTTTAATAATTATAATTTTGTAAAGTCCGTAAGGTGTTTTATGATTAAATAATGGTCCTTCTATAAAAACAATTAAAGCCATAAGTAATAATAATAATATATATGTTGGGACATTAACACACAGCACCATCTTGTTCCATGGTAAGCTACGAGGCCTGTGTTATCTGGTTACTAGATAGTTGATACACTACATATATAACTTTAATTACATACATATTATTAATATAAACACCCATGACTGGAGTACAAACATTCGTCATCACACAAATGAATGCCCCCAGCGGAACTCGAAACCGCAACCGTTGGCACAGCAAGTAGGGTCACTACAAACTGAGCCAAACGTGTCGTCAAAAATTATTAATAACTAGATTTTGCCCACGGCTTCGTTCGCGCTAAGTTTGATTTTGATCGATATTCTATCGTTTTCGAATTGATACAGATAAGTGTATGATTTCTCCATACAAATTTTGAGTCCCTGTTTCACCCCTTCAAGGGTTGAGGATTAATTTTTTAAAAATCCTTTCTTAGCCTGTCCACCTATGTGCCAAACCATCTATGTGCCAAATTTCTGGCCAATCCGTTCAGCGGTTTGAGCTATGCGTTGATGTATATAGATATCGATAGTCAGTCAGTCAGTGACGGTTTCCTTTTATATATACAAGATTGTAATGTACTAGTAACCCGGCCTGGATTCGCCCGGATATAGGGACACGTAACTTATATAGGACTTGTCTTCATGTCTCATTTATCTTACTTTATTTATAGTAGGTATTTTAGAAACCTGTGTGTGTACATACATACTGAAATTTCTTTATCTAATAGCTATCAGCTGAATAACTTGTATGCATATTTACATGGCAAAAAGACAAATACATTAACTTTTATATTTGGAAACTGGTTGATTCCCCCATACAATTTTTTTCCCATTTTCATTTTCATCCCTTTAAGGGATGGTTTCCGGCATAAAAATTATCCAATGTTTTTTTATGGGTGTCAAACTATCTTCTTACCAAATTTCATCTAAATCAGTCCAGTAGTTTCGGAGCTTATTCGGTACAACTAAACAAACATACAAACAAAAAATCAAATCTTTCCTCTTTATAATATTCATATGTATAGATAAAATAGCGACTCACTTTGGCTTCACTTTGGCTTAACATTTAAAGTGTGACGTCCACTTAATATGACTCTAATACATGTATGCGTATTTGTACTTTTTAACTTGTTAGTAAGAAAAACTCGCCAATATTTCATCGCAATTGGACATAAAAAATATATTTATTTATAAATCAATGATGATTAAAACTTTTTCTTATCATTAATCAACCTAGCTTAAGAAAACTATTTATCAAAGTCTAAAGGTCGAGGGTTCGAATCCCGTTATATCATCAATGTTTTTTAACCTTAAAACAATAAACGTTATGTGTAAAACAATTTTCAGTTCAATTATTTCTCAATTTATTATTTAATTAACTTTTTCCAAGCAACATTTTTTGTCGCAGAATTTAATTGCTCATCTCAGACTAAAGATTTGTACAGACAGAGTCCACCAAAGAAAATTTCTAAGTCGAAAATAGTAACGTGATTTTGCTGTTTATACTACTATTTTCGATTCTCGGCATCGAATCGGATCTCGGAATCGATTCTGGCACTGGAACAGATGGTCGCGTTTAGTTCTTTTAAAAATAAGGCAAATTTTATATTGTAGGTATTAGTCGTTAATTTACAATGAGAAGATAATATGGAAAAAAAAAGACTAGGTACTGTTATTTATTAACATTTAATAATAATAAGTATTTACAGTAATGAGTAGTTGTTCTATTACTAAATACTTATAATGTTGGAACAATACACTTATATAACTTTTAAATATATACATATTATAAATATAAACACTCAAGACTGGAGTACAAACAAATCACACAAATGAATACCCTCAGCGGATTTCGAAGCCGCGACCGCTGGCACAGCATGTAGAGTCACTAAAAACTGAGCCAAATTAATGTTTGTATACTGTTTTCTAAAACATTGTTGTTTGGCTTCATGTTTAGTTTTATGACACTATATATATATATTATTTCTTAGTCTGAATTACTCATATTTTTAACATCATAAAGAGACTAATTAAAAATCGACGATACGACACGTAATTAAAGTCGCTACAAAAACTTATAGTATCAATTAATCGATACCGATGGCTTAATGGAAAGGAGTACTTAAATTGCTTTCGAAACTCGTTTTCGTATTATGTAACATTTTTTAACGTGTATTATAACTTGGACGTTATCTCGGTTCTTTTTATTGAGACACCTGATCTTTATTAAGCTTGTTAATGTATTAAGATGAAATAATAATATATTACATTCGTTTAGAAGGAGTTGAGTGAATTACACACAGAAGAATTGTTTATACTATGTTCGAACAGGACAGCGACTGTTGTGTCCGCTAGTAATAAAAATAAAAAAATCCTAGAACCTGACTGCAGCTCCACCTACCGGATAGTTGTGAATGTGAATATTGAGCCATCCACTCAAACACATACAAAAAATTTCATCAAAATCAGTCCAGCCGTTTAGGAGGAGTTGAGTTAGATACGTACAGAAGAATTATTGTTATATTCTCTTTGCAATAGTGTAAATGCCACGTTTTCTATTAGTCCTACTAATCCGTATTAATATTGGAAATGTGAAAGTTTGTGAGTATGGATGTTTGTTACACTTTCACGCCAGAACGGTTGAACGGTTCTGGATGTTTGGCACAAAGATAGATTATATTCTGGAAGAGCACATAGGTTACTTTTTATCCCGGAAAAATTTACGGTTCCCGTGGGATAGATTGGTTATTGTTTTGTAAATAATAATAGCAAGATGAATGAATGAAATAATCAAGATGTTAGAAATAAATATTAAATATGCAAATTAATTTCTATTCACATTTATAGCTAGTAATCGATTATAGTGTACATATATAAATAAATAATGCACTATCATCTTTGTACGTTGGCAATAAACATTTTTAACTGCTGGTTATTTTAACTGTGTTTAATTTAAAGCAATAACAAGTGATTTGAATTATTATTTTTTTCTTTTCCTACCGCTCTCCGGCACAGGCGATGATAAAATTATAATCGGTGTGTATCGTTTAATTTTACTATAATACTATATAAATGAACGGTTGTTATAGAAAGATATTTAAATTATTAAGACCTATTATGTTTTTAATTTTCCGGAGATAGATAAAAAAATTTATGACTCTTTCTATAATAATCCCTTTTGGCATTCGTTATTTATCATATCGAGATTTGTAACTAGTAGTAGTGTGGTTTTGTTCCAGCTTACTATTAGAGCAAATGTGTTGAAATATTTTTTTTAGCTTATTAAAACTGTTTAAAGTTTTAAGCTTATTTTTCCAAATCAAGCTTTTGAATCCTGTTTTTTTCTTTAATAAAGCTTTTTTTTTTTCATTTAATATATAAATTTCATCAAATTAGTATATTAGACCGATCGGAATTCGGCTTTGGAACAAAATATTAAAAACCTGAAGTTTTATGGTTTTAAAATGTTAGCAGGTATATAAGGAATAGAAATTCGTAAAATGTCCCATAAGCCCAGCTACCCCCGAGAAATGGAGGGACGCAGAGCGTTGAAAAATGTTTTTTTTTCAATTTTCGGTATACTGTGACGTTCTATCGAAAAATGTTTTCTACAAAAGTTGTAGGTCTGGTAAAAATCTACAACTTTTATAAATACTTTTTACAATAACCTCAAAGCTTTCGAGATATTTGCAAAAATTTCGGTTTTTAACTGTTTCTTGGTTTTTTGTTTTTTATTTCTAGAATAATCTTTTGATTTCCATGAAACTAAGAGAACGTATCCTTCCAAATACATATAATAAATAAAAAAAAAATTGAAATGTTTAGCCATTTCCGAGAAAAGTATGTTTTATGGTCTCGATAGGCTGAAAATCACTCCCAGCTTGAAGTGGACAAGTTAACATTTAAAAAAAAATTCGTTCAATTTCTAGATAGGGCTCACAGTAAGCCGGAAATTGAAAAAAACAATTTTTCAACGCTCTGCGTCCCTCTATTTCTCGGGGGTAACTGGGCATAGGGGGCATTTTACGAATTTCTATTCCTTATATACCTGCTAACATTTTAAAATCATAAATCTTTAGGTTTTTAATATATATTTTTTTTCTTAAAAATAAACGGATTCCAATTGGTCTAATAGCATTGAGGTTGTCAAATATCTGTTTCAAAAATGTTTTAACATTTTCCTTTGCGTTTTACTTTTTGTTTTTATTTACGTAGACATTTAAAAACTCAACTCTAACAACTTCCAGGGGTACCAACAGAAACGGCGGTTCTCGCGCAACCTATATTAGTCTGCACAGCGCACATACACTGGGATCCCGAGTTTTGTGATGTGAAATTGATACAGACAATGATGTTAAGTAACGAATTAAGGACAATTTTGGATGATTCTGCTAGAACTCTACGTCTAACTGGACAGAAAGACAATATTCAACTTTTATTGTGTGGAGATTTCAATTCTCTTCCCGATAGTGGTAAGTGGTTTGTTATTTTGAATTTTTATCGAGGTTTTTTTAATAATGGCAACCTTTTTTTTGGCATATCATTAATATTATAAGCTTCACGCTAATAAGTACAGTGAGAAAGTGAAAATACCTATTTACTGAATGTACATAATAAATCGTCTAACATATTTATTAATAAATATTTCTACTCTCTTTCTATAAAACATGCATAGTTTTTTGTGTTCAGCCCTTTTTTAACGTCCCACTGCTGGGCATGACCTGCCTTCAATGCAAGAAGAGCAGGCCATAGTCTACCGCGCTGATCAACTGCGAATTGGCGGGCTTCATCTGTCTTTCGAAAACTTGCTAGGTTCACTCAGATATGCAGCTTTCCTCACGATGTTTTCCTTCACCTTAAGACAAGTGGTAATCGTGTTGGAAAATATTCGCACATGAAAACATCAGAGATGCGAGACCCGGGATTTGTACCCACTTCACTCGGTTTTCCAAGCAAGCGCATTACCATTGAGCCTCTACTGCCTCACTGCCGGCTACATTTTTTTTATAATAGTTTAGTACATATATGAATTATTCATATACAACATATGTCAACTATAAACAGAATTATTTATATATGAGCACTTAAGCTAATTATCTAACGACCTATATTCACAGTTTGAATTATCATTATTATAATTATGTTATTATTCATACGATTTTGTATTACAGGTGTTGTAGAGTTCCTATCATCAGGGCGAGTGTCGTCCGAGCATCGGGATTTCAAAGAGCTGGGTTACGCCACGTCCCTCAGACGCATGCCCGGCTCTGAACACGAATTCACTCATAACTTCAAACTTGCATCCGCCTACAGTGAAGATATAATGCCGTATACTAATTATACGTAAGTGTTGTTTGTTTTGTCTAAGAGAGAGACGTTTAGTGTTTTTCAAATTCGAGTGAGTTATTAAGTATCCGTAAGGTATAATAAATGAAGCTTATCTATGTTATTTTTTACTAAGCACTAGTCTCAATGTTTAAAGGAAAAATACATACATACTAATATTATAAATGTGAAAGTGTGTTTGTTTGTCCTTCTTTCACGTCGAAACGGAGTGACGGATTGGCGTGATGTTTTGTATGAAGATAGTTGGAGGGCTAGAGAGTGACATAAACTTCTTTTTTTTTCCCGCGGGAAAACACGTTATAATACAATCCCAAAAAAATATTTATGATCAGAATAACTTGAAACTTACTAATGCTCTTAATAAAATTAAATAAATACGTGTTTCAGCATTTTTGGAAAGTCATCCTATAAGGGCGTAAAATAGGGGATGAAAGTTTGTATGAAACTACCTTTTTCATGATTTTTTGTAGTTTTAACACGAGCGAAGCCGCGGGTTCTGCTAGTTAATTAATAAAGATAAATAAATTTTTACACTTATAATATTGGTATGGCTGTTATTGTTACAACTAGCGTTTCGCTCTCGTTTTGCTCGGTTCGCCCTAGTGAAAAACAAAAAGAAATTATCCCACGGGAACCGTACATTTTTCCGGGATAAAAAGTGACCTATGTAATTCCAGACTATAATCTATCTCTGTGCCAAATTTGATCGAGATCCGTTTAAGCCCTTCTGGCGTGTTTAAGTAATAAACATCCATCTTAACTTTCTTATTTATAATTTATATTTATGGGATGGGATTAAACTAATGACTTTTTATTAATAAAATGATGGTTGTAAAGGAGTTTTAAAGCCGCTTTTATTTAGAGCCGTTCAACTTAATTACTCTAAGAAGCTACAAATTCTCAGGATTTTTAACTACTGATGTTATACATATATAATCTATAATATAAAAATGAATCGCTGAATGTGTTGGTAAGCGCAAATCTCGAGAGCAGCTAAACCGATTTCGCTAATTCTTTTTTTAGAATATTCCTTGAAGTACGAGGATGGTTCTTAAGGAGAGAAAAATTTTAAAAAAATTGCCTGAAAAAGTCTAAAAACAACACTTCTCTATACTCCCATACAAAAGATTCGTAATAATACTTAAAACTCAATTTGAACTTTAATACAATACCATAAAGTTTAAGTGTTAGTGGAGAGGTTCCGTAAAAGCAAAACAATTGAGTGACGTTAGTATCGTATAAATATTAATGTCAATATTTGTCAATATTATTAATAAAAAAAAATATTTGACTAACGCTGGCTTAATAACTATTTATATCTATTTAAAACGTACCTAGCGACGAACCCGAGCGAAGCGAGGGTGAGCCGCTAGTATATAATAAATTCATTGAATGATAGTTTGGAAGTTCGAAAATAATACATATTATCATAAGGAAAAGATGTACTAAATAGAAAAAAATAATAAAAAAAATATAGAGCACTATGACGTAAGTAAACTCACCACAGTTGATTATGTAAATGTAACTCATATTGTAAAATGTAATGTAACAATATATATAATTCACAAAAGTATTTACAATGCTTGTTGTTTAATTTTCTCAGAAAATGAGGGTTGTTATATTAAATTAATTTATATCATGATTTTAATTTGACAGAGCATTTGTGACTTTCACAACATTCCTCCGTTTTTATTATTTTCTAAATTTGCGACGTAGCATTGAACGAGTATATATAAATAGAAACAAAAAGAAAATTATATATTAGCCATATATTGCCATAAAGTCTCACGTTTCCGAGGAGTTTAAAGGTGAAATGCACCATATGAAAACGATGACAATCATTAAAAATGAAGTCATTATAATACGTTTATAGACTTATAGGCGTAAATCGACCTATATTTGAAAAGAATCTCGGAACGTGACACTTTAGAACACCATATTACTGATACTATTTATTAATTTAACTGTTCTTTACCTATTTATACAAGTTTCATCGTATGCCGCTATTTTGAAATAAAAAATAAATGGCGACAGGTTGCTAATGCCAGTTTCCATAAAAAAATGTTCGAACGCATTTGATTTCAAATGGATATTATAGCTTATTTTCTGAGAAAAAGCTTCTTTCTGTCGACGTCGATTTTACAATGCAAACGGATTTGAGTAAATAAGTTACTTTATTTTTATAATAATGAATTGTTGTAAAATGTGTTGTAATACTATCTTATCGTTGGGAACCAAAAATCTAGTTTCTTAGATTTACGCAAATATTTGACATTCTAAATAAAACTTCTTTTCGGCTTTTTTTCGCGGATTTATTTTGATTTTTGGTTCCCGACGTTTCGAATGATTTACAGCAATCATGGCCATGGGAATCAAAGATCGAAAAATTCCGAAAAGATAGTTTTATTTAAAATTATTATATCTAAATGTGTAAATGTTACTGTCTGGTTAGAATAATATCAATATGTTAACATTCTAGGTTCGACTTCAAAGGCATCATCGACTACATATTCTACAGCAAGCAGTCGATGACGCCGCTCGGGCTGCTGGGCCCGCTCTCGCAGGACTGGTTCCGCGAGCACAAGGTGGTCGGCTGTCCGCACCCGCACATACCGTCAGGTGGGTCTAGTGCTGGTGGGGCTTGTGTGCATTCACAGTTCACACACAGAAAAAATAAATAACTGTGTTTTTTTAAAATAATATAAGTGTAGATAAAAGTCCATTGAAATCCGTCCAACAGACAAACAAAACTATAAAAAAGCTCTTCCATCAATAAAATGCAAGTTCAATCAATAAAATGCTTAAAACATTTAAAGTACAACTCTGATAGGTATTAGTTAGCTATTGTTAGTTTTCTATTCATTAACATTACTGTTATTAATTTACAGATCACTTCCCGCTGCTAGTAGAGCTCGAGATGTCTCCCACAACGAGCCCAAACAGCAACGGTCTCATCGGGCGTAGGTAGCACGCGTCGCGCCAGCGCCTGCGCCAACACCACCAACACCAACACCACCAACACGACAAACATGACGGCCTTCCCCACCATTATGGCCGATCTGTCGGGAAACTTGACAACCCACTCAACATTCTACTTGATAAACAAGACCAGTATGTCGGCCAACTCAACAGTCTTCTTGATCAACAAGGCCAAACGTTGGCCAAACTTGACACCCAACGCGACGGCAAACCTGATAAACGGGAACAGTATGTCGGCCAACTCAACAGTCTTATTGGTCAACAAGGCCAATTTGTTGGTCAACTTGACGGCCAACATGTCGGCCAATTTGATAACCGTGACAGCCAACTTATTCAACATTATAGTAAACACCTCAACACAACGTGAGGGCGGATGCTACCAACTTTTAGAAATCAAAGTTAATTTCGGTTGGGACATGTTTGTGTTTAGGAACTTGGTTATTCTAATTAAATTTGGTTATTATTCAATATTTATTATATAAATAATTTAACTGCTCATGCTTTTAGATAAAAATATTTTTAATTCATGTCTTGAATTAACATTGTTTAAAACAAACGTGTCCCTTTATAATTGATTTTTTATAATAGCCCCAAAGTTATTACATAGTCTTAAATTCTAAACGATGTTCTAAAAGTTGGTAGACTTTAAGATCGACGAGATACGTCATTGCGCAAACGAATGTATCGGTGTATACATTCTTATAGTATTGCCATTAACAAAATATTTAAGGGCGTATCACAAACAGATAGTGAATATTTATAATTCCTAGACAATCACGTATCTCGTTTACAAACTGCCTTAGTAATATTTTAATTCAATCTGTAATGTATTAGATTGTACTCTTTTCACTGGATAAGTTTGAATTTAGTTATTGACAAAAAATAGAATTATATGTGACTGTCCAGTGGAAAGACTACCGAGTGTTAGAATAGAATGTATGGACATTGCTCATTTCAATCCGTTTCGAATTATTTCGAAATTTTTATATACTATCAATAATGTGTAGTGTTGTCAGGTAAAAAATTTATTTAGGAAAATAATAAATTAAATATTATACATTACTGGCTTTTGTTTTTGATATTTTTTCCAACATCGATTTTTTTATACTATTTTTTATCATCCTACAAAATTTATCACAACATTCAACATTTTTCACGCCTGGCAACACTACTAGCTTAGTTAAGTTCGTGACGTCATCTGTGCAATCTTAGACCTTTTGAAATACAATTAAATATATTAATTATATTTAATAAGACGAACGTTTCGTCGTACTTTCGGACCGTGCTAATAATTCGTATAAATTTGAAAGATGATCATATTTTTTCAATAGAATTGTTTTGTCGGCAAAGACGCTTAGTTTATTGGTATTATACAGTTGAGGAATGATATTTTATTCTATACCGTCGAAGCCTGATGCAAAAACAAACACTTTTTCTACTATAAACAATATTTATTTAATTAGACATTTTGTCTATGCCTATAACGAGCCAAACTCAGTGTAACTAGAAACATTTTTTTTTTATAATCTGTGGAAATTCTAATCAGGTTTCGATATTGTTTTGGAGTTGTGTGTATACAAATTAATTAAAGCACAAATTCGTGTTGAGAGTCAAACGTCCATTTACCAATTAGTGAGAATATTCCTCCACTGTATATTATTTAGGTAGTGGGCATGTTAGCAATGTTGGTTGGAACTGGACGTGCAATCTAATAGTTCTATATATGAATGGGGATCTGTGAGACAATTTTTTTTTCAATATTGGCAACACTGTTTTAGTATATATTTTTATTTATGGCAATTTCAATTTGACATATTTTTTTTTAAATTGTCTTACCGTTCAGTGTGAGTTAAACGAAAAATAGTTGTAACTTAGTGTTACGGTGTTAGGTTTGTATGGTTCAAGTAATCGAGTCGTGTCGTTGTAGATAATAAATGGTGTGTTAGGCTTATTTCACACATCAATATATTGCAAGTTTTATAAAGTCCATTTCACATTGATCTTCACTTTGTATTAAAGCGACAGAGGTCAATTTAATTCATCAGTATGACTGAACTGATTTTTTTCTAATATTTTTAATCTGAAAAAAAAAATAGAATAAGGGAATGTTTCTTTTTTTAATATATATTATATTATAATTAGGAATGTAAATATGCGATATATTGTCGTGTGAATCGCTCGTACGGTGATGTTAGATGGTGTTCGGTGCCGCGATACGAACAAAGTCGGGCGACGCTCTTAGGTTAATGACGCGTGTGTCCAAACAAACTTCTCAGCGAGACTAGAAACTTCTAATCCTTACATTATATACCTATTTAGGGCTTTTCAATTATAACGTAAGGATATAAAAAAATAGATTTTTATTTGTCTTTTTTTTGCAGTTCTGCAAAGTTCAGTCGATATATTCTGTGGTATATGCGGTTTTATTTATTTGTATTAAGCGAAAATTTAATAAATATCTATCTTTATATTAGGTAATAATAAAGGAACGTCTTACGCAATAAATGAAATGCCCATATGCAAATGTTTTTTGGTATTCGGTGTACGTAAGTGTAGCTTAGTGTTTACGAATTCCTCGTCTCTTCTACGGTCGCTGTCGAACTAAACTGAATTATTTTTAGTTTAAGTAGTTTCTATTGTACGTGACATCATTAAATACGATTTTTTCACAAATTCAACTAGTTTTAGGCAATTTAAATTGTATTTTTCAGTATTCCTGTCGTTGTGTCTCGCGACATTGCATTTTGTAGATTAGCTCGTTTTGAAATTAGAGACGTTCGACAGAAGGGCCTCTTGGGAACGAAACATACGGACTGTTGATAGATTTGACTAGATTTTGCTATAGTTTATAGTTCTATTTTAGTGCTGAGACAACGTTTTGTTGTATTGGTCTTAAAGCTTTCATGGTCTGATAATGTCTTTATGATGTGAAACGTGATGTTAATTGTTTTTTACTTATTTTTTTGAGTTCTCGATATTCGTTTTGTACGCTCGTTACGGGCGTAGAGTATAAAGAGAGGAGTTAGATGTATTCAAACCTTTTTAACGTCCCACTGCTGGGGATGGGCCTTCAATACGAAGGGGATCAAGCCATAGTCCATAGATAGATATATCTACCAATAATTGTTATAATAAAAAAATACCATCCAATATTTAATTCCGCAAAAGTTTTAGTGTATACGTGACCATGCTTACAACATAATTGTTGATATGGTATGAAATATTGGAAACTCATAAGTGAAAAACATTGTAATATTCCGTTTTACATCATATAGACAAAGTTTTTAGTTTTCTTATAGTTTATTAATACGATCAGTTAGTCCGTATGTTTCGTGCCTCGATAGCGGGTAGTATACTGGCGTAGTACAAATGTATGTGTGTGAGTATAGTGATGTAGTGAATGATATCGCCTGTGCCGGTACTCGTTCGTCCCTGACCGAATGAAAGTCGCATTTGAATGGTAAATTTATTGATTTTTCGTAAAATCATTCGATCGATATATGTATCTAAAAATCTTTTTTTTCAAAAATTTTTTCCACTCATCGAATGATTGATCGAAATATCGAGTCGATCTTGTTTGTCTATCGGTGAGCTTTAGAACGGTTTTGTCAAAGCTATGTTTTTTTAACTAGTCATAGGTAGGAGTTGATGTGGTTTTTGCGCATAAAAAATATGTTTTTTTTATTCGAAATCATTTTACAAAAAAGTTTAGTACATACATACATGCATATTTTTTTAAGTATTTTCATTGAATTTCAGTTTTTTTTTTTATTATAATTATCACAGGAAAGTAATTTTTTTATATTATTAAGTGGTTTTTTTTTAATTTTTCGTATTTTTTAATGCGCAAAAGCTATCCGTCAATTTCTCATCGTGTCCTCGTTGTGAAGCGTTAGTTATCAAATCGGAATAAATAGTGATATTTACTGGAACTTTTTATATGACTACAAACAAAATGGACCATTGCATAGTAATCGTATCTACGCTTAGTTTGTCTCCATTGGATTTATATATGATTTTAAATATTTTTTATTCTATATTATATTATTACGTATATCAAACTATAGGTGCTGTTTATTTTAATGTTACTGCGCGAATGTGATAGGTGTATCGTGATGTATGAAATTGTGAGCCAAATCATGATAAAAAGAGGGTATTTCGAATTACTTTTAGGATACATGAAGTTTTATAAGATACAAATTTTACACACGCTGTATAATTTTTTCTAAGTACAGATTAGATATAAAATCATATCACGATATCTACTGAGAATTTTGTAAATTATTGTAGGTTTTTTATACGATGTCGTCATTTGGTGTCCTTAGCACAAATGCAATACAAAGTTACACGAGGACTTCAAGTGCGGCTCGTGTCGCCTCAGACGGTCCCTAAGTAAACACGCATATCTCCAAAACAAACATTTTAAAAATTAGACCTTATTTCTTTCTTTTTTTAAATATATTCGACATGTTTTTTTTTTGCTTAAAATCACAATATTTCTAAATCCACACTAATTGGAATCCATACTAATTGGAAGTTCTTATTATAGAAATTCTGAAAATACCACATATGCATGTTTACTTGTGGACTATACATCGCTCTATTGTTATCACCGATTCGTACAATCGTTTAAACTTTGAATATATGACATTGTTAGTATTATTGCATTTATCACATATTAAAATGAAGCATAATATAATACGGTCCACCGATTTTGAACAACGGCAGAGCAAATTTAAAGTCTGAAATTATAGAAGCTATTGATATATCTTATTTGGAATTTTTAATAAGTACTTACATCCCGATGAGTTTAAGTTAAAATTAAATTACTTTTAAATTAAAGACCCGCGTACACTTAACGTGTAAGCGTTTGTTTATATAGCGTAGATCGTTCGTAAAGTGTAATCTAATCTATATTATTAGTAATGGTGTTGAAATATTAATTAGCGGAAAAAAAATGACTAACTTTCCTATTAGTGTATTTTTTAAATTATTTCTATTTTTCCCAAACATTACACTTTGCTAGTTAAGTGTACGCGCGTCTTTATTTCTCCTATTGTAAATTAAGATACGAAATTTATATCAAATATTATTGTTGCTCGTAATTTAGTTGAACTCCAATTATTATGTTCGATCAGCGTACAAGTCTTTTTTTGTAGTTTCTATACAGATATCAATCTATAGGGTACATGATGATTATAATTTATAAATCTTTTAAAAATGGAAGGTTTATGTAAGTTATTACTTTTTCATATATAGCAATATCGTATAGTGACGTCACAAATAAATTTTTCAACAGTTAAGTGAACTATCAAGTACATATATAATTTTTCTACTATGTTATCGTATTTATGTGTTAAATTATAATCATGTACCCATTATGAGCGGTTGTGGCACAGTCTACTTATCCATACAGCCGTCCAACAAAAGCTTCTAGAGGCGTCAGAACAATCGTTAGTGAGACGCGGATGAGACGCGCCCGTTTGTCATATTCACTTTTATATGATAGTTGGGCATCGATCAAAAAAGTACTAGATACACAATCCTATTTAAAAGTGCTCTTAAAACTATCACCAATTATGTTTACGTAATTATTCTAGGCAGTGGTAGCCCAGAGGTAACGCGCTCGCTTGGGAAACCGAGTGAAGCGGGTTCAAATCCCGAGTCTCGCACCTCTTGATATTTTCATGTGCGAATCATTTGCAACATGATTACCACTTGTCTTACGGCGAAAGATAACATCGTGTGGAAACCTGCATGTCTGAGGGAACCTAGCAAGTTTTCGAAAGACATGTGAAGTCCACCAACCCGCACTTGGCCAGCGCGGTGGACTATGGCCTGATCACCCTCGTACTGAAGGGAGGCCCGTGCCCAGCTGTGGGACGTTAAAAAGGGCTGAATACAATACAGTTATTCTAGGTGAAGTAAATATACAACAATGTAAATTGAATCTTAAATGCAATGCTTAAAGTTGTTTTCACAAAAAATAATAATTAACAGTGCGCTCAAATAACCGCTCATTCGGTGAGGACATTTTTTTGTCGCTGATTGTGTATCTAGTACTTTTTTGGTCGATTCAGTCGGGAAACTTTAGGGTTGTCGTTTATAACTGTAATTTGACATCAGATGGCACTACAGTGCTTTAACGTCGCCATAAAAAAATGTATTTTTGACAACCCTTGCATTTAACACCATTTTCGAAAAAATCTATAGGATCCTGTATGGATTTTTACACTGTGATTTATGGTCTGTCTATCGAGTAAGGGCAGTAACACGAACTGACGGTGATATAGTCGAATGTATATTCAGTATTGAAAAAAAACCAATAGAATTGTAACGAAGCACGAACTCTTGCGGACCGTTCATGAAATACGTCACGATTAACTATACTTTTTTTTTAAAAAGTAGATTAAAAATATCTAAATATTTGAAAGTACATTTGTTTAGATAGCTTTGTGCATTATACTGTATTTTTTTATTTGTCTGCTTTTTAATTTACCTTCTTTCTCAAAATTTGTGATTTTTGTAAATAATCAATATATTATATTATTTTTTTCACTTTAAATAGCTTTAAACTCAAATTCATTCATCTTTACGTGCGTTTTTTATGAGCGGCCCGCCGTGAGTGACGAGAGCTTTATCTGTAAAATTATGTCTTATTTGTAGTTGGTGATGATCTCTTTATTTATAATATAATTTTGATGGTCAATTTTACTTAATAGATCTATAGTTGGGTTAGTAATTATCGCACATTACATTTGTTGTATTTCATTGTATATTTTAATTGAATTGATTTTTTTGTTTTTTTTTTTTTAATTTCTACTACCCAATGCATTATTGAAGCTTTTCAGAATTATTTGTTTTTTTTTTCTTTTAGTATCAGACTATTATTATTTGTATATATCTGTATCATACATACTTAAGTTTTGCATTTATATGTAAATATAATGAAAATGACGTTTTACTATTTCAATGGGACGTGTCATGCGAAACGCTGTTAAGATGACGCCACAAACGTATGACATTAAAGAAATATTTGTTTACGTCACGATTTGAAATTTTTTAGGTTTTTTAATATGAACTAAGACGATAATGGTTGATAGAATTATTTAAAAAAAGATAAAAAAATCTTTTATTTTGTTCTCAAATCATATTAGTTTTACGCTTGTGGCGCAGTCGCCGGCAAAAAAATTGCAATAAATGTCCCGATTAGAAATATTGTTTATAATATTTGTTAATAGTAAATCTTCAAGGAATATTATATTTTGTGACTGAGAAGTTTCAATAGTGTAATCTAACGGGAGTTTTATTCTAGATTCGAGTTATTTGTACATTTTAATTTGTAAATAAATATAATAACGACAATTAATGCTATACAACGAGCCAGCCGTCGCATATTGTCATCCGTTTCGACTTCTGCGCAAACCGACTTTGACAGAAGTATGCCGGTCATACTACTGGTGTTCTTGAAAACAGTGCACAGATTGAATTAAATATATTATTTACTAGCGATTTACCCTCGCTTTGCTTCCTAAATACGCGGAATTTGTTCGCAATTTCATAGGTTTTAACTTTTTCGCGCGGAACCCTAAACCTTTTTCTTAAATAAAAGTAGCCTAAGTTACTCCTTATAACATCGGCTATCTGCCAGTAAAGTCCCGGCAAAATCGGTCCAGCGGTTACAGAGATTAGCCAGAAACAGACAGACAAAAAAAATTGTTGATTTGAATTGAAATAAATTGTATTCGATCAATTATGACATTCATTCGCTTAAAGGTCAATGAAAATTTTCATTGTCGATTTTTTCATTATCTTTGAAGTAACAATTAACTTTTTTATCATTAATAGTGTGTTTACACCTTTACTATTTTTTCTATATCTACTCAATAATCATGACGGTATAAATTTTCTTGTTTTAAATCATGTGATTTTAACAGTGGTCTCCTAAATACTCCTGTTTACTTTGTTATTGTTTGAGTTTCGATTCGTTTGTGCGCTGTTATAAGAACGCCAGTGTGTACTCGGCCTTAGCCTCGAATAGAAAGGTGTATCTCGACAGACATTCCACAGGCCCTATCGAATTAGCTCAATACTAAAGACTGTTTGAGACTTTAAAAAAAGAAAAATATCATATGAGTAAAAAAAAATAATAATAATATTTTCTGAAGCACCTTAACGAGTTTACAAAACGTGTTTTACGGTGATTTAATGATAAGATCGCGATAACTCACTAGTATGTAAGGACAAATGCTTTACGTCACTGTGATAGACATTGTAAATTTACCTGAAAATAACACCACAGAATTTCAGTGTTTAAGACTTCTTATGAGAAAGTAATGTGTGTACCTATTCTGGCGTGGAACGTTGCTTGATTTTGTATTATATGTTATAAACTGTTGTACTTTAATGTTGACCTAATGTTGTTTTATTTATTGAAGCAAATATTAACGCCTCCAGGTAAATTTCTAAGAAATTAATTAAAATTCTAAGAAATCTATTGTTAACTGTAACGCCGGCGTGTCCGCGGTCGTGGAGGCATTAATTTGTATGTATCATATTACGTTAGTAATATATCTGTTTTGAAACGAGATTTTTTTTTCTTAATTATATATGAGATTATGTACTGCGAGATCGACTTAAAATTTTTGATCTGAAAACTGTAATTTCATATATTATAATAATATAATGTTTAAAGTTCTCGTCTAAATGTACACTTAGTTTTAATAGTGATGATACTTTGGTATATATATACTTTATAATGGCTAATATGTAGACTTTTTTATGTTGTATCTGTAATAAAATTGTGATTGTTGTAAATGTAAGCAAAGTCAAGCAACGTGATACAGCAAGTAAAAAAGTACAAATGTATGTGCAGAAGTTCGGTCGCTACGGACGGGTGTGTGCGGGGAGGGCGTGCGTGCGTCTCGCTGATCTGTTTGTTGACACATTGTGTATATGATGAATCAAATTATAAGAGAATATGAATTTTATGTGGGAGTTTTATTTGTGTTTATGAGAATTTGTTGGTTTTTTTTTCATTGCAAGCCATTAATTTTATCGAAATCACTATAATTTATACTGTATAGTATTTTAATATAATTATTATCTAATAACTAGCGGCTTCGTCCCTGGGTACGTTTTAACGGTTAGTATGGAATATATAGATTACATATATAACGTGTTTTCCCGTGGAAAAGAAATGATTTCTCTCGGTAAAAAGTAGCCTATGTCACTCCAACCCTCGCAACTATCTTCACACAATAAAAACTTTTTAACAAAAAAATAAAAACCGACTTCAAAAAAAAGCACTAAAAAGTAAAAAATAACTGATTGGTAGTTTTCATTTACTATACATACCTAATCAAATATTTTCGAAGTCGGTGTGCTTTGCTTTGTATGGGCTGGCACCAATTTCGAAAATATTTGATTAGGTATGTATTTAATTGGTAGGCTTTAATTGCTTAGCCAAAGCACACCGACTTCGAAAATATTTGATTAGGTATGTATAGTAAATGAAAACTACCAATCAGTTATTTTTTACTTTTTAGTGCTTTTTTTTGAAGTCGGTTATTATTTTTTTGTTAAAAAGTTTTTATTTTTTCCTTTTTAGTGTAGACAGTAGTAGAAAAGTAAGGATTCTAACGTGTTAGGCTTGTCAAATCAAACAAAATAAGCCCAAACTCAAAGTATCTACTATTAGCCGTTGAAGAGTTCCACCTATCCACCTTCTGGCCTTGCCATCAGATCAGGTCAACAACACCGAACCACTGTACTATCAACGGAAATAGAAATACTTGCAAAGTTTCAAGTCAATATGACAATTAGAAGTAGGTTAAATTCATCATTAGTTGTTTTTCCACCCTTAGGGGTGGTATTTTTTTTTGAAATTTAAATGGGACCAATCTGGAAGTATACCCTTTCAAACAAAACAAAAATTGTCCAAATCGGTTAATAAATGACGGAGTTCTGAGGTAACAAACATAAAAAAAAAAAAAAAAAAAAAAACATACAGTCGAATTGAGAACCTCCTCCTTTTTGAAGTCGGTTGAAAAATCACGCCAATCGATCACTCCATTTCGACGTGAAAGAAGGATAGACAAACACATTTTAACATTTATATTATTAGTATGGATATTCTATAAATCGTCATTTAATAAAATTAGTAGGTACGACTTTCTTAAAATTACGAATGTTAACTTCCATTATACCATATTGAATACTCCGGTCCTCGTCCGATCACCGAAGTTAAGCAACATCGGACGCGGTCAGTACTTGGATGGGTGACCGAGCGCCTGGGAACATTGCGTGACGTTGGCCTTTTTGTTTATTTGTTTGATTTTTGCCTCTTCTGACATTAATACTAAATAAATTAAAAAATAGAAAACTTTTTTTAAAAACAAGCTTTTATTTAATTGCGCTAAAAATTATAAAATAAACTTTTCCTTTAAAACTTTTACTATCAACTTATAACGTCATACAACGACAATTTATATGATATAAAAGCTTCTCGCGAGTTTTAAGTAGGTACTCGTATTTACTTAGTTTGAAAACTTTAAAATGATACCTATAGTATTACCTAGGTATGTATACAAGTTTCGTTACAGCTGCTTACCAATGTTATTCATTATACAACATAGATGGCGCTATTAAGTCTTGAATCGCGCTATTGAAATATTCTAGCAAGTTGAGTATATATACAAAATGAAAATATTGATAATTGTACTCGCTTCGGCAGTACATATACTAAAATTGGAACGATACAGAGAAGATTAGCATGGCCCCTGCGCAAGGATGACACGCAAAATCGTGAAGCGTTCCACATTTTTTGAAGAGTTTCACTAGCATTGATACATTTATTTTGATTTTTAACACTAAACAATGTGGCCATAATGCTTAAAATGCAGAAATTGGCTTGACCGATGCATGTCACGAAAGCTATTCGCTATTTTGTTTACAATCGTTAACCAACCCTAGAAAAATAAATATATAGGGAAAAAGGTATGGATTTAGAATGATCTTTGAAAAACGCTGTAACCAGCAATAGTATCGACTTAAGCGATATATTTATCTCTGTTTGGCCTTCACAATCTGCAGACAATATGCTCGTACCTAAGCGCAGGTTCGTGATACAGAGCGGCAAATTGTAGGGGCTATAATATTTGAAATCATCAAATACACACAATATAGTATCAAAATCTTTAACAATTAAATTATAAATAATATACTTTACACACAAAGGTTTATAAAATACATTGATGAGTTCCGTATGTGGTCCTAAAGGAACGAAACAATGTAACAGGAAGATGTTTTTAAGAGGAATAATTCTGTAATACATTGTTTTTATATAACTTTATTAGTTTACAATTTACACAAAGCCTTAATGAATTTTACACATAAACCTTCCTCATGCACCTCTCCGTCTATTGTGGAAAACCCCATTTGATAGTGTTTGAGTTTATCGCGTTCAAACAGACAGACAGACGCGGCGGGGGACTTTATTTTATAATATGATACATATAGATTATTTTCGCTTTTTATGTTGCACAAATAAACATATTATGTAGGTATTTCGATAAAAATACTAATATAGCAGTTCTTGTGATATTAAGTCTTAAGACTAGTCTTCTTGTACTCATCGGAGTGTATCAGAGCGTATTAATCGTAATAAAATATAAAACAAATTATTTCAAGACTAATTAGTATACATAAAATAGATTAGAATATAAAAAGGCCAACGTCACGCGGTGTTCCCAGGCGGTCACCCATCCAAGTACTAACCGCGCCCGATGTTGCTTAACTTCGGTGATCGGACGAGAACCGGTGTATTCAACGTGGTATGGACGTTGGCGATAGAACATATCAAACAGTCGTGTTGTTAAAATCACCGTGAGTTTTAATGAAAACAAAAAAAAAACTCGAAAAACAAAAAGCCAACGTCACGCGGTGTTCCCAGGCGGTCACCCATCCAAGTACTGACCGCGCCCGATGTTGCTTAACTTCGGTGATCGGACGAGAACCGGTGTATTCAACGTGGTATGGACGTTGGCAACCTAATGTTTCAAAATGTTGTATATATACTAATTTGTATCAATTAAGTTCACAGACTAACCTTGCAAAGTAAACATCTTGTATTATATGCTAACTTCAGGAATTCTGGGTAAAACTCCACGTATCTCTCGTATTTTTCTTGCCTAAATAAAACATAGATGTCGATCATCTAAAAATGGCAATATGAACTATTTACTACTACTAAATCGTTTTTAAAGTCAGTAAAATATAACAGAAAACAAAACAAAATAAATATATAAGTAGTTTGCTTGGTGATCATATTAACTGATCATTAATATAATTATAGATATTACATTTATATATTACTTATTTATTATTATTGCTTTAGGCACTTACAGTATTTGTTAGACTGTTTTTGCATTTGTCAATTTTACATAAAATTCTGTATAGCCGTATTAAGCGAAAATCCGAATTATACTGTGTTGAATTAGAATGTGCCAACATCGATACGAACATACCTATTATATAAACAACTGAACATATCAGTATGGGACTTTGACCAATCACCGCAAGTTCATCTGTAGATGTTTAAAGCCTATTTGTTTTTGAATTTCATACACTTCTTTTTATTTAACCTACATATTTAATTTAAGTGAAAACCCGAAATATACATGAAGGTCTCTGAAGACCAAGAGAAACATTAACATACCCAACAACGCAGGCAGGTAGTGGCTAGTTATTTATAAAAAAAACAAATATAAACAAGTTATTTTCTATTTATTCTAAATCAATTTAACAATAACATAATTAAATATATTTGAACACAACATCTTTAAAACTGTCCACAGTTTGTAGTTCTAATGTTACAGGGCATTGTATCCAGGTTGATAGAAGTTCCTCTGTGTAACCAATAAGGAAATACATTTTTGTGGGTGACACAGCTCTTCTTATAATGGCTGCTATACGGATGTGATTGAATTGCCGTTTTATTATGACCTGGAAGTTGAAAAAGAAAGCTTATTCCTGTAGATTACATCAATGATTGTTTACACAATTTTTTTTTAAATTTTACAAACAAAAAAATATTAGAAAATGTTAGTGCAACGATTCACCCTCACTCTGCAAGGGTTCGTCCTTAGTATTTCATTTTAACATTTAGTATAGATTTCTCAGAGATGAGATATTTTACAGTAAAAAATATTCTATGTTGACCTGGATAACCAGCTATCATCATATGAAATTTTATGAATAACATTAAAATCGGTCAAGTGGTTTCCTCGTGATGCTTTTCTAGACAGACAGACAAAAATTGTAAAAACTATAGATTCAGCCTCTGTATTCATAATAATGACTATTTCAATATAATTTTTCATAAAATGTTTAATGTACAGATTCAGCTCAGACTATTATTTTATGTATAGATAAAAGATAGATTAACATACCTCGCTACAGACAAGACCATGCCACGTGCCAGTCATGAACCTTCTTATAAACTCATCCTCAACTGCTGTTTCAGACCTTCGAAGACCATCTTTTAAATTTGCTGTAAAGGCAAGTATGTTGTAGTTAATTTAAAAAAAAGTTTGTATTTAATTTTAATGGAAGTAGGTTTATTAGCTTTTTATGTTACAAGTTATATATTGACTGCAAAGTAACATTTACTATTTCTAGTACCTACACAATATACTAACAAAAAAGATACCTAACTTCATATTATGCATTATTCAAGAACTTTTAACACTATGCCTACAAAAAACAAAAAACTAAAAAGTAGTTTACTCAACGCTATTAGACATTCTGTTCAATAACACATTGTTTTAAATATCCATTAGTATTAAATATTTACCTGTGTTCCATGAGTTCCAAGTCTTTCTATGAGCAATGAAGTGAGGTGGATTCGCCATTTCATAAGTCAATGGTCTATCTCTCTTTTTAGTGATCCTGTATTTTCCGGAAACCACTCTGCATAAGGCTGACGATGTATGAAATTGTGAGGCCAATATTGGCGACCATTGCGACAGAACATTTGAAGACTGTAAATAAATTTAGTCCCATTTTTGTTATTTCTTTTGTTATTTAAGTAATGTAAAAATACCTGATATTAAAAAGTAAGGTTATATTAAATATTCAATTTTAGTACCTGAGCCAATTTGATGATAGATGTATTTAACATCTTTTTTTTATTTATTTCGATTTTTAAGGAATATATATTAGAGAATTCTGAATTACAATTTTAGCACAATTTAAAAATAAATATGTCAATATTTGAGACTGTCATAAGTCATTCTTCTGGTTTTGACAGTTGCTTGTATATTGCGTACAGAAATTCTCAACAAGACAATACTTCTTACAATTAAATAATAACCATTCTTATTCAATTCTATTATTTATTAATTCGTTTCTATGTATGATAGATAATTATTATTATTTTCCATTTAATTTAAAACTTACTGTTAGAAGTACGATTTTACGCTATATACCTTGCGGAGTAACCAAAGAAAACATACGAAGCAATCAAAACATTTTATTAGTGGTACCTACTTTATATGTAAGATCAGTATTTTATTGTTGTTTGTTAGTAGTATTTTATTGTATGTAGGATATATGATAGGTAGTAAGAGATGATTCAGAAATTATATGATATCATATAACTGTACCTACATGATACATTTACAAGCATTTCTTTATGCAAAGTAACATTCTTTTCAATATCCATACTAATATTATAAATGTGAAAGTGTTTGTTTGTTTGTTTGTTTGTTTGTTTGTTTGTTTGTTTGTTTGTTTGTTTGTTTGTTTGTTTGTTTGTTTGTTTGTTTGTTTGTTTGTTTGTTTGTTTGTTTGTTTGTTTGTTTGTTTGTTTGTTTGTTTGTTTGTTTGTTTGTTTGTTTGTTTGTTTGTTTGTTTGTTTGTTTGTTTGTTTGTTTGTTTGTTTGTTTGTTTGTTTGTTTGTTTGTTTGTTTGTTTGTTTGTTTGTTTGTTTGTTTGTTTGTTTGTTTGTTTATTTGTTTGTTTGTTTGTTTGTCTGTCTTTATTTCGTTTGTTAGAGGGCTAGAGAGTGACATAAGCTACTTTTTACAGCGGGAGATTATCTCTTTCCTATGGGAAAACACGATACAATACAATTCAAAAAAATATTTATGATCAGAATTACTTGAAACTTGGTATAAATGCTCTTCAATTCAATTAAATAAATACGTGTTTTAGCATTTTTCGAAATTCATCCCATAAAGGGGTAAAATAGCGGATGAAAGTTTGTATGATACTTCACATTTTAGAGTTTTCTTTTATAGTTTTAACGCGAGCGGAGCCACGGGTTCTGCTAGTAATACATAATTGTAGTAAAATTGAAGTTAAATCGTTTTGAAATAACGTCATGAAATAGCAAGTAAAGTTTAATAATTTTTTTTTTTAACGTTGGGAAATGTGCATTTACGCACGAGGTGTGGGACTCACCGGCAAAGCCAGTACTACCCACTAAAACCCAACAAAGCCTTCCCCCGTCTTAATGGGGCGTCGCAGGATCGCTTACGCATTCAACTACGACGCCCCGACGGCCCCGAAGTTTAATAATACTATTTCGTGCATTGACTTTATCGATCTTAAAAAAACTATTTGGTTTTTAGATAATGTATGTATGAGTCACACCTCCACTTATTTGCTTGATCCATAATATCAAATTTAATCTTTTTTAACATAGTTTATTTTATTACCCACAGAACAAATGTTTATCTAGATTACATACGGATAAACTTGAATTTATTCATTTGAAGTGCATTAGAAATATATACTTAAAAACCAATTATTGCGTTTATATCAATAATTTTACACTCATTTACCGTTGTATTAGCTAATTAATATTGGAACTATAACTGTAAAATACTGTTAATCTTTAATCGTAAAATGCAAATAATGTCGTGGTGGCTTATTCATGGAATTTTATTAATTTCTGTAGTATTGGAGACAAGAAGTATATACATAGTTTATATTTAAGTTACCTATTTTGTTATTTTAAATATTTTCTTATCTTTTTTTATTTTCTAGGTCAATCTGACTTTGCAGACCTTAATATGCCAATATCTCAACAAAAAAGTTCCAACATATCCAGTAAAGTTAATAAAATTGCACAAGACATTTTAGCTAATTCATCTCCAAGTAATAGAGAATTTGTTATAAAATCTGTTGAGAAAAAATTACTAAAAGCAGCTGAACATTTAGGTGAAAGAGGTAAAACTCATGTCCAACTAATTTTAGAAGGAATTAAATTAAAAATCTTAAATTTCACGAAACAAAGATCTTTATCAAACATTCTATCAATAAAAAATAAAGATATTACTTCTCATAACAATAATGATGACCAAATTATGAATACGCAAGTAGCAGACGATTTGTCAAATAAAATAGAAAAACTCATTAAAAGTGAATTAGATAAGCTACTAACTGTAGAAAGTAAACAGAAACTTTTGGATAATATTAAACGTCGAGTATTAGAATCAGTTGAGGAAAAATTAAATTTAGTTCGTGATGTAAAACCAAATAGTGACACAAAAGGAAAAGGATTACTTGAATATACCGATAAAGTCGAAACTGATGACTCTAAACATGATATTAAAATAATTGACCAAATCCAAAGCAGTGCATATTTTACTGAGAATGATTTAGGAAGTACTCGTACTCTTGAAAGATTTACTGCAGCTCCTATATGCAATAATGTATATGAAAAAGTTTGCTCCGATATAAAAGATATGAATAGATTAAAATGTATTTATGATGAAGTGTTTGTGTCATTAGACAAGCTGTGTGATGGTCATAATGATTGTGCCGATAGATCTGATGAAAAATATTGTGGCTCACAAGGTAATATGATATTTTAATATAAAATAATATCATCTTCAATTCTAGCTGACCATAATAGTAAATGTTAGATATTTTGTTTTAATTTAAGGTATATATAGAACTGATCTTGTTTCCTTTGCAGCTATGGAAAGAATGGAATTTTCAAATAAAGTAATAAATAACATGGAACATTTACTTGCAAACAACTGTTTTAATATTGATAAGTCATCTTTGGCAAAACGTACTCATATACTTAGAGATGTACTACAATCTCAAATCGATTTTAAGGAAAAATATTTAAATTTTTCTTCACATATGAATAAGCTGTCCGTAAAGAAAGAAACCGACAGTATAACAAGTATTAATCGTAAAGCATATGAAATTGCAATTATTATAAGCTCCCTTGCTTTAGCTTTAGATAGTGCATTCTGTTCTCAAAGATCAAACGACAATGAATCAAGACGTAAAAATATCTTCGAAAAAGGTCTGGAGGAGATGATAGAAGAAGTAACTTGGCCACCAAAGTGTGTTTGTATTAGAGAGCATTGTCATAATTGTACGGACGCTTGCAAGCGTATCTGTTGGCACACGTACAGTCTAACTAAATGGAAATGTGAATCTATAAATGGCACTGGTGCAATATCCTTGAACTCACTATGTGATGGTAAATTGGATTGTTTTGATGAAAGCGATGAAAATGGTTGTGATACAGGTATGTTTATACTTTGAAATTGAATTTTGAATTATTACATGTTTTGAAATTTTAAATTTTTATAAAAGAAATTTTAAGAGACTTTAAATAAATGTTTTTTTGTGTGGTTTCATATTGCATGTTAAGTTTTTGACAATTTTTATTTTTAATATTAAATACATAGCATCCGGATACACAAAATTTGAAGCACATGAAATATACAGTAATGTATTGAAAATGGTAAATTTGAAAGCCTCTAAGGAACGTTCTTCAACGATAAAGAAGTTAAATTTATTGCGAAATTTGATAATAAAATTACAGAAGCTTACAACTAAAACTGAACCAAATAAAACAGCAATTAGGAAACTTAGAAACAAGTGCTACTCTCTTTTAAAGACAATATACTTAGATATATTAAGTCAGTCATCAGCAGCCAGTGAACTTGGAGAAGCATATTTATTCTTGATAGCTATAAACCAAAACTTGGTATCTGCATTAAAGAGATCGGATACAGGCAATAAAAGACTTATAACCGATGAATGTTACTGCAGAAATGGTAGCTGTGGTATACCTTTCTGTTCAAAAAGTTGTATAAAATCCTGTGCTGTTGAACCCAAATTGATGAAATATGATTGTAAAAGAAGTTCGAATGTAACAGTAACTCTTGACAAGATTTGTGACGGTAAAATTGATTGTGATAGTGGATATGATGAATACAATTGCAAAATAGGCAAGCAGATTATACTTTCTTAGATTTACGCGAATGTTTGACATTTTTAAATGAAACTATCTTTTCGGATTATTTCGCGGGATTTATTTTGATTTTTGGTATAGTCTGTCTGTAGGCTGTCTGTAACAACTATACCTTCAAGACATGTAACACCTCAGTCTCTCCCGTGACCATGGATGCTGTAAAGCATTCGAAACGTCGGGAACCAAAAATCAATCAAAATAAATCCGCGAAATAATCCGAAAAGATAGTTTTATTTAGGCAAGCAGATTTTTAACTTTTTTATTTTGCTTTTTGCTTATTATTTTCAAGTAATAGTTTACTACTGTTTAAATATTAGACTGCAGTGTGATGTTATGATAGCTATTCGTAAGAATTTACTACAAACTATGTATAATCAATATATTAAATTTTAGAAGAGATTTGCCGTCGCCATCATTTGATAGTATTAAGAAACACCGTGCAAGATACAGGAAAACATCTAGAGGGAACATCATTAGGTGAACTACTTAATACATGGAAAAATAAGGTATCTAATAATATGAAATTATCATTTAATTTGAACATTGACAATATTTCTTAGAACTTAACGTGTTTCTTTAGAACTGACAATTGACTAGAACGATTTGATTAGATAAACTAAATTACGACCAAACGTTCTATTTAAACAAAATTTTTCATAGACTTCTTCCGTTTGATTATAAATTCTATTTATTATTGATTGATTTAAAAACAAACCTATCCCACGGGAACCGTACATTTTTTCGGGATTAAAGTGAACCTATGTATTCCAGACTATAATCTATATCTGTGCCTTTCAATCCTTTCAATCGTTCTAGCGTGAAAGCTTAACAAACTAAACATCTATCTATCCTCACAAACTTTCACATTTTATTAGTATGGATTAGTATCAATTAGTATGGATAAACAGTTTTTGGATATAAAAATTTTAAAATGCTCATGCTTATTATAAGAAAGATTAAAAAGTATTAAATAACATCTACTTTTACCAGGTAGTTTCAATGATAAAAGTTGCGGAGAAAGATAGCAGGCCAAAGCCGAAAATATTCAGAAATATAGTCAAAAATATTCTTAAAGATTTGGTTACAACTTACGGCTCCGTGGAGCATTATAGAAGAAGTAATGTTGAATACGCACTACCAGATTTTTTGAGTATTGCCCAAAGCATCATGGAAACTGTTAAAACTTGTGGGAAATAAATAAAAATTAAAAATAGATTGATATATTTTTTCAAATATATATATATATATATATATATATATATATATATATATATATATATCGAAATAAGATAAACATAATGTCTTTTTCAATCAGTTGTAGGTACTGCTCTTACTACTCCATTTTCCCGCCCTTATTCTTTGGTGTAGAAACTTTTCTGATAAATAATAATTGTTTCATACCTGTCTTATTAATATTATAAATACAAGATTGTGTATATTGAGTTGGAAAGTGTGCCATTTTCCAACTATGTACTTACTACTTTTTGCTTGAGTATCACTTGACTCTCACGTGATATTTGAATGCTTAAAATCAAAAAAGTTACTGAAAAACGTAAAAGGTAAGGCAAGAATAAAACAATCGTATGGCTAGTGTTATATTTATGTTCTTTACAGGTTCTTACTTCTTTTGTTTATCGTAATAAGATCCATATTTACGAAATATATGAATAAATGTTTGTAATGTATTTACGAATAAATGTAGAGTTTGGTGAATTTTATTTGTAAATCATTTCGTTTAATAATTTTCATAATAAATTTGAAATATTAGTGGATAAAAAATCGTGAAAAATTAAATTATATCGATAAAATATCTTCAGTTAATTCTTTTATACAAAACCTTGCTACTGGAGAGTTACTCACATTTATTTTTTAAAAGTGTTAGACAAATTATCAGGTACAAACAGCCATTCTATATATAATTGAACTAGGATAATTAATAATTGTAATATCATGCAATTATATATCTTCAGACCTAATAATATTTTGAGTTGCATATGGTTTTTTATATTTACGTCTATGTTCCTTCAAACTACTTTACCTTATCAATGGCTTGAGTTTAACGATTATTTTGATTGTATTGTGGGCATAAAGGTTTATAATCGTCCTATAAGCATTGGTTTCTATATATCAAAAGTTTCTAGATTTACATCTGCGAACCCATTGCAGCCTTATTGGAGAGAACACGTTGGAGCAATAAACACATCTTATATTTATAAATATTTTAATGAATCTAAAACTGAAAATGTGACTAGTATAGCTGGAAATCAATCCTACAAAGATAGGATAGAGCTTGGGTAAATGTTGGTTTTAACTCTTCACATAGCACGATTCAAGATATTATGATCCTTAATAATTTTGATAAAAACCTGAACATTAAGTACATATAAATATAAATATGTTGGGACATTAACACACAACACTATCTAGTTCCATGGTAAGCTACGAGGCTTGTGTTATGGATACCAGGTAGTTGATACACTACACGTATATAACTTTAAATACATACATATTATAAATATAAACACCCATGACTGGAGTACAAACTTCGTTATCACACAAATGAATGCCTCCAGCGGGACTCGAACCCGCGACCGCCGCCGGCACAGAAAGTAGGGCCACTACAAACTGAGCCAAACGTGTCGTCGAATATAATTTGCGTCATAGCTATCCGGTGTTCTTGCCTATTGAAAACTTCGCCCCTAACTTTGGAGCTGGATGGTACTTTGCGGGCTTCGAATACGTTGACAAAGAGCATGTTAAAAACAATATAATTTTGGAAACGTCATATTTTGAAGAATACGCTCAAACAGCTTGCGACGAGTGGCTACCTCGAGAATGGGAAGATTCATTTGCTTTTGAGACGTGGAAAATTTGGCTAGAGTTGCGTTTGGAGTGCATTTATTTCATGCAAGCAATATGAAAATGGTTATAGGCATAGGAAGTTATTCTTTGACAAAAAACCGTAAAACTATACTAGTTTTTACAGATTTAAGAAATTATTTAAGAAAATATTATGGGGATATTTGGTATGCATAACTTATAAAGAGCCAATACCTTTGGACTATTAAATTGTTAGCCTTAATTAGAAATATATATAGAGCTATATTAGTTGATAATTTATTTAAATAATACTTATTTTATATAATATTAGATTAATAACTTTAACGACGTAAAATAAATTATTTATTTTCATTTTTTTGTAATAATTATATAATTATATTAAATCTATATATATAAAAGAAAGTCGTGTTAGTTACTTCGCTTATAACTCAAGAACGGCTGAACCGATTTAGCTGAAAATTGGCAGGGAGGTAGTTTAGAGCCAGGAGAAGGACATAGGATACTTTTTATCCCGTTCGACCGCGTTCCAATTTTTATGATATTTAATTTTTGGATTTCTCTTAGTCCGGAATAGGTAAGTATTAAAACATATAATTAAAATGTGAGAAAGAAAGATTTTTTTCTTTTTATATCTATTTAAAACGTACCTAGCGACGAACCCGAGCGAAGCGAGGGTGAGCCGCTAGTATCTATATATATAAAAGAAAGTCGTGTTAGTTACTTCGCTTATAACTCAAGAACGGCTGAACCGATTTAGCTGAAAATTGGCAGGGAGGTAGTTTAGAGCCAGGAGAAGGACATAGGATACTTTTTATCCCGTTCGACCGCGTTCCAATTTTTATGATATTTTAATTTTTGGATTTCTCTTAGTCCGGAATAGGTAAGTATTAAAACATATAATTAAAATGTGAGAAAGAAAGATTTTTTCTTTTTATATCTATTTAAAACGTACCTAGCGACGAACCCGAGCGAAGCGAGGGTGAGCCGCTAGTTTATCTATATATATAAAAGAAAGTCGTGTTAGTTACTTCGCTTATAACTCAAGAACGGCTGAACCGATTTAGCTGAAAATTGGCAGGGAGGTAGTTTAGAGCCAGGAGAAGGACATAGGATACTTTTTATCCCGTTCGACCGCGTTCCAATTTTTATGATATTTTAATTTTTGGATTTCTCTTAGTCCGGAATAGGTAAGTATTAAAACATATAATTAAAATGTGAGAAAGAAAGATTTTTTCTTTTTATATCTATTTAAAACGTACCTAGCGACGAACCCGAGCGAAGCGAGGGTGAGCCGCTAGTATTCTCTATAATAATCCCTTATAAAACTCCAAAAACAAAAGTAATATTACAACAAAACAGCCAACGTCACGCGGTGTTCCCAGGCGGTCACCCATCCAAGTACTGACCGCGCCCGATGTTGCTTAACTTCGGTGATCGGACGAGAACCGGTGTATTCAACGTGGTATGGACGTTGGCGACAGAATATATCAAACAGTCGTACTAGTCATTGTTAGCTTCAGTTAGCACAAAGGATTAAAAAAAATACGAAAAACAAAAAGCCAACGTCACGCGGTGTTCCCAGGCGGTCACCCATCCAAGTACTGACCGCGCCCGATGTTGCTTAACTTCGGTGATCGGACGAGAACCGGTGTATTCAACGTGGTATGGACGTTGGCGATAGAACATATCAAACAGTCGTTCGTGCACTTAGAGTCATTGCACGATAATGTACCTATGTAAAACATTACCGTGGTCACTGTTAGCTTTTTTTTTATGTCAGGACATTAACACACAACACCATCTAGTTCCATGGTGAGCTACGAGGCTTGTGTTATGGATACCAGATAACTGATACAATATACATATATAACTTTAAATACATACATATTATAATAAAATAAACAAAATTAGTTTTTTTATTTCTTAATCATCTTTACATTTTGTGTTCGAGTCTTCCCAGTAAGTAATCCGAGGATACTTGTGTTGGGAATGGCCCGCTTCTTCCCATATGCATACTCTATGATTAAGTGAAACTATATATACTTATAGGATAGTTACATGATTTAAGTTATTTAAAGCAAAGAAAATTATATAAAATTACAATATTAACAATTGAAGGTTGTTATTGCCTGTACAATTTCACTAATTTTAATTTATAATGTTAGGAAAATTAAAAATTATAAATAAAAAAAAATATTATAAATATAAACACCCATTACTGGAGTTCAAACATTCGTGCTCATGACACAAATAAAGGTCCCAAGCGGGATACGAACCCGCAACCGCTAGCGCAGCAAGTAGGGTCATTACAAACTGAGCCAAACGTGGCTTTAGTAAAAGCTAAAAAGAAAAAACTCGAAAAACAAAAAGCCAACGTCACGCGGTGTTCCCAGGCGGTCACCCATCCAAGTACTAACCGCGCCCGATGTTGCTTAACTTCGGTGATCGGACGAGAACCGGTGTATTCAACGTGGTATGGACGTTGGCGACAGAATTTATCAAACGGTCGTGCGCTTATTCACTGTAAGCTACAGTGGAAGCAACAAAATTTCAAAAAAATACTGGAAACAAAAAGCCAAAGTCACGCGTTGTTCCCAGGCGGTCATTCAGCCAGTAAGTACCGATAAAATAAATAAATGAATCATTTTAAATTATAACTCTTACGAAACACAGGACATATGGTCAAGCTGGACTTCTACAAGTCTATTTTCATTCGATTTATCTGAACAGCACGAACAATCTAGTTACTTCAAACACACGAATGCATTGTATTTTTTCAGCTTTAAAATTGTAAAAGTAAATAAATCATTAACTTATTATTATTAATAATAATTTAAGTAATTATTACTAGAATTATTATCATTTAATGTATTATCTATTAATGAGTCACTTACACTACATAAGGGTATGTGGCGTTCGTTCCATATCAGTCGTTAGTGAGACGCGGACGCAACATGGCAGGTAAGTGATTAGATAACTGATAAGATTAAAATAGATATCACCCATGTTCATTTTAAAAAAAGCAATGGCCTTTTTGTCTCTATATAATTTTACATATTATTTAAACTAATTAAAATATTATGTCGTCATGACAATTGGTTTATTTTATTTAAAACTTGGTGCATTTTATATATTTTGGCATTTGTGATATTTTGTATGATAAGTGATAAGAGAAGGTCGATTTTTTTATAAAAAAATCTTACATTAAAAGACTGACATGCTTTATAGGTACCATTAACGCAAATTCTAACTAAAAACTATGATAAATTCCAGAATGTTTCAAAAGATTTCTACATAGAATATCCATATTTCAACTCTACAATAATATATTAACATAAATATAATTGCATAGTGCATCATTTGTTATGTTAATTTGCGCTACATTTTGTCTCCATAAAGATGGCAAATAAGACTCGTAATCCACTATGATAAGTAGCTGCATACACTCGAGACAACAGAAATGAAGTAGATAATAGATATATGTACCTAATACTTTCTTAGATTTACGCGAATATTTGACATTTTAAATAAAACTATCTTTTCGGATTTTTTCGCGGATTTATTTCGATTTTTAGTTCCCGACGTTTCGTAGATATACCTAATAAAGAAAAAGATTCTAATAATTTAAACAAACAAGCACAGTTGTGATAAGAATAATGTTCCAACAGCTTAGTTCCAGAAATTTCATTTTTCGTAAAATTATACGTATATCCTGATAAATTATAAAAAATTTTGTGATACAAAAAATCATTTGTGATATTATTAAATAGTACATATTTATATGTATTTTGTCTTCTATACCTATACAAAAGGGTATGTTACATATTTTCAGCAATATTAACTTTGACTATGGAGACATCGTTATATTAATATACTAGCGTTTTCCTGCGGCTCCGCCCGTACATATCATATACTAAAACCTTCTCCGAAACACGCTGTAGCTTATGGTATAAGTATTATTCCGATCGGTTCAGTAGTTATCGCAGTAGAGCCCGAACAAAAAAATCGGCTCTCAATTTATTAGTATAGATATGTCAAATTGTACTGAAAATAAGGTCTAAATCTTTTATCATGTAATGTACTTTAAAATTATCTAATCATTTAATTATTTTTTGCAAACTAATATTTAATCAAAAATGTCATTAAGCGGTTTGCCTAATATTACACTTGTGGTTTAACGGTTAATATCTATTATACGAGTACGTGTTTTTAACGTCATTGATATATAATGAAATTGTAACTAAGCCGAATCTGTACATTAGATATTTTTTGGGAAATCTTATTGAAATAGACATTATTATCGATACAGAGGCCGAATCTATAGTTTTTAAATTTTTTGTCTGTCTGTCTGTCTATCTGTTACCGCATCACGAGAAAACCACTGGACAGGTTTTGATGAAATTTGGTATGATGATAGCTGGTTATCCGGGTCAACATATAGGATACTTTTTACCGCGGGAAAATATCTCCTTTCTGAGAAAAAATGTAAAAACTGCAATGTAAGAGTATACTAATATGTATAACCTAAGAATTTGGTTTTTGGTCATCTGAACGCGGGCGGAGCCGCGGGCAATGCTAGTCAAATTAATAAAATTTAACAATTTCAAACCAATTCTTCATGTAATACTTTTCATTTTTATCTCTATAGAGATACCTATGTATATAAAAGACCAAATAATTTTTTTTTTTTTAGTTTTTTTTTCTCTTATCTAGATGAGATTAAGATTATTTCAAATATACATCAATTCTAACAAGTTTTTTTAAAATTGCTTGTTATTATGTAACTTTAATGTCTGACTTACTCTACCGTCTACGTCGAATGTCACAGGTTCGAGTCGATTTTGTTTTACCTTTGCTTAGTATCGCAAGTATATTATTTTATAGTATTAGAAATATATATCTATTATTAGTTATGTGACAAGTATCCACTAAAGGTAGTCCGCTTCGCTATCGTATTTATTGTTAAGTGTGTCGTCTGAGAATTTTTTTCAACACATAAAATACGAAAAACACAAAAAATAAACTATATTTTTTATTTTACACCTCATATCTGCAAAATGTAATAAAGATCTGTAATAATTTAGAAATGAAAATTAGTTTATCATATATTTAAAAAGATAAAGTTACAATATTGTTTCTTGCTAGTGACGAAATTAGAAAAAAAAATAGTAGCACTGAATTTGCATTCATTTACCTTTTCTGTATGTAGTATGTTTTTATATATAAAAAAAAAAAACAAATAAAATCTTGTAAGTGAAGTAATGACAAATTAGATAGATTACTTTTAAATGATAAAGTAACAATAATAGCGCTGACATATCAGATTACAGCCTTATTATGAAACAAATATTGATTATTTTTTATAATTGATTACATTCTTTTTAAATTAAATATAAATATCAATTATTAAAATATAAATTTTATTAACTTTATTCATATCGCTTTATTTGTCCAGCTCAATATACCTAAATGCTCAATACACAAATATACCAATATATTTTATATTATAATATTTTATAGTTGAAGTAATTTTGCGATATTTGTATTACACAGACAAATATTACGGTCATGGAGGCATGCCTCCACCCATGCACGGCTACCCACCCGGCCCACCAGGGTCCGGCCATCCGCCACATATGTCGTACCCCTACGGTCCAGGGGTCGTCTTCTACCCAGTCCACCCTGCTTACTTCTATCCTCCTTATGGCTATCCCCACCCCCCTGGCCATCCTCCTCCCCCCGCCGAAATAGTTGATTCTGAACCAGCCGAAGGAGTTCCGGAATTACCCGGAGAGACAGTCGAACTGCCCTGGAGTAAGTCTAACCGGGTTATGGGAACGATCACGTAAACTTTATATCAATTTTTATATTATTTTCATACTAAATGGTTTCATACCAAATGTTACGGGATCGTTTTAATTCTAAATTATGTGAAGAGATAACTCCTTGTTTACTCAGAATATCAAGTGGCATAATATATTAATCATTGATTGTAGAGCTTGCCTTCATTTATTACATATATATACATTTTATAATATATTTTTTTGCCTTTATCACTATTTATCAAGTTTCTATATTAATTCTTTTATCTTGGCAAAGCTTATCTTATCCATTAAAGAGGTCTTGTAAATATATTTTTCAACAAAGAAAATTTTATTTTCGTAAAAACTTCATTGTTGCTATATATTGTATATACGTAAATACTTTTTTATTTTATTATATATACATATTTTTTGATTTTATACAAATTATTTATTATACAATCCACGGTCAAGATGATATCTCTTCACATTTTTTAGGTTTCGTCTGCCGATGTTGGGCCAATCCTCTCTATGGTTCCTAAACTCCTTCCTTCCCCTATATACCCATTTTATTTCTATATTTTGACTTTTAATGATGCATTATCTTTCCAGGCTAGAATAAAATAAACCATATAGAGTTTTGGCCATTGCTTCCTGTGTTGTTAAAAATTACTCACGATTATTCATTCACTTTCGATAAAATGATCACCGCATTTTTCGTCAATAACACACTAAAAAACTATAGATAAAAATTAAATATTGGGAAATATGTGATAAAAACTGATATGTTCAGTGATATGGATGTTATCGATCCGTTGGAAAATATGTAACACTGATTCAAATTAACAATGTAATATTTTTTTAGGCATCTATTCATATGATATAATTATGAAAGGTTTTATCAGCGCTCCAATGTTATACTGTATTCGTATTTTGCAGGTACATACCGTTGGGTTCCCGCTTGTTTAAGCCAGAGGAGTATCCCCATGGGAGCTCTTCGCGTAGGCACTGATGCTGATGGAGAAGAAATCTACGCAGGTCGAGCACATCATGAAGGAGATATTCTCCCAGCAAAAGTAATTCCTACTAAGAATGCGTGCTACATCGCATACGGTGGTGAAGAAGTTCTGAAAGACCAATTTGAGGTAAATATTAACTTTACTTGCTTTTATGGCTTTTTAATTAAAAAAATGTTTATACAAACTTAAAACAAAATTTCGTCGTCTCATTTAGAAGAAATATATTTTGTCCTTGATTAAATTTATGTGTAGTTTCTAATGGCTTTTGGTGCTGTATCAATGGAACTCGGTAATAAGACATGACTATAATTAATAAAGTTTCTCCAAAATTAGTAAACTTACTGATTAGGTTCTTCAAGGTGACTAAAGCTTTTTAAACTTTCCTTTTCAGGTTCTAGTTCCCGCTATGTTCTCATGGCAGTTTTCTACTGGAGGTGAAGTTCCCCCCGGCGCAGTGGAGGCTGGCGTCACTGCTGATGGAGAGAAATTGTACTTCGGCAGAGTCAATCATGATGGATGTGTTACTCCTGGAAAGGTACTCCTATATATATTTTTGACGACACGTTTGGCTCAGTTTGTAGTGACCCTACTTGCTGTGCCAACGGTCGCGGGTTCGAGTTTCGCTGGGGGCATTCATTTGTGTGAAAAGACGAATGTTTGTACTCCAGTCATGGGTGTTTATATTTATAAAGTTATATATGTGAAGTGTATCAATTATTTGGTATCCATAACACAAACCCCGTAGCTTACCATGGAACCAGATGGTGCTGTGTGTTAATGTCCCAACATATTTATTTATTTATTATTTTTATTAAATGGGACGTAAAGTTCAGTTCGCACTTGACATTGTTAGTTAAAACATAAGACTAAACTAAACCGTCCAGATTCAACAGGCAAACATTAAATACTATTGTAGAAACTCAATATTTTTTACCCAATTTTAAGGAGATTATAGTGGCGGCAAACTTTAAAAAAAAGCCCAATTACTTGTCTTAATAAAAATTTTCACTTTTTTCTCTATACTTCCAGATCCACCCATCGCACGGCACTTGTTATTATCCATTCGACGGCGAAGAGAGGTCTTCTGCGGAGTACGAATGTCTCGTGCTTATGTAAAACTACTCGTAGACTCTAGTGTAAACATATTGCAGGGATGCTTTAGGAAGTATTATAGTATTTTTCATCAATATTAAGTGAAGTCATTAATTTATAAGAACGTATTTAGCTTCAAAGTCATATTAGCCTTAGATTCTTGCCATTTTATGTATTTCAAATATATTTAAACGTATTTTCACAGTATTTATTATAATTAATTGGATTAAATGCTTATTAAAAACTTAGCATATCAAAGGCAAAATGATTTATTTATGTATAATCGTAGTAATAAAACATATTTTGCATATACTGTTATTTTTTTTATTATTTTTTAGTAGTACCTAGCTACTTACATAAATAATATCATATTATATGTACCCGCACTTGGCCAGCGTGGTGGACTATGGCCTGATCCCCCTCGTATTGAAGGGAGGCCCGTGCCCAGCAGTGGGACGTTAAAAAGGGCTGAATACATATGTACATTTATACATATAATAAAATTGTATCTAAGCTGTACATTAAATATTTTTTGGAAAATCTTATTGAAATAGATATTATTAACGATACAGAGGGCGAATATATAGTTTTTAGAATTTTTGTCTGTCTGTCTGTTACCGCATTACGGAAAAACCACTGGAGGGATTTTGATGAAATTTGGTATGATGATAGCAGGTTATCGGGGTCAACATATAGGATACTTTTTACTGCGGGAAAATATCTCATCTCTGAGAAATCGATACTAAACGTAAGGACGAACCTGAGCGAAGCGAGGGTGAGTTACATTAGCGACTCAACTAACATTATATGCATAGAGGATCTAGATTGTAGCATTATAACTGCTTAATGTTAGAACTTGGCATAAAAAGGGTTTAAATAGCTCTTTACTTACTTTTCTTTACTTTTTACTTTTCTAACATGACACACTTTACATTACCAGTGTTGACTACACGATATTTCCCTTGGGTGTTGAAGAATATCTGTTTTACGTCAGCAACCAGCAGAAAGATATTATGTTTTGAATTTACGTCTTAACCTCTTAAAATGATCTTCTGATTGATTGATTGATTGATTGATTGATTGATTAATTGAGATTTGGATTAGTTTTCCAATTTTACAGATTCCTTCTTTAAGTTGCAATCATAATTACCATCCCGATTATTCAATTACATACCACCATCTGATGCCTGATGGTAAAAAGTAAAAACCCTTATACACCATTCGACAGATGACAAACATGGCGGCAAAAATCGGCCATTTTAATTTTATTATTTTGATATGCCCAGAACAATTAAGACGAATCTAACGACACCTCTCAATCTAAAATATATGAAGCCGTTTAAGCTACAAAGAGTACTAAAGAACACATACATCGAAAACCTAACCTCAATTAAGAATTTATTCTGAACTTTTAAGATGACGTTTCCTAGGTGATTGTAAATATTTATTTTGCCCCAAACGAATGCCGATTTAAAATATACTGCCATCGAACGCGTGACCTTCAGCGTAATAAGCTATGCCACTCATTGGAACACCAATAAATCCAAGTTTGCTGGTGCCCTGTAAGTTTTCAATAAGCAAACATGCATAATAAGCCAAGCCTGCACTGCGTAGGCGTAAGAAGTTAAGTATTGTAAATACGTTAGTCACCCGTCAATATTCATTGTAAAACGATCCTCTCTTGTGATATGTGCACGTATATTTTAGTTTATTATTTATAATTTAGATTTTAGTTAATTTCTATACATAAATAAATAATAATATTTCAGTGTAAACATAGTGTCATCATGAAAGCGACGATTTGCTTCGTAATATTTTGTAAGTAGAGCTCGAATTATATTTATTTATTAAATTTTATATATATTATTATTTATGTCTTAAAAGTAACAAAAATAAAAAAATAAGCTGTCATCATTAAACCCATAAAATATTATAGATATTTTTTACTGAATAAAGAAGAATTAATAATATTTAATTGTGCCAATCATTTTTCTACATATTTTTTATCTTTATTTTTAGATTTCAAGATTTCATTTATCAAAAATCTCTGATATATCTCTATGAAACGTATTTGAAGAATATCCACCCGGAATTACAATTCCTAAAAATAGAACCATAGGTCGAATCCATACTAATATTATAAATGTGAGAGTGTTTGTTTGTTTGTTTGTTTGTTTGTTTGTTTGTTTGTTTGTTTGTTTGTTTGTCCTTCTTTCACATCAAAATGGAGTGACAGAACTTTTTAGAGATTTTTTTGTAGTTTTGGCGCGAGTGGAGCCGCGGGTTCTGCTAGTATAACTTATAACTTCGTATTTAAAGCATATATTTTTCTTTTATATATTGCGTAAGAGACAAACAGTAATAATAATAATATTTACTACATTATTTTTTACATTAATGCTCCATATTTTTATATATTAACGTATGTATCTAACTGTAAATCAAATTCTAATAATATCGTATATTAGGTATAAAGTAGCACTTTATCAAATGCTCTTGTATGCTAAACAAATTATTGTATTCAGAGAGAATATTTATTACTATTAATCTAAGAAAATTTTAAACTTTTGAAAAGTCAGTGTAAGTTAATATATAATGAAAAAGGCATTAAGCTTATTGACAACAACCAGACGCCACGAACATTATGACAAACTCTTATTATTGTCAGGAATTTAAATCAAATATCTTGAAACTTCAAAATTAAAACTCCGTAATTAGTCATCGTACCTATAAAATGTTAATTACCCTTACAAAATTTCACTGTAGGTCAAAATCAGTCACAGTACTCGATTATGATGTATAATTCAGTTTAATTTATACAAAATACTTAAGTTTGTACCATAATGTATTATTTAACGGTGATTTTAAATATTTTTTAAAGTAATGAATCCGATTATTGTTTGTTACATCGAATTATTTTTTTCGACAATTTAATAAAGTATCTAAATTTACTATGTAATCGTATTATGATAATTTATATAGGTACAACTCAAGCGCGCTTATGTGATATTGGCCTCTTAAAATAATATTATCTTGACTGACTTCACTGAAATCAGCAATTTAATATACTCTGAATTTCTGAAAGTGAAGTTGAGTTACTGAGAATTTCTTAACTAAACCTGGTTCGACCCGGAACCCGAACCCAGGACTTCCAAATGTAGCTAGACAAAAAATATCAAGAGAAAAATCGGTTCTTAATACTTATATACTGTATTTAGCGTCTAATATATTATGTATTATACACAATTATATATGTATGTATATACTCCAATAAGCCCCAGTTGTGTCGTGTGCATTGACTTGAAACTTCGCAGGCGCATTTAAATACACGAAGTATACATAGAAAAAAATTAGTAAGAATTTTTGATAACTCGCCATTCCACATTTATTGAATGGGATTTTTTTCACACCAACTTTGTCTTTTCTTAATACGGCAAGAAATTGAAATTCCAAACATTCTTTTAATTCAAATTTATTTTATGGCTTTTATCGAGTTTCATATTTTTCTAAGGTCACTTCTAAATGTTGGAAAGCCCATAAATTGAATCTTACAACTTCTTAAGTACCTGCTTTGGAAAAGTTTGGATGCCAGCAACAGATATAATATCTCCTATATAAAGAAATACTTTATTATAACTCACATTCATAACGTAATGCACTAGGTCAGGGATATAAAATATCACAGTGTCGTATGTCTCTACATTTAAAGTAAATATAACTATATGAATTATTTATTAGAGCCGTATCAAGTAACGTGGTGTAATTTGAATAAGTTTAATTACGTAGTATATTTTCCAATTCTGCATAAAACCTTACCTAGATGTTTATTATAATGTCACACTTATTATTTAAGATTACTTAATTTGTACAAGAATGGTAATGATTATATTAAATGCATATAGAAGTTGGCTTTAATATTATAGACCTAGGTATATAATTCGATTTGCAGAATGTTTGATTCCTCGCACGTGTTGAAGCGAAATTCCACTATATATCTTTTATGTAGTGGAATACATCGTATGTCCATTTTCCTTCCGCGATATATATATGTATATATATATATATATGTGTGTGTGTGTGTGTGTGTGTGTATAAGGAATACGGCAGCTCTTTCATCATCTGTTTAAACACTTTTTCATTTTTAGGACTGTTTTTTAACAATTTGCTAAATTTTATTATTATAATAATAATTTTTGTCATTTAACTTGTAATTTCTTGTTATTCGGGTTCAATTTACTATGCGGAGGCTGTTACGTGAATTTTGATAGTTGCCCCTATCTTTATTCTAAAGGAAGTCGCGGGTGTGTTTAGAATTTTGTATACACAGGTATCTTAACATACTATAAAGATATAAATTTAAACTACTCAGTAATTTCAAATACTATACAGCAATCATGAATGTCGGGAACCAAAAATCAAAATACATCCGTGAAAATATCTAGAAAGAGATACTAATAATAATAAAAATAAGTAGTAAAAGTTTGTTTCTATAGCGGCTTATTCGTTCCAGTAATAACATATTTATCAGTAAATTTTATACCGTATTAATGGTTTTTACCAAAGGTCGTAGGTTCATAAATCGAACCAGCAGACCTATTGGGGTTTTAATGAAGGAATATTGTTGTCCGAAGAGATTGAGATCAGTGTTGGTATATGAATAGCTGAACTCTAGATATGTATATGCGCAATATTTAAGTGTTATTACGTAATGCTTTTAATTGATCCTTTTAATCTTCAAATTACACGCTTAGCTTACTAATCGTGTACTGTTGTAATTATAAATTACTAACAATTAAACATATCGAAACATTTAATTATTGAGAAATAAACTTAAATTAGAGGTAGTACCTCTAATGTCAGTGGTAACTCGCTCGCTGGGCAAACCGAGTGAAGCGGGTTCAAATCCCGGGTCTCGCACCTCTGATATTTTCATGTGCGCATCATTTTTAATATGATTACCATTTATCTCACGGTAAAGTAAAACACCGTGAGGAAACCTGCATGTTTGAGAGAACCTAACTAGTTTTCGAAAGTCATGTGAAGTCGACCAACCAGCACTTGGTCTGCGGATGGTAGCTTGTTCCCCCTCATATTAAAGTAAATGGCCCGTATCCAGTAGTGGGACGTTGAAAAAGGGGCTAAATTAATTTTAAAATCAACTATATCATTTACTCTATCTTTATTTTAACATCATACACATACATGACTACAATACTCTATTATATATTTTTAAATATTTAAAAGATAAATAATGGAAAAAAAAAATTTTTTTTTGTAAAAGATTTCATGAGAATATTCAGTTAAAATGTCTCAAGTTCCATATACTAATAATAAGTCTTTAGTTACATCTTTATATTTTTCTTCCAGTGTTAAGTACAGCTTGGGCGGACCTCGCTGGAGAATGTAATCTCGTTGGGTTTTATTTGGAGTTAGGTTGTAAGGCTCTACCTAAAGTGGATAATACTACAAGCTGTCCCGACGCCTTCCAATGCCCTGATCTTCATCCAGACCCAAATATGTGCTATTACAGGTAACCATTTCATTAGTTTTCATAATTAATATAAATTTTATATATTCATTTTTATTCATTCATACACAACTTAAGCCGCCCAGTCGGTTCAGAAGCATAACATTTTGAATAAGAGTCCGAAAGTGAGGAAGAAAAGGAGTTTGAAAGTCATCTTCTGAAATCTAAAGAGTTTTAAGATAAAAATAAGGAAATTATTACTTATTTTTTGTTTAAATTACTAATGTTAAATTACATTACATTTATTGCTTACGATAATAATCCCTCCACGACCGCGGACACGCCGGCGTTACAGTTAACAATAGATTTCTTAGTTTAATAAATTTCTTAGAAATTTACCTGGAGGTGAAGGTTAAAAATAAAATTAGTACCATCGTTTTAGTATTATGTTATAGACAATAGTAGTATGTAAATGTTATAGATAGTCGAATAAAATAGATATTATAACTAACATACTCGTATATTTTATTCAGACTATATATGAGTTATAGATAGTCTGAATATATGTTAATTTTAAGGTATGTATTATGCTATGGGCCTCTGTTTACATATTTAAGATCTTTATGTAAATATTGCCTGAAATAAATGATTAAATTAAATAAATAAACAAAAAAATAAGGCACTGGATTTTGGATCATTATTCAAAAACATCGTCCCAATATTATGTAACCAGTGAACAAGAAACTTACTTTATTTAATAATTTCAATAATACATAGATAATAATTAATAATATAAATAATAAATAATTTACTTAAAAAATTACACCTTCACGCTCTCACAAAACTGACCACAAAAACTTTGTTAACTTGTACAATATTATATGCATCAATGGAGGTCCAGTTATTTGTAAACATTTACTCGCCTCATTTAAGATATTTTAAGGCTTGTACAAGTTAAACAATACAGGCCTTATTTAAACATGACCTTAAAAATCAAAGAAATGTATACGTTTTTGCATCTGTTGATCATCTGTCAAACAAAACCCGTGACCTCATGACCGGCCATTTGGAAATACCACAACCTTCGACTGCGTCTGCGCACATAAATCGTGTTAAAGCAAATATTTTGTTAATTTTATTATTGTAAATTAGCTTTTTCTGCAGTACTTTTATAGATTTACGCTACAATTTAATATTTTTAATCTTATTGGAATTTGTCCCGGCTTTCCCGTGACCACGTTTGCTAAAGCATTCGATACGCCGGGAAAACAAAATTAAAATGAAACCATGACAAAATTCAAACAGATATATTTATTTAAAATAGCTATTTCTATTTTGAATGGATTCTAAAACAAATAGGAAACATTTCTTGCACACTTAAAACTTATTGAAGAATGTATTTTGTTAAGCAAGACTCACTATACAGTTTCTATTTTATTGTAACAATACCTGCAGTACCAGTAACTTCCAATAACAAGTCACGACAACATAAACAATCTATACATATAATAAAATTGTAACTAAGTCGAATCTGTACATTAAATATTTTTTGGGAAATCTTATTGAAATAGTGATTATTATTGATACAGAGGCCGAATATATAGTTTTTAGAATTTTTGTCTGTCTCTCTGTCTGTTACCGCATCACAGAAAAACCACTGGAGGGATTTTGATGAAATTTGGTATGGTGATAGCTGGTTATCCGGGTCAACATATAGGATACTTTTACCGCGGGAAAATGTCTCATTTCTGAGAAAAATTACAAAAACTGCAATGTAAGAGTATACTAATATGTAAAACCTAATAATTTGGTGTTTGGTCATCTGAACGCGGGTGGAGTCGCGGGCAGTGCTAGTAAATAATACTACATATCATTTTACGAATAAACAGTATATACCTACTACAAAACGTGGTAAATATAATTTCAATGTAATTTACCTCATTGTGCTTACATTAAGCATATGTATATTTACATATTTATGTCGGGACATTAACACACAGCACCATCTAGTTCCATGGTAAGCTACAAGGCTTGTGTTACGGATACCAGATAGTTGATACACTACACATATTATATAACTTTAAATACATACATATTATAAATATAAACGCCCATGACTGGAGTACATTCGTGCTCATCACACAAATGAATGCCTACAGCGGGACTCCAACCCGTGATCGCTGACACAGCAAGTAGCACCCGGCACAGTACTACAAACTGAGCCAAACGTGTCGTCAAAATATTATTTATTACTAAACATTTTATGAACGGGTATTCAGAGCTCTTCTTAGAGAGAATCATTAAAATGTGAATTATGTATATATAATCATTATCTATATTGTAAGGTGTGCGCTTTAAGTTTTATGATTAATCTTAGGAACGGTCTCGTTAGACTTACTTGGACGATAGCTTATAATCTGGATAAACATTTAGGCTACTTTCTCGATCGACTTGGAAAAAGAGAAGGTACCACCCAATTTGACTGTGTTTTTTTCTTTTACTTTTTTGTTCGTATGTTACGAAATATCCTCAACAATTTCTTCTCCATTCTACGTGACATCGGTGAAATAATCTCTGCTCTACTGGCACGTTTTGAAGCTATTAACAAATTAAATAAATTGAATGGAATGTTTATCAATTGTGAATATAAAAATCCGCCCTTAAGAGTGTTTTTTCAGTGATGATGAAGTCAAAAGTCTTGTTGGTTTAAAAGTAATTTTATAAAACGTTCCAAAGCACAAATTAATACTTTTTTTTTCCAGGGGAGTAGCATACGCAGACCGTTCAATGATACCTCAGAACTTAATTAAAAACTCGTGTTCCCAAGCATGTTTCTGTAATATGTTCGGGGGCCCCCAGTTCGACTGTGCGGCAGTCGATTGTTTCGAATCCTTTAAGAATGATGAACTGGACGAATGCATCTACACTTACGAACTAGACTCTTGTTGCAGCACTGGTACTGTCTGTGGTAAGTTGAAGACACCAGCATTCTTATAATACTTCGATAGATGCGCGAATATTTGACATTTTAAAATGAAACTCTTTCCGGATTTTGTAGCAGTTTTCTATGCTAATATTATAAAAAGGAAAGATTTGTATTTTTGTTTGTTTGCAACGAATAAAGTCAAAAACGAATGGACCGATTTAGATGAAATTTGTAAAGAAGATAGTTTGAGACCCTGGGAAGGACATAGGATATTTTTTGCATAAAGTTTGCATGGGGAATCAACCCAGAGACGAACCCAAGCGAAGTGAGGGAGAGTCACTAGTATTTTATATTTTGGTTCCCGAAAAAAATCCCGATTGTGGCAAAAGTGTGTTGTAAGTAAATTACTCACTCAGTAGTTAGCTTGAAGCACATATTATCTTTTAAATGGCTAATTTAACATGTGGCGATAAAAGCAAACGCAAGATTTTGTTTACTTATTCTCGTGAGCTGAATTCTTGTATTACCATTTAGACTAGATTAAAGAATGGCAGTTTGTGCCCTCTATAAATAGTGAATCGAGAAACTATAAATATTAATTATTTATATAAAAAAATATTAATATCTATTATTAGGTAGATATAATTCCCAAATTTCTTTTCAAATTAAATAATTGTATAAAGAAATATGAAAAAAATGAACACATTGAAATAATTCATAAAGTCGCCCATTCGCATAAAAATAAAATTGTTATTATGATTCATTATTATTATAAAATATATATCACGTGAGTATACTTAAATCTAACAATAAGAAAAAGTGTTAATATGTCAAATCAAATATCACTAAAAACGTGATAGTGAACCTAAATGGATTCATTTAATTTAACGTTTTAGAATACAATGGTCACTTCCTCTCTACATCGATACGTCGATGTTATGCCATTTATGTGATGAGCACGAATGTTTGTACTCCATTCATGGATGTTTATATTTATAATATGTACATATTTAAAGTGATATATATGTATATATATATATATATATATATATATATATATATATATATATATGTAGTGTATCAACTATCTGGTATCCATAACACAAGCCTCGTAGCTTACTGTGGCACTAGATTGTGCTGTGTGTTAATGTCCCAACACATTTATGCCAGCTCTACTGCACAGTATCAATGTATTGTTTATATATAATCATATGCAATACGTTGGTAAAAAATAAAAGTGACACAGACTTTATGCAGTGCTATACTTAATTGAAATCATTTTAAATTATATAATGTACATAATATTGTTTATTCACTAACACTAACTCTACTATTTATCACTATCATAATATGTATATAAAATTCTCGTGTCACGACGTTGGTCTTCGATGAATTCCGAAACTACTTATCGGATCTGAAGGTTTTTTAAATATGTTATTTTTTTCAACTTAAAGGGTAGGATCATTTTTATCCAGATTATTTCCTTTTTTAATGCAAAATTAACGATTTTCATATCCAGAGAGGGATTCGGGGGAAATAACCTGAGAAATTAATTATTGACTTACGAAGTTATAAGTGTGCCACAGCAACGCGTGGACGAGTCTGCTGATTCACTATACTTTAAGTCCTTAAGGATATTAGTATTGTATTATCTAAATAAAATACCAAATATGTAAATGATTGTTACAATATAATTAAATTATGAATTAATAATATTTAGTCGTAAAATAATAATATGATCAGCTGACCTTTAAGACAAAACAACAATGTTAATAATATATTTCGATCTGTTATTAATAATTATAATTTCTCTATGCTTTGTATGTATAAAGTAAAGTTTTTTTTTCAGGCAAAGACGCAATAGGAAACTTGAAAACTTGTGAAGTGGATGGTCAAACGTTTAAAGAAGGCCAATCTTTCTACCCCGCTAATACTCAGAAGATGTGCATATGTTCTGCTCAGTGGAACGGTACCACCGACGACCCCACTACGTGTAGAGATGTCAATTGTGGCTTAGAAATCCATTATCAAGACAAAATACTTGACAATTGTGCGCCCGTGTACTTTGGTGATAGCAAGGGCAACTGCCCTATTGCATTTACATGTCGTAAGTTTTTAATTTGGCTTTACATGAAAGAAACTAACTTTAATTAGTATAATTCTAATGCATATATCATATATAGTCATATTAAAAAATCGTGAAGTTTCATCGACGAAATATCAAAGATGGAGTCGCTAAAAGCTAGTTACAAGAGTCAAAAGTCAGTCATGAGGTCCTGAGTTCGAGTCTTGGGCCTTGTTAGCCGCTATCGATCTTATTTCTTTTCGGTCATCCGTTGACATCAAATTGGTATTTCTTTCACTGTAAGCGTAAAAAAGTTAATGCTTTTATTTAATGTAATCTATACTAATATTATAAAGAGGTAAAGTTTGTGATCTTGTGAGTTTGTGAGTTTGTGGGTTTGTGAGTTTGTGAGTTTGTGAGTTTGTGACGTTGTAGGGGGTAATCTCTGGATCTACTGAACCGATTTTCAAAATTCTTTTACCAATAGAAAGCCACGTTCTTTCTGAGTGTCATAGGCTATATATTAACGCGAAGAATGAAAAGGCTTTTTCGTGGTAGTCGGATTAGCAAAGTAAGTCGGAGAAAAAACGGTCGAACGAAAAGTTTTCTTACGAACGCTGCCTTAACGGTGAGAGATATATGATTATGTTCTAGAGAAAAGTTGTAGAGCTTAATAATGCCTACAAAAAAGTCAGCGACAGCATATGTCTAACTTTTATATTTAAGTCACAAAAAGTAGTTTTTTATATTAAAAAAAATAATTTAAATCGGTAGGTCATGTTTATTGGTCATATTATCAACAATTATGAATTCTTATCAAAATAAGTGAACTTATCGTCTAAAATGTTTAAAACAAAAGACTTTTCCCTTTTACTGCATATAATTTGGACAAATGGTTAAAGAGATAATACAACATATTCGTAGGTATGGACGAACCCGAGCGAGCTGTTTATCTGTTTTCCTGTTTGTACGGGCTAATCTCCGAATCTATTGGACCGATTTAAATAAAATTTTGCATGGTGGTACCTTATATCCCCGTGCAACATCTTAGATACTTTTCATCCCGGAAAATTAAAGAGTTCCCGTGGGATAGTTAAAAAACTATAACAACTTATACAGCTTAGTACACAAAAACTACTGATTGGATTTTAATGAAACTTTACAATAATATAGTTCATACATGACTAAAACAAATCAGCTACTTTTCATCCCGGAAAATTAAAGAGTTTCCGTGGGATAGCCAAAAACTATAGTAACTTATACAGCTTAGTACACAAAAACTACTGATTGGATTTTGATGAAACTTTACAATAATATATATAGTTCATACATCAGAATAAGAAATAGGTTACTTTTTATCCCGGAAAAATGTACTGTTCCCGTGGGATAGATGTTTTTGTTTATTTGTAACGTATTATGTACACAACATAAACCCCAAAACAATAGTTATTAAAAAAGTTGTCTGTTTGTCTGTTTGCCTGTATGTCTGTTTGTCTGTTTTTGCGTGAGCGTTTCACGCGAAAAGTAATGTACCGATTTCAACGAAATTTGGTGATAACTTATTACTCGAGTCAACATTTAGGATACCTTTTGTATGTATTTATGTATGTATGTATGTATGTATTCAGCCCTTTTTAACGTCTCACTGCTGGGCACGGGCCTCCCTTCAGTACGAGGGGGATCAGGCCATAGTCCACCACGCTGGCCAAGTGCAGGTTGGCGGACTTCACATGTCTTTTGAAAACTTGCTGGGTTCTCTCAGGCATGCAGGTTTCCTCACGATGTTTTACTTCACCGTTAAGACAAGTGGTAATTGTGTTAGAAATGATTCGCACATGAAAATATCAGAGGTGCGAGACCCGGGATTTGAACTTGCTTCACTCGGTTTCCCAAGCGAGCGCGTTACCACTAGGATACCACTGCCTAGATACCTTTTACTTCAAGAAAATCTTTCTTTCCCACGGGAAAATACAATAACTGGTTTTATAGAGTCCTCCTTAGAAACGTTCCGCTGGCTAAGCCTTAAGACATACATACATTAAAACAATATACAAAAAAATTGTAGGTCTTGAAAAGTCCTACAGAAAAGTTCTGAATTGTATATGTCTATCTCCTAAGTTACACTCGCAATATTTATTCTTATCTCTACGTATAATAAAACTAACTTAGTCAAATCGATGTGCGCGTTTCACGCAAAAAGTACTCAACCGATTTTAACTAAATTTTGTAGTGATAAAACTTAGTACTCGGGTCAACATTTAGGATACCTTTTACGACAGGCAAATTATTGATTACTCGAAAACACAATAACTGGTTCTATCGAATCGTCCTTAGAAATTTATATATATTTTTTTTAACGTTGGGAAATGCATGTAAATTTATATGGCTAACGTTGGCTCAACCTTAAGAGATAGATCAAAACATTGTGCAAGAAAATTGTAAGTCCTAAAAAGGTCTATAGAAAAGTTCTACATAGTATATGTCTTTCTCCTAAGGTACACTCGCTATAACTATTTTCATTATTATATATTACTGTTTTATTATACGTTATTTATTCTATTCTATCTATACATATAATAAAACTGTAGAGGTTATTTCTCTTCTGTTTGTCTGTTTGTACGGGCTAATCTCCGAAACTATTGAACCGGTTTAAATTAAATTTTGTATGGTAGTACCTTATATCCCCGGTCAACATCTAAGATATTTTTCATTCCAGAAAATTAAAGAGTTTCCGTGGGATAGTTAAAAAACTACAGTAATTTATACAGCTTAGTACACAACAACTTACGCACCTAATTTCGTAAAATTTGGCATGCTGATACCTTATACTGCCGGTCAAATAACAGGTTACTTTTCATCCCGGAAAAATGAACGGTTCCCGTGGGATAGATCTGTTTGTGCTATTCTAGAGGTGAACCCGAGCGAAGCGAGTGTGAGCCGCTAGTATATAATATGTGTCAGCCTATCTCATTTGGGTATATTTTCGTGAGCTCTCCAGTGCAAATTTAACACTGGTACTAGCCCATGACCGGAATAGTTTATAGAACATTCTTAATTTCTCCGTTAGGTGAATTTGCTAAGTGGTTTTTACGAACAGACGGAAATAACTACTAAAACTACTACACGTATATCAATAAATCACGTCGATCTTATACTTCGTTGTTGCGTAAAAGATGGGCAAACGAATACTCTTGAGTGTTTATACTTAATATTTGGAAATAATATATTATAATGCCGTTTAAATAATAATCAAAATTATTTCATTTTCCAGCTTCCAACTCAACAAAAATAATCCGCGGTTTGAATCTCCGAAGCGTCCCTGTACAGTGTTCATTCGGCAATTTAACGCTAAGCGTTGGAGATGATGTAATTGTAGATGAAAAATGTACTAAATGCTCCTGCGACGTGCCGCCGTTTGTGTCTTGCGTGAAAAAAGCATCCTGCGACGAATAAATAACATTAGATTAAGCTTTAAAAAATATAGATTAACAAATTAGTTGTCACTTCCGGCTTTAACATATAATAACTATTTCTTTTTTTATTTCTACCGACAAGGGATATTTCAAAATAGTAATTTCCAAATAAAATACCTTATTGTGACATTCACCGAAATAAAAATATTAAAATAAATTATGGAAATATTACATTTAAATGCTTAAATGTATATATAAGACATTAGAATATTTAATATATAAGTAGATCATCTCTTCCGCTTCTAAAAGTAAAGTATACAATTACTCATTAAATTTTATTAGAAGTCTATTATATTCCATTTTTTTTGAAATTTCAAATGTTAAAACTTGAGAACTACTATTGTACATATTAATGAACTTTGATAAAAGTAAATGAACTATGAAACTTTCTGCATAGAAATCAACATTGAAATCCAAAATTTATAGACTGATAATATTTTAAATTATAAGATTATCGTTATTTTAAATAAAAATACTTGTTAAGAAAATAACAATTATTTATTTATATAATTTAACCATTATTTTTAACACGATTACATTTCTTTTGTATATATGTATAATAATAAAAATGGCGAGGTTCATTATAATACTAGCTTATAACTAAATATACATTATGTACAGCACACAGCCTTAGAGGGTCTTTGTTAATAAAACTAAAATGTTGCGACGACTTAGAACGATTAATACAATATTAAGTACTTAATTAGTTCAAAAATTACACTTATGTATGTATATAATCTATAAAATAATATAGGAATCAAAACTGTGAACATTTTTTAATATCTAAATAACCTTGTAATCATTATATTTTATATATATAATCATAATATGTTAATGGTAATATACAAAAATGCTATTCTGGCTAGATAACTTATAAAGTAACTTATAAATCATATAATTATATAGGAATATTGTTTCAAATATAACATAATCTCAAATAAATGTTAGTTTTAACTATTCATTGCACTCTAACCATCAGGAGATCTGTGGAGTTAATTTTAACTAAAGCATGCGAGGCCTAATTCAATTTTGAACGCTTGCTGAGGCCTGCCCACGTCTCGCACGGCCACGTCGGTTAGAGGTAAACGGTTCGGTTTATCAGTTTCATATTCGACTATAGTCTTCGCCCATTCCAGCTTTTTGTACTGAAAATATAGTTTTTTGGTTTTGTTATGTTTTGATTATTGATATATTAAAATTAATTGTAGGGAAATGTAATTGGATGTATGTGTGGATGTTTGTTTGTTACTCTTTCACGTAAAAAATACTGAACGGATTTTGATAAAACTTTACAGTAAATAGCTTATATATCAGATTATCTATTTATTTAAAATTCGATGTGTGTATGTATTTTCTCTATGGACTACAAAACGGCTGGGGCGATTTTCAGACAATCTTCAGATTAATCCAGCGGGTGATTCTGTGAAGTTTAGTAGCGATCGCAAGTTCGAACGCGGGGAAAGCCGCATGTACTGCTAGCACGTTATCAATAATGTTAAAATATATTAATTATACACATTTGTACTACGCATGCGAAGCCGTGAGAAAACGCTAGTACAAAATATTCAAGCCAAAATGAAGTTTTTCGTTACCAAAATATATTATGTGAATATTTATGTTATTGATTTGTATTATTGTATTTTATAAAACGACATCAAAAGAAAAATATGCATATTTACCTGACATTCATCAAGTAGAGCCTTATATCTCAGTCTGTTGTTCGCTTTTGGTAGAATTTCAGCATCATTGAAAGCTAACAATTTGAGTCCATGTTTGTAGTTCCTGGAGGCAGGATCGTAATAGCCGACTGTGTTGCGGCAGTGAAGTGTCACATTTTGGACCGCTTTGAGAGACAGTAACTGGAGATATGTGATCTGGCTGTGGTCCGCTTTGTAAGAAATCTGCAGCACAAGATATTATTTATTTAGAGCCTATAATATTCTACTCAAGTAGAAGTAATTCTGGTGTGGGTATTTTGTCAAAACATCAATACTTTTTGTCAATATGCGCGGCATATATTAGTTTCTTTTTAAATAGTTTTTGACGGAGGATAAAAAAGAAGTTTTTTCTTTGTTTTAGTATGAAATTACAAAAGATTACCGAAAATCCATTTTCCATTTCGCTAAGCCAGGCCTCGTTCCTGTCAGAATGCGTGAGTTCTTCTGACATCAACGGTTTGGGGAACAGGCAGCTGGCCCCAGTTGGCATATCGCAGTGTACAAGGATCGCGTCATTCATGTCTCCTCCGTTAGGGTCTATCCAGTATTGACCTGTATATTTGAATTTAAGAAAATAAACATATTTAGATATTATATTCTACTAGCATTGCCCGCGGCTCCGCCTGCGTTCAGATGACCACAAACCAAATTCTTAGGTTTTACATATTAGTATATTCTTACATTGCAGTTTTTGTATTTTTCCTCAAAAATGAGAAATTTTCCCGCGGTATAAAGTATTCTATATGTTGACCCGGATAATCAGCTACCACTATACCCAATTTCATAAAAATCCGTCCAGTCATTTTTCTGTGATGCGGTAACAGGCAGACAGACAAAAATTCTAAAAACTATAGATTCGGCCTCTGTATCGATAATAATGTCTATTTCTATAAGATTTTCCAAAAAATATTTAATGTACAGATTTGGCTTAGGTACAATTTTATTAAATGTATAGATTATAGAACAATCCTGTACTTACCACTTTCAAATTCTGGATGATGATATTTAATATCTCCGCATGTTTTCGCAGGAGCCTCTTTAGAACCATCAGGTTTCAAAAATTTGTCAAGTGAAACTTTAAGCTGTTCGTATGCTTTCATTACTATTTTCTTCTTTTCTTCAAGTGTCATATCTTCTTTGAAGAACCGTGGTGGCATAATATTGGGATCATCACCTAATGGATCGGGGCCTTTGATAGAGCCTATAAATATAGGTACATGTAAAATAAATGTTACGCTATTGCTAAACATTAGTAAATCTTATTGAATTATTAGTATAAGAACGGCTTGCATTATAAAAAAAGTAACTCTTGAATAAACAAGTTACAACATACAGAAAGAAAAAATACTGATATTTTTTATTGTTAATCGATAATTGTTAATTGTTACTTATAACTTATTCAATATTTTATAAAGGTTTTTATGGCCACTTAACACCTCCAGGTAAATTTCTAAGAAATTAATTAAATTTCTAAGAAATCTATTGTTAACTGTAACGCCGGCGTGTCCGCGGTCGTAAAGGGATATTATAGTTATGGCGGTCACTCTCATTATGAAAAGCCTAAATCTAGAACTCGTCACTCTTTTTCTTTTCATTTATTCTTGATGGACAGTATGTGGAAACAGATCATCGTCAAAATCAAGATAATACCAAAACTATAATTATAGAGTGAAATAATGATTCTAAATCATGAATTTTAAACGAATTTCTTATTGAACAACAAACAAAAACGTGAAACAAGATCAAATCAATGTAAGATTTAAGAAGCAAGTACCTTGTTGAAGCATTGCAGCAATAGCAGCAGCATCATATGCCAGACCTTCACCAGGTGGGCCAGGTGGGCCTGGTGGGCCAACCGTTCCAGGAGTGCCATGACGCCCAGGTTCACCTGGTGGACCGCGACCGCCAGGTGGGCCCAATGGTCCTTGTAGACCAGGACTTCCATCTCGGCCAGGTGAGCCTATTATATTATTAATGAATTTTATTCAAACTGGAATTTATTTGAGAATGAATAATTTTCTTTATTTTATTATAATAGATTCTACAAAAATGGTTGAAATAACTTGTTGTTCTCAAATATGAATATTGTTTTGATAGTTTTAATACTGACCTCTTGGTCCTGCGTCTCCATCCTTTCCTGGTGGTCCCATAGGTCCTGGTATCCCCCTATCACCAGCTCTTCCAGGAGCACCCACCAAACCAGGCATTCCTGGTAATCCTGCATGACCCTTCGCACCATCTGCACCAGCTTCACCCCTTTCTCCTTTTATACCATCTAAACCAGGTGGCCCTTGTTTTCCAGAAGGCCCTTGAGGCCCATCAACTCCTGGAGGCCCAGTTTCACCTCTAGCTCCTCTTTCACCAGCAGGGCCAGGTGGTCCAGATGGACCAGAGGGACCCTAAAATACACTTATTGATAAATATCATTCAAGCAACATAAATTTATTATACATATAATAATCGAATTATACTTGTAATCCAGGAGGTCCGGGAGGGCCAGATTGTCCTGGTTGACCAACAGGTCCTTTATCTCCTGGTCGGCCCGGAATTCCTGGTTGGCCAAGTTTACCCGGTCGACCTTCTGGTCCTGGTTCACCCATCGGACCTGGAAGTCCTTGAGGTCCTGGTGGTCCAATAGGCCCTATTGCTCCATCAGCACCTGGTTTGCCAGGAGAACCGCTTTCTCCCTATACATAATGTAAAAAAATATTAATATAAAACTAAAATTCATCACATAACATAACAATGAATTAAAAATAAATACTACCTGTACGCCTCTTAACCCTTGCGGCCCAGGAGCTCCAATCAATCCAGGTAAACCACTTGGCCCTCTTTCTCCAGCTGGACCAGGTGTACCAGGTGGACCTTGTGGTCCAATATCTCCTTCACTTCCTCTTTCTCCCTTAGCACCTTCAGGTCCCTGCGGCCCAGTCATGCCTTGTGCACCAGGGAGACCGGGTCTACCTGAATCTCCTGTAGCTCCTTTAGCACCAGGAATACCAGGTGCGCCAGCAGGCCCAGGGCTTCCTTGTGGTCCCTTAAACATAGTATAAACATTAATGTAACTTGTATAACATACTTTTATTTTTAAATTCGCGCCATAAAATTTTCGAAAGCCTTTTCAATATTGTATTACGGCGTAATTCCTCTATTACATTAAGTAAAAGTAAGTTTAACGGGATCTGTAATCAGAAAAGCTGTCTATTATTATTATTAAAATCAATGATTTTTCCTTAAGAAGGCTTTTATCCGAAGCATGTTGGCTAAACACAAATTCATTTTCTTGCGATATTACATGTGTATATACTATATACTTGGCAATAATATTTATATAAATATGTATCGTATAGTAAAATAATTGCCTATGTGGTAAGTTAATATATGCGTTACGTGCAGTTAGAGCCTTAATGCCCGATTTCACCAACATCCCATAAGCTACCACCTACTTATGGGATCCCTAGCTTAAAGGTTCCCCGGAACAAGCCCCTAAATTAAATTTCGTTTTACCATCGCCAGAGCCCGTATTTCTAGTACCTATATTTAGGTGGCATTTCAACATTTAGGTGACCCCTAACTGTCGGTGAAACAGAAACTGTCTCCTAAAACAGCCCCCTAACCATGCTTAGGGGATCCCTTAAACTTAGGTGACGTAGGTGAAATCGGCCATAAGACAATTAAAATTTTAGCTGGGCTGTGACTGTTTATAAAACTCACTTGCGGTCCTACGTCTCCTGGCCTTCCTTGTAACCCAATATGTCCAATATCTCCTTTAGCTCCCTGTTCACCTCGTGCACCTTTAGCTCCGACTTGTCCTGGTAAACCTCTCTGCCCAGGCTCTCCGGGTATACCTGTTAATATATTTAATTTAAAAAAAGATTATTATTAATAATACATATGTAGTTTTAATTATTATAATAATAGAATTCAGTATTTTAATCAATAAATACTATCATGACATTTGTTGTTAACTAAGAAAAAAAATATTATAATTTTTATTCATACTAAATTCCCCAATAAGCTGCTACCTTATTCGTATTTATAGCTGTATGGATATTGACTTAAACGTAATATTAATTAGTAGAAAGTGTATTTTTAAATCTTTTACCTGGACTTCCAGTAGCCCCTTGTTGTCCTTTGGCTCCTGCATATCCTCGATCACCTTTTAAGCCTGGCATGCCTGTTAAGCCTGGCGAGCCGGGCAAGCCAGGAGTTCCTTGCATACCAGGTTGGCCTCGCTCTCCAGTTGCACCAGGTGCGCCCGCTTCTCCAGGAAGTCCAGGTGTACCAGGTTCACCACGTTCAGCTGGTTCACCAGGTGGTCCAGTTGGACCAACAGGTCCTTGAGGTCCTTGTTCACCTTGGCGGCCTGATAGATAAAAAGGAGGGTCTAAATATTTTCTATGATAGAATATTATTATAATGAGGGAATTGTGAAATAAATGACATTTTAAGCATGATGATACATTATGTTTATTATTTCTTTATCGATAAAATTATTTCCTTTAATAATAATTAAAATATGTAGTTATACCTGATGGTCCTTCTGGACCTTGTGGGCCTACAGACCCTCGTTCTCCTTTTTCACCAGTCATGCCAGTTAACCCACGTGGACCAGGCATTCCCATAGCTCCAATAGGACCTGGATGACCTTTACTACCTCTTTGGCCTTCTGGACCCTACAATAGATTATCATTTCATTAAAATATCACACTTAAATATCAAATAAAACTTAATTAAATGAATGCAATCTTAGTTAAATAATTTCAATTTAGAGAATACTAAAATTTTAACTTTTAAATAATATGAGTAATAGTACAACGTTACTAGTTTATCTTATTCCAGAGAAAAGTGAATTATATTTAAATACAATGTATAATACGTGTAACTTTTAAATTATAATTATTAGGATAAAAAATTGCTAATTTACCGGTGGGCCATCTAATCCTTGAGCTCCTGCTTCGCCTTTTTCACCTGGTGTTCCAGTTTGGCCAGGAATGCCTCTTTCCCCGGGAAAACCTCGTTCACCGCGTGGCCCGACGGAACCAGGTGGTCCAGCGGGCCCAGATACACCTGGTTCTCCATCTTTTCCTGGTGAACCAGGTACTCCTGCGGCTCCTGGCATTCCCTTAAAGTGTATTTATATTTTATGAAATTAATAATATACTATACCTACATAAATACATAAATACATGTTGCTATACCTAATAATAGACATTATATTTAATTATACTTACAGGGAAACCTACTGGGCCAGTAGGACCAGTAGCACCTCTTTCACCTGTAGGACCAACAGGTCCTTGCGGACCTTGAGCACCAGGATTTCCATCCCGTCCTGCATCTCCTTTAGGTCCTGAAGGTCCTGGTTGACCAGTTTCACCATCTTTGCCTGGTTCACCCTGTATTGAAAACACTTCATTTTAGTTCATAAGCTAAAAGTAAGTAATAAGATAATAAGTAAAAAAGAAAACTGTAACATAGCCATACATATTTCTATATACATATCAAATATATTTTTTAGTACTAACACACTCGTCTGAAATACTTTACCTGCAAACCTCTTTCTCCAGGGCTACCTATAAGTCCAGGTGGTCCTTGAAGACCTTGTGGTCCTTGTTCGCCAGGTCTACCATCTGCTCCGGGAATTCCTCTTTCGCCAGGAGGTCCAGACTTTCCAGTTATACCAGGTCTTCCCATTAAACCTCTCTGTCCAGGAAGACCCTGTGGCCCTGGTCTGCCAGCGTCACCGATACTTCCTTTTGGTCCAGGTAGGCCAACACTACCCCTTTCACCAGCTTGACCCTTTGGTCCCAATGGACCGTCTAATCCAGGTAACCCTCTTAAGCCTTGTAATCCCCTTTCTCCTTGAGGTCCTACATTACCTGCGGGGCCTCGTAAGCCTCGTTTCCCTCTTTTTCCCTCTGGTCCAATGGTTCCTGGTAAACCTCGTGGTCCTGGAGCACCTTGTTCACCTCTCATACCTGATTCACCTTTTGATCCTCTTTCTCCTGGTTGTCCCTAATTACAAAAAATATGTCATAATTATAATTATTATATAATAAACAGTATAAATTAGAAATTATTTTATTAATAGTTAACTAAATACTGCCTACGACTTTGCTCGCCTCGTGTGTGATACTGTTTAGCTAAAGATTTTATTACAAATAATTATACTAGTTTTGCGAATGACTCTTTCACAGTAATAGTAGTTGATCACTATTAGCCAAAGTGCTTATCCAAGTCAAAACTTTTTAGCCATAAAACGTAAAATAGGTACACACACTCCCTTACTTAGAAGCTCTGACATTTGTCATATTAATTTCATTAGTGTAATTTTTATTATCAAATCTTATCTAACTATATAACGTAAATATTTTAAATTTCTGAAATACTTACTGGCATCCCTTTAGTTCCAGGTAACCCAGGATCACCAGCTAAGCCTGGTGTTCCTCTAGGTCCAGGAAAACCTTGAGGGCCGGCAGCTCCAGCTTGACCTTGCACTCCTTTCTCACCGGGTATTCCATCACGTCCAGCTAAACCTACAGGACCTGCTTCACCAGGCTGTCCTGGTCTTCCAGGTTCTCCTCGTGGACCTTGCATGCCTTGACTGCCTTTAGGACCCGAAATACCTTGTTCACCTTTTAAACCAGGTGATCCAGGAAAACCAGGTGATCCAGTTTTGCCAACGTTGCCCTTTTAAAAGGGACATTTATATATTAAATATATATAGTAATTGATATTTTTAATAATTATTTGAATTCAAGTTATTTTAACTATAAATAAAATTTTACCATAAGCCCTGGTGGTCCGGGAGCTCCATCAACTCCACGCATGCCAGGCGTACCAGGCGGACCCTCTCGACCTCTTTCACCTCGTGGACCAAGTGGGCCCTAAAATACAACAGATTCTATTTTACAGTTCCATAGCCGAAGACAATAATCAATTTAATTAGTTTACTTAACTTAGTTTACTTAATGATGTAATACAATTTCATTAAATTAAAAGAATCACTGAATTTACATAATTATATTCACTTTTCAAAATTTTAATAAGTAGCTTACTATTGGGCCCGTAGGTCCCATTGGTCCTGGTAAGCCTGTCGGTCCTTTCTCGCCTGGTAAACCCTGTTCTCCTTTAGCTCCATCTTTACCGTCGAATCCCCGATGACCTTTTAGACCTTGAATTCCCGTTATTCCAGGAAGGCCTCTAGGTCCTGGTTGACCAGCAGCTCCAGGTGGACCAGGTTCACCATCTTCGCCTGATGTTCCCTAGGCACGACATATTTCATATTAGTATTTAAAATTATAATACGTATAAAATGATCTTAAATATAAATGTAATTATGTAACATGTACTGTGCTTAAACTCTAAACTAAAGTAACTCAACTAAAAAATCGATTGATTAATATTACTTGAATATTGTTTAATAATATTATTATTATTATATAATTATATAAAAATGGAAAATTAAAGAAAAAAAGTGTTTTAACTTTTTAATAAAAATCACACTTACATCTTTTCCTGGCAATCCTTGTGGGCCCCTTTCACCTGGAGGTCCTATTGGTCCAGGAAGTCCTGGTTCGCCAGGTTCTCCTCGAGGACCTTGAAAACCTTGAGGTCCTGGGGGACCTTGTGGACCTAAATACAAAATAATATTTTTTTGTTAAAAACTGATTATGTAGTATAATAATATTTTACCTATTATAATTAAATCATGTTAATTATATAATTAAATCATGTTAATTATAAAAAAATTTACCATAAAATAACATTTTAAATATTATAGTAGTATACCTGGTATTCCCCTAACTCCTGGAGTCCCAACAGAAGCCTGCATATAGTGGTAAGGATCGAACACGGGCCCCTTATCTCCTCCCGCTGCAGCCGCTAATGTAGCCAGATACGCATTTACCTTAAAAAAATAATTATTTTAAAATCTTTTTAAATATCCGGAAATATATATAGAATGAGTAACAACTAATCAATATTAATAAAACTTTACTTATTTTCAATGAACTCCGCTCGTATTTTTTATTTGAACTTACCTATCGAAAATTAAATCTGGTAGGTAATTCAGATTGTGATTTGTAACGAACGTACCTAATTGTAAATTTTTTTCACCAACATATAGATTTTGCCTAGAAATTGATGATTTCATAGAAAGATTTATAGACGTCTTCAGTGATAGCTCTATAATAATATAGTCTTACGTAACGGGCATATTTTTTGGTGTACATATACATCCTTACGAATATTTCAATAGAAATAAGGGATTCGTTGATTTTATCGTGTTTTTTTTAAAATTTTATTTATTAATTCAATATACGGTCTAGGAAAATCAGTATAAGAATCGAATAGTCAAATCATATTCAATAGACTCAATATTGTAAGTTGTAATTGTAATTGTAAGTTTGGATATAGCCAATTCATCAAACTGATCCAATTTTGAAAATTTTATTATTAACTAGCATTGCCCGCGGCTCCGCCCGCGTTCAGATAACCAAAAACCAAATTGTTATGTTTTAAATATTAGTATACTCTTACATTGCAGTTTATGTATTTTTTCTCAAAAAAAGTATCCTACATCTTGGCCCGGATAACCAGCTATCACCATACCAAATTTCATCAAAATCCCTTCAGTGGGTTTTCTGTGATGCGGTAACAGACAGATAGACAGACAGACAGACAGACTCTGTATCGATAATGTTTATTTCAATAAAATTTACCAAAAAATATTTAATGTACAGATTCGGCTTATTTACAATTTTATTATATGTATAGATTGGACGGCACATTACAGCCGAGTGGCTATTTTTTATTCCCATAAAATATTATCTTTATTGTGTATGTGTATGTGTAAACCGTTTGAAATCAAGCAAAAAAACTGGCAAAAAGACCTAGGAACACACCCGAGTCATTTCATTATACAAATATTATTACAACATAGAACATATATGTATGTACTTAATATATTTTTAAACGTTATTTAACTAAGATAGTTTTAGTTGACTAAATTACCGACCCTTAAAAGCAAGAGATTTTTTTTTTGTTATAAACATGTTTGGCATAACTTTTTGTTTTTCTAATATACTCACATCAGGCATTGGTCCAATTGGACCCGGTATACCCGGGGCACCGGGAAAACCATTCACTCCTGGTACCCCTGGTGGACCGGGCGGCCCATCTACACCGGTATCACCAGTCATTCCCCGTACAGGAATACTTGATTGAGGTCCAACTGCAGGTGGTGGGAGTGGTGGACGACTGGTTGTAGGTGCTGGTGAAAAAAATTAAGGTTCAAAAGAAATTAGATATGACACCTCATTTGTCTAATAACTAGCATGTCCAACTGCAGATCTGTAGGTCCTGCGTTCGAATACCGAGTACATATAGTTATTGAATCCTGTAAAAAACATCACAGTAGCAGCTCGGAGTTAAGAAGTTTTTTACATTCGCGTACCTCTGAAAGTATGTCAGGCCGTCGGTCCTCAGTCTGATCTCTCACCAGTCTTGTTGACTTACTGTCCCAAGAGAATTTGAGAGGGAAAAGAGGATTGCAGTTCAATTGTATACACTTGCTTACTATAATATCTTCCGCGCAATTGGCTACTCTGACTGAGCCTGGTCCCCGTGGCCGAATTCATTTAGGAAAATATTATATGTTTAGTTTACTCTAATTAGCTTTTTACCAAAAATATTCTTTTCATTCTCTACGTATTACTTGTCGTTTTTTAATAATAATAAAAATTATTCATACATGATAAACAAGAAGGTAGCACGGAACAGTTGACGCGGTTGCTGTAGCACTGGCAGAGGGTACAGTTGTCTCTCTTCCACGTGTCCCCGTCCGTGAACACTCGTCCCATATCCAAGCATCGACTTGGTGGAGCTTTGAAAACAAAAATAATAAATAATAACTAGATACTATACCTTTAAAAATAACATAAAAGTTAAAATTATTTATGAAATACACTAATATAAACATAATAGGTATAACAGCACAAAGTGTAAGTATAATACGATAAATAATGTTTTTATAAAATTTTATATCACATTAGACTAGTTAAACTAAAATTATACATATATATTTTAAAGTCATCTTCTCACCTCTATTTACTGGTCTTCGGACTGCGGGAGTAGCTGGAACAAAGTCGATATAAATTAAAAAAACAATCATAATCCTTTTATTAAATACTGCTAAATATTAGCAAAATATTATCTTTTAAAAAAAATAACTTTTAACTGCATTACATTCTTATAATTTTTGTTGATATTTAGTTATTTATCAAATATTTTTACGATTACTTATAATAACAATTAATATTTATACTTGTTAAAAAAAGTTTTTTTTTATTTAAAAAACCTTTGATATGAGAACTTACGCGTAGTAGACCCTCTGAAGTCACGTTCAGCAATTATGGCTGTAAATTGAATAAGTAGAAATAAATCAATTTAAAAAAAAAAATTAAACACATCGCTACTATGTGCATATTTTGTCAATACTTTAAGCAAAGAAATATTGCAATGTAGACTTCAAGATTAAAAACAAGTAAGGCAAGTTTCAAAAACAAGTAAGGCAAGTTTCAAACATAATAAAATAAATAGAATTCCAATTATCATCTTCAACTAAAAAAATATATATAAAATGTCAACTTAAATCAATAATTAAATCCATACACTAAACAATATTTCTTCAATATTTTTACGCTTACGCTTAACCATTAAATAAAATTTTAATTAATTACAATAAATATTACCATTTTCATCTTCTCCAAATGGATTATAGTCGTCATAATTAACCAGGTCTGGTTCTTGGGCTTGGGGCAGTTCCTCCCTGGTTTCCACCAGGTCTTTCCCGGTTACTGGTAGTACCAGCAGCACTAGACAAGCGACGCCTGCTTGCCACATACTGCCTGATATAGAAGTTTCATTTAAGTCAGTAAAAAATAAACTATGTATATGTTATTTTCACCACAGGTTACTCCTCGAAAGAAGTTATTTATATTAAAGATTTTATAAATCTAAATAGAGCTAGCTGAAGATATAACTAAGATTACGTCAATGCAATATATTTTTTAATTTTTGGATAAATGTAATTCATTTGAGTAGAGTGAGACTTCTTATTAAAGTGCATTAAGTAGGTAGTTCGTACAGAATACGAGCGACTTGTAGTAAAATCTTATAAAAGACGCTCATCGTGTATAATACTTTCAAAGCTATGTACACCTAACGCAATTTAAAATTACGTTTTGAAGCTTTGTTGTTGCATTATAATACGTAATTATAATACGGTACGTTTTAAATTTTTTGAGCGGATCCCTAATTCGAAAATAAAAGTATTTATATGTTATTCCCTATAACATCAGCCATCTTCCAGTGAGTCCCGTCAAAATCAGTCCAGCCGTTTCAGAGATTATCCAGAACAAACAGACAGACAGACATACAAAAATTTAAAAAAATATGTTTTTCTTTTAAGTACCGTATATAATTTCATATGCATTTAGTAAAACGCTGTTATTTTGACATTACAAACAGACACTACAATTTTATTTATCTGTATAAAATATACTTAGATAATATTACAATAAGGGAGCGAACCCGCTATCTTAAAACTGACCTGCTGCTGGACAAAAAGAATCAGTTTCTAAAAATAAATATTCAATTAGTCTTTGTTTATGGCCAGAAATTTAAATTCGTGCCATTCAATATGATAATATTCAACATACTATCTTAAACACCGAGACGAATCCATTTAAATTATTAAAAACACATTACAATCACTACTAATATTTAAGGCATGACCAGCGGATCAAATTAGGGCGTCTAAGAGAGAAATTTGTGGGACTTAATTAAAGTGAATTAACATTGTATACCATCCAACCTACGGGCATGTCCTACTAACCTTTTTAAAAGCAATGCTGTTCGCATCTGTCTAAATAAAGTTGACAGTGGCAATTGGCGCCTTAATAATTAATTTTAGCATAGCCCATTTTGTTTATGATCAATTGTCTTTGGAATTCTCACCTACTTTTCGTTTAGTTTTGGGCAGTTAACCTTTGAATTGATCTGACGTACCGTATCGATAGATATTGTTGTTACCAAGGCTGACACTGTACGTATAGAGCCGACGACGGACAGACATTTTAAAAAATTGTCAAAGGCGAAGTATGAAAAAAATAATTGCTATTATATTTAATTTAAACGTATTCTAACCTAGAAGAGCGAAAGATAGATTTATATAGTAAAAAATAGCTCAGTTTAAGTTATTTCAAACGAAAGTGAAATAAAATTCATTTAGACACTTCGTAAAAATGACAGTAGTAATATCAAAATGAAATCGAAAGAAATAACTAAAAAATATAACTATACAATAAACTAGAACAACATTGCTTACCTTAATTTGTCAAACATTACTCTCAAATTGAATTACGATTTTACCGCTATAAAACTTTCGTAATATCCTATTAATATACTTAAATTACAGTTAAGCAAAATAAATTATTAAATGCTCTTTATTTATAGAACAAAATATATTTTTTAAATATAAAAACTTTCAGTCTTAGCAACTGTCAAAATACGATTTTTGCAAACACGTCCTTATAGTTCCTTCGCGTCCTTATAGTTGCAGAGTAAGATCTTCTTAACAAATAAATAAAATTGAAGTATCTGTTTGTAATGTCAAAACAGTTTTTTACTAAATGCATATAAAATTATAAACGGTAAGCGGTTTTTAAATTTTTTTGTCTGTCTGTTATTTAGTTCCGGCTTATCTTCGAAACGGCGCAGCAGGACTGATTTTGACGGGACTTTCGCTGGCAAATATCTGATGTTATAAGGAATACTTTCTTAAGCTATTTTTATTTTAGTAAAATAACTAGTGTCGCGCTCAAAGAAATTAAAACGTACCTAGGGACGCACCCGAGCGAAGCGATGGTGTCGCTAGTACACAATAAAACATACTGAAATTTTAACTTGTTTTATTGCTATATAGTTCTATATGAACTTTTGATACCAAATATCTTAGAAACAAACAGTAGCTATAAAGCTCATATTATTTTCCACATGAGAATACACCGACCCTTCGCTTTATTTCAGCGTTAAAATAGGATACACCAACGAATACACTATCGCAATAATAATATAGAAGATATAGAATAAATATTAAAACTGCAAATATTTAAAAACTTATATCTATAAACTTATTTTTAACAAGTATTAAATATATTATAAATTATAATGCTTACTACATTATTTCATAAAACTGGGAAAATATTATTGAAAATTGTGACCATAAGTTTATCTAACAGGATCTTTAAGATGTGTCATTCCATGTAATCGTTGGAGTATATGAATTTAAAAAAAAAATACTTTTTATTTTAATTATATGTAACAGAGTTAGAATATGTTATGGTATTTCCATATATTGTTTCCCTAGGAATGTTTATAAAAAAATTATAATATTAAAAATGTTCCTACCTTAGTGAACAGATAAGGGTAGCGCGGCCCGCCCGCGCCACGACAATTGCACGTTCCCTCGTCTGGATAGCAATAAATATGCGCGCACGCAACTATCACACGCATTGAGATCTAGGATTACATAGATGCTCAACCTTTTTATTAAAAAAAGTTTGAAATAAAGAAAAAATATATTATTTAAAATTAAAGTTTATAATTATAGAATAATATTAAAGTCATTAAAAATTCTATCAGAATTTTAAAGATCGTTTAGATTTAGTCTTTCTTTGCAGATATTATTGTGATGTAATAAAATAGATACTTGAGATTCTCTATACAAGACAATGATTATTTGATTTATTTGTTTTGAAATTGTTATTAAATAATACCCTTAACTTAGAAAATAGGGAGGCTGACATGTAAGAATATGTATATTGGCATTTCGTAGTAAATTAAAATATAAACAATTCAAAAACCAACAATCGTATCTAATAATTTTATAAAATATTTAGAAATTTAGATAGGATTTTTTTATTTAAACACTGAATTTATTATACTATCTTGATTTTTTTATGTTATATGATCTATACAAATACAACACATAATAATCAGTACCTATTATTATCTACTGTGCTGAAGTAGCGTATTCAGATTCTACACAGACTAATGTATGAAATTATTAAAGAGCATTTATCTTAAGACCGCACTTTGAACTCTCTGTTGTTAGTTACTTTCTGTATATAAAATTTATTTCTTTGGATTTCTTCACAAAGAGAAAATTTAATAAAAGTATATTTTCGTTATTTTAAAAATAGATGTATGGTTGATTAACCCTGACATCGATATATAGGCCGCGAACTAATGTTGAAGGCATAGCAATCGCGATCTTTGGCGCACCAATTCTTAGACAAACGACACTTTTTAATACAGGGGTCAACATCGCACGCGCTTGCCTATTATATATACACAGGCTAAGAAACGCATAGAGCAATCATTAATAAGTGTAATATTTAAAAAAAATATCTCCTTTCTATATCTTGATCACATGTATTTAGAACATACGACGAAAATGTTATGTTGTTTTTATTTATAAATATATATTATAGACGGCAAATTACATATAATATAAACAAAAAATAAATAAACGACACCGCGGCTAATCTCATTGACACTAGCCATTTGCATGTTATAGGGCACAAGTACGCGCAAAAATACAAGTGCACTCTCAATTTGTATCACTCTCATACTCCAGTGGGAACGACTACTCGACGAGACCAGTGATAGTTAAGGCACAGAACCGACAGCTTTACGTGCTCTCTGAAGCATGTAGTGAACGACACCAACGTCCCAACTCCGGGCTGTTACTGAGAATTTCTTAACAAACTACTTAATACATAAACTTGGCTCGACTCGGGACTTGAACCCAAGACCTCCGAATCTGTAGCCGTACATGCTGACCACTAGTATTAGAACACCCAGAAAGTGGTTATGAAGAATAACACCAGCATTAACTCAATATTTCAATGCCTACATTTAGTTATGTTTAGTCTCAAGAATGAAGTATTTTTTTCGTAATACGAGTTGGTACACTCAATGGTCCCTATTTTGATCACCTTGACTTAAAACTATATGGTGTGGAATTATATTACATACTAGCAGTACCCGCGGCTTCGCCCGCGTTCAAACTTGCGATCGCTACCAAATTTCACAGGATCATCCGCTGGGCTACTCTGAAAATTGCCTGGAAATTTCATCAAAATCGCTCCAGCCGTTTTAGAGTTCATAGGGAATGTACATGCATACATCGATTTTTATATTATATATATATATATATATATATATATATATATACAGCTAGGGTTAGTTATAAATTTAGTTAAAAATAATGTAAAATAACGCCCGTTCGCGCGTTTTTGCCCGCTCTACCGGAAGCATTACAGACATAGCACTGCTGCTCCCACTTCTAAATTAAAAAAAAGTTTAAGCATAGATACAAAGAATTTTATCTAATTAGTATAGATATAGGTACATATAAAATACTATATTTGCTCCAATAGTTTCTTCAAACCTGCAAACTCTTTAATACTTATAATTAGAACCAAATTGTCTTCGAAACAGCATCGATACACACACTACATGTATGTATCCACCTATATTTATATCCATACTAATATTATAAATGTAAAAGTGTGTTTGTTTGTTTATTTGTTTGTTTGTCCTTCTTTCACGTCAAAACAGAGTGACGGATTGGCGTGATTTTTTGTGTGGAGATAGTTGGAAAGGTGGAGAGTGACATAGGCTACTTTTTACTCCGGAAGATTAACTCATTCCTACAAAAAAATATTCATGCTCAGAATTACTTGAAATTTGGTATAAATTCTCATCAATAGAATTAAATAAATACGTTTTTTAGCATTTTTCATGAAATGAAAAACATGTTTTTTTTGTACTCTTAGCGCGAACAAAGCCGCGGGTGCTGCTAGTACTAAATATTTCTTATTGTTAGTATAATTTAAAAATATATGCCTCATTTGGCTCTGAGGTGTACCTACTCTATGCATGTTCGCATAAAATTCAAGCAAGAATATTGAGAGAAATGTCCCTTGTGACAGATTTGTATTTATCGTGGGTCATAGCACTTTGTTAAATGTACAAAATGTGGTTGCATTTTATGTTTGTTCCACATTTTCATATTTAACGTCTCCATTTGCATTTAGAGAGCTCTTTCATAATTTGCCATACGAGATACTATAATATTAAAGGAAATAATATGTAGAAAATCTTTAGTGTTAGTTTTTAAAGTTAGTTCGATTGTAATCTGGTGTGTTGTGATAAAATTTTCATTATTTACACTAATTTATTATATAGATAAGCTAGGTGGTAGCTTCTGAATTATCTACTTATTCAAGTCAAAAGATTTTTTATAAATAAAGCTACATAATTGCTAAATTAATATATCATTAAATTTTTAGAAACATTTAGTTATTACCAGAATAAAACAGATATTGAGCTAAACACAAGTAACTTCTTCACAAACTAATCAATTTTCCCTATTACATGCCTAATAGCTAAACGCCATATTTGAAGGTTTTTGTTTGGTCTGCAGTAACTACATAAACAATGGTATTATATATGTATATCTTAATAATAAACAAACACAATCGCAAATGAACGAAAATATCTATTAATTCAATCGTTCTATTTCTGTTTATCGCGATCAATTTTCTCAGTTAACCAATTTAATTAAAGGGAAACATTTAGCCGACACTCCGACTTTATACCAGCGGTTGTTTCTAAAGATACACTTCTAGTAGATACTATGCTAAAGCTATGACGATTGACGAGCATATCTATCTATATATAATATATAAAACAAAGTCTGGTTTGTTACAACACTTATAACTCGAGAACTGCTGGACTGAATTTTATGATCTTTGTTTTGTTGGATTTGTCTTCACCCCGAATAGCAGAATATTAATAATTGACGAAAAAAATGATTAAAAAAACTCATTCCATACTAAGCGTCAAAACGTACCTAAGGACGAACCTAAACGAAGCGATGGGGAGTCGCTAATATAATATAGTGTTAATTTTATCAATATTTTGAATCTTGAATGAAGAAAATTGAATGAAATATGAAGAATGCTATAGCGAAGATATTTGAAAGTTGTTGAAAATACCAAGTTGCTAGTAAACAAATAAATGATGCTTCTAATGTGGATACCATACTTTAACAAACGGAAGGAAAACCATAGTTCGTATGAATATATATGTATTATGTATATTTTTATGAATGTTTATTGACTTATATAACAAGGGAATTTTAACTGACATTCTTCCGATGTCATAACCTAAGTAGAACATTGATGGGAAAACTTTGTTTTCCTGTTGTAATATACGTATAACTTTTGGGAAGCGTCCGTATCTTATTGTGCTTGATTCTCACACTGAACCAATATTTTTATGTCTCTTGCAGATATTTTTCTTCATTTCCTTCAGAAACAAGCAAAATTACATACTTAAACTGGAGTTCACTTATTAGTCGAAATTCGCTTGTGATTAGTTCGCCAATATGGGTTACTCCTGCACTTGCTGTATTTTCTAGCTCGTATGTACTACATAACCACCTGTACGTATCGTATGGTGGTAAGCCTTCAAATTACATATTTAGTTCTAATATTATAAATTTTAAAGTTTGTATGTATTTGCGTGTGATAGGCGACACAGAACGAAACAAATGACACATCGTAACGGATTTGGATGAAAATTTTCTAACTAATAAAAAAGACAAAATAAAAGCAGTACTGCGAAGTAGTTAAAAGTAGATACGTTAGAAACAAGGGTTCATCTACAACTTATATAACTAATAAATTAAGTGGTTTTTACAGTAATTGCTTTTACTTGATAAACTGGACGGCAATTAATTAACTTCCAACTGATCGATTTATTAGTGATGTAGCAAATAACTCCTACGACGTTCAGTTATATTAAAATTTCTAATCCGATACAATATCAGTAAGGTTGTTTTCATAACAGTATTAAATGTATTGTTTGATCTTGTTATATATAATCACATCATATATACATAGCTAAAATTTGTTTGTTTGTCACTCTCAAGACTCTTCATAGAGATAATCGGGCCACTCTACCATACTTAATAACTGCAATATTAGGACTTTAATACGATTTTATTAAACAATACACGAACATACGTTATACAATTTAATAATATGTGATAATAATTAGACTTGCAACGTATATTAGGCTATTATTCGGTATTCGGCCTATTCGGCTACTTTTTTCCTATATGGCCGAATATCGAATACTTAAGTAATAAGTTTTGTTGTAATCAGATAATTGGTAAATTTAAAATATTTATTCATTTTATAATAATACATTTTTCTTATAAAATGCAATGCTAAATAAAAAAAAAATAGAAGAGACAATCCGAGCAGCCAGGGTAGGATGTTTTAAATAAATACTACTTCCTGGCGCCAAACAAGAAACAAATACGTCGATACGAGTTTTCCCGCCACATGTTTTACGCTAACCGAATACTTTTCTCTAATATTCGGCTATTCGGCCAGAAAGCCCACCGAATAAGTTATTCGTTGCAAGTCTAGTAATAATTAATTATTATACTAACAAATAAATTAGAACATAAATGTATCTATATTATATATAAAAGGCAAAAGTGATTGACTGATGTATCAACGCACAGGCCGAACCCTTAAGGCTAGAAAATTGAAATTTCGCACACGTATTCCTTATATGACGAAGGCATCCACTAAGGAAGGATTTTTAATTCAACCCTCAAGAGGGTGTAAAAGTTTGTATGAAACTTTTTATTCCTTGAACATATTTACATGATTTCGTATGAATTGAGTACGGCGAAAATAATGAGTTACTTATTTCGACGTTTTCCAAAATTCAACCCCTAAGAGGGTTAAATAGGGGTTGAAAGTTTGTATGAAACCTACCTTTTTAGAGATTTTATTTGCAGTTTTAGCGCTAGCGAAGCCGCAAGCTCTACTAGTTAGTAATAATAGTTAATTTCAATAACATTGTATTCAGCTCTTTTTAACGTCCCACTGCTGGGCACGGGCCTCCCTTCAATACGAGGGGGATCAGGCCATAGTCCACCACGCTGGCCAAGTGCGGGTTGGCGGACTTCACATGTCTCCCTCAGACATGCAGGTTTCCTCACGATGTTTTCCTTCACCGTAAGGCAAGCGGTAATCATGTTAGAAATGATTCGCACATGAAAATATCAGAGGTGCGAGACCCGGGATTTGAACCCGCTTCATTCGGTGTCCCGAGCGAGCGCGTTACCACTGGGCTACCACTGCCTATATTCAATAACATTATAATATTAGAAATACAATATATTATACTTTTACTAGATTATTTATAGTTACACGATATGTATATGTTTTTACATCTTCATCGTGTACTGACATTAACCCAAATAAACTGGAACTGTCCTTCGAAGGGAACAATTGTGTTTGAACCAATTCAGCTACTTGCACTCGATTGATATGTACATGACATCATTCTCTAATGATTTTTGATGCGATTCGTGAAATCGTGTCAACAAAAACGATTTTGTGTTTCATATTTTAACCAACCTTAAATGGTGAGGATGAGTTTATTTTTTATTGAATATTTTTTTTCTTAATATTTCTTAGAAGTAGTCTTGTAAAATAAATACTCTTTTATGAATTTGTTAAACGGATTTAAAATAAATCAAAAGCTTCTAATTTAAATGGTTTTAATTTAATTAGTTATTATTATGCACTTTTTAATTATTTTTATATCTTTTTTAATTAGTATTTAGTACTAATATTATTTATTTAAATATGTTTAAGTAAAATAAAAGAAGGAATAAATGCACATACTATTGAGTTTCATTTTACCTTAAAATAATTTTATAATATTTAATGGTGAAAGCCATTACAATAAGTTTAATACATATTCCTAATGATGGAATTATTTTTAAATTACAATTTTTCTTAGAAAATAAAATAAATATAACAACAACTTTAGTCTATTTAGATTTATTTTCTTACTCTCGAAGGCGAATGTTTTTTATAGAAGAACAATTTAAAAACCTATAAGTTCGAATTCGTGTTAACACAATCAGAACTTACGATTTTTGGGTTTCATTCTTTAGTTTGACTTAACGTCACTTACAACGCGACATCACTCAATCATCTATACCTGTAACATAAAATAAATTTGTAACCAAGCCGAATCTGTACATTCAAATATTGTTTGGAATATCTTATTGAAATAAACATTATTATCGATACAGAGGCCGAATCTATAGTTTTTAGAATTTTTGTCTGTTTGTCTGTCTGTATGTCTGTTAACGCATCACAGAAAAACCACCGGAGGGATTTTGATGAAATTTGATGGTGATAGCTGGTTATCCGGGTCAACATAAAGGATACTTTTTATCGCGGAAAAATATCTTATTTCTGAGAAAGAATACAAAAACTGCAAAGTAAGAGTATACTAATATGTAAAACCTAAGAATTTGGTTTTTGGTCATCCAAACGCGGGTGGAGCTGCGGGCAATGTTAGTATGTACCTACAATAAAATATAAGACGTACGTATATATCTTTTATACGTTTCTTTAGATCTAAAGCGTTCTAGGCACCTATGAAGTAACATTTATAAAGCTGAAAGTGAGCCTAATCGTAGATTTACTGAGATTCAGTGGGTTTATTTGAAGCAACGAGGATAGGTGTTTCTGCTTTATATATACAAAAACTTTTTTGTGCATAAATAGCTACGTCATTTATTAACATCAAAATAAAAACATTTTTCTTACAATTATCGAAAATTAAGTTTTGAACTGATTTTTTTCTTATGTCTCGATAGACATAACAAAAAGATATAGATAGATAAACGATACAGATAATGTATGAGACTTGACAAAATAAATCAAACGAGACTTAAGTCGAAAGTTTTACAAGAAACCATTAAAGAGTGACGCTATTCATCACATTGCTCCATCGTCATATCAGCTCGATGGTTTTAAATTCATCATTGTGACCAGATTTTATATTCTTGCAAAGTTTCAAAAGCATACGGTAATTAGAAATGTGTTGAAATAGACTTCTAAGATACAATTACATGATAACATGTGATGATAATAAAAGCGTGTCAACAATATTGTCCATTTGTAGAGCGTCTTAATGCGGATACGTGTCTAGCAAAATTCACCATGCGTTCTGCGTTTTCATATCACGCGCTAAACTCACGTATTGTTTATGTAATCTTATTTACGTAAAAATAAATATTTTGTATAGCTTTAACATTTATTCCGTAACATATTGAGTATAATATGCAAAAATTAAAAAAATGCTCATTGAAAGAAAAGCTGACCAACAGAATATTACATGAAGAAAGTAACTCTGCATAAAATAATATTTATATAGGCAATTATTATGAGCGCTTCAATTTTTACAGCCTATTCCTAAAATCCTCCTGACCCATTATAAACAATGCGACCAATCTCATTAAGATTAGCCATGGTGCGGAAGATATTCTCAAAGTCCGGTTGAACGACAATTTGATAATGCAAGAGATTACACGCAGACTTGAGGGCTCTAAGTGCTCTCCAGACCAAATGGAAGTAACACCGATAAATTCCCAGCTCTAGGCTATAATAATTGATGAGAATTTCTTGACAGAAGAACCTAATAGCTGTATTTGACCGACTCGGGATTCGAACCCAGGCAGCCGTACATGCTATCGACGAGGCAACCTATTCGTAGAATATCATAGATAAGAAAGTATCTTCAGAAAACCAGTTCCTATAAAGGTGACAAGGTGTGTCAGTTTGTATAGGAAACAATATAATTATATTTTTAATTAAAAAAAACAGTACAGGGAAGCCGACACAGAGTGCTGTTATCTAATTAATATTATTTTTTTATGATTAATAATTACATAGATATGTATAATGGAGAAAACATCTAAACAAAAGTTCAGAATCACATATAGATATTTTCCCCTCACTTGACATATTAATATTACATTCTACTTGTACTATTTATAAGTTTAATTGAGCTTGAATTGAATATTCTACTTTACTATTTAAAACTTTAAATATTATAAGACCTCAGAGCATCTACCCATAGAATTTTATTTTTACGCTGTATTGTCTAATTCTTGGAGGTTTCCTTTTATGAGTCTCTTCTTTCACAAAAAGTATGTAAGTAAATTTATGTTGATATTTTTTTTAAATAACAAACTCTAAAAGTGTTTTGTTATTTTAAAAGAACATGAACATAAATTGCGTCATATCAAAATAATGATTTTGAGCACATGCTATGTTGTAAAGCCCATTACATATATTGTATATGGCATACAATGGGTGTCACTGATAGAATATTAAAAAGTGAATACAAGTACTCGGTACGATTTATTTTTAGTAAAAGTTTTTTTTATATATAAATACTAAACATACGGTAAAAATAATTTTATGCGCGCAATTTTGACGCTAACAGTAAATTTATAATTTACAATAAACAATCTTAATATCATCAGCTTCTTATTCTATGATAAGGCACGTTTGTGCCAAAATCATTTAAGCCAAATCTATTGTTCTGAAAGTCCTTAGAAGAAAAAATTTCAAAGTAACTTAAATATAACTTCAATCTTCTATCTCTTTAAATTAATACATGATATACTCTTTTATACATATAATAAAATTATAACTATATCGATTATGTACATGAAATATTTTTTGGAAAATCTTATTGAAATAGCTACTGTTTTAGATACACAGGCCGGATCTATAGTTTTTAGATTTTTTGTCTGTCTGTCTGGGAAGGCATCACGAGAACTGGACAGATTTTGATGAAATTTGGTAAGATAATAGCTGGTTATCCGGGTCAACATTTTTATTTTTATTTTATTTTTTATTTTTTTACATTATATTACATATAAGATACTTTTTACTGTGGAAAATATTTTATATCTGAGAATCCTTAAAACGTCTAGAGAGGGACGAAACAGAATGGAGCTAGGGTGAGTACTTAATATGTCATTTAACTTTGCAATGAATTTAATAATTAAAAATACTAAGTACCTTATTTATTACAAATAATGTTCGCCAACTGGTAGAAAATCGACCATGTTTTTTTTATTATTAATACTAAAGCTTGTCAATAGCTACTAAACAAAAAAACACAAATCAGGTTGACACACAAAGGAAAAAAGGTGCAAAAGGGTTTTTTTGTCTTTGCCTATTTTTATATAAATACTGCTTCTAATCAGTATAAGTTAATTTTCTTTTTCGTGCGATAACATGTAATCGTTACTACATCCAATACTTTATTATAATCCGAATCATAATTCTACGGATAAAAATGTCCTCGAAGCTGTTTGCAACATCCCTTACGCGTTCAGTATTAGCGCGAAAGCCTTACAGAAAAGTCGTATAAAGATTAAACGTAGAAAATCCTAATAAAATTTGTGTTTGAATAGTGATTTTTAATTTGTGCTTATCTTCTTTTAAAATGTACGGGTGGTTACTTGAGAGTGTGCAGCATTTTATCGTTGTAAGTTTTTTACAGTACGTTTATTTTTATATTCAGGGTGAGATCATTTATTTCTTAAAAATATATTACAATTCACTTTCGGAAATTACGTGAACTAAAGCTTAATTTAACACTATGTTTTTAGTCTTTAGTAATTAATAATATTATGAAAAACTTACTTTACGAATTTTTTAGCTTCAGAAGTTTTTTTTTTTTAATTTAATATTAAGAAAATAAATCATAAAATGAGAAAAGGAATTTATGGAGAACTAGCGATTCACACTCGCTTCGCTCGGGTTCGTCCCTTGGTACTTATTAACGGTTAGTATGGAATAGATAGACTATATTTTATATATACTTCTTCTTCTTCCTGCCCATTTCCCAAATTACTTCGGGTCAGCGCAGTACGTCTATCATACTGCTGATCGGTTTTGGCAAAAGTCTTACGCCCGGCCGCCTGCCTGACATCAATCCTCCTTGGGAATGCTGTTGTTTACCAACGTCGTGCAGAAGACCCGAGGTGCAATAAACAGTATTTTTTCTTAATTTTATTTGCCGCGACGTTTCAATATCAAATTTAATATTTTTTTGAACACATTTTATTTTTACACAATATGTTTGCATATTATATATACATAGGTACAAAATAACTTTAAACTTTTTGATTTTCCAAGTGTTGTTCGGGTTTTCCCTATTTTTTTTAATACTTAACCACCCCTGCCACACCCCCAATATTAGGTTTAGCCGACGAAATTTTTTTTATACAAATCGGTCCAGAACTTTTTTGAATTTTAGCGAGACTAACGAATGGCAATTGATTTTTATAATGTAGATTTAGTTTAATTTATCATTGATCTCTCATGTCAAGCTCATTGTTTTTCATGACCTTATTATGATTTCATAAAAGTATTCTTAGATAAAGCTTATTTTTAAATAATAATGGGTATATCTGAATAGCAAAAAAAAAATGTGTACTAAAATAATAAAACAAATATTACTAATAATAATAGATTTTAATACTTTTAGAATTCCGTATTGTATGTAAAGGGGCAAATATTTATTTTCCTAACAAATAAAGTAAGTTAAAATAAATTAAAGATTAATATTATAGGCTTCCATCGATCGTAATTAAGAAGATCGACGTAACATAAAGTGCAGTGTATTATATGTATATTGTAGGTTTTTATTAGAACGGAAAATGCTTCTAATAGAGATGGCCCATAAGATCTAAAGACTGTTGCCCTTTTGATCAAACAATAATTGCATGAACCTTATAGTATTAAAATCTACTATAGTTTATCTTCATCATTTTTAGTTTTAACCTACGTGCGAATCGAACTCGTATCCTCCTTATTATGCAACAACATTTCAAACGTCTATACTATACGTGTTTTCTTTCTACGTCAAAATAAGTAGATATATAAAATGAGAAAGGTTGAAAGGGTGGAAGATAGATAATATCTCATGATTGCGTGATACAGATTTCTGAATAACGATCGATAAATAACGTTAACTGCGGTCAGTGGCAGTGTGCGCATCTATATCTATATAAGTACTAGCGGCTAACCCTCGCTTCGCTCGGGTTCGTCGCTAGGTACGTTTTAAATAGATATAAATAGTTACTAGCCAGCGTTAGCCATATACATTTTTTTCTTGTTAATAAAATTGACAAATATTGACATTAATAATATAACGTCACTCGATTGTTTTGCTTTCCCGGAACCTCTCCACTAACACTTAAACTTTATGGTATAGTATTAAAAAGTTCAAATTGACTTTTAAGTATTATTACGAATCTTTTCTATGGGAGTATAGAAAAGTGTTGTTTTTAGACTTTTTCAGGCTATTTTTTTAATTTTTCTCTCCGTAAGAACCATCCTCGTACTTCAAGGAATATTCTAAAAAAGGAATTAGCGAAATCGGTTCAGCTGCTCTCGAGATTTGCACTTACCAACACATTCAGCTATTCATTTTTATATTATAGAAGATATAAAACGAAGTCGGGTGAGTTACACCATTTAAAACTCAAGAACGGCTAGACCGATTTTTATGATCTTTGATTTGTTGGATTTGTCTCCGCCCCGAATAGCAGAATAACGATTAAAACATCAGATAAATTCGCGAAAAATATCAAAATTTATTTAGGTAACGCTTGCTAATAACTATTTATATATATTTAAAATGTACTTAGAGACAGACCCGAGCGGAGCGAGGGTGAGCCGCTAGTGTTTGAGATATACAGAGAGTGAAATTTAAACAATACTTTAATTTCATTCTCTTTTTCTATTCTAATAAAATTATTTTTGTTGTGTGTTCGAATCCTTTAACGATAGTTTAGCTCACACTTTGCCATGATAAAAGATAGGTACCTACTCTGTAAAAACTTCACAGAAGATAAAACCTTTTAATGATAAGACAGATGGACTGAGAGACAGCGATGTGCTAATACTAGATAAACTAAACCTAAAATATTAGGGTAAAATCATTAAAAAATTTCAGGAAGAATGTGGAGAAGAAATATGGGAAACTATTCTTCGGGAGGCAGGGGCCAGGAACACTGTGTTCCTTACAAGACAGGTAACAAGATGTATTTTTAGCAAACAGTATAATAACATTTATTTAAAATACAAAAGGTTTATAAATCTATAAAGTGCCCAGTTATATAAGTACATACTAGTGTCTTACTAACATTATAAAGGTGAAAGTTTAGATGAATGTTTAGATGTTTGTTACATAATCACGCCAGAATGGCTGAACGGATCTGGATGAAATTTGGCACAGAGATAGATTATAGTCTGAAATAGCACATAGGACATCTGGAGTATTAGTTACACTAGCCAACAATATATTTATTGTCGATATCGTCCTATAGATGCCCTCCGGATCGATTTCAACCTACTACCCAACTTTGCGGGTGATATTACAGTGCACAAGTGTTCACACAGACAAAAGTGCACTCTCTATTCCTTTTTACTACCTACTCCTAAATATATTGTTATTTTGAATTAAATATCATCTTATATTCTCTTAGCAATATCCGGATACACTCATGCCACGATTAGCATGTGCTTTGGCCAGATTACTAACAAAGGACCCTCTGAGTCCAGCCACTTCTAATCCTGGAAGTCCAGCGCCGAGGAAACTGTCTTTTAAATCCAAACCGACATGGCGTAGTTCTTCAGTCCATGGCGACAATCGAAACCAAACATTCAAATGCCCATTCACAGCAACAAACGCTCTAACAGCTGTTACAAAGAAAGAAATACATGCTTATACCTCTTCCGAGGAGATTCGGTCACCAACACACGGCTCGACACTATCTACTAACAAGATAAGTGAAAGCGAAGAGCTAAGTTTGGTTCCAGCATCCGTCAATGTAAGGGACAGGCGTAGTCTTGGTGTACACTTGGAACATTCCATTTGTAAGGAAGATAAGGATGTGTCTGAAGAAATCATACCTGAGACTACTGAAATCACCGAAAACACTGAAAATAATGAAGATGCCCCAAGCACTAGTGCTTCTCCTGCACGAAGGAGCTCTCTAAAGCCTGCTATAAGGAAAAACAGTTGCACTGTAGCCTTGGATATTCATAAACGCCGTGGTTCTACAGTTTCACTGCGACCCAGACTAAATAGTTTAAGTTTAGTCAATGCAGATAGACTGAACGCGTTAAAGGAAAAGCTTGGCACCCCTGAAAAGGTTATGCATTTCTTTGGAAGATGTTTTGTGAAGTTCTTTTCTAACTATGGGTCAGTATTTTTTATTTATTTGCTAAAAACAAAATCTGGCATTGATAAGTTTCTCATTCTGGTTGTACATTAATATTTTAGTAGTAATCACTTTTAAATTACCGAGGCTTTCTGTGATTTAAAAAAAAAGGTCAGTATCAAAGCTAGAATATTTTTCAGCTATGACACAATGATTAGAGCAACAGGCAGGTATTTCTGCACGTTTCTCCAATCAGTCGATAATATCCATCAACGTATGCGGTTCACGTTCCCGCGTATGCGATCTCCTTGTATGCAACTGACGAGGGCGCACATCCACGGTGCGGAACTACGCTATAGTAGTACCAGGGCTGGATACACGTACTACCTTATGGGTAAGAACACATTTGTTACATTTTTAAGGTAAATTTTTAAGAAATCTATTGTTAACTGTAACGCCGGCGTGTCCGCCGTGGAGGGACTATTATCTATGAACATATAAAAAAAAATATCAATCAAGCTGAAAATAAGCAACTAAAGCATAAAATATCGGCAAAAACAACCGTCTTAGCCGATGTTATATATAAATACATAGGTATAGGTTAGAATTCAAGGGCAAAACTACAAAAGTGGTCTATATATTTACATTAATTTATTTTTTGAGGGAGTTATAAATATTTTAATTATAAAATACCTCTAATATATTTAAGTCTTAATAGTAAGAAAACACAGTGGTATGAATCCATACATACATACATATATCCATACATACAAAAATTATAACGGGGTTTACATTGCGCACTGAATTTTAAGTTTTTGCGTTAAGTGATGTCTGTGAAATAATAATATGATGAACGTGTGTATATCTATGCTTATAAGAATTTTAATCATTGTTTATTCGAGAACAGCTGTGCGGGATTATACGAGACTTTTTTATTTTTGTATTAGGATTACGACTGATTGAAAATAACTAAGTTATTGGCTATGAGTAGTTCTATTCCCTATCGGCAAATCGCAGAACTAACTTCGGTCGAAAATATGTTTAATCGAAATAAATACAATTACGAACTTCTTTTATTACTTTTCCTTTAATATTAAATTGCCATTGGGAAAATCTCTCTCTGCCAAGACCTCAATCAGTTGAGTCTAGATCCGCTTATTTAAATAAGACTTAAATATATCGTTTATGTGCTCTCATATACACGGGTATCAAGTTTAATTGCTATGAATTATATAGAATTAAATAAAGGCATGGGGGAAGCTGGCGATATATTGTTACAAGTTATAATTTCACAGGCCAGTTATACGAGATCGCTGAAGACATTTTCTCATTAAAATTGAAGGTGTCCATTGTGAAGGAAAGCTTAGAAGGGAACTATTACGTAGCCGTACTGAGACTGGAATTCGACAATAGCGACTACGTGAGTATTTTATATATTTTTCTCAACAGTGTGGTCTGTGTCAGAGGTATTTTACTATAGCAATATATAATTTGTAAAAAAGTGGGTAGGCACTGTCTGTAACAAGTGTATAACGACTTTGAGACGTCTCTCCCATGACCATGGATGCTGTAAAGCATTCGAAACATCGGGAACCAGAAATCAAAATAAATCCGCGAAATAATCCGAAAAGATTGTTTTAATTAAAATATAGCAATATTGTTTTTTTTTTGGGCTTTTGGCTATAAGATATGGTTTTAGTAACTATCGCGTATTATTACGAATTCAACTCGAGCAAAAGTTTATTGTTTTTAACCCACCATGCCTGCATGGTCAAACACATTGAGCCAATCATCGAGCTTATCGAGGCTTTTATCCAGCAATGGGCGAAAGTAGGTTATAATTTATATACGTTTATAACGCCTTTTTAGCAAAAAGAAAAATAAGATTATAAAATGGCGTACTTTTTCTGAAAACCAAATCATGAATACTTTAGCGCTATAAGCCAATATTATTATATATTTGCGTGGTATAAAGTTGGTAATTTTTCTAAGCTTTACATAAGAAAAGAAAGTAAGTTCCACAATAAGTTCATAGCTTGCGATAACAATGAAAAAGTACCTTATTATTTTACAGATAATATCAAAGAAATCATTTATTCAAATGAACTTTATATGAATGAAATAAAGCACATTTCACATGGCAATAGCTGAGTTAGATATGTGCACAGCAATTAGCCTAGTACTGTGTCATAGGACGAAAATTGCGGGTTCGGTTGCCGTGGAGATAGTCATATTGTGTTAAAAACAATGGATTGCTTTAGGTACAGCGTACTATCATTAAGCACTCGATTTCTATATGCAGGCGAAAAGTAGTAAGTAAAAGAAAAATGCGCGAATTTATTTTAAAAAAATGTTTCAATTTTATTTCTATAATTCTCAGAGAATACCTATTAAATAAAATACTTATGGGTAAATAAATACCTATAAAATCGAGATTTTGCTAAAACAACTTGAAAATACAAGTATTTTTTGTATTTAAAAGCAACAAAATATAATGAGTTCATTTTCCATAAAATAGCATTTAGTGACAGATATATTACCATAAAAACAATTTCATTCTATCTTTACCCCTTGAATTAGATTCGCAGAGAATTTATTAAACTTGTGAAAAGTTTGTTCTCTACATTTTTGATTGTCTATTAAGTTCTTGGTAAGTTGCCAATAAACAATTAACATTAAATTCATTTTCTATTCCATTCTATAAAATAATCGAATATAAAATAAAGAATAGATGCATAATATTGTTAGTTGTTACTTATAGGTTTTTATTTTTTTAATATTACATCAGGGGTTTAGTTAGCCAAAATAACTTTATAGATTGGAGAAGTTATTGCTTTTAAAAAACTAATAAATGTATGGAAATAAAGCAGGTATGTAGCCATTAGGTAAGTTATACGAGTATGATCGGAATGTTTTTTTAATATTCTATTAGCTATAGATATTGATTGTAGAAATCCAATTTCTTTAGAGATAGAAAAATTCAAATTTCATCCAGACGAAAACTTATTAATACTATGTTAATTTTAATAATAATTGATAAAAATAGTTTAAAACAAATACTCCTTGTCATTTAACGTTATATTTTTTACCCTTCGCGTGCATAATTATTGTTTTTCAGGCACATTTGCCAGCTTATTTCAAACATTGCATATAATCCGGTCGTTTAATGAAGCATCTATATTTGTGTTAATGTATGGCTTTTTGCTGTCGTTAAAGTAGCTTTCCTTGTACCTTTTCAATTTATTTTGCCGTATACAAGTCAATGAATTGTTCATGTTTAAGGCAAGAACCTTTAAAGAGCGCTATTGTACTCGAGATATGATTGGTGGCCTTGCTTACTTCTATTATAATATTATTGTTCGTATCATTCCCTTGAAAGTCATTATGATCAATAAACCACACAATGAACATTTAATTTCATATTCATAGCCCTACATCTTGTTGCTCTGAATTACGACATAAGAGAGAGTTTTGCTTTAGTGATACAATAAATGTACCCATAACAGTTAGAACAGGAATAAAGCCAAGTAGGTATATTATGGGCTATTTGTGCCTTTTATCCCGGTACATTAAGTTGGTTCAAAATATTAGTCTGTTGGAAAAACACATAGTGACACGAGGATGAGTCACTAGATAGAACAAGTGCAGCCCATATTTATAATCAAGACAATTCTCTTAGAGGTCGATGACACCTTTACCTAGGTACAGATTTAAAGAAATTTTGAGTGAGTGGATGTTTTTCTTCATTAATCTTTGGATTGGAAAATATCCAGTCCAAAGCACATTTTTATACCTAAAATACAAAATTTACATTTGAAACAATGATTTTCATAGCGTTTAGTAACTAATAATACCTACTAGGTACATTGTCATTGTAAAATATTTCAGGTTCAATCTCTAATGGCTCGGACATCTCAGCCATGTCTCCTCCCTCAGGTGCCAGTTTCACTCTTGCTCCAGCTGTTTCCCTTTGGAGTCCTCCTGGACAGAAAGATGAAGATTCTGAAAGCTGGTGACAAGGTACTTCCATACTTTTACTAAATCGAGGTTGTATGACCATCTGTTAGCCTGACGGCGTTCTCTGGCCCTTTTTAATTAATAATTCAAAATTAATGTGACATGAAAAAATATATGATATTAGGGCTCAAACATAGGTCTTCAGGACCTGCCACTTAACGTATCTTATACACAACAGAAATTATTGTCCTTTAAATATTAAATAACAGTGTAACTAATGTTTTAATTGTATAGTTGTATATTTCAGTTAATGGAAGCGTGGGGAGGTCCTCACAATCGCATTGAAAAATCATCTATCAACGAGATTCTTCGTTTAAGAAAGCCCAAAGTTACATTTACATGGGATAAAGTAAGTTATATTTTAATATATAATTATTTTAGGGTCAAAATACTTCAATGAATATGAAATCACTGATGCTTGGAGTAGATGTTCTTTATTTTTAAAGAGAATATCACAATTCAATTACAACGTTAGTTAATATCTAGTTTTGCACTCACGTGCGTAGTTTGCTTAAAATACATTCTGAGATTTTTCGGTCCGCAATGAACACTATCGTTGCAATTCAAAGTGTTGAATAAAAAATATCTCTGATCCATCTCAAAAATCCATTTTGATATTATTTGTACACCACACAATTAATAATAAGTTTGTTTTCTGCTATCATAATTTAAATTATTAAATTAATATTATTAACAAATAAAGCGAACTGTAGGTATATGGGACGCTTGGTTAAGTAAAAAATATATAAAGTATCTCGCTTCGCTCGGGTTCGTCCCTAGCTTGCTTCCCAATATATAATTTCACCCCCTTAAGGGATAATTTCCGGGATAAAAAGTATCCATGTCCTTCCTAAGGTCTCAAACTATCTTCTTACCAAATTTCATCTAAATCGGTTCAGTTGATCCAGAGATTACCTCCTACAACGTCGAAACTCACAAACTTTACATCTTTATAATATTATTATAGATATACATCATACATATTTAAAGTCATACATTTTGTACTTCTAATAATATTTATAGGTGGTGTGTATGCAGACAATAATGTTTGAGCTGGAGTTAATGCGATGGCGAGCGCGTTGTATCAATGACTCCAGGCGAGGATCACAGGGAGCAAGAGCTATCTTACTGAAAGGTCCCATTTATTTCCTAGAGGAAATTGATGCTCTTATATTCTTATGCAGTCCTATGTAAGTCTCGTTTAGAGATATAAAAATATCCTAAACCAAATCTAGCAAATTCCTCTTAAATAGAGCCAAAGAAAATTGAGTGTATTTCAAAAATTAATTTTTACTTTAATGCCCAATTATATTTTTTATAAAGTATAAGTTTTTTCTTCAATTTTCAGCTTCAACGATCTTGAAGAGCTAAAACAGGCAGGACTCTACTTAGCTGATATGAATGGCCATGGATTGTCAAAGGAGATGTTATTACAGGGCTGGCAACATCTCTCTCGTTTGGAACTTCTATTCGAAAAGGCAGAAAGCAGAAGTCTTACGTTGGAAAAATCCTGTAGACTTGTAGAGCAGTGGAAAAAGCGAGGAGATCAGCTGTTGTACTCAATGATCCCCAAAACCATTGCAGACCAACTTAGATCTGGAAATCCTTTGCCTCCCATGGTAATTTTACGGATAATTATAAAAAAGAGATTATACGGAGGTGCTTCCCAATACTAATATAGAGAATCAATATACTGTATAAAGCTTGTACAATCAAAACTAAAAATATAATCCGTACTAATATTATAAATGTGAAAGTGTGTTTCTTTGTTTGTCCTTTCTTCACGTCGAAACGGAGAGACGGATTGGCGTGATTTTTTGTGTGGATATAGTTGTAGGTTTATGAACAGAATTACTTGAAACACGGTATTACTGCTCTTCAATAAAATTAAATAAATACGTGTTTCAGCATTTTTCGAAATTTATTCTATGATGAAAGTTTGTATGAAACTATCTTTTTAGATATTTTTTTGTAGTTTTAGCGCGAGCGAAGCCACGGGTTCTACTAGTATGTAATAAAGAAACTAATATACGAAAAGTAAATAAAAGCAATCGTTCATTAAACAACTGTACTAATCATTACATTTAAAATATTAATTTTATTTTTTTCAGAAATTCGATTCTGTAACTATTATGTTCTGCGGTCTCCAACTAACGGAAACTATAACCCGAGCTGATGTGATGCAGACTGTAGCTTACATGAACGACATATACTCTAGGATCGATCGCCTACTGGATACACATCGAGTTTATAAAGTAAAACTTTTAAATATTATAATTTAATCATAGTAGGTACTTTAATTTATTTTATACTAGCATTGCCCGCGGCTCCGCCCGCGTTCAGATGACCAAAAACTAAATTCTTAGGTGTTACATATTAGTATACTCTTACATTGCAGTTTTTGTATTTTTCCTCAGAAATAAGATATTTTCCCGCGGTAAAAAGTATCCTAGGATCGCGCGCTACATCGCCCGGTTTATATAGCTTGAGCAGGCGGTCGAGCGATGCGGGGCAGAGGGGATGGACTCGCCGTAGGCATCTCAATGCTCGCCAAGCATTAAAAATGTTTCGCTACTAATTACTTCTAACAACGATATCTCAAAAACTATTCATCTGATTGATTTAGTGTAAAGAGCAATTTTAATCTGCATTAAATGACTAAGCTAACTAAAATATTCATTTGGATAAGGATTAATACCGAACTAAAGAAAATAACTTTGAAAATAACGTAATGTTTTTAATTAAAAATGTTAACATAAAAGTGGTTATTGTAAGTCAACCGTAAGAGATAGAGATATGCTATCGCGGACTTTTTTGTAGCATTTTTATAGATTTTGAATTCTCTAGTACATTACTTAACTGTATCTTTGCTAGTTTACGCGGCGTTCGCGTGGAAAGTTCCCATTTGGCGAGATTTTTTGCGACCTCTTCAACATTTGTCGCCGTATTTCAGCTAATTTACATAAAAGCATAATAAATTATATACCTAAACCTTCCTCAAGAATTACTCTTTCTATTGTTGAAAACCGTATAAAAATCCGTTCAGTAGTTTTCGAGTTTATCGCGTTCAGACAGACAGGAGGACAGACAGGAGGACAGAAAGACGCGGCCGGGGGACTTATTTTTATAATAAGTATAGATTTAATTTCATTTATAATTTTTTTCATATTCATTCATCATTATTAATTTCATATATTATTTATAATATATAACACATTTATTATTTAATTTCAATTAAATAGTTGAATAAATTAAAAATTGCTAGATTTTGTGAAATAAGTATTACTTCAAACGCCTGGTGCATGTTTATAGGTGTATAGATGTGCACGATTATTCCAGATAGTGTATGACAGAAGATTTATTCAATAAAAAATATTTTTATATGTAAGATTTAATTAATAATTTTAAAATTAATGCAAATTGTATGTAAAATTTAGGTAGAAACTGTAGGTACAGTGTACATGGTAGTGTCTGGAGCGCCGAAGAAAAATCGTGCGCACGCGCAAGCTACTGCAAGTGCTGCGTTAGCTGTTTCGCAGGCGTTACCTATGCTTACTATCGGTATTTCAAATTTATTTTTTATTTCTTACTTATTCAAAAAATATACCAGCTATATAGGTAGGTACTTTTTAATTACTATGAATCATATATTAATTGAATTTGTGCTGTCACGTTTCCAATTCTTCAAATCTTTTCAGCAAAAATTGTCTGTCAGAGATTGCTCATAGCAATAAGACCGCCTTTCTATTGTTATACATTTTTTTTGGTGTCATTTACTTGTACTTTGAATTCATCTTTGTGTGTGCAATAAAATATTTATTAATCTATCTAATATGAACGCTCTAATTACCGTTAAACTTACTTACAGGTCTTCACAGTGGGCTGTGCTATGCCGCCGTACTTGGTCTTCGACAACCACGTTATTGCTTGGTCGGCGATACAGTTAATACTGCAAGTCGGATGCAAACGACTAGCGAAGTATGTACCTACATAATTTACATATATGGATATAAACTAAAATACTTTATAGTTTTCTATAACAAAAAGTAGGTATATTTTATTGTTTCTACTTAAAGTGAAAACGGACGGATTGAAAAATTACTTAAGATTTTAAGTTTAAGTTGCTTTCCCTTGACTGATACCAAAAAAAATGTTCAGTATTTAAATATTAGTATTCATTTTATTTATTCATATATAACTCAACAGTGGTAGTTAAGCTCTTGTTAAAGAATTGAAATTTATTTAACACCACTCTTTAGCCTATTCAAATGAGTCATTGTAATCGAGTTAAAATCGACGAAAATATCACTCACTAAAAAAACAACAGAATTTACGACCTTATCCTTTAAAGTCTGAAGTACTTATTGTTATAGACTATAATATATATGTATATATATCTACTGTATCAACCATCTGGTCATACGGTTTAATCCAGTACCCTGTTATGTTAGATAGATATAACAAATTTTACACTATATATAATATTAAATACATATAGTATTTATTTAGAAGAATAGCAAGGCCAAGGTAAGGACTACGAATTGCTGAAAAAAAAATCCGACTGCGTAGAAAACGAACTAAAACAGAAGATACAACAAATATTAACGAAGGAAAATAGTACCTTTTATGCAGTGGGAGACAGGTACAAGTAGCTAAAAAGTATGATATAGCATGTAGCTATGTTTTGGCACAAGAGATACTGCAAACCGCCATTTTGAGTTAGGTATAATAATATCCTTTGACACTCGCATTATCATGACGAAGTTAACGAAGTACCTATTAATCAATAAAATTAGTTAGGGCTTCGTAGCAGTCGGATAAAAAGAATTCGTATTATTTTATTGTAATCTATACATATAATCAAATTCTAACTAACCCGAATCTGTACATTAAATATTTTTTGGGAAATCTTATTGAAATAGACATTCTTATTAATATAGAGGCAGAATCTATAGTTTTTAGAACTTTTGTCTATCTCTGTCTGTCTGTTACCGCATCACGGAAAAACCACTAGAGGGATTTTGATGAAATTTGGTATGATTGTAGCTGGTTATCCGAGTCAACATATAGAATACTTTTTACTGCGGGAAAATATCTCATCTCTGAGAAATATATACTAAACCTTAAAACGTAACTAGGAACGAACCCGAGCTGAGCGAGAGTGAGTTGCTAGATTTATATTAAAATTATTGCTTTAGCCCGGTCGCATCCAGATATCATCGCAAACTGCTGCACAACTACCAGCTGGAAAGTTTAGGCTTCGGCGTAGAGGTCTAACTAAAGTAAAAGTAAGCTATATTATATATACAATACTTATACCCACATCGGTAATATTATAAAGCTGTACATATTTTTTTGTTTTTTTAAGCTTCGGTTGGGTAGTTTATGTGATATGCGATACCAAACATATGCGTATTTAAAAAAAAACAAAATAGTAAATAATCTGTTCAGTTTTATAATATCCGTATAAATATGCAACGAACTTACCGATAGCGAATAATGAACTAAGAAACTTATGACTTTCCATTGAATTCGATTAAGTATTTTGCTATTTTGCCAGTTCTGCTCAGAATTTAATTATATTCTCACCAAGGAGGTAGAACTGTTACAAGCACTTGTAAAAACTCTTTTATACATTTGAAGCGTATGTAACATAATATATTATTGTATATATTTTTCGCTTACTAATTAAGTATATTTTCAGGGGAAAGGTATGATGGAGACGTTCTGGCTCGAAGGAGAAATCGAAGAAGAGGAGCAGGATGAGGCTTTGCAATTATTGGCTGAGCTTTGCGGTGGAGACTAATAACTTTAGCTTATAATAACACTAAGTTACGGTTATAAGTCCGGTTATATATCTTAACTAAAACAAATTTTAGTATGATGAATAAAACACCACTCACAAGAATCGAGCCTACAAACACCCGGTATATTAGAGTGCCAAACAAATTTCACATAAATAATGATTACATAGTGTAGCTGTTTGAGTTCATTACATTCTTGTTTCCTTAAGCTTTAACTACCTACATATATCTTATGTTAACAATATGAAAGACTGGAATAAAATAAACCAAATACGAGCGCCACAAATTTAAATATGTTTGTTGTCTTTTTTGACAAAAAATATAACGTAAATCTATACATACAATAAAATTGTAACTGAGCCGAATCTGTACATTAAATATTTTTTGGAAATCCTTATTCAAATAAATAAACATTATTATTATAGATACAGAGGCTGAATCTATAGTTTTTAGAATTTTTGTCTGTCTGTTACCGCATCACAGAAAAACCACTGGAGAGATTGATGAAATTTGGTATGGTGATAGCTGGTCATCCGGGTCAACATATAGGATACTTTTTACCGCGGGAAAATGTCTAATTTCTGAGGAAAACTATAAAAACTGCAATGTAAGAGTATACTAATATGTAAAACCTGAGAATTTGGTTTTGGGTCATCTGAACGCGGGCGGAGCCGCGGGCAGTGCTAGTACTAAATACATTGCAGAAATAATAAATATCACTTTTGAAAATTTTCCTTTAAGAACTAAAAAGTAGGCATCTATTACTGGTATCGATCCAGAAGCCCCTCAAGTCTCAAGTTGTCACACAATCCAAGCTTTCATGTACCTGCTTAGTATATTAGGTTTGTTAGAAGTCAGTCATTACTTTGGTATACGAAATTAAAGCTAAAAAGAGCTTTGAAAATATGTTCTTAAGCTTTTTAATAATGTTAATGTAACTTTATAATTATGTAGATAATACACTTAATTGTAAAACGGAATTCACAATGACATTAAAATTATTTCTTTCGCCTTTTAAGTGGATTTGCTTCAGAAATTCTATGGGACCATTCACTTCTATACAAAAACGATAAAATCAGTGCAATATTGTAGATGGTGCTTAGGACGTAAAACAAGATTACCGAATTAAGTACATTCTTTTTTTTTTTAAGTTATTAAATGTTAATGAAAACACAAATAAAACAACTTAAAATACTAAATAATAATTTAATATCAACAGATGGATTAAATTCGAATTTAGATTATAACTCGATTTAATATTATATTTATATATTTACATTAACTTATAACAACTGTATAACGTGAAGAGAATTACAATTTTTAAAACATATCGGTAGATATTAACATTGTGTGTGTGTATATATAGGCTATAACATATTATAAAGATATAGGCTACCTCAAGTGAATTCCAATTATAGGTATAATCTTATCTTCTCGTATGTATATAATAGAAAGAAAGGTCTTCGATCGATAATTTTGTCATTTTTATTTACTGTACCTGTACTTTTACTGTACACTAGTACTATTAGTTATAAATTTAACTTCATTAAAAAAAACTAAAATAAGCTGTCAATGTCAAAAAGAAGTGTTCTAATATTATTTGTATAATTTTCTTTAAATATTTTCTCATAATTACATTATTTATTGAGCATTTAATTGCAATATACGTTTCCGACTCGCGCTGATCCAAATTGTAATATTGCAACAATAGTATTATTAACAAGTAAATTATAATACTATTTCAGACATGTCTTTTGCGAGATCCGTCTGTACTATTCTTCTATTATGAGGCATTAAAAAAACCAGCTGCCAACCAATCACACTTATCAACTGATTAATCGATCATTATTGCATAATAATTTAGAAATACGATTTAAAATGTTATCAAAATGGGTTTATTTCTGCAACACTATTGCAAATTACTGTTTAAAGAGAGATATTGATTCGCATTTTGTAATAACTCATGAACATTATTATATATGTATATTATACATAGATATTTATCAATATAAAAATTAAACTTAACAATTGCAATATTATGAAGCTAATCTAATTAAACGTGCAATATCATAAACTAGACATTATTATAAGATTGTTACATAATTGTGTCGATATATTTTATATTAGTAAATACTGAACGAACGGGAACTCTACAATTGGGAGATATTTGAAATATGTAATATATTCGTTTAAAATAATAATAATAATAGGTTGATATATGAAAATATATACAATGATTAGTGTCTTCCCGACCGATTTGGGACAGGGCGGCTAATCTCATTGAGACTAGCCAACTGCGCAGAACATATTACAGGCAGCGCGTGTACGCGCAGACACAAGTGCACTCTCTATTCCTGTCACTCTCATACTCCGGTGGGGCGATTCGAAACACGACCGGTGAGAGTTAAGGCGCAGGACCGACAGCTTTACGTGCTCTCCGAGGCACGGGGGTGATATACCGCCAACTTCCCAGCTCCGAGCTGGTACTCAGACTTAACACTCACATGCTAGCCACTAGCCTACCGAGGCAGTAAATATATTAAATAAATTGTCGTTCAAAGCAAAATATTATTTAATATCGGAAATTAATTTTAAGGTTTTTTATAAAACTTTGTTTTTTTTACAAGCAATACACATTAATAAAAATTATTTAGATATAACATAATTTACTTTGAAGGTACTAACTTTTCTTATCACCAATCGAAGTTCCCGTTCATTAGAAGTTGTAGAAAATACATTGTGCAAATTCATCCTACGTTTTTTTTTTACTAAATAATATAATTATCTAATATACATTATATTTATCTTATATTTATATATTGTTTTGTAATTATAACGTGTTCTGAATACTGTTGTTCTTGGCACTTTCGTACTAGGACGGTCGTACTGAGCTCATATTTGAACAACATATTCTGTATAGCGTATTTAAACGAAAATTAAATTCTAAATATTTAATATCATGATTGGTAATCAAATGGGCTACAAAGCAAGGTTAAGGCACTGTGAAATATTAACAAAACTATAAGTCTGTAGAAATGTAACTGAGTGGGTTCACACGGCATTGTCCTGCACGTTTTTTGTGTATTCGATTTTAAACGTACAATCGGCCGGGTGTTCCACGGTAGATTTTCATTCGTGTAAAAACGAATATCCGCAGTTTTCACACGTTATCATAGTGAGTAGACGTGATGGTTGTTCTTTCATATTGGTATCGAAGGCGCCAACGGTTGCTATTCGATTTAAAAACGTATGATATCGTGCCGTGTGAAAGAGACAGAGTTAAACTATGCGCCACTGCAAACCGAATACGTTAAAGTTCATTCGATTTGCTTGACAAGTCCGGTGAGTATTCGGTTAAACATATAAACGGTGTACGATTTTTTGCAGTACATAAGACGTGTGATCGGCTCTATATACAATGTATGTTCTATACACTATGTATTGGTACGTACAGGACAATGCCGTGTGAACCCAGCGTTATGCTTTAATATGCGCACGGGTAAGAATAATGTCGTATGTTAGAATAAGAAAATAGTAAATACATACTGCTATGTCTTTCTTTCTTTTAATACAAATTAAATAAAGTAATTGGTGTTGTTCCTTATTTTTAAAGCATTTATATTTTAAATATTCTTCTCTATCGATATATCGACCGATAATATTTTCATCGATAATGTCCTTATTATTTGAAAATGAAAAATCGTAAATTTTAATCAATAAATAACAATAGAATAAGTTATAACACGATAATAAAAAGTTATGATAAACAAGTTTAAAAATCTGTAATAAAAAGCTTAAAAATAGAATAAAATAAATAAATTGGTCCTCGAACCACCAAAAATACAATGAATCATGTAAATATATTATGCTGAAACAAAACCATAACTTTAGTTAAGGTACGAATAACTTATGTAACAAGGTGGTGGAGCAAATCACATTTTAAACTGCACTGTAATATATAAATATGTTGGGTCACTAACACACAGCATCATCTAGTTCCATGGTAAGCTACGAGGCTTCTGTTATGGATACCAGATAGTTGATACACTACACATTGTATAACTTTAAATACATACGTATTATATATATGTAAACACCATGACTGAAGTACAAACACACACAAATGAATGGCCCCAGCGGGACTCAAACCTGCGACTGCTGGCACAACAAGTAGGGTCACTAGAAACTGAGCCAAACGTGTCATCAACTGTAGGTATGGAATATGAAGATTTAAAAAGTATATAATACGAAATGCATTCAATAATTTATCAAATTGTTTTAACACTTTCTATGTTTTATAATGTCCATTAAATTTAATAAACTAATGTAAAATTTTATTGTTATTAACCAAAATAAATCACAATAATGTAAGCAGTTACTACAAAAGAGTATAGGTATTTTATTTTGTGTTAATTTTTATGTTATTCCATCTGCAAATTATATTTATTTTATTGGATATAACGTATAAGTGTAGTAAATGGTTGTTATGTAAATTTACATCACCACCTTGTATATATGTATTGGAAAAAAAGTCATACAATATAAACCCTTAATAATTATAATAGTTGCGTTTATAGTAATAAGTACATCATTTAGTTTTATTGGAAAGTTTTAACGTACGTAGGGGTCTCAGTCTTCCTAATAACCTGACATCGGAGAAATACGATTCGACAGGGCAAATACAAGTCCTTTAAAATTCTTCTCAAAGGTTTATATTAAAACGAACAAGTTAATATAGTAACTATCACATTTTTAGTGTACACTTATTGCATAATATGTATAGATATTACATGCTAAGGAATGTATCTAAAGTCTAATCGTTCCACAAAAAACTATTTCTTAAACAAAGCCGTGACCTCCTCAATCGTTCTATTCTTCGTTTCTGGTAATTTAAACTTAGTGTATACAAAGAATATAATTAACAATACAGTGTATGGCAAGAATACAAATTTACCCAATAACTTAGATAAGTGGATAAACGTAAGGCCTACAATGAAGTTAGCGAACCAGTTAACTAAAGCTCCAACACTAACTGCCGCACTCCTTGCCCCTTGCCCGAACAATTCGGATAAAATCATCCACGGTATAGAACTAGGTCCAACGCCAAAGAACGCCACATACAATAGAGTGAACAAAACAGCAAATATGCTCATTGTAGTGTTATCTTCATACGTGAAAAATGCGACTGTCATTAGTATTGAGAACAATGTCATGCCCCCGAGGCCCCATAATTGCAAGGTGCGTCTTCCGAGACGGTCCATTAGTGGAATGGATACTAAAGCCATAATAAACAACATACTTCCAACACCAATCGAAGCTAATCGTGCATCTCCTTCTGATAATCCGGCACTGACAAAGATAGTTGATGAATAATAGAGAACAGCGTTAATGCCACCCAATTGTTGTGACAGATGCATAACGACACCAATAATTAAAGGTGTCCGCAAGTGTTGAATGCGGAATAAATCGCAAATTGTGAATTTTTCTTCTTGTTTCTCGGCGTGATCTTCATCATGCATGTCTTTGATTTCATCATCGATTTCGGCAGTTCCTCTAATTCTAGAAAGTGCGCTCCTTGCTTTTTCTTCATCTCTTTGCACGAGTAACAGATATCGGGGAGATTCCGGTGCAAAAGGCAGCATAAAGAATTGGACCGCTGATGGCACTATAGCAAGTCCAAGTAACCATGGCCAGCCGTCATTACTTCCCAATATCACGTCAATACCCAGAATCTGACCACCAACTAAACCAAATGCAACAGCTAACTGGTTTACAGTTCCAAAAGCACCACGTAGTCTTACTGGAGCAATCTCAGAAACATATGTGGGAGACGCAGTGGTTGCAAACCCACAGTTAATACCAATTAGAAACCGGCCAATAATTAGCATGGCTAGTGATGTGGAAATTTTACTAAAGCCCATAAAAACAGCTCCCACTACACCAAAGGCTGCATTGACGATTAAAGCGAATTTGCGACCGCGTTTATCCGCCACCCAACTGGCTAGTGGACATCCGATCATACCACCGACGGCAAATATACTAACAATAACGCTAAATATAGTATCAGAGTTAACATTATAATTTTCATTGATGAAATTCTCTATGAACTCTCTCGGTGCATTGATCACTCCGGTGTTGAAGCCAAATTGGAGCATGCCAAGTACTGCCGCGAAAACCGCGTACAGTAATGGGCCCGTTGTCCCTCCGCCTGCCATGTTGCTATTGGTCGACTCTGAAAAGCAAATAATACTAAATTAATTAAGAGCCTTAGGATTTAAAACGCAGATGATCGAAAAAAAAAGAAATTTATGACTATACTAATAGAAATTAATATTGCAGTTACTCTTTATATATGATATATGAGATAAAGATTATCATTTTATTAACGGCGGATCTCAATAACTGTCCATCTGCAGTATATACTAGCGATAGGAATATGGACATAATTCGTATGGAGCTGAATATCTATCTCCCTCTGGCATAAGAAACTTCAGACACATATTATGTTGTTTATTTAGAATCAACGCTGTTCATATTTTTTCTCTTTATAATTATTATTTTTGCTCTGTGTTATGTTTTATTATTCTCTTGTTAATTACTCTTTAAGCTTTCTTTGTTTCAACGCCTACTGCTATTGATTTTTCTATTGAAAGAATTGACTCTACGTAACACAATGATGTACGTTAGGAATTTAAAAAATTGAATAGGTACGTTATAAAGTATAAACTGTATATGTATTATATACAATAACGTATTCGTTGTAAATAGTTTGTTTTGTTACAACAGGTGGTAGATAATTATGATCTTTATACCTATATCCATATAAAATTAGTAGAAACAACTATATAATACATACACAGCGCTGGATTTACACTAGGTGCACTCGGAGCTAGTGCCCAGAGCGGCAAAATTCAGAGGGCGGGAAAAAAAATTTCTTCGCGTTATCGTAAATGCTTTTTTTTATTTTACAAAAAATAAAAAAACGCGAAACGAAACAACATATAAAAACTATTTTAGTGTTTCGCTACAGATTAATTAGTAGGTACATTTTTCGAAAAATGGATATCCTTTATTATTTTTTTTTGCATTTTTCAAAAATTAATATTTAAAAGTGTTTTTAACTTTCAACATTTTAGTCAAAATTTCGATAATAGGACGGCATTTTTACTATGCCCAGGAGCGGCGCTAAGGCTAAATCCGGCACTGTACATACATACATATAAAATTGTAATAAATGCCATATACGCTACTAATAGTTTGATATTTTACCCGTTTGTAGACTTATTAATACGTATCTTATCAATGAATAATAAAATGTATGATAGTATACAATATGTTTACTATTGTACATACATAAGTTTAAATTTTCTAAACAGTAATAATAATAATAATAATTTCAGATATTAATTATCGTAGTAAACAGTTGCTAATATTTATGTAGACAATTCAATAATAAAAATAATAAAATTGTTTATAACTTCCAAATAGGTTCTCCCCGATACCCGAGGATGGTTATTTGATTGTGTACATCATGGACGAATTAGAGACTGGACCTGACATAAAATACAAATGTATGAAAACTAGTTCAACCAAGTGACGCATAACGCACACAAAGATTTTATTACATTATTATAAACACTGATACACAATACAATATTTCTAGTGCTTGAACGCAATCGATAAAATACATATATCGATGAACCAATGAATGACATTTTAAACATTTGTAAGCATAGTCATCATATTTTACATCTTTTAATTTAAAATATCTGTATTTATTATAATAAATTAAAATAAATGAATTAAAGAGGCAATAATAATATGTCAAATAATTATTATTTTTTAATTTGATTTATATAAATACGATGGCATTGATGGCAACATTCTGTTGGCCTATAATAATGTTAATAAACGAATGAATATCGGATGTATATTCCATTAATATATAATAAATATTATTTTGTAAAGATAAAAAAAATATTAAGCTAATTTAATTAAATAAAGTGTATTTGTTGATTCTGTTATTGAACTATTTTAATTGGCAATTGATTGTCTCGGGTAGTTATAAAAATGTGACACTGTCCTAATATTGCTCAGTTATTAATAAACATTTGTGAAATTAGGAAAAAGAAAAAGTGATTGCAAATTGTGAAAAAGTGAGTGTTGGGATCGTGAAAGTAAAATAATTAGTGCAAGTGGTAAAGTGTTTTATTACAAATCGCCAACCCAGAAGTTTAGTGCTAAAACATTATTGTTTGATTTTGTGTAATTTATGTGTTGAAATAAAATGATCTTTATTATTATTACAATGGAATAATATTCCAAAGTAAATAAATGTGGTATAAAATAAAATTAAAAATTAAGTACACATACTAATTATAATTTTTGCATTTATATTTTTATTTGATTTAGAAAATATTTTTATAAATTTATTGTCATCAGATTGTAGGATACTATGATAAAAGTATTTTATGTTATTGTACTGTACAAATAACACAATTCGTTCAGTTATTTCGTCAAATATCGATATATTTTTCGACATTGTCAAGCACTAGTCGATGTCAAATGGACTCACTCGACAGTTTTGTCATTTGTTCTGAATGGTATAATCCAACCCGTTTATGATGGTTGTCAGATGTCAACAATACATAGAAATATCGACTATATTTAACATAGTTGGATAATATGACATTTTATTTTACATTTAATTAAATTTTGTGATAAATAACAATGAATGTAATAAAATAATGTATTTACAAGTGAAAAGAAATAGTGCTGCTTCTGCCGTTATAGTTTTTACACCATTTAACAGAACATTTAGTCATTTTTGGGAGATGTTTTGTTGACAAGTAAGTGCTTGAGACTGACACAAGAAACAAACGACCTAGGCTAAAATTCCCTCGTTACTGACATGACCGTTAAAGGTACGTCCGCTTATATGTCTGGTCCAGTGGTTATTTCGTTCATGGTGTACATGTATTCAGCGGTCAAGTCAGTATAGTTGAATTTTGAAAGAAAATTGACATTAAAGGTACATAAGACGTATAAATCATTAAAATGTTACCAAAAATACTGAGGGTTTATTGTAACTTCATATCCCATTTAAACAAATCGAAATAAGTTAACGAAAATGCATGAGGGCTGATCTGAAGTCTGAACATCTGTTTGAACGTATTCCTCAAATCCGGAAATACACTCAAACCCCAGCCTTTCATAAAATAAACAATGATAATAAAGTATTAAAAATATAACAACAAAAATCACACACTTATTAGGCAGAGGAGAATCACAAATTCACTTAAATTACAAGTTTGGAGTCTTGTAAAAAAAATCCCCGAAGTATCGAAATAGAAAGGTATTATGTCGTTTAAGACTCTACTATCTCTATCTTTGTACATGTTGAGAAAAAATGCCTTGAGAATTGTTAAAATAATAATTTATAAGCAACTAGCTGACCCGACAGACGTTGTCCTGTCTACACGTCTTTAATTTGAAAATTTCAAACTTTTTTTAATAAGCTAAAACATTCTGGACCATTTTGATGAAAATTATTATTCAAATTGTGAATCTAAACCATTCTCAGATCCCCTTGAACACACAAAAAATTTCATCAAAATCGGTCCAGTCGTTTGAGAGAAGTTCAGTGACATACACACTCACAGAAGAATTATATATATAAAGATAAGTTTTTAGTCAAAAAAATGACGATTTGGTCCGCGATGAACTCCAAAGCTACTTATTCGATCTTAAAGATTTTTTTAAAGCATGTGATTTATTGTAACATAAAAGATTGGATAATTTTTATCCAGATTATTTCCTTTTTTTATTGCAAAGTAACGATTTTCATATCCAGAGATCGATTCCGGAGAGAGAACCTGAGAAATGGCTAGCTAGTAAAAGATGTAGTGTAAATCTTGATCAATTCAATTTTCTTGTATGCTTCAAAGCGTACCAGTTAAGCACTATTACCTACTTCGCCAATGGTAAAGCTTGTTGTGTTTATATTCTGTCAGTAACTTTTTGCAAGTTATTTGTATAGGAAGGGCATAGACACACTTTCGTATTTATTATGTTAGTAAGGAAAAGAAATCATCGAAATGACGAAAGGGTTTGGCTTGTCAAAGCGTGAAGCGTACGGTTTTCTATATCTAAAACAAGCCTTAAACCAAGCAATAAATCTCAAGCTATATAAGATTTTACTTTGTGAACCATGAAGAATATTTATGCGTCGATCGTAAAAAAACTTTTGTTTAAAATGTTGGTGTTTAACACAACGACACCAATTTGACACACTGATTACATTCATTACTATTCAAGCGACGATAATATCCTTTTAACTTATACGTGTAAACTGCTAAATAACAAAAATAACAAGAAACTATTTATTTTTTGTCTGTTTTTGTAAAAATTTCATTTTTATATATTTTTTCCTACAATGTCAGGGCGCATAGTAACAAATCACTATATTACTATGACAATTAAATTTAATATGAATATCTATAGTTTACTAGATTTATCTTCGATATATTGATATTTAAATGGACTTTGCGTGCTGTAATCTGGAAAAGATATGGGTGATATTTTTTTTGCTGTAATCTCAAATATGAAACGTAAAGAAATAAATATTATTTTAATATAGGTATGCAGGTATATCGATAAAAAGTAGTGTTAAATGTATTAATCCTGCTCTATGCTATCTTCATTCCTAATCTATACATATATGTAGGTATAATAATAAAATTGTATATTAAATATTTTTTGGAAAATCTTATTGAAATAGGCATCATTATGGATAAAGAGGCCGAATCTATAGTTTTTAGAATTTTGTCTGTCTGTCTATCTGTGACCGCATCACAGAAAAACCACTGGAGGGATTTTGATGAAATTTGGTATATGATAGCTGGTTATCCGGGACAGCATATAGAATACTTTTTACTGCTGGAAAATATCTTAATCTGTGAGAAATCTATACTAAACGTTACAACATTAGTAAAGACGAACCAAAACGGAGGAGGGTGAGTCGCTAGTCTATCTATACTAATATTATAAAGAGGTAAAGTTTGTGATCTTGTGAGTTTGTGAGTTTGTGAGTTTGTGACGTTGTAGGGGGTAATCTCTGGATCTACTGAACCGATTTTCAAAATTCTTTTACCAATAGAAAGCCACGTTCTTTCTGAGTGTCATAGGCTATATATTAACCCGAAAAATGAAAAGGCTTTTTCGTGGTAGTCGGATTTGCAAAGTAAGTCGGAGAAAAAACGGTCGAACGAAAACGTTTCTTACGAACGCTGCCTTAACGATGAGAGATATATGATTATGTTCTAGAGAAAAGTTGTAGAGCTTAATAATGCCTACAAAAAAGTCAGCGACAGCATATGTCTAACTTTTATATTTAAGTCACAAAAAGTAGTTTTTTATAATAAAAAAATCATTTAAATCGGTAGGTCATGTTTATTGGTCATATTATCAACAATTATGAATTCTTATCAAAATAAGTAAATTTATCGTCTAAAACGTTTAAAATAAAAGACTTTTCCCTTTTACTGCATATAATTTGGACAAATGGTTAAAGAGATTATACAACATATTCGTATGTATGGACGAACCCGAGCGAGCTGTTTATCTGTTTTTCTCTTTGTACGGGCTAATCTCCGGATCTATTGGACCTATTTAAATGAAATTTTGCATGGTGGTACCTTATATCCCCGGGCAACATCTTAGATACTTTTCATCCCGGAAAATTAAAGAATTCCCGTGGGATAGTTAAAAAACTATAACAACTTATACAGCTTAGTACACAAAAACTACTGATTGGATTTTAATGATACTTTACAACAATATAGTTCATACATGACAAAAACAAATCAGCTACTTTTCATCCCGGAAAATTAAAGAGTTTCCGTGGGATAGTCAAAAAACTGTAGTAACTTATACAGCTTAGTACACAAAAACCACTGATTGGATTTTGATGAAACTTTACAATAATATAGTTCATACATCAGAATAACAAATAGGTAACTGTGTATCCCGGAATAATGTACTTTTCCCGTGGGATAGATGTTTTTGTTTATTTGTAACGTATTATGTACACAACATAGACCCCACAACAATAGTTATTAAAAAAATGCCTGTTTATCTGTTTGCCTGTTTGTCTGTTTTTGTGTGTGCGTTTCACGCGAAAAGTAATGTACCAATTTCAACGAAATTTGGTGAAGTGATAACTTATTACTCGAGTCAACATTTAGGGTACCTTTTGTATGTATGTATGTATGTATGTTGTATTCAGCCCCTCTTAACACGTGCGCGGGCCTCCCTTCAGTACGAGGTAGATCAGGCCATAGTCCACCACGCTGGCCAAGTGCGGGTTGGTGGACTTCACATGTCTTTCGAAAACTTGCTAGGTTCTGTCAGATATGCAGGTTTTTCTTCACCGTTAAGACAAGTGGCAACTGTGTTAGAAATGATTCGCACATGAAAATATCAGAGGTGCGAGACCCGGGATTTGAACTTGCTTCACTCGGTTTCCCAAGCGAGCGCGTTACCACTGGGATACCACTACCTAGATACCTTTTACTTAAAGAAAATCTTTCTTTCCCACGGGAAAATGCAATAACTGGTTTTATCGAGTCCTCCCTAGAAACCTTCCTCTGGCTAAGCCTTAAGACATAAGTCAAAACAATATACTAAAAAATTGTAGGTCTTGAAAAGTCCTACAGAAAAGTTCTGAATAGTATATGTCTATCTTCTAAGTTACACTCGCAATATTTATTCTTATCTATACCTATAATAAAACTTAGTCAAATCGATGTGCGCGTTTCACGCAAAAAGTAATCAACCGATTTTAACTTAATTTTGTATAGTGATAAAACTTAGTGCTCGGGTCAACATTTAGAAATGAACGGTTCCCGTGGGATAGATGTGTTTGTGCTTTTCTAGAGGTGAACCCGAGCGAAGCGAGGGTGAGCCGCTAGTACTATATAATTTTATAAAGAGGTAAAGTTTGTGAGATTGTGAGTTTGTGACGTTGTAAGGGGTAATCTCTGGATCTACTGAACCGATTTAGATGAAATCTGGTTAGAAGATAGTTTGAAACCCTGGGAAGGACATAGAATACTTTTTATCCCGGAAATCATCCTTTAAGGGGGTGAAAATGGGGATGAAAGTTTGTATTGGGAATCAAGCTAGTTTGATATAAAATATAAATCCGTTGACACAACGTTACAGCTAGAATTAATAACGAAGAAACAAACACACACCTTCGATAACATGAATCCAAGCTAAATGAATTTAAAATTACTTATATGTTCGCATAAACTTAAGGTTTTCTCATTAAAACATATAATAATACTTTGAAAGCTAAGTAGTTGTAAAACTATAAAAAGGTTTATATATTTATAACAAAAATTGATAGGTATAATCTATCGTTTTAATACATTAGATACCTAAATACTTACCTGCAACATATCTATATTAAATTGGAAAAACCAGATTGATATATCAAGATCTTGCAACCGGTGAACTTAATATATACATACGTTTAAGTATGTAAATAAACACGTATCCTTTCAAGACTCCTTTTAAAAAAACATACCTATTTGCATATTTGTTTGCTTCAAATTGCATCGCAATAACAGCGCTTTTTACAATAATATCTATACTAATATTATTTTAAGAGGCAGGGTTTGTTTGTTTTTTGTGCATTAGATAGCCCATTTATTGAAGAATGCTATACGCTATATACATATCATATACTATATAGTCTATACAAAACCATACTAACCGTTAATGAATAAATGACATGAGTCCTGTAAATAATTTGTAATATTTTTGCTTCGATAGAGCAATTTGAATTTATTATGTAACTGATATATAACCATTGCATGACATTTATTTAATGACAAAGATTTACTTATAGATATAAAGACTTGATAGGGCATTCAAATTACTTTTAAACTTCCACGTTTTATGTCAAATCTTGATTAATATGTAATCGTATAGGTTTTAAATTATGTTTGCTTACCAAATTTAGATCACCTAGGAATTACACAACCCGCTTACTAAGCTAAGGTATACATATTGTTAACTTATTAGTACTTGTTGAAAAAAAAGTTTATCACTGTTGAATGAATAGTTTAATTCAACGTAAATTTTAAGTATTAGGAACGCAAACGTTATTCTTATACCTATTGGTGGTATTTAAGGTTGGGACACTTTTTCAATTCGATTATTATTCCTTTCGCTGTCACTGTTGTCTAAATTATATGTAACAATAAATACGTATTGTGAATAAAAGAGATTTTATTTCCATATAAATATCAACAATACCTATCTCCGAATATTAAAGTACTGACAACATTATCAATTAATAATAAAGATTAGATCTATTGCTAGATTAAAAAATTTGAGTAGACTATTATAATGATTATGTCTATCGAGATTCCTTTAGATATAAACCGGATTTTATATTTTAATTTTTTACTAGCGACTTACCTTCGCTTCGCTCGGGTTTTTTGAGTGGAACCTTATTTTTTTTTCTATAATAAGAGTAGCCTAAGTTACTCCTTACAACATCAGCTATCTGCCAGTTAAAGTTCCGTCTAAATAGGTCCAGCCGTTTCGGAGATTAGCCGGAACAAACAGACAGACAAATTAAAAAAAATGTTTTATAAATACCGTTTATAGTTTCATATGCATTTAGTAAAAAGCTGTTATTTCGATATTACAAAGAGACAATTCAATTTTATTTATCTGTAGTTACGCATTTTACTACCTCTTTTTAATCTTTGCCTTTAATGCTCTTTTGTTTTTACTATTAGAATATTTATAAAAAATATATATTTTATTTCAGTTTACCAGTTTGGCAGACAAAAACGTTACAGATGGATGAAACAAGTAGTCTCTTTAATACGAAGCTTTAGGTTATTACAGATTTTCATTTGTATATTCAACTTATTGTTGCTACTGTTTTTGACTACTGTTTGATGCTATCAAAATGTCATATTTTATCTAGACGTCTCGATACTAACAATGCGGTAAGAGGAGTCTCCTCTCTCCAATGCTTAGCCTTGAAAACCGCAAACCTGATATGCAAGATACAAAGTTATGTAAACAGAATTGTACTTAGATAAAATCGTGCGTCCGACGGTTTTATATGCATATGTGTGTTTAATGCATAAAAATCCATACTTCCATTCTAATATTATAAATGTAAAGGTGTGTTTGTTTGTTTGTCCTTCTTTCACGTCGCAACGGATTGGCATGATTTTTGGTGTGGACTGTGGAGATAATTGGAGCGCCTGAGAATGACATAGGATCCTTTATACTTCACGAGAGATTATCTCATTCCCACGGGAACACATTATAATACAACCCAAAAAAATATTTATGATCAGAATTACTTGAAACTTGGTATTAATGCTCTTCAATACAATTAAAAAAATACGTGTTGTAGCATTTTTCGAAATTCAACCCATAATGGGGAAAAATAGGGGATGAAAGTTTGTATGAAAACTACCTTTTATAGTCTTTTTTTAGTTTTAGCGCAAGCAAAGCTGCGGGTTCTGCTAGTTAAAAATAATAACAAAGAATTCTTAGTATTCTTGAGAATTGTTGGTTTCTAAAAAATGGTATGGTTTTATAATTGGTTCTCGAGTGATATTCAAATATCACATAAGGTGCCTAGGGACGAACCCAGAAACGGAGCATTAGCAAAATGAGGACTGATTGTTACTGTAAGAGTTTGTACACTAAAATGTTGTAAACAAAACTACTGTTCAAGGTCTTTACTTTAGAAAAGTGTTGTTGTTTACAAAATTTTATTTACTATGTTTAATCTATATACACATTAATTAGTAAAAAGGAGTATATTTTAAACAATAAAAAAATAATCACGTTAAAATAGTAGGGTAGAGTAAAAAGCTACAATAGTTGTTGCACCGCTGTCTTTATCAGACTGTAAGGGTCGCTGCAGACCACCGGATAAAGTACGGCGACAGATCGGATCTTATGTTAAGGTTGTGTTTTGATCACACACACACGACTGAATTGGATCAAATTGGATTATAGATTAATTTAAAAGAAAATTTATAATTTATGGACTTTTTTATATGATCCTACGAGTACTTATAATTTTACATTACATTCTTTTTATATTAGTGTATTTGCTGGAATTCATGTGTAACCCACAAGATGGCGCATCACAATAAACTCCTTTTAATAGCAAATATTAATGTACTACATATTTATGGGATCTGATATGAAATTCAGCACGGCCAAGTTTGTTTCGGAACGGACAAGATCCGGTGAATCTCGGGACCGGTGTGTAACTGCTATAACACTGATTCGAGTATTCTTCCCATTTTATCATTGAACTTCTGTTCTTACGATATTAAGATACATGGATTGTAAAATTATAAATACTATATATCAATACTCCATATATTTAACACATCACTATAATTTCATAAGTTCATATTACATAGTTTAATAAAAATATTATGTAATTATATATAGGTAGGTAAATTGAAAATGGTGCAATCAGAAAAAATATTCAAAATTATTAAAATATAACACGTATCTAACAACGTCAGTTTGTTTTCGATAAGATAAGCGTCCACTTTAGTATGTCACAGGAAACATAATAGATTTAAGTATAGTTACGTATATACAGTACCACGTATTTATCTGATGAAGATGATATCTGTCAAAATTAGTTTATATTTCAGGGTTCTCTACTATAAAAGGAATGAATGAAACCATTATAATATTAATGGGAAAGTGTGTCTGTCTGACCGTCTATTATACTTATTTTATGGAAATGTCAAATTTAATACCAAATCTATACATATAATAAAACTGCAACTAAGCCGAATCTGAACATTAAATATTTTGGAAAATCTTATTGAAATAGACATTTTTATCGATACAGAGTCCGAAAATATAGAGTTTTTAGAATTTTTGTCTGTCTGTCTGTTACCGTATCACGAGAAAACCACTGGACAGATTTTGATGAAATTTGGTATGATGATAGCTGGATATCCGAGCCAACATATAGGATACTTTTTACCGCGGGAAAATATCTCGTTTCTGAGAAAAAAATACAAAAACTGCATTGTAAGAGTATACTAATATGTAAAACCTAAGAATTTGGTTTTAGGTCATCTGAACGCGGGCGGATCCGCGGGCAATGCAATTAAATAAAATAATCACACAAACAAAAAGTATAAAATATAGTTTTCACTTTGATTACCAGACAACAAGGTCTGTGTAACGCTGCTGTTATTGCAACCTAGGTCAACATCTATCTCACTCAATAAAAACAACTGAGGCATGCAATACCGTTTTGATACACACTATAAAATAACAATACACAAGATCGAAATTTGTGGTTAAAATCAAAGAAGAATAAAATCTTTTTTTACCTAATTGTACATACTTGTCAGCCATAATAATGCATAGCATAGCATGCGTTTAAATTGTATATGTATTTAAAATACATAATATAATAATAACTAACAGATCTATAGCATAAATAACATTTTTTTTTTCTTTTTTCTGTTTTTTTATGACCTACTAACGCAAAGCACTAACAGAATATGGTTATTTTTGGCATTTGACGATCGCAAAGTAAAAAGTTGCAGGATTAAATGGTTGGATATAAATATTAATAACAAAAACATAAAACAAAACATTCGCTTTTAGAATACCTAATAACCCAGATACGTCGGTTCACACGCACTACGCACATCACGCAGAAACTACAGTACGATATTAAAATGTTAATGACCTATGTCCAACGACGACCGTACTTGTGAGGATTAAGAAGACTCTTTCTCTCTTTCTATATCTAATAGGTTATAAGGTCCCTAGATTGCTTCCCCATATAAACTTTCATCTCCATTTCACCCCCTTAAGGGATGATTTCCGAGATAAATCTATCCTATGTCCTTCCTAGGTTCTCAAACCTTCTTCCTTTATCTTCTTACCAAATTTCGTCTAAATCGATTCAGTAGTTTCGGAGCTTATTCACACAAACAAACAAAAAAATCTTTTCTCTTTATAACATTCATATAGATATATATATTATTATAATCCTTTTATTCTATCTCTGGTTTATAATTTTAGAGCTATAAAAAACTGATCATCATTAACTATATGGTGACATCGATGTCTTTACTTTTTTAAATAATAGCGCGGGAAAAAGTAAAGCGACCAGCCATTTTACTTATTTTTTTAAACATCCTTACCGGCCCAGGCTTTATAAATAAATGTGTAAATGGTATATTAAATAATTTATTTATCTTTTAATTAAAAACCTTACACTACAGATCATTATATGCTTACATTAACAATGTCTCCGAAATAGTAAGGTATTCGCGGATTTAATTCCCTCAAGGGACTACTTTTCGTATTTACCATACGATTATTGGTTCCAATTCACTAAAAAAGAGCCATTAGAAATTAAATCAAACTTTAATAATCAAACTTGATAATGTAGGGGAAGAATTGAGTACAGCTCTCTTTTTCACAAAAAAATAATAATTTAAGGTAAATATTTAAAAGGAATAAATATTTTTTAATGCATTTTGTGCATAATTAGGTTTTAATAGAACAAATAACACATTCTAGCAGAAACAATTAAAATGAATCAACGAAAAAATATGTTTACGTGACTTTTGCGTATCAATAACATTAATTATTTATAATCTTTTTATAACTCGAGCGTGTACCACTTATATATGTCTGTTTGTGCTTGGAATACTCTCACTTGTTTATTAAGGATATATGTAACACAATTTGTAAAGAATTTAGACATTGAGAAAATTCTCACCGTTATAAGATTTTTTAACTATAATATAAAATACTAGCAGCTCACCCACGGGAACCGTTCATTTTTCCGGGATGAAAACTATCTTAAACGTTGACCTGGGATATAAGGTACCACCATGCAAAATTTCATTTAAATCCGTCCAACAGTTTCAAAGATTAGCATTAGTAGTACAAACAGACAAACAGACAGAGAAACAAAAAAAATTGAAAATAATCTGAATTTGTTCTATTTCTCTTTTTACACCCCCCTGACTCGGTTTTTACCATTTTTTTTCTATGTACAGACATTTGACCTCTACAGTTTTATTATACTGTTTTATTATATTCATAGTCATCAAAATTATTTAACTTATAACAACCCACAACTACTCATCATACCTATGTATACATAATATATAGTCTATGTATACCATATACCTACTAACCGATAAAACGTACATTTTTAAAACTTACAAACCCGAGCAAAGCAAGGGTGAGTCTCTAGTTACTTAATATACTGTAAATATTATGTATTTACAAAGTTCTCGTAATGGTGACTGGTATAATCTACAAGTAATGGCAAACATAACTTTATGGAAATAAGTAATATTTAATTTGAAATGGGTGTAGAATCTGAATTATAACCCCTACTTTATGTTGATTATTGTAAACAAATATTAATTGCTAAGTTATTACAAAATTGGTATTATCAAATTATAATAAAAACGTTTTTTAATAAATTGGTTCATAATAATTAGCAAACGAACAGATTTTAAAAATTGCCTTTTAAAATTGGTTTTTACTAAAAAAAAAAGTATCATTTTCATTCAAGCCATCTACCTACCTGTTGCTCGTAAATAGAGTGTAACATTATACTTTCTTAGGTTTACGCGAATATTTGATATTTTAAATAAAACTCTCTTTCTTTCTTTCGGACCTTTTCGGATTTTTTTGCAGATTTATTTTGATTTTTTTTAATTAAAAAATATTGTAATGTACTTTGGTGCCATTTTTAAATTTTTTTAATTAATTTTGTTATTTGTGGGTAGGCTGTCTGTAACAACTATATAATGCCTTTGAGACGCCTAAAACCTTAGTCTCTCCCGTGACCATGATTGCTGTAAAGCATTCAAAACGTCGGGAATCAAAAATGAAAATAAATCCACGAAAAAATCCGAAAAGATAGTTTTATTTACAGTATAACATTTTGATACATGATAATTTCGATCTTGTTTATATAAAAATAACCAATATAAAAAAAATCAACTATAAATTTCGTCATTAGGTATATTTAAGGAAAAGTCTTAGGAAACAGGCGACATTGATTTTAGAAAAATAATTAACTGTAATATCAAAAATTGTTAAACAAAAACTGGTACTATTTAAAATAGTCGATTCAAAGGACTTTTAAAAACAAATAATAAACTGTAATTAACTTTTAATATATTCACGAATGAAGTAAACATGGAACATGCCTAAGAATAATATAAAACAATATTTTTTGCTAGAAACTTCCATACATATGTAATTATTCAAATACATAAAATAATGTAAAACTCATAAAATGGCAGAAATAAGTGTTCAAGAAACATTGGAAAATAAACTCAGCCACACTGTGTACGTTAGAGAGCCATATGGATAAGAATTAACTTTCTTTATTAAATAGCTTTTAGTTACATGTGGTATTAAAATAACAAATATTACTTACAATAATTCGTCAGTTAAATATAACAGCACTTAAAACACAGCACGATAATTATAAGTTAAACATCGTTAATTGGGAACGAAACTGCGACGCGAGCAACGAAGCGAGACCGACTGACAGTCAAAGCCAAAGCCACGTTGCTAGAGTAGGGTTACCAACGCTAAGTTGTTAACCATGATTATGCAATTTGCCTGATTTTCTTTGAAGAATTATATTATTTTTCCTTCCTCAAAACACAATATACGAAAATACAAGATTAATTTTTAGGATTTTATTACACTGTACTTGATATAAATTGGAAGAATAATATCTTATACGAAAAAATTGAAGTATCTGTTTGTATTGTCAAAATATGAGTTTTTTACTAAATGCATATGAAATATATATGCAGAGAGTACCATATATGGTACTTATAAGAAAAAGATTTTTTTAAATCATATTCTCTCTGTCTGTTCGTTCCAACTAATATCTGAAACGGCTGGACCGATTTTGACGGGACTTCCTTTGGCCAATATGTAATGTAATAAAAAGTAACTTAGGCTACTTTTACTTTAGAAACACGAATTAGGGTTCAGCTCAAAAAAATTAAAACCCATGAAATTGCGAACAAAATCCCCGTACCTAAGATACACTTGAGCGAATCGATCAACAATTCCACTGTTGATCGAAGATTTGTGTAATTAAATTAAGGATGATTTTTGCAATATTTATCATATTTATTTTTCATTACACATATATAAGTATAAAGTAAAATAGTTCAACAATTTGCGATTTAACGTCATCTATCATCAATTCAAGCAAACAAAAATAGCCCGAAAAATAGCTTGTATTAGCACGATCCAATTTCTTTGTATGGGATGGGGCATCTGTATTAGTATAGTATTATGTCATATATGCCTAGACGAGGCTAGCCCTAGACTAACTGAATCTCTAACCAGGAGAATAATGTAAACTGATTGCAAATTACATGCCTCACATCTCATCAAGCAAGCTACTGAGAACATGCACCAAGCGGAGCCGCAATGTCATCAGTTTTGATATCATATTATGTTCTTAAAAAACATATGTATATGCTCAATATGAGAAAAATATATTAAAAGAAAAATATTTTATTAACTCCGAATATAATCGTTTGACTTGAATTTACAAGAAGCTATTAGGTAAGTAATGGAAGTATATAAAAATAATAATATATTACATATTATAAGGTATATTTAAACAACATATTAAATATAAAATAATGTGTCTAACAGCAATATTACTTGAACAGTAAAATAGAGAACCTACTGTAAATACCTACATTATTCGTGAGCACAAAATTTATCATTTCCTAAACAGTTAAAAAGAAATAAATGTGTTCTATACATACATACATAATATGCCGTATCAATGGCTCGCTTTGTTGAGTGATCAATAATTATTTGCAACGAAATCATTAAAATATAATAGGTATTAATTTTGCATAAAATTTATGAAATAGGATTAGTGTAAATCAACAAAATTTTAAGAAATTTGAAAGGGTATCAATAAAAATCAAGCCAAATTTTTCTTCCATATTTCCTAAAATACGCGAAAGAAGTAACGGTTTCATTTTATATACTGACTGTATATAAAATTAAACCGTCACTTCTTTCCCTTCTACAGATGATACATTTTATACGGTCATTATTCTTTTGTTTCTGTATATTTTTAATCGACTTCCAAAAAGGAGGCGGTTCTCAATTCGCCGGAACCTTTTTTTTACAATAGCGAAATCCCGCGGAAAAGAAATAAGTTTGTACGCAAACAATTTGAAGAATTGAATTTTAACTATTGGTGTGTTCATGATTAACATATTTCATTCACTATAACTACTGTATAGTATATACTGTATACTACAAAAAAGTTGGTATATAAAAAAATAAGATCATATTCATTAATTATAATAATGAATCTGCGGTTGAATAGTGAAAGTACTTAATTTTCATTTGCTATTATATATACTAAGGCTTTAGCTACATTTATTTTTGCAATTACGTATTACTATCATAATTGCGATTGTATGTGTGTATGTTTGTTACTCCTTCACGCTAAAGCGGCTAGAAGGATTTGAAGAAAATTTAGTATACATAGATATAATATGACCTATTAAATAACACATAGGCTACCGTTTCGCACCTAGAGACACACTCGAGCAAAGTCGCTAGTACCTAAACTATATCTCTGAATGAATGAATAAGTATATTTTTTGAAATAATCTGGATAATTACTTGTTTTTGACATTAATGATTTTGAACGTACAATTCAAAAACAAAAGTAGGTACCTTAGAAAATGTCATAATGCTTAAGTTATGTTAATTAACCCTCGCCGTATAATCGAATTCATTTAAATACCAGCGTCATTCCAAACGACCCTACTTGGTTTTTCCTACGCTTCAGTTATGGATTATGACTAAATTATTTGTACTATTTATTATTTTTTAAATGAAGCATAATCAAATTTACAATATCTCTATCTAATACCTTTAACGAGCAATTCTTGTATATTTATTTATTTATATTTACCAGCGATCTCGGAAACGGCTCTAAGGATTTCGCTGAAAAGTGGCATGTGCGGGTTTAATGGTGCGAAAAATCGATCTAAATTAGTCTTATGTCTGGAAAAACGCGTGTTTCCGAGTTTTCATGCGGATTTCTTTCGCATTATTCCACGCAAAATATGGTCGCTAATTTCGCACACTCGGGCATAAGCATTATGGTCAAGCAGCCAAGGCGCAAGATTGACAATCAGAGGTGTCCGGGTTCGAATCCCGGTCGAATACAAAGTTTTTACTATTGTTTTTTTTTATATTTATTCCAGTTTTTAGTTTTTTTTTTGTTTTTAAGCCAAACTAAAACAGAAAATTGTACTTTTGGCCAAAAACTCTGAGCGTCTCCCAGATACTAGTAATTATTTAACATCGCACATTTTGGCAATGAAAATCATTGCCAAATTATCTGACCACATACATAACTTTGAATATGTTTTATGACACATTACATGTTTTATTACATGTTATGTGTATATATATGTATATATATATATATATATATATATATATATATATATATATATATTTACATATATATGACACCGTAAGGTTTCTTAAAATAAAATAATAGACTTCAGAGCAACATATTTATAGCAAGCACTACTACCACTAGGCCGATTTGTAAAAATAACCAGAAAAACATTTGACAAACATTCTATTTTTAAACACTCGTTTTATTTCGGTGTACTAAGGCCTAGCACGCACAAGTGACGTGACTGTTTTATCTTTCATGCCTGGTCTATGAACATGTATGGAACATGTAGTCATTCTATACATAGCATGTCTTCAATGTCTTGCCCATTATACGCGACATTGGCGAAATAAATTGCTCCCAAGTAACACCCCTAGGAGTCATTGAACAAAAGAATTGAATTAAACACGTATGTACGACGTGATAATGGGGTGAAAATTGTATCCGCCAGCCTGCAGACAAGCCAGTGACAACAAAAGAAAAAAAAAACATGACGCTTGGATTTAAAAAAAATCGCGACTATCAGTCCCCACACCAGTCACCCCACTGTGATAAAGTGACTTGACAGTGACATATTTTTTATCAACAAAAGTCACTCGTGTGCGCTAGGCCTAAACTTCTAGATTTGGCTGGCATTTGTTTATATTCGTACGTTAAAAGGCGTGATGCCTCGTGACAAATCGGGACTGAAAGTCGCCTGTCTGGCGCCTAGCGAAACATGACACTTAAGGTAGTATACTCACTATTTTATATATTACTAGCGGCTCACCCTCGCTTCGCTCGGGTTCGCCTCTAGAAAAACACTAATAAAAATCTATTAGTTCCCACGGGAACCGTTCATTTTTCCCGGATGAAAAGTAACCGGTTGTTTGACCGGCAATATAAGGTATCAGAATGTTAAATTTTACTAAATTAGGTGCATAAGTTGTATAAGTTATAATAGTTTTTTAACTATCCCACGGGAACCATTATATTTTCCGGGATAAAAAATATCTAAGACGTTGTCCGGGGATATAAGGTACCACCATGCAAAATTTCATTTAAATCGGTCCAATAGATTCGGAGATTAGCCCGTACAAACAGACAAACAGACAAACAATATCACACGGGAATGCAGTCGAACGGGATAAAAAGTATCCTATGTCCGTCTCTGGCTTCTAAGCTACCTCCCCGCCAATTTTCAGCCAAATCGGTTCAGCCGTTCTGGAGTTATAAATAGTGTAACTAACACGACTTTCTTTTATATATATAGATGATGAGATTTTTTTTTCATTTCATTTTTTCGAATGATTTTTTTTTATAAGTAAATCGCACACATCTAAATTTTTAGTGAAATCTTTGGTTTAAATCTATGATTTTTATTAAAATTAATTATTAACTTAATATTAACTGTGCACTTAAAAAAGAGGATTATAAATTGCGTCGCCTCGATTAAATTCTCCGTATTTGTTGTTAATTGTACATAAAAAGAGCCATCTTTTCAATCATATTTTACATTGTTATATTATTAAGAAACTTCAATCAGTATTAACAAATAAAATAAGTGAAGAAGTCACTTAAAATGTTTTATGCTTTTGCTGACAGCTCAAAGATGCTCAATGAAATGCCATTTCTAATCTGTACAGAATCAAATTCTGAGTCGAATCTGTACATTAAATATTTTTTGGAAAATCTTACTGAAATAGTCATTATTATCGATACAAAGTTCCGAATCTATAGTTTTTAGAATTTTTGTCTGCCTATCTGTTTGTCTCGGAGCGCATCACGAGAAAACCACTGGACAGATTTTGATAAAATTTGGTATGATGATAGCTGGTTATCCGGGTCAACCTACAGTATACTTTTTTCTGTGGGAAAATATCTTATCTCTGAAAAATCTATAATAACCGTTAAAACGCATCTAGGGACGTAAGTCGCTAGTCTCATTATAAGTTTCTAAACAATTCAATTCAAATCTTACAAGAATAATAATTCATTATTAATATTTTTAATAATAACATAACAAAATTATTTTTTTATATTAATTGTAAATAATATGTAAATAATTAATTAATACGAATTATGTATAATATTACATACAACAAGCCTAAGTATACACAATTTACACATATCTTATTTAATCTACATATAATCTATATCATAAAATTAGATCTGGGTCAGCTGTCTAATTTAGACATCATACTATAAACAAAGTATTACAAAGACATAAGTCGAAGCAAGGAGGTTCGAGATTTTTTAATAAAAAATAATTCAATAAATTGTTGAAGTACTACGAGTCCGACTCACGAACCGAGGGTTCCCTACCACCACATAACACATTTTTAATGAGAATTTCTTATAAAAATGAGGCTTTATAGGGAATAATCATGCAACACTCATAGCGCGAGACTTGGTAACACGTCGCCAGTTTTATCATTTTTGTTATAATAAAATTATTTTAAATTAGCACTATAAAACGCTATGGTATTATAACGTTAGGGCGAATACAACAGAAATACCATAGAAAACAATTTTCTCATGTATCCTCTTAATTTTTGCTTAATTTTTTTATTATTTAATACAGTATCCACTATAACTTATTTACTTTTTGCCTTTTCGTTTTTTTTTTTAATATCGATCGATTGTTTTGCATAATAGATACGGAATCCAGCAGATGCATCATTGCTATGGCAACTATACATATACAATAACTAGCGACTCACCCTCGCTTCGCTCGGGTTCGTCCATAGCTTGCTTCCCAGTACACACCTTCATCCCCATTTACACCCTTTTAAGGGATGATTTCCAGAATAAAAATAACCTTTGTCGTTCCCAGGGTCTCAAACTAATTAAAAAAACTAAGCCAAATTTCATCTAAATCGGTTTAGTAGATCCAGAGCTTACCCCGTACAACGTCACAAACTCACAAACTTTACCTCTTTATAATATTAGTGTAGATATGCATATAACTTCTATAGTACCTATAAAAAGTTGTGGTTTTCCTTTTATACTTTGATACATTCGATAGGCATACTGAGTAATTCACAAAATACTAATGAGAATGGATGAATTGATGAATAATGAAGGTAATTGCAAATATCCTCATCATGACAGAATACTACGTACGAAACCTCATCCCATACAAAGAAATCAGGCCAGCCTAACTTGACTAAGGTGTGAAATATATAAAAATGCACTCGACTTTCATAACCTTTTAGAACTGATCCATATACATGTTTAATAAAAAAACCGATAGCGCGGTAAAAAAGCGTCAATAAAGTAAAAAGATAGGAACGCGCATTGCTCTCCTTTATGCTTCGCCGCAGTCGGGTTAAAATGCAAATAGTGGAACCCCAAGTAGTTGTAGGTAATACTTTATTATAACGAACAATATGACAATAGAGCATCAGAATTTACGTCAATTTAAGTAATTATTTTGGGACCTTTAAAGCGTCTGCAAAGCAATATGGCCGACGGAAAGTGTCTGGGAGTACTGACGACTTATTTTTAACGTTATTGTCTAAAATATACGTGAAAATCAGCTTGTAGAATTTACGTGAGGTACCTAAGTAATGTTTTAGGTACCTTGATTACCTGATACCTGGAAATTGGCCGCCTAACCAGGCTAGCAGGTAGGCACGCGATCTTAGTACATACTAACACAACCCAATCGTCCACATTTCGTTCGTCAGAAAATATTTGATTATATTTCGTCAATGGGGGAATGCGGTTACCATTCCACGCGGACATGACTTATATAGTACCTAATAACTAAAGTGTACAATTGTTTTGTAACGAAAACATTCAATCATTACTCATTCAATTCAATGAGTTATTCATTTCCCTTTTAAATGAAATTAAAATTCTTTGCATTGTTTATAAAAAATCTAATTATGATTTAAATACATAATATGTATGTCCATGTTCGTATCGAAACAATTGATCGATAAATATTGAATACCTATTAAAATTAAAATGTAGCAAACGGCAAACTTCCCACGTGACTCAATTTACTTAATTGTTCTTATAAAATGCGTTGTTTATATAAACATTCCGTAGGTATATTATTGTAACTCGTCTTTTTTTGTGTCAGACGTAGATTAGGTATAACAAAAATGACAAATTTTATATTTGAACACTAAAATAGCCGATCAGATTTATTTAGGTGACGCTCTTGAGCAAAAACAGGGCAAGTCGAAAAAATATTAAACATGGTAAGCGTAGTAAAAGTAACAGCAGTTAAAACACAGTTTAAACACTTTACACAAACAAAATTACATATTCGTAATTTTTTTCAGCTCGTAAACAATGAGTCAATGCGCAACATCTGTGCTTGCCGATACAGTTAAAACTATTTAAAATATTTCCAAAAAACCCAAAGCTATATTTAGATAGTAAGAATGTAGTATAACATAATATGTTGATTCGTTATTTTGCAATTTGCAATGTCATAGCTATTGTCGTGATAATCTGCTTTCGTATCACATAATTATTCCATGTATCCGTTCACCTTGAAGCAATTTTAACATAAAAGAACTCTTTAAAATCTGGTGTTTAACAAATTTATTATTTAGTATACTATTTCTAGGCTATAGTTATCTATATAGATAAAAAAAAGGAAGTGACTGTTTGTAATGTCAAAATAACAGCTTTTTATTAAATGCATATGAAATTATATACATTACCAACTTATAAGAAAAACACAATTTTTTAAATTTTTGTCCGTCTGTTTGTTCCGGCTAACCTCCGAAACGGCTGGACTGATTTTGACGGGACTTTCACTGGAAGATAACTGATGTTATAGGGAGTAGCATAGGCTACCTTTATTTTAGAAAAAGAATTAGAGTTCCTCTCAAAAAAATTAAAACGTACCTAGGGACGAACCCGAGAGAAGCGAGTATAAGTCGCTATTTAAAAATAATATCGGACGCCAAATATCGAATTTCTTTGTTATGTTAGTTTTTCAAATCAGAAAAAAAAGATAATTTCCAGAACTTTATTGCCTGCTAGGCACTACACATGGCTCCGCTCGAGTGGAAAGCGGGGCATAGATGAAGTTAGTCTATCTCCGTCGCCAAGATGCAGTCTATGACCTTGCCAAGTTTCATAGAATTTAGTACAGCCTTTAATCCACGGCCGGGCTGTTATCAGTGGCGTATTTAAATAAAGAATACATAACGTTTTTATTTTCTAACTAAATGTTCTAAATAAACAATGACTAGACTAGGTACATAGATATTTTTTTTACAAAATTGGATATTTTAAACTGAATGATGTGATGTTTAAAACTTATATTTGATATGTCCCTCAACTTGGAATAAAACTCTAGGAAAAATACCTATTACTGAAATATTTATTTTTGTGTTTTGATAAATAGATATTAAAAGACAAATAATTCGAATTAGAAGTAGGTAAATAGTGTTTAAAATATTGTAGCGCGTTAAATTTACATAAAAAGAAAAAAACGAAAGAAATATCTAATTCATCTCAAAATAAACTGTCGGAAAAATTTCTATTTACACTCCTAGGTATTATTATTTCATTAAAATCCTACCTATTTGTTACCTTGACTCTTGACTTTTGAACGACAATTCACGCATTCTGGAATGTTTCTACCGATATATGAAAAGTATTTTAAAAAAATAAAAAGAACCAATTAAAAAATTTAAACAAAAAAATTATTAATATAACTGATTGTGTTTTCGCTACACTACATTCACACTAAATACTTTTTTCAAATTTACGCTATCTTAAAAAATCTAATTTTAAAAATAAACCTATAAGTATACACACAAAATAGAAGTCAAACATTGTGTAAATGTTATAGGTATATATTTTTTAATAAATCAAAAATAAAGTTACCTTTTCTTTGAAGAAGCCACGACTTTACAGTAGGCATTTTAACTACGTTTGAACTATAATTCACGTAACTACACTATAAATACTCCACTTAGACGTGTCTCAGTTAAAATATATAGAAAAAACAGGCATGAAAAATCAATTAAAGCTGAAAGATCTGGTAAATAATAAATAACATCAAAATCCCTGATAATATTAGACGTGCATAAACGTCCAATTATAGACTGATTTGACCGCAACGTGGCTCAAAACTTGAATTAGTTTCAAAATCAAAAAATTATAAATTATTAATTAATTATGTATTAACGCATGTTATTGACTTCCCCCACTCAGGAATTCACTACGAATCACATGGTTAATGAAAATGAATATAGCTTTCTCACTCACTCCCTTGGACCCATAAAGAAAAAAAGAGCAAGCAAATATTGTATACGCATTGTCGAGTTTATAATACAAATTGGCATTTAATTTAAACCAATTAAAAAGATGATTGTTTAAGTAATGATCTTAATTTACCGTAATAAAATAATAATAAAATTTAAATTTTGTTCTATTTTAAGTAATTAAAAATATTTGTAAACATACCTCTGTTGGAGTAGATTTAGTCAAAGCTGTATCATTTTGGTCTTCACGTATTAAATTTAATATAACTACGTTATGTAGCAAAATTAAATTAAAAAGTTTAATTTAAAAAGATTACGTCGATATCACCATATAACCGGTAACTCTAACTAGGATTATTTGTATTCCCCAGTCCCTGACCGATTGATGATCGACTCCACAGATTTCTATTCCATCTCGCTATACAGATTATAAATTCGTTTTAATTTTCTGTAGCCAAACAAAAAGTAGTATCCCTTCTCGAATACGTAACTGAAGTCAAAAATGAAATAAATTACGTAGTGTATTTCTTTCCAGGAAATATTGGATAAATGGGTATTCCAATAAGTATTCGCGTAAAGCGTTAGAGATAGAGGAATAGCTCCTGCCCACTTTTATATCCACAGTATTGTTTGCGAAGCTCAAAATCATGATTCTTTTCTTTTATTTTTGATAAGTACAAATTTTAAAAGAAAAAAGAGAGAAAACAAGTGTTTAAAGAAAAAAATATTATAAGTTCTGGATATATATTTTTTTTATTTTTGTATATGGATATTTTCAAAATCTTTAAATTATCAGTTTAATAAATGATCATGTTTTTCTTTATCTGCTGTTATATCTACCGATGGGGAATAATTTTGCCTTTTTTCCGCCAGATGGCGTGATCACTATAGCCCTCAGTATATTGTAAAGCTCTATAGCGTGAATGGATTTTTTTATTTTATTTAATATTTAATTGAAATGACAAATTATCAGTACTAGGATGCCAAGAAAATGGATATTATTTGTTCCCAAAAGATAAGAACAGAAGAAATTTTGGGCTAAAGCAATAAGGCGACCAAAATGACCGAAATTCAAATTTTTATATTTAAGGCATTTTACATAAATTGATTATAAAACATTATCGTCTACAAGTGAATATTTTTTTATTTTTTGTATTTTTTATATAATAATTAAAGAGTTTCATGCAAACTTTCATCCCCTAATTTATCCCTTTATGGGATTCAATTTCGAGAAATGCTAAAATACGTATTAATTCAATTGTATTGAAGAGCATTAATACCAAGCTTCAAGTAATTCTGTTTATAAATAATTCTTAGCCCATATAAACTTAATACCCCTTTTACCCCTATAAGTAATGAATTTTGTAAAAAATCTAATAAATATATTTCTTATTTTTTATCTTAATGCTAAACACAACTTTCTTTGTATGAAACTCTGTCATTCTTAATGTGAACATTAAGAATGACAGTTTCATACAATCTTTAATCGCCTATTTTACTCAATTAGGGGATGAACTTTGAAAAATTCTTTCTTATCGGATGCCTACATCATTACGTCCTCCAAACTTCATATTTTTACGACCAGCCGTTTAGACCTTGTGTTGATCTGAACAACAACAGAATGCACCTCTCCTTCTCAGTCCTTCCTTCATCTGGTCTAACTTCCAGGTACAACACATTGTACAGGTAGGATACGAACACAGTAGAAACAAAAAACCAAGTATAAACGAGATATCACAATAAATTGCATAACCTCAGACTGAACCTAAATAGGCCATACGTGTGGCGCCTTCCTTTCGAGAAATCTTCCCCATTTCGTTTGTTTTCTTTCTTCTAGTATTTTCTATTTTAAAATTATCTGTGGTTTTTGTCAATATTGACGAGTAAAATTATATTTTGTTGCGCAATAGAAAAAGTCAATACATCAAACAGCCGAAAGAAAATACTGGCCGAATCATATAATAAAATCTCTGTGTGTACTTCGAGATGTCCAACAATAATTTTATGGAACGAATACGATCGTTCTTTGGATTACGACCCGAACCACCCAGGAATGATTTTCGCAATCCTATATGGGGATCAGACGACGATGACGATGGGGATGAACTTTATACAAGACAACAATTAGATATATACAAAGACCCGTTGGAACTACAACGAGAATTCGCTAAACATATGCAAGAAATATTCATGAACTTTGGCAGTATATTCGGTGACATGAAATCCTTTTTCGGTAAAGATTTCGATTCTATTGGAACTATTACAGAGTTCCCCACATCGAACCATGAACCTGAGACTTTTGATAGCAATCGTATAAGGGATTATTATTTAAAACCTGGATATCATGATTCATGTAATAACTCAAAGCAAGATATGGACTTGGATGGTAAAATCTCTTCTCAAGACATATCAGGGTTATTAAAACAAAAAGAAGACGGCCAAATTGTACCAGGTACTCCATTTAGTGGCACAATCATTCCTGGTAGACCTTTTTGCCAAACTATTATTACAACAAGTGTAACAAAACCTGATGGCACAGTAGAAACACGAAGAATTGTTAAAAATGGAAATGAAGTTATCGAAGAGACAACTACATCTGTGCAACCAGATAGAATTCCTTATTTCCCTTACCTCCCGTACCCTAGTCCCACTGACACAACTAATATGATGCTCTCACAACTCGGTTCTTTTCTAAGAAACTTTTACTAACATCAATTTCATAAACATTAGCATTTTAAGATCATAATTTATGTTAACTTGATGTGATAGTTAGTTATAAATCAATGTAATTTTACCCCATTTCATATTTCATATTATAATTTAATTAATTCCTGGCCCATAACTAAAAAAGCTCAAGTTATTTTATATAAGACTGTAAATACAATGAAAATTCTTCAAAAAAATTCAACTTTTTCAACACTATTTAAACTATTTTAATATTTAAAATGTATGAGAATAAATTTAATCACAGCATTGACTTAGAAATGTTTATTTTTATATATAATAAAATCTTAGGTAATATTATTTCCCTCACATGCTACTTGTGTAGAACCTATATTGAAATAAATATAAATTGATATTTCATGATTCTCCAGTAATTTGATTAAGGGATAACATAAAATTTCACTTATGTCTACCGCTATGGAAATTTTAGAAGGAGACAACTATACAATTTTGTGTATTATATAATTATTTATTGAAAATAATGCCATTGTAGAAATAAATATTGTGAATGCATATTTTGGGTTTTTATTTATATCTAGAAACTCTGCTGCTATCAAGCAATTAACGCATAGCCAAACACTTCAATAACAAAAAACTCAATATTATATCATATACAATATTATATATATCAATTCAATAACACAGAACTTTTCAATAACAAAAAACTGTATTACACACAATTTTGAATATAATGTTAAGATCTTATTGCTTATATTTTTTTTAGGAGGTATCTAGTATGGTGGCAGCCTGCAGCATGTCAATATTCTAAATGGTTTCCGTGTTTTCTTAGTCCTTTGTAAAGTAAACATAATACTCGTATACATATAATCTACGAGTATACATACATATAATAAAATTGTAACTAAGCCAAATCTGCTATTAAATATTTTTGGAAAATTTTATTGAAATTGACATTGTTATCGATAGAGGTCGGATCTATAGTTTTTAGAATTTTTGTGCCTGTCTGTGACCACATCAAGAACAACCACTAGAGGGATTTTGATGAAATTTGGTATGATAGCTGGTTATCCAGGCCAACATATAAATTTACTTAAACTTTTTACTGCGGGAAAATATGTCATCCCTGAGAAATCTATAATATACTTACTAAAAAAATATCTATTACTTGGTGATATAAATGATAAAAAAATAATTGCTTTAAAAATATATGTACGTATTTTTCTTAATTATTACAAATATTTTTAACAAACTTCTCTGATCAATAAATAGTTAAATAAGTATAAATAAATGTCTAAATCTATTGGCAGTAGCAGGCGTCTCGAGTGTTGCTCTTGATCCACGTGAGATAGCGGTTGACTCGAGCGTACACGCCAGGCCTGTCGGGTCGTGCACATCCTTCTCCCCATGAAACTATACCTAAAATAGAGAATATTTTCGATAATATCTTCACATTATATCATTTGACTATAAGTATAGGTATAATTATTTCTAAACTTTACTCTTTCATTTTAACATTTCTAATTACTTATTGACGACACGTTTGGTTCAGTTCGAGTCCCGCGTGGAGCATTCATTTGTGTGATTAGCACGAATGTTTGTACTAAAGTCATGGGTGTTTATATTTGTAATTGTGTAGTGTATTAACTATCTGGTATCCATAACACAAGCCTCGTAGCTTACCATGGAACTAGATGGTGCTTTGTGTTAATGTCCCGACATATTTATTTATTTATGTATGTAAAGTGTATACATATGGACATATGCATTTGATTATTATAATTTATATTTTTTAATTGTTAATAATATAGCCGCAAGTACAAAATATAGGTAGTTTCTCAAAAAAAATATAATAAATATTTATATTATAATAATTATTTTTCATCAGCCTGAATAAAATACTACTTTTAATTAGATTAATTATTCCACTGGAAGCCTACTACTTAAAAAAAATACATACCAACAAGTTGATATTTCTCAGTTTTTGTATCCAATACATTTAGAGGTCCACCCGAGTCTCCCTGGCACGCGTCGTGGCCGCCTTCGTTCTCGCCCGCGCAAAGCATGTTCTCTGTAATGCGTTGTTTGTAGGCTGTTTCACGACACTCGGCGTTAGATATTATGGGTACGCTTACCTTGGATAGCAAAAAGTTTTTATATATTAATATAATCTATTAATTAACGTATTTCTCTTTTCGTTATTATTAAGCGTCTCTAAAACTCTTATCAAAGCTTCCCAAGAGCAAGCCTGAATATTGTACATGTTACCGGCCAAACCCAATTTCAGGCCAAACTAATTTGTCCTGAGCTAAACTAGTATATCCTGACACACTTAGATGAATCGATTTGGCCTAGGACATAGTAGTTTGGCCTGAAATCGGGTCTGGCCGGTAACATATTATATGTATGTATGTATATATTTATCGTGATATATCATATTACTTAACTATAGTATTTTCAACATATATATCATTATATGTTCTAGTAGCTTTAAAAATAATGTAAACCAACACAGTCACTCAGTGTGTTAAAAACCTAAGTGCGGATTTTTTACAATTGTAATCGAGCACACAATTCACTTCCATCGGTTTCTTTGAACTGGCAATGCAAATAAAATTTATAACTTTCAAATTATGGTAGTCTTGGCTCCTTATTTTAATTGTATATACAATAGTTTAAGTTATATAAAATGTATTAAAACCTCTCGCAAAACATTAGACACACTGCCACCCTCTTCTGTGGTACCCCAACCAGCCACTACAGCAGTATGGTTGTTATAGGACAGTCCGGCCGCAGGCAAACACACTGGACGAACTCCGACATCCTTTTCGTTTTCTGTTTCATCATCTCGAACTCTCTTTTTTAAAGCTGTACTGAAGTCTATCTGAAAATCAAAAAGAATAATATTGAAATCGGTTTTTTGTTTATTTTTGTCTATTTTTTGTTGGGACAGACATAGGATAGTTTTTATCAAAGAAATCATTCCTTAAGGAGGTGAAAAGGGTTGAAGTTTGTGTGGGGAATCCATCATTTCTAAAGTAAGGGATAAATTTTTTAAATTTTTAAAGCACTAACCCACTTTATATATGTATATACACATATAGTCTATCTATTCCATACTAACCGTTAAACGTACCTAGGGACGAACCCGATCGAAGCAAAGGTGAGTAACTATAAAATGTAAAAGAATATTAAAAACATTTAAACAAAAAAATTACCCTCTCAGCCAACTTAAGAATTGCAATATCGTTGTCATATGTGCCGGGATTGTAGCGCTGATGACGAATTATACTGGATACTTTCCTATCAATGGTCTTTGTCTCGTTGTCGGTGGATCTATCATGCTCTAGGAAGCGGACAGTCATTTTTTCTTTTCGGAATCTGTAAAATTATATAATAAGGACTGTAGTATAACAACATTTTGTAACACTCTCAATTAATGTTAATACGTATAGATAAGGTTATTTTTTTATTTTCTAAAAAAAAAATACAATAAAGATAAACAATAATATTTATTTATATTATACTTTACTAGGTTTTTTTATTGTTCACTAGAAAAGAGCGCGGTGTATAATTCGAATTTTCTTCATAGATATTTGATCCGTAAGATGTTGATCAGTCAAGAATTCTCATTCTTCTGATCAACATATGTATACACTAGCATTGCCCGCGACTCCGCCCGCGTTCAGATGACCAAAAACCAAATTCTTAGGTTTTACATATTAATATACTCTTACATTGCAGTTTTTGTGTTTTTTCTCAAAAGTGATATATTTTCCCGCGGTAACAAGTATCCTATATCTTGACCCGGGTAACCAGCTTTCACCATACTAAATTTCATCAAAATCCCTCCAGTGTTTTTTCTGTGATGCGGTAACAGACAGACAGATAGACAAAAAATCTAAAAACTACAGATTTGGCCTCTCTATCGATGATAATGTTTATTTCAATAAGATTTTCCAAAAAATATCTAATGTACAGATTCGGCTTAGTTACAATTTTATTATATGTATAGATTATTTATATGATGTGAAACGAGACTTTAATCATTTTTTGAAAATAAATATTGAGTTTCCAATATTTCGACACTGTTGTAATCGCTACATAAATCACTACACGTTTATAAAATAAATCCCCATCAATCATCGTCAAAATAAGTAATAAAATTCCCCGTTTAAAGCTATAACACTTTTACGTCTAATAATTTAGAAAGAGTAGCTGTATCTAAAACGGTATAAGTTAAATCATCAAATCAATCAAGTCATCTCAAAAGGAGTCTTAATGAAAATGAGAAATAAAATCAAAGTAAGGAAATACACGTTAGACATAAGTGTATTTCCTTACTTTGATTTTTAAAGTAAAATATAAAATTTACCCGGAAGTACAATGCGCTGCAGTAAGGACGTATAAGTCATTAATCACAGATCCACCGCAATAGAATCTTCCGTTGTACAACAAGACAACTATCCACGGAATCTCCAGCTTCTTAGTTTCGTAGCCCCCTACAATCCGCCTGCGTGTTCTGGCGATGCCGCATTCTAGAATAAAATAGATTGGATAAACTATAGGAAACATTTTCAATATGATTAGTAATCATTGATTACTACTTGGAGGAAAATATCGTGAGAAAAACTACATGTCTGTCAGAACCTAACAAGTTTTCAAAATATGCGAAGTCCGCCATCGCGTTACTTGGCCGGCGTGGTGTATTGCGGCCTGACTGGCCCTTGTATTAAAGGGTTGCGTTCAGCAGTGAGACGTTAAAAAGGATTGAATGCATACATAAGGATATTTTATGCTTATACCAGTGCCGGATTATAAATTAGGCAATTTGGACATGTATTCTAATTTGGATTAAAAAATAAAAGTAATTTTGACTCATATTATATCGATCAATTAAAAAAGTTTAACTACTAAAACCACCCGATGTTCTTTTAGAAGCCTATATTGTTTGATATCTCAAGGATTCTAAACACATATGGAGAGAAAAACAGTTTCATATTTATAAAATAAATTAGGAATTGTCTGAATTTAACGATATTAAAGGATTTCCTCAAAATATTTCTAAAATAATTTAATTTTTTAATACTAACGGCACGTAGGACATTCCTCGGGCGGAACATTAGTTATTGGTTTACTCGTAGTCGAAGTAGTGGTCAACCAAGTGTTTATCCATTCCAGGATGCCTTTCTCCTGACCACTTGGGCCACTCGGGCCGCCCTTTGCATTGACAGAGTAACAGCTCGCCACGCCTACCAGACCAATGAGTACTAGCCAACGCATAGTGCCTGAAATTAACAATTATAATAAAAAAAAACAATCTCCTGACTCTGGTATTGTCACATGCATTTGCCATATAATAGCTGTAAATAAATGTAATTAAATCTGCAAATATTTATATCTCAAATCAAGGACACAAAGCCGGTTCAAACTGGTCGATGTCCACATCTTTGTAATACCGTTAATCGATTATTCATTTCTTTTCAATTAAACATGTTTTAAGACGTAAACTGAATATAGGTATTATTATTATTATTATACGATGAACATTAAAAAGCTTTTTGCTCATTATATCCTAAGAAGAAAACGCACTTTCTACTGTAACATTACTATAATGATAATATATACTATAGCAAAATAAATACAGTGTAAGCTCTTATTAACATCATTCAGTACTCCTCTTGGTTCATTCCTCATACTTGCTTTCATCCTCATTTTTGCCCCCTTAAGGAACGATTTCTGGGATAAAAACTATCTTATGACCTTTCCAGGATCTCAAACTATCTTCTTATTAAATTTCATCTAAATCGGTTTAGTAGTTTTGGAGCCTATTCAGTATAAGCAAATAAACAAAAAATCAAATATTTCGTCTTTATAATATTCGTGTAGATAACGAAAATCTACCTAATAACGTAAAAATTACTTTTGTTGGTTTACCTTAAAGCACCCTTTCACTCTCAATCATGAAAAAATGCGTTCATATTTAGACTTAGAAATATACATTGTATAGTAATATAAGGAGAAAAAAAATAAAGATGATGAAGTAGACAAGTCTGAACCACCACCAACTACTAAAAAAGCACTTATTATTTAATGAAGATCATTTACCATTTTCCAATACATAGATAAAATACAAAACTAACACTGATAAAGTAAAAAAATGTCAAAGTTAACAGACTACATGTATGTTTTTAGAATAACGTAATTAACTATTAAAACGAATAAATATTAAAAATTATAGTGATTACTAAAATTTGGTTATACTTCTTCAATACGATATAACAAAAACTCTAAACTGAAATAGCTCTATTATAAAGAAAAATGTTCGGCCTCCCGAGTTTACTTTGAGTTTATAACTTTACTCGTAATGGCATTTCATTTATTTAAGTTCGTTCGATTACAAAAAGAAAAATATGTTAAAATTACATGAATTCTATTATATTAACATGAAAACGTAGTATTCGAAAAATATAAAATGCCAAACAAATTACATAAATTATCCATGACGTCTATCGAGACGTCTTAGCCCAAGTAAAAGACTTCAACGCGCTATCAATACTTAAAAAAATAAAGTTTCTTATTTTATCAAATATATTTATTATATTCGGGTATTTATCCAATTTTATAGATGATTACTCTTGAGGATGAGTAGGATATGTAAATATAAACAAATTTCTAAATCTAATTACATATGCGTACCTCCTATGTATTTATAGAGTCACGTCTTGGTTTTACTTGAACTTTGTTGAGGCATCGAAGTAATTTGGAATATTGCCAGAGTATAAATAAGTATTGGAACCTAATGTTAACCCTACTTTGAAAACCCTAAATGTTTAGTGAAACTAGCAGTAAACTTCATGCGCTACTAGTAGCCCTCGTGGACCGCATGAAATGCAGAAATAACAATCACTATACGATCCACAAATAAATAAACCGGTAAAATGTTGTCTGAAAGCAGGACAGACTAAGAAATATATACAGATTCATAACATAAAGTAAAATTAAATAGTTTAAGTTACTTTTATTACACTTAATTAAGAACTTTAATTTTGACTTTAAACGTCAAAAATGACAAAAAATATTAAAAACTATAATTTTCCTCAAACTGATTTTTAGGAAGAAAATGGTAATTATATATTAGTGTAGTACAGGTGGTATAGCTTCTCTGTCTGCGGTAAAGATTATTTTCGCGCTAAAAATATACGTAGGTATAAATTTAATTTAGTTTAACAATTTTTTATTTATAGGTTAAAAGTTATAGAGAATTAAATTTTACTTTGACTGAATTTAAAAGAGGGAAAACACAATCGTCAATTTGTGTTTGCAATCTTTGTGATATAAGTTGTAAATAATTATCGTATTAAAAAAGTCGTTCTAAATCTACCTAAAGCAAACATACCTAGCCTTAGTTATATAAAACTATTATTTAATTTATATATTTGTAATTTATTAATAACGTTTTGCAAATGTTTTTGTTTATATCGAAGGTAGCCACGTGATTCGTATGAAAATATATCACGTCCCGATTTGTATGCGTTTCACACCCAGCGGCTCGTTCTAGGAGAGAGCTGGTTTTCCTGTTCCCTATCATGTACCATAGAAAGTATAGTTGTTAGTTGCAAATATGCACTTATTTAGAATATATTTCGATTTTTTTTCTTAAAACGTTAGATATTTTAAATAAATCAGCTTATTACTATTTTCTAGTTACTTTTACTAGTTACAAATTAGTATGAATGAATTTAGCAGTTAATTAAGGATAATTATTTTTCTTATGACTCTATTTTAACATAACGGTTATCGATTATTTTGATTTATACGTTGTCGTGATATGTAAATTATTTAAAATATGGTGATAATATGTGAAATATAATTTAAGATCTTGATTAATTAATTATGCAAAAGTTTTAATTATTATGCATTTAAATAAAACGTGATGTAAATATTCAAAATCATAAACAAAAATGTAAAACATAACTATATACTCATAATACTGTGCAAATAAAGGTCCTGTATATATTAAAAATGAGTAAGAAAATGATACACTCATACCGACCCCTAAGAGCGACAACACACCACTATAAAATCTAAAGTATCATTCAAATGTCTTCAAAAATACACGTCTACTAAACTTTTTAATTAACATAATAATGATAATAAATAGCGCAAATTTACTTACAATCAAGTTCGCGTTGCGTTACGAGAAGTGACCACGAGCGGTCACCTGCGAATCCAAACGGCACCTACAGACGACAGAGAAAAAAGTATCTCCTTACTTTCACTCGCCCACTTAGTCCTGGCTACTGGCCATGCGACAAACTAACACACCGTTTTATCCTATGAATCGCCATAAATACATTACAGTTATTTGCACAAGGTAATTTCAGCGGAATTGTTATCGGTTAATTCTGTTATTACCATTTTTCCCTTTCATGTGGGACGATAATCTCAAACATGCGATGATTGTATGTTTTGTTACAATTTAATCTCTATTACCTATTTCAATTTGCTAGAGATTGCTCATTGCAGCCTATATGCCTTTCTATAGTTTTGAGCATGGGTAAGGTTCGATGTTCGTTTACGAGCTAGATAGTCGTTATTTGAATGCTTGTGGCAATGTCATTTCTTTTATAAAGTAAATAATATGTCTTTATTATAAAGATAAGAAGAAATAAAAATAAGAAATATATTAAAGATTCCTATTGGGTATAATATTAAATTTATAATATCTGCTTTCTTACAAATAGGTGTGAAATACTAAGGTTTGTTTATGTCTAAATTATTTATGACTTGCAATTTAGACATGATCTTTGTCTTACATATGTAAGACAATATAAATATCTATGTTATATATGTAAATGCGATGCGAGACATTTACATATACTTATAACATCATCAACATTTTATTTAGATATATTAAAACTATAATCGATAAAATCAAGCTTTGTTTTTTATGTTTAGGAATTATTTAAGTTATTTTTTTATCTCGTCTTTATATGGCCATAAACATCTATACTTATATAAGCGTACACATAAATACATACAGGTGTAAACATATGAATATGCAGACTACAAATTGTTTTGTATCGCCTGCTTGAAATTTATTTATATTTTGTGAATTGGCAACTTTGCTTTTACGAATCTTTTCTTTCAAATGCATAGTTTGTAAATATTTCAGCCTTTAGTGCTGGGCGAGAATGCGAGCGATGGCCTTCAATGCTACAGGATCAGGCCAAAGTTTTCCTCTCACCTTTCTAAAAACATACACTTTTAGACATTTAGATTTCTTCAATATGTTTTTCTTCGCCGTAATAATAGCAATTAGCAAATGATACCTATGTTGTAAACGATTCGCACATACAAAATCTTAGAAAGGTGGGATACTGAGGCTTAAATCCGTTTGACAGAAACAGACGCATTATCGATATAAAATGGAATGAAATGAAAATTAAGAAAAATATATTCTAATATGTAGACTTATTCAAGCATGAACCACTTTCGAGTTGTTAGTAAGCACTCACGCTGCCTGCCTGCTGCAGTTTGTAAAAAAATAAAATAAAAAAAAAAACAAAAAAAATATGTCCTAAGTCAATTCGTATGTTGCCTATTTAAGCAGATGGAAATTAAACTATGTGAGTCAAAGAATATGATGTAATTTATGTAAAATGATAAGCTCTAGGAAAATTATTGACATCAGGACAAAATACTAATAATATTAAAATTATTACAAAAAATATAACCATTTTTATATATTGCATTCATATTGTCATGTGTTTTAACTCTATCTCTATACTTCAACTTATGTAGTAAGTAAAGCCTGTATGTTATAGAGAGGCAATGTCGCAGATTGATTTATTAGATACTTTATTTATAAACAATATCTAATGTTACGTTAGTATTAAAATATTCTATTCATTTTTAAGTTATTTTTTTTTTAATTCTTCTTTAATATCTACATTAAGTATATTGAATACATGAATATATTATTATATTTTTTATTAGTGATTTTATTAATAACGACTTACTTTAACTGAAAAAATACACTGAAATTTAAGTAATTAAGTAGTTTTAATTTTAATTTAAATAGGATCTCACAATCTACCACACTCGTCAAGTGCGGATTCGGCGGAATTCACATGTCTTTCAAAAACTTGCTAGGTTCTCTCAGATATGCATGTTTCCTCACGATGTTTTCCTTCACCGTAAGATAAGTGATAATCATGTTGAAAATGATTCGCATATGAAAATATAGGAGGTGTGAGACGCGATTTGAACCCGCATCACTTGGTTTTTCAAGCAAGCGCATTACCACTGGGCTACCGTTGCCTTTTGACCTGTATGTATGTCTTGTTTGTTCGGTCCTATGTACCTTTGTAAACCTTTCCTAAACAGCTGAAACGATTTTGATGAAATGACGTCGCGTCATTAGATTCGAGTATCAAAGTTTATAAAAAATTATAAAATAACAACTTATAATGAATGACTGCATAATACTATGTTTCTGCATCATCTTGTTTTTCATTCATTTTAGTTCACATATTCTGCAGTCGAGTTTTTAGTTTGCTATATTATTTAGACTTAACATAATAAGTACTCGCTAGAGAACGATGAATTTACATTTCGCGCGTGGCCACTGTACGTTTGTCAATATTATTAACGTGAAAGTGTTTGTCGATATCTGAATTGGTCAATTTTCACACACCATGACGAGAAATCTATATAATATTTTTTGTGCAGAATTAGTGTAGGTATAATTCAGGGAATGCAAAATATGATCTTATAGACAGAATAGTCAAATATTTCCTAGAGTATTACTGTGTACGACGAACCTGACAGTGAGAGCAGATAGCTTGTGCTTAGGCGATCCAAACATTCGTATTGAGATCACGACCTCCAGTATAGTACATAGTACCAGTATTGCACGAGTATTGGAACAAATTTATTTATTTATTTATTAACACCAACAAGACATACACTAACAAAATCATAATAATATAATTACAATAAATAATAATTTCTGAGTGCTGCCTTAATTACAGGTGTTACACACATTTCATAAAAGATAGACACAAATCGTCCCCTTAGTAACACAAAAACGTAACTCGACTTTTATCAATATTGAGTTAAGTATACCACCTATCTTAAAATTACAGGTTCTACTTAATCACAAAGACTCGTATCTCTAAGACACTTTACTTCTAAAATGCAGATTCACGTATCTGTATTATGCGAATAACAAAACGAAACACAGAAACTTATCTGAAGATACGTTTGTGTGTTTCGTCGCTAGCGCGTCACTAGTAGTTAAGTTAAGAGAACACATAATAAATAAAAACTTTTTAACAAAAAAATAAAAACCGACTTCAAACAAAAGCACTAAAAAGTAAAAAATAACTGATTGGTAGTTTTCATTTACTATACATACCTAATCAAATATTTTCGAAGTCGGTGTGCTTTGCTTTGTATGGGCTGGCACCTATTTCAAAAATATTTTATTAGGTATGTATTTAATAGGTAGGCTTTAATTACTTAGCCAAAGCACACCGACTTCGAAAATATTTGATTAGGTATGTATAGTAAATGAAAACTACCAATCAGTTATTTTTTACTTTTTAGTGCTTTTGTTTGAAGTCGGTTTTTATTTTTTTTGTTAAAAAGTTTTTAGTTTTCCCTTTTTAGTGTAGACAGTAGTAGCAAAGTAAGGATTCTAACGTGTTAAGCTTGACAAATCAAACAAAATAAGCCCAAACTCAAAGTATCTACTACTAGCCGTTGAAGAGTTCCACCTATCCACCTTCTGGCCTTGCCATCAGATCAGGTCAACAACACCAAACCACTTTACTATCAACGGAAATAGAAATACTTGCAAAGTTTCAAGTCAATATGACAATTATAAGTAGGTTAAATTCATCATTAGTTGTTTTTCCACCCTTAAGGGTGGTATTTTTTTTTGAAATTTAAATGGGACCAATCTGGAAGTATACCCTTTCAAACAAAACAAAAATTGTCCAAATCGGTTAATAAATGACGGAGTTCTGAGGTAACAAACATAAAAAAAAACATACAGGCGAATTGAGAACCTCCTCCTTTTTGAAGTCGGTTGAAAATAGAAATATTATTAGACTAAACATGACGTATCTCATTTAAAACTATAATATTATATAAAAAACTAGCATTGCCCGCGGCTCCGCCCGCGTTCAGATGACCAAAAACTAAATTCTTAGGTGTTACATATTAGTATACTCTTACATTGCAGTTTTTGTATTTTTCCTCAGAAATAAGATATTTTCCCGCGGTAAAAAGTATCCTAGGATCGCGCGCTACATCGCCCGGTTTATATAGCTTGAGCAGGCGGTCGAGCGATGCGGGGCAGAGGGGATGGACTCGCCGTAGGCATCTCAATGCTCGCCAAGCATTAAAAATGTTTCGCTACTAATTACTTCTAACAACGATATCTCAAAAACTATTCATCTGATTGATTTAGTGTAAAGAGCAATTTTAATCTGCATTAAATGACTAAGCTAACTAAAATATTCATTTGGATAAGGATTAATACCGAACTAAAGAAAATAACTTTGAAAATAACGTAATGTTTTTAATTAAAAATGTTAACATAAAAGTGGTTATTGTAAGTCAACCGTAAGAGATAGAGATATGCTATCGCGGACTTTTTTGTAGCATTTTTATAGATTTTGAATTCTCTAGTACATTACTTAACTGTATCTTTGCTAGTTTACGCGGCGTTCGCGTGGAAAGTTCCCATTTGGCGAGATTTTTTGCGACCTCTTCAACATTTGTCGCCGTATTTCAGCTAATTTACATAAAAGCATAATAAATTATATACCTAAACCTTCCTCAAGAATTACTCTTTCTATTGTTGAAAACCGTATAAAAATCCGTTCAGTAGTTTTCGAGTTTATCGCGTACAGACAGACAGGAGGACAGACAGGAGGACAGAAAGACGCGGCCGGGGGACTTATTTTTATAATAAGTATAGATAGACTTAGTAACACAAAAACGTAACTAACACCTCCATTCAAACTATTTACTTTTAAACATATAAATAAACTTATTATAAATAATAAACTACTCGCTTTGTGACCCTAAATAATACCTTAAGCTTATTATAAGATTTTGAAGTAATATCTTTAAAAGCAGTAATTATATTTTCATTAATGTGTCGTGTCGCGTGGTTTTTTATCATTTTCTCAAATTCGACAAAATTGAGATAAGTTTTTGTGTTACTAAGGGGACGAAATACAAGTAGTGAATTAAAATAAATACAAAAATTATGGGAATATTATATAAATTAAATTGTATATAAATTGAATCAGAAATTAATATTAGATGATAATTTAAAACATGCATCATTTCATAATTATACAATCGTTAAACATAAAAAATAATCTCATTAATTTATTGTTCAATGTTGACACTGACTAAAACTTAGCACATTTATTTAAATTTTCTTGGTCCTCAACATACATACATACACATACATATATGTGTATAGATTTTTACTCCATTTGCTTCGTAGGGATAATATACGACTTGATATTTAATAGGATTCGTTACACTTATAATTTTTTTTTAAATTACAGTATAAAATGTTAACATTTTGTCTTTGACGGAATAATGGAATAACGAGATTTGTTTTGACAATAAATACTTTTACAATCTCACCGAAATATGTAAATTAAAGACCATTTTCGATAATTTTCGTCTCTAAAGAAGTTGTCAGACTCAAAATATGCAAATAAAGATCTCTATATAAGATAAGATTAACACTTTTCACAAATAAAAGCGTATAAATGTATTTATACAGTATCAGTTTTCGACATTGTTTATTATAAGAGAAATCAGCACACACTAGCCATACTACGTCAGACTTTTCGGAAACTCCTTTGGACTTTATTCTTTTAAAAAATCACTTCAAAGAAGTGTTGAAAATATAAAATTACGATGCTATGACGCAGTGACTTCGTGCCTACGAATGCTCATTCATTTAACTCCAGAATAGGACGTATGTCAATCTCTTTAATTATTATTTTTGTAGGTCTTAGAAAAATAAAGATTATATGAAAATTACATATCTCAGTGTTTTGTGGACTATTGTAAAACTGCCTACAGCAAAGCGTATTTGCGTGCGTTATTTCACGCACATCATAATAATATGTCATGTATATTGTATATTAATAAAAATTAACGAAAAATACTTTTAAAAATAAAAATAATTTTGTAATGATATCGAAAAGTATATTGCGACTCGAAGAATGTAAGGAAAATAAAACAATGAATAAAGTTGTTTTAAAGTTTTATAAGTTACACTGTACACACGTAAAAAGTACTTTCTTATACATTTGAGATAACAAATTTAATAAAATAAATATAGCTTCACGATGTACGGATTGTAATGTTATTACTCGTTCTTATTCTTACTGATACTATTAAAGCTACAGACATGGATTATTGTTTATTTTTCTTTAATATTTTATTTTCAATTTGCAAAAATTTTACATTTACCTACATAAAAATTGAAAATACTGTCGCGATTGGTGACAAATGAAAAAATTAATTTGATAATTGTTAAAAAGACTAGTTTATTATACATAGATTGTTACAAGGTAATATATAATTCTTATATCACGTCTGACGTACTAGCGTCTGCTTGGAGAACCACGGAGCCTCCATAATGGCGGAAACGGAACAGATTTTATACAGATTATAAACAATGTAAATAACGTGACGTTCGAGAACTTATGATTTGAAATCTAAATTGTTTGTATGTTAATATTGTAAATTAATAATTAACAATACAAAAAAATAGGTATAACAAATTAGGAAAACTTAAACTAAAACCAGATAATACGAATAGTTGAGTCCTTTTTAGTGCGATAATCAACAGTTGGCTACTTTAGCTAATTGTAGCAAACTTCACACTTTTGAATAACTTTTTATTATTTTATTTTAATATTTTCGCACAGCTTAATAATTATGTAGTTTTTATTTGTAAATAGGCACAACAACTCCCGGTTTTGATATATTTGATATCGCATGATTAATGTGATCACCTATTCAATTCCAATTAATTTTTGGCAAATCTATACTATTATTGATGATGTTCTCCTAGCCGATTCCGGCTACGGCGGCCAATCTCATTGAGATTAGCCAACTGCGCAGGAGATATTATAGTGCACTAATGTACGCGCAGACACAAGTGCACTCTCTATTCCTATCACTCTCATACTCCGGTGGGACGACCACTCGACACGACCGGTGAGAGTTAAGGCGCAGGACCGACGGCTTTACGTGCTCTCCGAGGCACGGGGGTGAAACACCGCCAACTTCCCAACTCCGGGCTGTTACTGAGACTTACTATACAGAAAGACTCAATAACTAAACTTGGCCCGACCCCGGACTCGAACCCAGGACCTCCGGATGTGCAGCCGTACATGCTAGCCACTACACCACCGAGGCAGTTATACTATTATTACAAAGAGGTAAAGTTTGTGAGTTTGTGAGCTTGTGACGTTGTAGGGGGTAATCTCTAGATCTACTACATCGATTTAGACTAAATTTGGTAAGAAGATAGTTTGAGACCTTGGAAAGGAGATAGGATACTTTTTATCTCGGAAATCATCCCTTAAGGGAATGAAAATGGAGATGAAAGTTTCTATGGGGAAGCAAGCTAGGGACGAACCCGGGCGAAGCGTAGGTGAGTCGCTAGTTTCTACTATATATATATTAGTTGCCCTAAATCAAAAAGGATTGTTATTAGCCAAAACTGATTCAGTTAACCTTTGTCTAAAAAAGCGAACGTGCCTTTCTGACGAAGAAAAAATTGCCCGATGCGAAAATTGATACCGACTTTGATAAAAATAATAAGAAAAACAAATTTTATTATGAAAAATAAAAACGTAAAAATAATTCATCATTCATAAGATATGTCTATGTAATAAGGAAAAACACATAAAAAAATGTGAAATATTTCTTATATACAATTTTATAATCAACGTCTTTATTAAAGCACATTTATTCGACCTCTTAACTAAGCAAATTGGATACACATAAAAGTCAAATATACTGGACTTTTACGATTTAAACACAATTGATACAAATGGCGAACGTACGATTATATTGAACAGTTACTTATTAATAATGGTAGATTAATGTAAAAAATGTGAAATTTTATAAAATTGAATAGAATGAGTATGCAATATCAATAACATAATGTAGCGGATTATAAATATATATTATACACAAAAATGTTACTACAAAATCATTTAAAAACAATTATTTCAAGCTAAGTTATTTTTATTTTAAATTTTTGCAGCCGAGTTAAGTACCTTCTTCTCTTCAAAGTCGGTCAAAAACAAAGATGAGTTAGCGCTGTGCTTATTTTCCTATAATGGCTGGAATTGTGTTAACAGTTGCGAAACATTCGGCCAGAGTCACGTATTGTGAAGAAGACACGAATGAGATTGTGCGGTTAACTTTAAAATATAACAGTATAAAAATAGAATGGAAACCATATGGATCATCCACTCGGATGGTTGGTCTAAAAGGCCTATCTACTTAACTTTTAAATAAAAATAAAATTGAAATAAATATATATATATATATATACTTATATATATATATATATACTTATATATATATATATATATATATATGTTGGGACATCAACACACAGCACCATCTAGTGATATGGTAAGCGACGCTTGTGTTATGGATACCAGATAGTTGATACACTACACATATATAACTTTAAATACATACATATTATTAAAAATTTATAAGCACCCCTGACTGGAGTACAGACATTCGTGCTCATCACACAAATAAATGCCCCCAGCGGGACTCGAACCCACGACCATTGGCACAGCAAGTAGGGTCACTACAAACTAAGCCAAACGTGTCGTCAAAACATAGTTTAGTTTTAAGTTATATGGTCTCCAGCTGAAAATATTGCCCACAGAAAATATTTTAATATAAACTTTTTATAGTGTAGTGTTCTGAATTCTTATATTGTCTGTTTTTCCGAGAGCTTACAACCTGAAACTATTTAAGGT